>OZ034969.1:46676700-47276700 GCA_964030785.1 Siderastrea siderea | reverse complement strand
TAGTTAGACTAGCGACTCATCCCGCGTTTGTCACATTTCCACGCGGTAGGCGATTTTTGTGCTAGGTTCTGTGTTCTTTTTGATCCACTCTCCATGAGCGGAAAGAGAGACTGCTCGTAGTCAGGAGCGCATGCTGTAGTCTATTCCAATTGCGTTTTCATCACGTGACCGGCTCAACTATACTGAGAACATGACTACTGTTACCTAATTCGCACTGCTTTTTCGGGCAAGCAACTGTCAGCTACGCTCCAATCAGAATTGGAGGATAACTTTCAGGAAACCTCGAATCGAGAAAGGATCCGGCTAACGGAAAGGCTGATCACGTACTACGGTTCACAGCGGTCAAACGCAAAAAGCTACGTCACATCCATTCTTTCAGAGCCTTGAAGTTTGAATCAGTTCAAAAGTTTACGAGCGCGAAGTTCGTATGAAAGCGATGCAGAACATGTCCCGGCAAACCGAATTTCACGCCGGCAAAACTTGTCCAAGACAGTTACTTCATTTCCAACACATACTCAACGTAAAAAGTTAAGTTTTCCGGTTAAAGTGAAACTTTCGACATTTGTCTGTATTTTGCTTTGTAAAATTATGGCGGGAACTGCGCATGCGTCGTGCGTTTGACCACTGTTAAGTACTAGGGGGGCCCACATTCTTCACAGACCAGCGGTCATCATTCTTTTCCCCAGAACCACCTGGCTACAGCCCGGCCAGCTCAGCTGACGGGGCCTGAACAGGAGGTCAGGCTGGGGACAAGAACAATATTGTCCGCTGACCATTTTGCGCAATACTAAGTCCTGTCTCTTTATGATAGAGGTGGATATTTTTGTTTTACAGTATGGTTCAGCGTGGATTCTGCGACAATGCCCCAGTCTCTGCGCTCCTTGCTGGAGCAGTTCACCAAAACAAGGAATGTAGAGGTGGATCCTTCCGCCAAGCAGAAAGTACGTGACTTCATCGTGAAAACTTTCAGCGATCATGGATTGCACACGTGGACTAAAGAATTTCCTAGTAATAACGCCAAGGTAAATCAGAGAGGAGTTTCACAAGTCTGCTATGTAGATGGGGCGACGAAAAGGTTAGGGTAGGTTAAAGAAAGTTAGATAAAGATTAAGTTAGATAAAGAAAACAAGGTCTGAAAGGAGGCTGCTTTACCGAAAGCTGACTGTATATCTGTTGGGAGACATTATATTGCCATCAGTACTGTTTGTGTAACGCGGGCATAGTTTGGTTCTAATGTCCTATCTACGGTGGCCCAGAAGGGATACCCCTGCAAATTAAATTATAAGCAAACGAATATTTTACGATTTGCAGTCGTGATATTTTAAATAACCGTCCCACGAACCGGGAGATCTCGTTGTTGTACGTTGATGCTTTTTTGCTTCTTCGTTTTTAAGTTTTTTTTTTATTTCCGTAAGGAGAGTTTTGTGTTTTATTTTACCAATGTGTTTCTCTCCATTAATTAAAAAAAAACCAAAAAAAGTTCGAAAAAACCACATTGGTAACCCAGACTATCGAAGATCAGCTAAACGCAGCTCTAATAAGCCATTATTCATTATTTTTCATAAGAAAACAGACGATAAAAAATCTAATATGATTATACTGTACCGTTTTTGGAAGGCCGAGCAAAGCTACTTACGGCGAGCGCTCCAGTTCTAAAGTAGACTTTTTGATATCACGGACACTACCTTTAGCACTCCAAAGTCCATGAACGTTACTCTTCGGTGGATAATCTTCGATAACCACTCTCAACAAAAACGTCTTCGTATTACATCAAAGTGGAATATTAAAACTGATGTCTTCTCTGATCTCTTCTTTAAAAATCGGGCTAAATAGTACAAATTAATCCATTAGTGTTTCCTGTTTTCTCTTCTTAAGACAATCCTTTTTGTGTCAGTATCTCTTGAATAACTACTGGCAATGGACAGAAGCCACAAACGGTGAATTGAATTTTCCAACACAGAATTCAGTCCAGTCACATCAGCAAAATTAAACATTGTACCATACGAGATCTCTGATCGTGTAAACGAAACTGGAAATCGACTGCTCTTATGACCGTGTATGCTTCACAATCATGACAAATATAATCACGATATGCTCCTGACAAAAATATTCTAAGAACACATCACTGTTCGCTGTGATCTAACGCTCTTTCTCTTAAATTTTACTGCAACATACTGAGCGTAAAATCATTGATAAACGGAACGAGTTATCATTCTAATCAGCGGGAACCCCATTACCCTAGTTATCTGAAACATCAGCGCCTACGGATAACAAAAAAATCTAATCTGCGAATTTACTCTCTTGTGGAATACCGAACATCCCACGAATAACACCGAATCCTCAAGACTCAGTAACGGAAATAACGACAGGAATGTGCCTACGTGTTCCCATTATCTCTTTGATTGCTAACGTAACCACGAGATGATAATGCAGGCGTGACCCTTCTGGTCCACGGTACCGATCACATATCAAGCAATTTAATTTTCCTTTTTTTTTAGTATCCTGGAGTGAACATCATTGGCCAGCTGTCTGGGCGATTCACCGGAACACGTGCCGATAAGATTTTTCTGATTGGTGCTCACTATGACACGGTCAAAACCACTCCTGGCGTGGATGATAACGGTTCGGGAATAACCGCTTTACTGCAGGCTCTTCAGCTCTTCACCAGTCCAGGTCAGTTGTTTTACAGAACCTTTCTGGCCATACTTAAAAACACATGATATATCAGCAAGAATACTGTCTTTTTAGAGCGGTTTTCAACTAAGTGTCGTAAAACCAAAACCAAAGTAATAACTCTGACCAATCACAACAGACACAAAAACACAATAAACCAATCAGAACTCGAAGCAAATACATGTAATTAGTGTCAAGCGCGGGAAAAACGCGTGCCTGCAAGCAAGTCACGATTAGTTTGTCTGATTGGTTGAGAAAGTGGCGCGAGCTTTTTTATTAACCAGTCCGAGAGAGCGTAGCAAAGTAAAACTAAAGGATGATAACATTACTTTCGACACTGAAAACTGCTCTTATCCACAGACAGATAACTCAGAACCACTTTACTTGTACATCAGTGTGTAAAAATATACTTAAGGAAAGCCCTGTTCATTGTAATTAGGAATATTTTATTGCCACCACCACCACTTTCACTCACTCAGTTTCAATCGTTACTGAGCCATCTTGTACAACATGATAAGCAGTACCATAAAAAAATTAAATACTGCTCAGTAGTTTTCATTTGAATGGTCCCCCTTATCTTGTTCACATGCATACTCAAAACTACAACCATCTTATACAGCATGCCGAGAAAGTACACACATTAGGACTTAAACGGTTACAACTACCTTGTCACGAAAATGAAAATTATTTGCATGTTCTTCAATGTCAATGTCATTGAGGATCGCGCTCTTAGACAAAATGTGTCAACTGTGAGTCCTACAGAAATATGACACCTTTTTCCCTTCAAAATTCAAAATGGATTCCTGATTAAAACATTCCATAATTGTTCAAATTCTGACTGTTGAGAAAGTGGTACCAGTTGTATAAATCAATCACAGAGCGACGTAAAGTTAAACCATGGAAAAGGAGAATTACGTTCAACACTATCACCCAGAAAATCAAGAGTTGGATTTCTTGAGGCTATCACCAAACTCTGGCATACAAATGTATCGGAATATTTACAGTGGTATTCACTAACACTCTACTTAACTGAGTTCTGGTGGATGTCAAAGAAAAGCAATTTAAAACCATTTTCATTAATTCCTACGTAACACTTTAAAACGCCAAAAGTTACATTTATATCAACGAAAAAAATAAATGAAGGTCAAGATCTGTTAAGTCATAGTTTCCTATTAACTGGGGTGACGGTGGGCGTCAACAAAACTCGGGACATAAAATTCCGGAACAGGGAAAAAAATTGGAAAAATGATGATCGTCAAAAAAAGATAATAAACATAATAAAATAAAAGACGTAGAATAAATAAATAAATAAATGAATAAATAAAAATGTGTTTTTTTGACTAAATGAACGAATATACTATTTCATTAGCCAGTGCTCCGAAGGCGTGTCTAGATTATAAAATGCGCCTCATTTCTCAAATCAAAAAATATCCTAGATAATATTCAGGACTCATTTTAGATTTCGAGAGACGGTTTACGTGATATGAGATAAGCATTTTCTCAGTCACGCACGCAGTCACGCAGTTCCACTTTCCTGGCACGCTTTTGGATTTCTTTCGGTTGTTGAAGGACTTTTTGCTTTTAAGTTGATTACCAAAGTAAAAGTGTTCGGGGATGAAAAAACTAAATTACACTAAGAAAGAAAGTAGAAACATTTTTCCAGTGACATTTTTATCGAGTGACAACAGAATACAATATGCGGCGTCTTTTCTTTCATCATGTCGTTGTAGGTTCCTGTCACTTTATTCAAATTGTTTAAAAAGGCCTTGTTTTAGAAGATATTTGATTTTCAAGCGTTAAAAACGCATGAACGTAACGGGAATAAACAGAAAAAAACTTTTACCGATGTAAAATTGGAAATGAATCCTAAGTTATAAACGTCACGCTGAGATGGGGGGTGGAGAGGGGGAGGGTTACTGAAGATAGTTTTGCAAGGGGAGGCTTCCCTACGTACAATCCCTTAACCCTATTTTGCTTAGGGTTTTTTTTTTTGAGTTTCTGAGCCTGGGGGGCGTACAAAGTACCCCTTCCCACTATAGATCTCAAAAAGTATTAACACTCTTGAAACTTGGCTCGTTTTTAGCACGTCGTTAGCTTAACAGATTGGGCTTATGACGTGTCAGTTATGACGTGTTTTGACGTCACAATGACTTCACAAACCAGCCATTTTAGATTTTGAGGCCGCCATTTTGAATCCCGAGCCTGCAATCATACATTTGACAATGACGACATCGAAAAATATATGAATTTGTTCCAAGAAACATACTTAATCAAAACAAGCACAAAAAAGTAAAGGATTATCTTCTTCTTACAAACGAAGGGGAAAAAATGAAAAAAGACAGAAAAAAGACAGAAAATAGTCAAAATACACTCCTGAGTAGACGGTTGCCATGGAAACGTCAATTATCATAGACACGTCATTGACACAGGGACATTTTCCCTGATAAATTTTGGAAAAGTCCCAAGATTTGGTGATTATTCGTTTAACCGTTTAAAAGTTATAATTCGTTAAAGTCAGCGCGGGCACAATGTGCCCCCACCCCCCCCCCCCCAGGCTAAATAGGATTAAGAGCCATTGTCATCCAAAGTGCTTTGTGCGCCGAAGTACATTTTTCATAAATGGAAAATCCCCCATTTCCTTGACTGTTGTGAAGTCTCATTTGTATCTTCTTCCATCGCTGCCGTTAGCGTTCTGAAAGCATTATTGTGAATTTGGAGTTGACATTTAAGTGTCGTCGTTTCGATTTCGTTGTCTATTTTCGAATTCTGAAGTGTTTTCGTGGTGGAGAAGGAGATCTTTAGATTGCATGCTTCGTGGGTTTCAGGAAAGCTGAGGCGAAGGCAGAGTCTTTCAGGCTCTACCAAAGGTTGTACGGCTGAAGGAGTCCGTGTAAAAGTAGCGGAGGGAAAGAGAAACATCTACGGGTTTCAGCATTACTACTGATAGTGCATTTGCCGAAATAGAACTGCATTCGTTACCAGATGAAAACAAAGCGGGAACGTTTATTCAGTTCGAGGAAAGACGTATCTTGCTACCACGAAATAACAGTAGCCACGGGTCTGCTCCAAAATAATGCTTATAGTCATGAGCTTGAGCTGTTTTGATTAATTAATTATTCCTTGTGTTCACTCTCTGTCTATGTTTTATTTTTACAAAGATTGTAAGTGGCTATTCTGGTTTAGTGTCCATCGACATCGGTCGATGCGATCGATCGCGCAGTAATAGATCCATGGTTACGCTTTGACTGCAAAGTCAGATCCTGAGTAGTTTTCTCCAGTGACACCTAGCGATGAAGACGTCAGTATTCTTACTACTTGTCTTATTTTTATATCGAGTCAGAAGGCGCTGCTCTGGTTTACGTCCATCGATATCGCTAGATCGATCGATCTCGGGCGCAATAATATCTTCAAATGCGTTGACTACAAAGTCAGATCTAGAGTTTTTTTCTCCAGTAACATATTTTCAGAGGCTACAACTGTACATATCAGCTCGCTGGAAGGCCGGCGCCGTATAATATGTGAAAATTTCGGTAAACGTGCCAGCCAAACGCTAGAAACTGTTTCAAAACAAAAACACAAGCGCGCAAAGCACTTTGGGTAACACTGGTTCTTTAATAATGTGCTAATTTTTAGTATTCCGGGTTTTTTGAACGCCCAGTGACAGTTTGCCACCACGCATCTTGAAGGAATGTCATAGGTACCATCGCCATTTTTGTGTGCATTAATCAATAAATACTTCGCAATAAGTCAATTGCCCAACAGCTGGAAATCCGCTAACATCGGACCTTTGTTCAAAAAAGGCTGTAAGAATCGCAGAAAGAATTACCGTCAGATTTCACTAGCATTAGTCGTACGTAATTAGCTGAACAAATCGTAAAGCGTCAAATTATAGATGCTTTTGTTCATCAGCGTAAAACTCGTTTTGCCGGGGGATTTCCTGTGTCGTTTTCATGCGAAATTCCCTCTCGTAAACTTTTGAACTGATTATAATTTCAAGACGCTGGAAACCGGAAATGACGTTGCTTTCTGCGTTTTCCCACTGTGATGGAGAGAGGAGATTCGCGCCGGTGAGTGAATACCGCTGTAAAAAAGGTCAGACATTTGAGTTCAGCCCGGGGTTGTACTGAGAAAACTTTATCTTGTACATATTTTTATATTTATTGTATCTCTTAAGTTATTTATAGGTTCTAGTATTTAGCATAGTTATTTCTTTACGTATTGTACTGCGCTTTTGATCATTTTATGTAAAAAGCGCACAAGAAGTAAATAAATTATTATTATTATCATCATCATCATTATTATTATTATTATTATTATTATTATTATTATTATTATTATTATTTTAGACAGACTGAACTGTTCACAAGACTACACTCTCTTATTTGTGGCCTTTGACCTGGAGGAATTTCAACCTTTGTGTCCACTGCAAGGAAACTGCTCTTGCTTAGGAGGCCTGTGTGGCAGCGGCCATTTTGTACAAAACTTTTCCACGTTCCTCAGCAGCAGTGGGGTGGGCTTCCAGGGAGCTCTGATCTTGGAAACTATACTGAATCACAACACCACACCAAACTCACAAGACATCCCTCCAGGCTTGCAGAGGGTTCTACCAACAGTGTACAATGAGGTCGCAAAGAATAACTTCACCGGGGATTTCCTGGCTGTAATTGGCCGTCTTGCGAATGATGAAGGACTAATCAAAGGAATAACAAATGCTTTCAAACAAGATGGTAAGTACTCTGTTTTTAAATGGATCGACGCTTGGATTCTCATGACTTATTTTCTAAAGGAAAGATAAAAGGTGCATGGAACATTGGAAGGATCATTGGAACAATCGAACAGTGGAACAACTATATTTCTGGTTTTTTCAACTTAACCTACAGATTACGTTTCGCGTACTCTCTCATTGGACAAAAACATATACAAGCGAGGCTCTGACCGGCGGTTATAAGACGTTTTAACCCACCGAATAATTTTCCTGCGCCCTCGTTGGACGAAACACACCACGTAGTGCAAAATCGGAGGATTTTATTCATATGTTCGAAGGGGAAGAACTGGCTTTGTTAATTACAGCACGTAAGTCTGACAAGCTCACTGGGCTAATAAAAAAGACAGACAAATACTCCATGTACTTGTTAAGATATCTGGCCTGTTACAAAAACTGATTTGAGTTTAACATTATTGTTTTTGTTTCATGTTGTTAATAGCAACCTTCAAAGCATTAGCAGTAGAACTTCCCTATCCATTGGAAGGCAGACCGTCTAACTGGCCAAAAATAATCATTCAAGGCGGTGTGCGGCACTTCTTCCGCTCAGATCATTATAAATTCTGGAATGCAGACCCTTCACTACCAGCTGTGTTCATTACGGATACCGCTGACTTCCGAGGACACATGAGGCAGTGCTACCACCAAAGCTGTGACGACATCAGTCACGTAACTTCGCATATGATTACGTTTATGGCGCGAACGACGGACAGTATAGTGAAGGTGGCCACCAAACTGACAAACGCAAAATGTCAAATGAAGAAAGTTGGTATGGCTATTGTGGTTATCATTTTAAATAGGATTCAAATGGCGGTAATCTACCCTTAAAAATTTACTCAGACTGGGTGTTGCTAGGTGAATTTGTTGAAATGATGTCATTGTAGTGAGAAATTTCACAATTTTGGCAAACTCAACGAAATTTAGCTTAATCAGTTGTTCATTCGATAATTACGAGGTTTACTTTGATACGTTAACAACCCTCCCCCCTTGTACCACGATGGGGGTGTGACCTTGCTTGTACGTCCAAAGGTTAACAAGTCGAAGACATATGCACCAAAGATGTCCCTTTAAAAATCTCGTCATCCTTTTTGCGAAATGTGTTTACGTATTGTAGCGGCGTTCGCGTCGAATTGATTGGTCGCTGTTGTTTTGCATTTGTTATCTGCTCTATGCTTCACAGTGGTCAAACGTCCGACACGTGCGCAGTTCCCGCCATAATATTGCAAAAAAGGTAAATGTGAAAAGTTTCAATTTAACAGCAAGACGTTTGAACTGATTAAAACTTCAAGGCTCTGAAAAACTGGAAGTGATGTGGATTTTTGCATGTGACCGCTGTGAAGCCCCGTGTTCAGGGTGAAAGGCAAGATGGGAAGATAAGACATATAAAGTAAACTGACGCAACAAAGGACACCAATTTCCTCGCACCACGGACCCCGCGCACGAGTTTTATCTTTCACGTTATCATCTTTACCAAATGTTATCTTTCTTTTAAGTGGAATGTGGTCAAGACGACACAGCAGACGAAGGTGAAATTACCACTCCCTACTATGACACCCAGTATCCTAACAATCTGGACTGCGCATGGACCATCTCAGTAGACGCTGAACAGAAGAATCTTAGTCTCGAGTTCACGACGTTTGATTTAGAGGAGAGTTCAGACTGTACCGCTGACTACGTAGAGATTAGGAATGGAAAAGATAGAGCAGCACCATTAATTGGTAATTGATGACGAGGAGAAGCATGTAGAAATTAATTGCCGTTAAGACCTACAAATATTAGCCCTTTTTAAGGTTTCCCAAACTCATCAAGGAATTAACGTTGCCTTATTTTCAATGATAGGTGGAAGAGATGGCAGAGCCATATTTCGCGGCGCAATTTCCCTGATTTCCAGAAAAAAATAAACTAAAAGAGCACTAAGTCTCAAGAAATCAACATTGAAGCTGGCAATTCAGGGGTGGACGCAGGAACCTTTGGTGGGAGGGGTCCAAATGGCAATTGAATCTTAAAATCTCAAATACAGTGATCTTAGCTCACCTCCGACAAATTCAAACCAATTCATAAGATATCCGAACTTGGTATTCTGGTCTACACTGTTAGTCTTTTATTACCCCGCCGTCAGGACGGGGTCTAGCAATACCCGTTTTTTTTTTTACCCCGCCGTGAGGACGGGGTCTAGTAATACCCATTTTTCCCGTGGTTTTGGTGGTCACTTGCCCCAGACTTCCGCTCGGCCAAAAAAATGCTCGCCGGTAATCTTCATTCGTTTAGCGTTTATTCGCCAACATTTTCATGAAAGTTGGCGTAGAAAATCACTGGTGATTGAATGGCATAAAAATCCCTTCGTCGAGAACAAGAACGAAGATGCTAACGAGCTTTGAAAGCCGCCGATTCGATTTTGTTATTTTCGCCACTCGACTCGAGCCTGCCAAAAGACACGGTGAAATATTCATCAGTGAAATGCAGGCATTTTTTGGGCAGTTTTGCTTTGCTTCACCAAAATCTTTAGGGAAATTTGTTTAGAAAAGTACAAGGACTTCAATGGAGTTAACCTCTCTTCGACGAGAGCAAGGACGAAGGTGCTAGCGAGCTTGGAAAGCCAATGATTCATGCTACGTGCCGTGGCACATAAACATTACGCATTGAAACACAAAAGCCGATTCGGGAAGTAACTTGCTTGCACCAAATCACTCATCGAATCACGGCTTAAAATAAACTGTCTCTTTTTTTTCCATAGCTACCAGTTTCCTTTAGATTTTAAAATAAGTTTCTCTATCAACAAATCTATTGAAATTTCCGTGCCCTCAGTGTTATTTAGAATTACGCTGACATGTCAGTTCGTTTATTTAAAAAAACCTGAAGTAACTGAGTCACGCTATGGTCAAAATATTTCGACACGTTCTTCTTCGGGAAGGCTAGGACAGGCGGATGACCAAGGAATGAGGGATGGGAAAGGGTTCATACTATTAGGGATTCATGTTATCACAGGTAGAAGGGTGCGGAGAAGATGTAAGGGGGAATGGCAGTGAACACGTCAAAGGTACGACAAATCACCAACTTCAAAATTTACACCACTTGGGCTCGTATCTTGAGTGACCGTAAATATATTTTGCTCCCTGGGGAGAGGAGAAAAAAGGCGGTGTCCAATGCCCTTGGGGCTTTTCTTTTGTTTTTTTGGTGGTCACTTGCCCCAGACCTCCGCTCGGTCAAAACAATACTTGCCGGTAATCTTTGTTCGTTTAGCGTTTATTCGCCAAAATTTTAATGACAGTTGGTGTAGGAAATCGCGGCGATTTAATGGCATAAAACCCCTTCGATGAAAGCAAGAATGAAGGTGCTAGCGAGCTTTGATTTTGGCATGAATTCTTATAATTTGCCCTGGCACGTAAACATTACATCACTGAAACACAGAAGCCGATTCGGGGAAGTAGTAGTAGTAGTAGTAGTAGTAGTAGTAGTAGTAGTAATTGCAAAGAATCTATGCAGTGTCTTCAAAGACCCTGCCTTGCCTAGAATTTTAGCTCCCAGAGTTAACAATGACTTTGCTCTGCAAGAAGTTAGTGCTAGTTTCGTGCGCCACGAGCTGTCAAAGTTAAAATCATCCAAAGCTACCGGGCTTGACAAAATCCCCGCAAAACTCCTCAAAGATGCATCCTCTGTAATAGCCAAGCCAATCACTTATCTCATAAACCTCACAATTTCGTCTGGCGAAATACCATCTCAGTGGAAGGAGGCTAAAGTAACTCCCATCTTTAAGGCAGGGAAAAAGGTTGACGAGAACAACTATCGTCCGATTTCAGTTCTCCCCCTCGTTTCCAAGATCATGGAACGAGCGGTCCAAGTTCAACTGTTAGCATTTTTTGAGGTTAACAAAGTTCTATCGCTATATCAATCCGGCTTCCGTAAGAAGCATTCTACCGAAACGGCGGTCGTCCACTTGGTCGATCATATTTTAGAACACATGGACAAACAACAGTTGACTGGCGCTGCCTTTATTGACTTAAAAAAGGCTTTCGATCTTGTTGATCACAAATGTCTCCTTCACAAGCTAGAGCACTATGGAGTTAGAGGACACAGTCTCCGCTGGTTCAGAAACTATCTCACTACTCGCTCGCAGCGAGTTCAATATGGAAAGGAGTTATCATCTAGCCTTCCTCTCGACTACGGTGTTCCTCAGGGTTCCTTGTTGGGGCCTCTATTATTTGTGATACACATAAACGATTTGCCTCAATGTTTACTTCACTCGTCGATTAGCATGTATGCGGATGACACTGTTATCTATTATTCTGGATCTGAGGTCAACAACATTAGGGAAAATTTACAAGAAGACCTCAACCGTGTTGAGCAGTGGTTGGTGGACAGTAAGCTAATACTAAATCAGAGCAAAACCAAAGGGTTACTCTTTGGAACAAGACAATTGCTGCAAACCACCTCAGACTTTGTCCTGCAGATTCAAGGCAAGGACATAGAGAGAGTGACAAAGTTCAATTACCTTGGGACTATGCTCGATGAACAGCTTCACTGGAAAGAGCATATAGACACTACTTGTAACAAAGTTAATAAGCGTCTGGGACTTCTTGCACGGATACGATCTTGCCTCACTCTTAAAGCAGCAAAGTGTGTCTACAATACCCTTATTGACCCAATCTTAAGTTATACTGACACTGCTTGGGGTGAACTGTCTGTTGGCTCCAGCAAAAGTCTACAGCGGCTGCAAAACCGTGCTGCCCGTATCATTCTTAAGCGTGACTCTTCTAGAGATACTTTTAATGTTTTAGGGTGGGCTGACTTAGAAACAAACCGTAAAATACACAAATGTGTTTTAGTTTATAAATGTCTGCATAACTTAGTTCCTCAGTATTTAAGTAACTATTTCATTAGGAACTACAATGTACATGGCTACAACACTCGAAGGAAGGCTGACCTCCATCTACCTAAACCCAAGCTTAGCCTTGGCAAGCGTACTTTTAGATTTTCTGGCTCAGCCCTTTTTAACTCACTACCTTTAAAAATCCAACAAGCTGCATCTCTCTCCTCTTTTAAAAATCTTGTTAAAGCCCACTTTTTTTCATAGCACCTAATTTACGATATTTATCTTTTTTATATACCAGTTCATGCTTGTAATTCGTTTAGTTTTTAAACTCTTTTTATATAACTATTTTAATTACTAAACATTAGCTTTTAACTCTATTTTTATAACTATTTTAAACAATTAGATATTTTATATTTTTAGAAATTGTATTTAGCAGGGCCCCTCTGGAGACCAGCCACTGTGCTGAATGGGCCACCCTGTATAAATAAAGTTTTACCTACCTTTACCTAGTAGTAGTAGTAGTAGTAGTAGTAGTAGTGGTAGTAGTAAAACTTTATTTAAACACGGAAAATCATCAGTTAATTAAGCTTAATTAAGTAAAGTCCCTTGCTTTCGCCAAGTTGAATAGTTCAGCAGTGAAATGCAAGCATTTTTGTGGCAGTTTTGCTTTGCTTCGCCAAAATCTTTAGTGAAAGTTGTGTAGAAAAGTACAAGAAATTCAATAAATTTGACTCCTCTTCGATGAGAGCAAGGACGAAGGTGCTAGCGAGCTTTGAAGCTGGCATGAACCGTGGCACGTAAATATTACATCACTGAAACACAGAAGCCGATTCGGGGAAGTCCCTTGCTTTCGCCAAATCATTCATCGAATCGTGGCCTAAAAGTAGACTTGTACATTTCTTTTTTCGGTAGATAACCGTTCCCTTTAGATTTTAGGATTATTTTTCTTTATCAATAAATCTCATTTCCGTGAACTTACGCTGAGATGTCAGTTCGTTTAAAAAAACGTGCCGTAACTGAGTCACGCTATGGTCAAACTATTTCATCATGTTCTTTTTTCGCGAGTGCTGGAACAGGTGAATGACCAAGAAATGAGGGATGGGAATAGTGTTCACACTATAAAGGATTCATGTTATCATAAGGAGAAGGGAGCAGAAAAGACGTGGGGAGGAGGGGTGGTAGCAAACACGTCAAAGGTACGATAAATCATCAACTTCATAAATTTACACCACCTGGCCTCGTACCTTGAGTGACCGTAATGTATTTTGCACCCTGAGGAGAAGGGAAAAACGGCGGAGTCTAATGCGCCTGGGGCTTTTCTTGTTCTTTGTCACAAACAACCGAAAATGTGATTAATTAAAACGACAAGTGATATTGTGAAGGAGCGTGGAGGGGGTTCCCCCCAGATCCACCGCTGCAACAAAAAAACAACCAAAAATGTGATACATTTAAAGGTTCACACACTCATTAACACAGACGATACATGTGCTTGAATGCTTGTTGTAGAAATCTTTCCCAAAAATTGAAAGGCAAATGAACACGTGCATCGTAGTCCAAGTTACTGTCTTCGTAGAGAATACTTTAAACCTAAATGCAACCCTGGAGCCAGGTCCCCATAACCCAATGGATTAATTGTAGAATTTTGCGGTAAACAAGAAAGTCCAATGCGCATTTTAACCGGCCGTTCTGACCCATCCCACCCCAAGGTTAACAAAAGTTATAAATCCCGTATTTTCACGTCGCTCAAACATAAGAACCGGCATGACAGGTGTGACTGTGTGACACAATATTTTGACTTCAGCGTTACTGGATGACGTAATGTTTAAACTGTGATCGATGAATCAGCTTATCTTTCTTATCCCTCTTTATTTATTCTGCTGAAAAAGGCAAATTTAACTCTGTGATATGACAATTTCGCCTTTATTTGGCGGTGAAACATTCATTAAAACAAAATAATGAAAAATATGTGTGAGGATCAGCGAAAGTAGTTTACTTGTTTCTCTTAGGGTCACAATGTGACCAGTCCGTCCGTGGCACACGGTGAAATATTTATTCATATTTTGCTTAAGGCAACGTTGAATGTATTAGGTAACGTTCAGTGACCGTTCAGTGACCTTGCGCATGCGTTTTATGTAAGACATATACCGTTACCACAATGTTAACAGCGGCTTGTCGGTGTCATATAAGCGTGGAACGTTGACATATCAGTGTGTGATTTGATAGAATTATAGGAAGAACATCGCAGCTCCCAGTTGGCTTGATAGCTCAGTTGGTTAGAGCGCTGCACCGGTATCGCAGAGGTCATGGGTTCGATTCCCGTTCAAGCCTGAATTTTTTCAGGTTTCTTCTTTTCAACTGTTTAAGTTGAAAAACCTTCACTGCGATGATCTTCATATAATTCTATCTTTATCCGCAGTTCACATATATGATTATTTCATATATTCATATTCAGTGTGATTTGATATGTTTTTCACTTTAACTTTCATGATATTGTTACAGGAAAGTACTGTGGGAAAACACCGCCAGAGCTCATCAAAGCCTCTACCCAGTCCCTTTATATTGTGTTTCACTCGGATGAACTGGGCGCCTTCAAGGGATTCAAAGCGGAATGGAGTTCGACTCCTGTAACCAGGGCTGTATCCAAGAATGCCGTGAAAGGTACGTGCCAGTTCCTTCATAAATATTTATAAAGATTTTTTAACAATGAAATCGTACATTTTAATAAAAAAAATTTATGACCTAGTCCCCAAATCTTCGTACCTCTTTGTTTTTTTGTAACATTTATTACACATGTCCATTGTAACAAAAACGCAATTCACTTTCCCTAAGTGCAATGATTTTGACAATAAACTTATGCCTGTACTAAAAAACATCTTCAGAGTTTTAGTTTCGCATTAGCGTTGTTCTTCATGGTAAAGTTAGGAAGATCAGAAAGCCCAGTCGCTTAGCAATTACGAGGCCGCAGTTGGTCTCTGTAGCGTAATCTTGCATGAAATTCCCTGAGTCCAGCAAAGGCATGCACCCGTTAATTCTACTCTCTTCTAGATAGGATGGGGTGCTGGGGTATCGCAGGGTCCCTCCCCAAATTGGTTAGGATTCCCTAACGGTTTCCGGTACTCATTCATATATCTTGGAAGAGAGACACAATGTGATTTAAAGTGTGCTACTTTGAGCCACAGGGAGCTTTGACATCAAATTGTTGTCCGGTGTCTTAATCAAGCGGCAGCATTTTGAATAAATCATACGCGGCCAGACAGTGTGAGTTCTGGAAAAGAGAAATCACGAGTTCGGAAGTTCGAAGATTTTTCGGAGCTTCCGATCGCGTCCCCAGGACGGACCTCTCACTCAAAATGGTGGCACCGGTGTAAAATCTGAATGGCGGCTTTGCAAAGCCTGGAGTAACTCTGATCTGACCTGAACTTCCTGCTATGTAGTAGGGAGCTAAATTCCTTTAGTCTGGGCACGAGGCAATAACTTTACGTGACTCTTACGAACTAATTTATTCTTTTTCTGTGACCTGATAGGCTATTTCCAAGGAATGTGGCAGCTGATTGGTTTTCTTGTCATGACGTCACTGGCGTTTGTTCTGTGAGGAGCTGAACTCAAGTTTTGATTACGTAATCGTAATCGTATTTAGGGTTTGCATAGAAGATTATTTTAACACCTGTAGACGCTTTATTAATTAAATTAAAACAGTAGGCTCAAATCGAGCCTTAGATTTTGTTTTTAACCTATTTTATCTACTTTTATTTTACCGCCTGGCGGTTCAATTCGCCGGTAGGTTATGAAACGCGATTCCTCTTACTCTATCTTTTTCGGACCTGTTATACGTTATTTGACTATCTGGGACTGAACGCGCTAGCATTTTCTCTTTACAAAATGAAAACGAAACATATGCAGCCGATTTATAACGGTACCAACAAGCTCTGCTATATATACCAGCTGCGTAGACTTCCCGCCAGTTTCACGTTGGACGGAATGACGTCAAGGACAAGCCGCCAGGCTGCTAAGTATGATTCAAAATGGCGACGCGCGATGTTCTTTGGAGAGGAATTTCAGTGGGATCGGATTCACTTTATAAGCATCCATGTCCAATACTTACCTGAAGTATTGGACAATTCATGAAAGTGGTTATTCAACTCGTACGAGTCGTACGACTCGAAAAACAATGGTTACAACTCGTTCGATTAGTACATTAGTCGTGATGTGGTACTTTTCAGTGGAATAAAATGAGGTGTTATTTCTCGTTTATTTGGTGACGCTGCATGCCATTAAGGCAGTGGGCTTGTCAACTCGCACGAGTCGTACGACTCGTTCAACCGGTGAAACTGCATCTCATTACTATATTAAAAGCGCTGCTCGTTCTGTTTGCGCACTACCTAAGTAATTTTCCATCGCAAAAAATTGCGCGCGGAAACGTATCGCAAAAGACGATTTAGAAAAGGTGCAAAATACGCTATAGCCAGTGCCTGAGCCAATGCAAATATAACTATCCCTTTTCAAAAGATACGCTTTTGGCGAGATTGAAATGCGCTATCGGCAGTGTTGACGTCAAACAATCAAACAAGCAACTAGCGAGACTACACAGTGTAGCCACGACGAGCGCCGAAACAAAGTACTGAGCCCATGCAAGTATGACTATGCCTCGTTCTTTGAGCACGTTTCCCCAAAAGATACGCTTTTTGGGAGGTGCAAATTAATGCGCTATATCCTGTGTTTAAGTCAAACAAACAGTCAAACAAGCAACTAGCGAATTACTTTTAGCCGTAACGAGCGCCGAAACAAACAAAACACTGAGTCCATGCGAGTATGACTATGCCTCGTTCTTTAAGCGTGTCATCCCAAAACATACGCTTTTATGAAACAAACTTAACACTGAGCCCATGCGAATATGAGTTAACTCAAAACATGCGAACTCTACAGCCAGGCAAGTGTTTACATGGCACAAACAACTAGCGCCGGCGATTTAACTCTGGTCTTTCGTCTCCTTCGCTCTTCATGCTCGTGATTATGCTTTCCCTTGCTTTTTTTAAAAGCCATTTTCATTTCAAACGACGTGCACAGACTAGTATTACTCTACCAAACAACCCAAACAACCGTTATAAGTGTGACTAGGCCTCGTTTTCTGTGACCTATAGAGGGCACGATATTACAAACGGCCTTTTTCAATATTCTTTATTTCATGACAATTTTAAACTATACTTCAACATTTTGTATGTAAGCTACGCTTAATTTCAATGGAAACATAAGTCAGCTATATTATAATCACAAACTAAAATTATTCCCTATTCAACACTTACTACCTTACAACGATTCCCTTGGGGACAAGTTTTGCATACCGCGCGCGTATAAATAACCGCCATTCAATGATGTCTCCATTGCCGTGAAACATGACTGTAACACGTCACCCAAATCATTTCCCCGTTCATTCAACATTATGGTGCATATTTTACAACATGTGATTCCCAAGTTGGGAAACTAAAACATAACAATGAAATGTCACACACAATACACTCCTTCCAGCCAGGCAGTTGCCTCTTCCCATCTTCCGTTCGATATATCAATATTCGAATCTATTCAGATCGTGCTATAATTTCTACAAACAACGAATGTAAGACTGCAAAACAATCTTCATTTCTTTTTAAAACCCATCGAAAGTTACTAATCACCCAACAATCCTTTTGAAACGAGGAAAGATTACAAAAAAAAAAGCATTTCTGACCATGTGGGCAAACTATAAATATCTTAACGCCTCTTTTGGCGGGCAATATTTTAAGGTTACTCCGGACCTTCGCGGGTGTCCTCCCGTGTCCTCCGGGAAAAAAACTCGTATGCGTGCCATTTTAAAGGAAAGCATGGCAAACTATATATCGTTGGAAAGCTTAATAAATGTAGATTTCGGAAAAAAATATGAATTGCCAGTTTTTTAACTGCACGAAAGAAAATTGCAAAAATGACCGCGAAAATGACCATGCGTTATTCCGGCAAACTGATGAATTAATAGGGTACCAAAGTTCGGCAGATTGCTGTGAAATTTGGCCTGAACACTCCTTAGATGTTGTGAAACAAAAGTGTGTCGGGGATTTTTTAAATTTATAATATTTCACCCGTGGTGATCTTCAATGCAATCCCCATCGCGTATTCTTTGCAGCTCGAACTTGACAGATTAATTGAGAAATAACCAGTCAGAATATCGAAAAATGCTGACACACTTTTGTTGATCAATCCTTTGTGATTAATACTGTGCAGTTATTTTGCCAATGCGCTTGCATTTGATACCCCATTAATTCAATTGAATGACACATGGTCATTTTCGTGGTTGTTTGCGATTTTCTTTTGCGCAATTGAAGAAACCGGAATTTATATTTTTTTCCGAAATCTACATTTATTAAGCTTTCCAACGATATATAGTTTGCCGTGTTTTCCTTGAAAATGGCGCGCAAACGAATTTTTTCCCCGAGGACACCCGCGGAGGTCCGGAGTAACCCTAAGGCTGATTGTGACGTCATAGCCGTCTATTTCTGGGATTTTCTAACGTTGTTGAAGAAGCAATTTAAACTAAGTGCCAAGGGCGTTTCTCACTAAAGCACCCACGCACGAACTTTGCTCATTTTATTTTCTTAAATATTTCCGCCTAGAATACATAAGAAGAGGAAATAAGTAAAAGATTACGGTAAAGATAGTTGTCAGATCATTTCCAATCCGTACATAATTGCTGTATAATATATATTTACTAATGAGCAGAGTTTTGCTACATACTCTGCTAATAGAGTATGTAGTTTATCGAAGGTTATTAATCGCTTCTTCATTTGATATTAAGTAAAAAAGAAAAAATAAAGCACAGAAAAGACGAGGAAAGGAAGAAAACATCGATGGCTTACAATTCTTCACCCCAACAACAACCAAAGTCGAGTGAAACCGAAAGGAAACAATTTCATAAGAAAAAATCTTTACCATGACATAATGTATAATTAGTGAAAAACACTCGATATAGGTTTATGAATTGTAGTGAATGAAACAAAAAAAGGCACCGAAATGTTCTGATTATTAAATGATGTTACATTATTTGGAAAAATATTGCATAAAAACCAACTCACGTGTAAAAATTGACATGACGTAATTTTGTCCGAAATTGTTCCTAGCAATATGACTCCTATAAATTATAAAAGTGTTTCTTCCCCTAAGGCAATAGTTGTTATGCCTTTTAGAATTTGCGTCTTGATGACGTTTCAACATATTAAATGGTTAAAACGAGATATTTGGCTAACAGTTATTAGTACCTAAGTAAGTTGGAAAATTTTACCAAACAGCAATGCTAACTATACGTAACTATACGTAATATTATTTGATAGTAATATACGTATCACACATGACCTCAGTTTGCAACTAGTGATCTTAAGGGAAATTAAAGCGACTCGCACACTTGAAAAAGATTCCTTTTAACTGCTCGCTTGCCCCAACAAATCGATGTTAATAAATGGGTCTTAATCACAACATTTACAATGTGACTCATTGTTTAGTCAGCTGCTGTTTCTTAAAACTGCGGAATTTTACCAAGTGTTGTGACTCGCACGTATTATGGATAAACACCATTCACAGGTGTCTTAGTCTCCTTCACCCCATCGAGTGAAAAATTCATTGTAAGGTATGTATTAACACGATACAATATGCTCAGACATCTCCATAATAAATCATGGTCGACAGTTTTACTTGGATTACGCCACACTTATCCGCTTAGAACCGGTAGTCTATGATTAATATCAGGTTTCCCATCATTTTAATTACTTCTTGTGAACGGAAACATGACTTGTCATCTAACCTAAACTTGCATGATCTATTTGTTCGTTCGAAAGTTCCCCTGTTAAGAATGAATGGTTTATATGCGCCTCGTTCATATTTTATTGCTGTTTTTTTTTATTGTTCAATTGCGAAAGGATGTCCTTCGTGTTGATTCCGGACTGCTCAAAAGATTGCTGTTTAAGTGTTACAAAGTCTATGGCAGTGTGCCTAACGGTCTTAGTTACTTATGATTAGTTTCTCCCATTGAATTTTCGTCAACGTTTGACATTTTTTTTGCGCGAAATAAAAAAAAAATTATATATCGCCTGGAATTCTGCAAAAAATAAGCGCAAAGTAACCAGCTTCTTACGCTCGCATGTCAGGTATATTTAACGTATGGCTATGACGGTGCGACTTTTTCTCCCATCATAGAACTTAGTTTGTCGTAGACCTTTGCGCGGATAGCATGATTCATTTTTGTTCCTTACCCACGTCGTTTTTTCAGTCCTTTTTAAGGCACGAAGAAGCCAGGGAATCCATAAATGAGTATTGGTTATAAAGTTTAATTTTATGTCATAATCATGCCAAAGACATGAGCTGTCGGTTTTTCCATTCAAATGTTTTATAAATGGTATTTTCCTTTTGGTACCGTCAATACACTCGTTTCCGAAGCCTCATTTTACAACATTCAACAGGGCTTTATTAAAAAGCGATGATAACTTGATCTCCAACAGTTAAACAAGTTTTCACACTTTCCCAACAAAAGAGGTTAAAAAAAAACCTTGTATGAAACGATACTAACAGTTAAGGTTCCCCCCGTGCTGTCATGATTGAAAAGTTCTTGCCGGTTATCCAGTGATGGAGAAATTAAAGGATTGTAAATCCTCGCTAACGTACTGGGAATGATCCAAAAAGGGGGAAATTGATGATCGGCAAAATTTTGAACTATGATATAATCTGCGGTGTAGTAGTTTTAAATCCCCTGACTTCCATGATTCAAGGCTAGTTCTCCACAAGAGCCATCTTTGTTTCTTCCATTTGAGATCCTTAAATAATTTATAAATCAGAAATGACTTCATTTTTTGTTAGTTTGGTCGACAGGGGTTTTTTGCAGAACGCCAAATATACGTTATTTTAGGGTTAAGCACTGATCGATAGCATTTAAGCCTATAAAGCACCCCTATATGTACCATTTAAAGTCGAGCACTTGTTCTATATAGCTTTTAGTTATTGTTATGGCGGACCTTTCACCAACATGAGAAAATTGTATGGAATCTGCCCTCGGCTTTCCGTGCACAAAACCTTGCCTACTTTTGGTGCAGGCCTTAGGGACGGACGATTATTTTTTCGGAGAGGGGGTGGGGGGGGGGGGGGTGAAAATGTTTTCAAGACAAACAATTTTTTTTTCCGGCTGCATCTTCCTGCAAACAACTTTTTTTTGTGTGTTTATTATTATTATTATTATTATTATTATTATTATTATTATTATTATTATTATTATTAACAATTATTATTATTATTACATTTATTTCTATACGGTTAAAATTCATCAGGTAATCTTATGTAGTAAAAATACTAATCTAAACATTACTGCCTAAAACTGCTTTCCATGAATGCCGTGTCTCTAACTTATAAAAGTATAACTGCACCATAGCTTGTTTTGTTTCCTAAAAAAATTAAAAATCTCACTTCAAGGTATCCTGAACATTAAAATGTGAACGTTATTGCAAGTAATAATATAGAACTGCACCAGCGGCCTTTTTCTCCCCTGATCCTAGAGAGGATTGAAGAGCCAAATGAAACAGCGCTTGCTTACACTTGCGCTTAATATTCCGTAGTTTATACAAGACTGGATCCAATTTGCCTTCTTCATGCAAGGGGAAAACAGGAGGCTGCTTGCTGTTTAAGTGGTGATTTATTAAATGTCATCATCAAACCAGCCTAGGACCCTGTTGAAAAGCCAGTGTGACTATTAGTGAATACATGCAACCCAGGAATTTAAGTTAATCTTTTCTCTATGTTAGAGTTTCATTGTACTTCGAAGAGTTCTTGATTAGTAATGGTAATTGGACTAAGTGGAGCGGCGTAGCGCGAGGACGATTTGAAATTACGAGCATGATTACCCCTGAATTGTACAATACGAAGTCCAGTTAATCCTATCTATAACAAAATGCGAGATTAGAAAGTCTATGTGCCCTTCATGGATATATTTTTAATTATCAGTTTTGCAAGAAGTGGAGAAACAGCTATATAAAGAACCCATTTCAGTGCACCTGATTGTTGCGTGCGCAAAGTAGTTGTCCCATTACAGTTATCCAATTACAAAAAGTTCTTGTTATAGAAACGATTAATACAATAACCTAACTTTAACATTTAATGTTTCAAGGTCCTCAGAAGACATTATTTTTAATAAAAGAGTTAGTTACTGATTTTAAGAAACTGTGGTAATTTGTTGGTGGAAAGGTAAAAAACAGAAATTGGGGTTTATCAACCAACTCGATTTGGTAAATTAGCCACCGGAAAGAAACGGACCAAACTGATGTTTGAGTGTTAAATAGCTCATTTACACTCAAAATGTCAACTTTTGAATTAGTTTGTGGTGGCTAATTTACCATGTCAAAGCAGTTGATGAATCCAGATTTTGCAAATCATTTTGTTGCATTGTTATCTTGCATTTTAACAAATAGGACTAAATTTACTTATATAAATCAAACTATGTATCAACTAGTCTGCAAACTTTTTCTTTTCACTTTTTCATGTCTGCAAACAATTTAGTTGGGCTTTTTGGATTTTTTGCAAACATTTTTTTTCAGGATTTTTCATCCCCCCCCCCCCTCCAAAAAAATAATGGTCCGTCCCTTGATAGTCTACGTGACACAACCTCGTTCTCAGGGTCTCTCTTCTCCTCGTCCCCTGTGGCGAGGGGACGGGAAGAAGAGAGACCCTGGGAACGAGGTTGTGCGTGACTTTCGTCAAAATTAATGTAAAGTCAGCCCGTCATTATCTATATTTCAAACTCCAGAGAAAGCCCAGGAGGCGTACATGTTAATGTTGACAGTCATGGAGCGTGGTACGAAAGCTGTGTTGCTGTCCTATTGCCTTACATCAGGTAAGAATTGTACATTGACATCGACTAAAAGTAGAACTTGCTTAGTTTCTGTAAATGTTTAGGCTCGATTTCTTTCTATACGCGTGTTTTGATATCGAGTTGATTAGGCATGCTGGGTTGCGAGGTAAGGCCCGAATCGAACTTGCAGACGACTTTTGAATTGTCCGCAACAATTTGGACAGAAATTGACGTCTAAAGTTTTCCAAACACAACTTGTCAATTTCTGCGTTAATATTTGCAAGACAGTAGCTAGCGTTGCATCGTTCAATTGTTAGAATTCACTGAACCGAAAAACTGTATGAAAGCAATACGCAATAGTACTGTACCCCTGCCTTTTACAAATTAGGGGCAGTAAAACTTAAGGGCTACCATTTTTCTCCACTGAGGTCGTCGTGGTTGGCTTTTAGAGTCCGGAAAACACACGTCTGTTTACTTCAGATCACTCCAGAGGAAAAAAAAAGGTGTTCAGTACAATTGTGGTGAATTCCCTCCTAGCTTACCAGATTAGAACTCGCGTTAGTCTCATTAGTATTCATTTTTCAGAACAGAGTTTGCTTGATCAAGTAAAATTTGTATATTGTGGTTTTGAATGCTCACCACTGTGAGATAATAAATTTGAAAATGTGAGTAAGCAAGTATAATATCAAGTATACTCGAGGAGAACCCACCTTGTGTTCTTATCTGATTTGGCAAATGGACAAAATTTATTGGCCTGAAAATGTGAGTTAAAGCTTTAAAAAATATTAGGTGTGCATGAAGCTTGCACTGCTGGAGAAATGGCACAGGGAGGTTTCAATCTTTTTCTTAGTTTCTACTCCTGATAGAGTGCGGGGCTATATACTATACTAACAAGAAACCATTTCTTAAAGGTGGGTTAAGGGGAGGGGGTACATGAAGAGAACACCTGTCTCTTTGCTTTAAAATCTTAATTTGGTATTTTTGAAAAACGCCACAATGGTCAATCAGAAGGGCATTGTTATCTGGAGTCAACCATGCGTTGGAATACAGTGAGCAAGGGTGTGGTCTTGCCCAAAGGCAGGAAATGACTCGTTTGAAGTTTCGCCTGTTTTGACACAAAAATATACTTGTGACAAAGGAGGACGGGAATGTCTTTGCAATAATTCCGTCGGAAATAGAGACAGCTATCAGCTAATCTGCAATCAGAATTCGAGGATAAACTTCACGAAACCTCGAATCGAGAGGGATCTGCCTAACGTAAGGGATGATCACGTACTAAGGGCCTACATTCTTCACCGACCAGCGGTCTTCATTTTCCTCCCCAGAACCACCTTGCTGCAGCCTGGCCAGCTCAGCTGACTGGGCCTAAAAAGGAGGTCAGGCTGGGGACGAGAATGATATTGTCCGCTGACCAATTTGCGCATTATTTAACCCTGTCTCCTTATGATAGGGGTTGATTTTTTGTTTTACAGTATGGTTCAGCGTGGATTCTATGACAATGCCCCGGTCTCTGATCTCCTTGCTGGAGCATTTCAACAAAACAAGGAATGTAGAAGTAGATCCTTCCGCCAAGCAGGAAGCACGTGACTTCATCGTGAAAACTTTCAGGGATCATGGATTGCACACGTGGACTGAAGAATTTCCTAGTAATAACGCCCAGGTAAATCAGAGAGGAGATTCACAAGTCTGCTATGTAGATGGGGCAAAGAAAAGGGTAGAGTAGGACTAAGGATAAAGAAAACTTGGCCTTGAGGAGGCCTGACTAAAGCTGACTGTATACACCTATTTCAATTAAGGTTGCTTCAGCGATGCATGATGCATAATCCTTGTTTCATACACCGCAAACAATCATGTTTGTTATAAATAAATGTATTGATCACGTTTCTCGCTGAAGGCACTCTGGGAGAAAACCAAATCATAGAAAATATACATTTGCTCTTGCCTAAAGACCAATAGCTAGAGAAAAAGCAACCATAAATTTAACGAACATGATGCACTGCGGTCTATGAAACATGCATCACTGAAGCAACCTTTTTTGAAATAGGTATATCTGCTGGGAGACATTGAGCGCGATCCATTGGACCAAAATTCCAGAAAACTGAATCAAATGGAACGGAAATTTTCGAAAAGGTCGTTTCGAAAATTTAGGTCAACCTCTGGAGGTTGTCCTTTTTCCCGGAAATGTGGAAATTCCGGAACGTTTCTGTCCCATTTGGCATTCCATTTCGAATTTTGGCCAGACACTCGGTCCTAGTCCCAGCCGTGACTGTCGAGCAAAGAGGGCGGAATCAAGTCGTTATCGATATCAGTGTAACATCTGTTTTATCTTCGGATGTTTTGCCGTTTTTTTGACGGCATTTGTACGTGGGAACAGTGGTACAATGGGAACACTGTACCACCCGATGCTCCCATCGATAAGCCGAAAGCAATCAGGAACGACTTGAACAGTAAGCGTAAATGAACACACTTCAAATTCTTTGCACATGGCCGTGAGAATTGTACTAGTAGGCACAAATTCGGTTATCTCAAAAACCTCGCTGTCTCAAGTTGAACCCATTTCCCTTGATCCTGTTTTTCAGTCATTTATTATCAGCTTTCTCTAAATCCCTGCCATCTCGAACTGTTTTTCGTTTCCCTTAGGAGTTCAAGTTAATCAAAGTGGAAAATACCGTTCCATTAGGCACATTAGTGGAAATTTTAAAGGTTTTTCAAGTCATCTGCTATTTCTCGTTCCAGGATACCATTGGCAAGGCTTCCACATGATTAGGAATGCAACTCACTGTAAGCCCTCACATCAAATTGTTGTTCGGTGTCTTTATCAAGCAGCGGCAATTTTGAAAAATTTATACCCGGTCAGACAGTGTAAGGTCTGGAATAGAGAAACCACGAGCTGGTAATTTCGGAGATTTTTCGGAGTTTCCGACCGCATGCCGAGAATAAAAACAATGGCAAAAGATGAAACTCCTGACCTCCTTTCGTCTTCTGTCTGCCACCATTAGGTGGTCACGTGGGTACGGAATTGTAGATTGCCGAAACACCTTAACTGGAAATTCAAAACACCAATCAGATTGTATGAACTTTCTACTTCCGCTTTAAATCTGTTAGTCAAGAAATCTCATTTCTCACTTCCGTGACCCCCTGATAGTGGCAGACATGCTTCGAAATCAAGCATCTGGAAAACTACATCAAAACAGTTGTGACAGTTGTGGATATTTTGACAAAAATATTTGCCCCTAGGTAGTTATTTCAACACCTTATCTTTCCACAATCCTGTTTTCGTAAAATTACGAAGGATATTTAGCCATGTAATTCCACGATATTCGGAGGCTCTCCTTTCAGTCTCATCCCTTGTCATTTTACCAGAGTTTCGAACGGTTTCCGAAGGCAGTATCGGTTCCAGACCCCACTCAAGCCTGACAACGCGTATAAAAAGTCTGAGTACTAGTGGCTGCCCTGTGAAGCGTGCACTGATTCTGATCTTGATGTGAGGGCTCCCTGTGGTGAGTGCAGCCGCCTCGATTTTCCGGTGTATTCCCAAACAAAGATGATGATCAATCAACTGTCCTATCTACGGTGGCCTAGAAGGGGCACTCCTCAAATTTGCAGCGACATTAAAAAAAAAATGCAGAAGTGACCCTTCTCGTCCACGGTACCCTACCACATATCAAGCCATCTGATTTTCTTTCTTTTAGTATCCTGGCATGAACATTATCGGCCAGCTGTCTGGGCGATTCACTGGAACACGTGCCGATAAGATCTTTCTGATTGGTGCTCACTATGACTCGGTCAAAACCACTCCTGGCGTGGATGATAACGGTTCGGGAATAACCGCTTTACTACAGGCCCTTCAGCTCTTCACCAGTCCAGGTCAGTTGTTTTTAAAAAGCTTATCGCTCTATCAAATTTGATATTACCTGCGATCAGGCTCTATTTTCGTCTCGCTTGGTGAAACATTCAGGCGGGAGGATAGGTGGGAAGGGCGACACGAACGGAACGTCTACGGAACGTCTTCCGCCCACTTTTCGGATTTATTTTCATTCAACAAAACAACCAATCGACATTTTCGTCGGCTGCACCATCCTCGGTATGCAAATTTTCCATAACGGCAATTTGTAAAACGTCCCACAAATGTCGGCAAAATAAGACGATCACTGGCTACGGTATATCTAGGCGCTGGAGCTCAAATTTACAAGATTGGTTACTTGAAGGTACTCGTTCCGGTATTGTTGCTCTGTCTGAGGCCCCTTTTATGCGGTCTCGGGTACCCGAGACTTCACCGCAGTCAAACGAAAAAAATAAGGAAAGTACTTCAAAGATAAGGGAATTATTTCCAATGTTTAAAATTTGATACTGTACCAGTATCTTGTTGATTTACTGAAATGTTTCGAACTTTACTAAAAAGTTCTAAGTGTTTCAAAACGGGAAACGGACTTGTCAGCGCCATTTCTAATAGTAATTCTGTTCAGGTGCAGAACATTCAAATAGCAAAGAAATTCGTTTGTTTGAGAGAAATGAAAATATATTTACACTCACCCACTAATGTAAATATCTTTGCTCATGTTTCGACAGCATCGGGAATAAATCTTGCGAATTAAAACGAAAATACTGCCTAAGATGTTTGACCGCGGTGGAACCCGAGACAACCCTTCCCCGAGTTACCCGAGGCGAGCTAATTTTTCACCTGTTTTTTTGAAAAGTTCAACGAACCGTTTACATCAGGATCACCAACTCGTCTTGGGGAGGCGAGACAAGTCGGGGGCGAGTTTTCTCACCTCAGCAGGTAGGGTAACCCTGGCAGGCGGGACAAATTTTCTCACATAAACTCTTTGTCTAGCCTACGCGGGACGACTTTTTGAGAACCACGTGTCATGTAACGTCTTGTTTATGGCTTAAAAACGACTAAATCAACTAAATGTATACTGAAGAAGGAAATTTAGACAAACAGAGGCTACAGTGATCAAATCAACGAAACTTCTGAAGGAAATGTGTTCGCCCCGGGATGATTTCATCCCGGTCTTCAGCACCGGGATGAAATCATCCCAGGACGAACACATTTCTGCTCCAAATCATGTAAACACTTACGGGTAAATGACAAGACATCGAGATGAAAGTCATCCCGGTATGAATCTCATCCCGGGATAAAATCACTCATGTAAACAGGTTCTAAGCAAGCGACCAACGCAAGAGAATATGAGAGCGAATGTTAAAATTCGGCGTGATCGCAGGTTAAATTTAATATTGAAAAAATGTCGCACAGAAACAACCACAAGTGAAAAGTGCCACTAAACTTTTAGATCTCAAAGGACAGTTCCCAGCCAAAATATCGAAATTTCGCTTTCCTAATTTCCTTGTCATATTGCCAAGTTCCGCCAAATATCCAACTAAGTTGGATAAAAAGATTATAAAGTGCAAAACAAGACCAGTAGTTTTGCGGTTAAGTGCCGGATTGCAAGGTTGAAAGTGCATTGCAGTTTGTTGACTTGTTGACTTCCGTGACTTCATGACAGGATATCTAGAAATCAAAATTGCCATTCTGATGAAACTGAGTCTTATTTCTTGTCAAATCTATAATTCTTTACTTTCATTCCTTTTAGCAATTTTTTTCCTCTATTAATCTCCATATAGAAGCAAACTTAAAGAACGTTCCTGGGCATACTCAAGACCTAAAACAGGATATATCAGTCGGAATACTGTCTTCTTAAGAGCGGCTTTCAATTGAGTGTCATAAAGCCAAAACAAAAGTAATAACTCTGACCAATCATAACAGACACAAAAAACACAATTAACCAATCAGAACTCAAAGCAATTGCATGTAATTAGCGTCAAGCGCGAGAAAACGTGCGCGTGGAAGTTACGATTGGTGATGGTTTACGTTGGTTTATGTCTGATTAGTTGGAAAAGTGGCGCGAGCTTTTTCAACCAATCAGAGAGCGTAGTAAAGCAAAACCGAAGCATGACGGCTGCTCTTATTCACAGACAGAAAAGTTAGAACCAATCTACTTGTACATCAGTATAATAAAAAGTACTTAAGGACATTGCCCCGAAATAAAATTTAACATGCGATTTTTTTCAAACTTTCAGAAGTTGTTATCTATTGTCCAATGTTTTGAAATATAAAATAAAAAGAATAGGTCTCCGTGTCCGTTTACGAGATATCATCGTCTCAAGTTACCTCATAATTCCATGCAATTTCGCCTAACAAACACAAGTTTATTTGGTCAGTTTACGCTACTTTCCATAGGAACAGGAAGCACATAATTAAAGCAAATCTTGAAACAATGTACTAGATGTAAAAGATCGATAACAAGGAACGATTTACTAGATGTTTTATGGCAGATGCTCGAGGCATCAGACGAAATTGACTTAAGACCTTCCTAACGTGCGTGTTCTCGAGGTCGTGTTTTCATCTCCATGAGTAACGCGTTTCTAGTAATAATTCTTTTTCGAACATGTGTTTTTTTTAACTCTTTGAACAAAAAGAAGATGAACGGTAGGTCAAAAATATGTGGAAAAAAAGATAGGTCACCATGCTTGTTTAAGAGTAAATAACTATTCTTTTCTCTGGTGAGCTTAGCCTCATAGGAAACCTATTACTTCCTGGACGTGTACGCGCTGTCAGCGCGCGCTAATGATGCAACAAATCGTGCGCAGCAAGGATGCGCAATGCAATACAGGGCAATGACCTTAAGGAAAGCCCTGTTCATTGTTATAAGCTAAATTCGATTTTGAGACGACATTACGGCTTTATACTGACGGCTAGTTGGAAAAAAATATATTCCGTATTGGGCGGAGTCGCGAAGCGACGAAGTACCAGTGGTTTGTTTGCGCCATCATTAAAATGCACAATTTATGAATCAGTGAACCGAAAGTAATTTTCGATTTTTAAATGACAATACTTGTCAGCAGTAACAATGAAAGCGGCAATAAATGAAAGCCTACATGAGGACGTAACGGTTCAGTGAGTTTGAATCACAAATGAGATGTGAGTTGGAAACCTGTCAAACCGCTTATACGCTGATGAGAATCCACCGCATTTTATTCATGAGATAAAGGGATTAGCCTATGACGTCATCGACGTTGATGTACTCCACAACAAAGGTTAATTAAATCCACAAAAAAGGCCTAACTGGTACCTACTATACTACTGTTGTGGATCGGGCTGTTTGACAAAATTTGTCAACTGTAAGTCCTGCGGAAATATGACACCTTTTTACCTTTCAAAATTGAAAGGGGAACCCTGATTAAAACCTGCAACATTCCATACTTGTTCAATTATAACAAGGGATTTACCAGGCAGGATTTCCGGTTTTATTGGGGGGGGGGGGAGGTAACAGGCATAAGAGCAGGAAAAATGTAAACGTTTTCTTTTTCTCGTGTTAGTGGTTAATTTACGTACGGGAATCAGGTATAATGATTTAATTCTATTGCAGGTTGCACACCGAATTCACTAATTGGTCTGGCCAAGATAATAACCTAAAAAAACGATTTTAAAGCATTTCCTAAAGAGGAAGATTACTATTCCAAATAAGGAACACGATCCCATCAGGCCATAGGGCACCACAACCACCCCGGCCAAATCTCGCTTTCTGAAGCGAAGGAAGGTGTTTTGATTTGTTCTTCCGTTATATTTCCTTCTTTTGGACGTGGCTTTTCTAGTCGAAATGTCAGAAACGGGCTCCAAATATTCAGAACCTGCGGACAGTCCGAGCAAGCGCGATGATCCTACGAGATCACTCTCAGTTCGAGATGAAAACGACCTGGATTTCGGGCTCAGAAGAGGGGTCTCCTCGTTTGGCGCGAAAACGACATGGAGCAGTTCTGGACTCTCAAGAGGGAGCCAACGAACCAGATGTCTCTGAGACTACACCATCAAAAAGGCCTAGAAGCGATTCTTTAAACGAATCTCTTGGCCTTGACGATAATTCTGCCGCGAAAGAGTCGGAAAACTTGGGCTCTGTTCGCCTTGCACTGGGAGGCTTCCCTGTCGCACGTTCGCAGAACTGTGCTTTGAGCGTTCATACCCCCAGTGAATTATCTGTGCAACATTCCAAGCAACAGCCCGCTCTCCTGACTAAGGATCGTGCGGATCTTTTTCAGGCAGCTCTGCAAGATGCGAAAAAGGAATCTTCCCGAGCCGGTAAAGTACCGGTTTCAAACGTAGTTACTCCACTGTCGGACTCGTCCAACTCGAGGTACTCCTTGTGGACATGCGGTCAGCAACATAAAGACATATTAGACATCTATATCCGAACCCCACTAGAGGACAAGAACCATTCGGACCTTTGTAAGCAATTTCCGAAATCTGATGTGCCAGCCCTGATAATCCCGGAACTTGGCCATTAGCTTGCTTTGGTTGGGGGAAAAGAAAGCCCTGGGCAACTGCGCTAGGAGCAGAACCTACAGTTAACTATGTGCAATTATATGGATGCGGCTGGACCTTTGTGTATTCTGCTCCAGCACCTGCAGTCTGACCCTGGCTCTGTAACTGAGCGTTCAGCTATAGACCTCATTCGTAAGAGCCTCCGATTGCAAGCGCAGGCAGTAGCCTCAGTTAATAAGCAACGCAGACAAGAAATTGTAAAATCCTGCACTATTACAAATGTTACTCAACTAGCGAAGCAGTCTGATCCAATGCAGACTTACCTTTTTGTAGAGAGTAAAGCTTCTGAGCATAACTTTGTGGGCGATCTCGCAAAGAAGGTCTCCAAAGCAGTTCAATCCAAATAGAATGCAAGCTCCAACAAAGCCAAGGCTCCTTACAAACAGGCCAGAACAAATTCATTTAAAAGGTCTTCTTGCGCATGCTCCTCCAAGCTCAGAGACCTTTCATCCCATGAGCACCAGCCTTTTTAGAGGGCTCCCTTCCGGGGAAAACGGGAACCGGCAAGGGATTATCCAGACCAGTCCGGTTGCAAGAACCCTAGAAAGAAGATTTCAATGCAAACAGTCTTCAAGAAACCCAACCAAATTACAAGGCAAGCTCAGTAGATATGATTTTCCATTTTCCTACTCTACCAGAGAACATTCGTTCTCAGATGGTGGTGGGCAGGTTGCAGTTCATCAGTCGGAATTGGCAACTAATTACACTGGACCCGTGGGTCTTACTGACCGTACAGGGTTACGAAATAGAACTGCGAGACCGTCCTTGGCAGTTTAGAATCGCTTCTCCCCTTGTACTGTCACTCACACAGACCTATCTAGTAGTAACAGAAATAAGGAATCTGCTACAAAAAAAAGCCATTTTAAAGGTTCCCTTCAACCCCAATGTGGGATTCTACAGCAATCGTTTTCTTGTGGAAAAGAAAGGTAGAGCAGGACAACGTCCAGTAATCAATTTTGCGAGTTTCAACAAGTATGTGAAATACTCCCACTTCAAAATGGAAGACTTGAAAGCAGTTGCAGACCTGCTGAGACCGGGGGATTTTATGTGCAAGCTCGACCTGAAGGATGCTTATTTCACCATCCCTTTACACGCCGGATCCCAAAAATTCACCCGCTATCAATTTAAAGGGAAGACATATCAATTCACTTGTCTCCCACTCGGGTTAACCTCAGCCCCACGCACCTTCACCAAACAAGGTACTCAAACCAATAGCGGGTATTCTAAGGAAAATGGGTATCCAGATAATAATTTATCTGAACAGCACTTTCAAGGGTGCCCGGGAAGACATCCTAACCCTGAAGTACATTCTAGAGAGTCTAGGAGTTCTGATAAACATGGAAAAATCTATTTTCATCCCGTGCAGGTCATCGAATTCCTGGGAATCCTTGTAGACTCCACAAACATGAGGTTTCTCCTAGCAGAAGAAAACGTTGCTGCAATTCAGCAGGAATTTTGGCATCTCGTAAGCTGTCAAGTTGCTTCATTGAGCCAACTTTTCGCATATAATAGGGAAGTTGACTTCCTGCAAAATTGCAGTTCTTCAAGGCCCCCTTTATTATCGAGGGATTGAACATTTGAAGAACAGCAAACCACTCACTCAGTTAGACAACAATGTAGAAATAGCTCTAGATCGATATCATCATGCTCTAGAGGATCTCAGATGGTGGGCAGATAATCTCTCCCTTGCGAACGGGCGCCCCATTCGGAACTCTCTACCACATCTAGTAATTCAATCGGATGCCTCCCATTCGGGGTGGGGAGCAGTAAGGAATGGGGTAGACACTAGGGGGACATGGACACAGGACGAAGCCAGTCTTCATATCAACTGCAAGGAGCTGTTGGCAGCATCATTCGCAGTGAAAGCCTTCACCAAAAATCTTCAAAATATCCATGTCTTGATTAAAATAGACAATACCACAACCATTGCAAAATGGGGGGAGCCACATCGATCATTATGCACGACATCTGTGGAGTTGGTGTCTCGAAAGGAGAATCACTCTAAGGGGCCGAAAAAAAATCCCAGGCTGTCTCAACACAATAGCAGACAGGGAATCAAGAGCCAAACGAGACACATCCGATTGGCATCTGAACCAGAATTTCTTTCAGACATTAATGGACAGGCTAGGTCAGTGTACGATCGACCTTTTTGCAATCAGAACCAATCAGCAACTTCCCAGGTTTCTCAGTTACAAACCCGACCCGGAAACAGAGGCGATCGATGCCCTGACACAACCATTGGCAAAAGAAATAGGCTACGCCTTTCCTCCATTTACTCTAATAGCCAAATGCTTAAGGAAGGTAATCCGTGAGAAGGCAACTATAACTCTAGTATGCCCAATTTGGCCCACTCAACCATGGTATGCACAACTCCTCCAACTAGTGGTGGACATCCCCATCCTCCTTCCCATAATACCAGGGCTCTTAACAGGCCCTCAGGGTCAAGAGCACCCTCTGGTAAGCAACAAAACCCTCTTACTTGCCAGCTGGAGGGAATCAGGCGAGATCTTCTTACAAAAGGCTTATCAGGACAAGCTACAGCCATTGTCCTCGCTGCCGGGAGAACTTCAACTCAGAATCAGTACAAGTCATGCTGGTCAAAATGGATGGGCTGGTGTCATAAACAACAAGTTGATCCCATTCACCCTAGTATCATAAAGGTGGTAGATTTTCTGCCTGACTTATTTTAGTCAGGTCTCCAGTACTCCACCTTAAATTCTTATAGAGCTGCAATAAGTTCCACCATACCACCCGTGGATGCAAGCCCAGTGAGGCAACACTATTAGTATGCAACGCCATGAAAGGGGCTTTTAACACGCGCCTTCCCTAACCAAAGTACTCCCACACTTGGGATGTTGCATTGGTGACTAAGTATTTGGAAAATCTTCCAAAAGATAGTAATCTGCCAATCAGTACTCTTGCAAAGAAATTTGCTATGTTACTAGCCCTCTCAGGTTCTAAGAGGCAATCGGATCTCCGGGCCTTAGACACTAGGTTTAAGAAGCACATCCCTGAGGGAGAAACTTTTCAGTTAGCAACTTTGCCTAAGAATAGGAGTTCCAAGAGTTCTATGGAAGTCTTTTTCCCTTCATTTACGCACAATAAGAAGTTATGCCCAATAGCATGCCTAGATTCTTACGTAAAAGGATCTAAGGCCTGGAGGGGAGTTGCCAGTAAGCCCCAACCATTATTTCTCTCTTTTCAAGCTCCCCATAAACCAGTGTCCTCAGAAACTATTGGGAGGTGGTTAAAGGATATAATAAAGGAGCTTAGGCTGGTATTGAAGTTGACACATTTAAAGCTCATTCCACTCGTGGGGCGGCAAGTTCAGCTGCAAGGGACAGAGGGGTCTCTATCCAAGAAATCTTACAAACAAGTGACTGGACCAGGGAAACGACATTCAACCGTTTTTACTATCGCCCTAAGTATTTTAACTCATTCGGCAAAGCCGTCCTCCATGGTGAGTGCTTGCTTTAAACAGACCAATTAGTGAACTCGGAGTGCAGCCTGCAAGAGAATTGCAGATTGTACCAGGCTAATTAGTAGCTGCTGAACAATCAGAATTCTATTAGGGTTGGTCGAAGAATTCACTAATTCCCACCTCTCCCGCCTCTCTTAAAGTACTGCTTTACCATAGTCCTTTGTCTCTCTCTCTTCAGACGACTCCTCGAGAGATGACTAGAACTTATTCCGCTGACAAGTACCTCTATGTTGGACTTTAAGTCTGTATTTAGTTGTTGCAATTGAACGTTGTTTAGACTGATGCAAGCCACAGATACTGGCTTTAATGTTTATTTCGTGTTAATAAAGCATGTTTATTTTCTGAGATTTGGTTGCCTCTATAATAATTAATAATGCAAAGCTCAATATGAGCGGCGTGGTTGTGGCGCCCTATGGCCTTATGGGATCGAATTTCTGACTTAGAATAGTAAACTTCCTTTTTAGGAAATGCTTTGAAATCGCTTTATTTTAGGTTATTATCTTGGCCAGACCAGCTACTGTGTAGCCTGGTACAATCTGCAATTCTTGAACTTAAACATGCAAATACGTTTTCGATATTCAGGCATTGCACTAAAAGTGGTTTGACACATTTAATTTTTGAAATTTCTCATCCGAGTTTTTGCTGTTATTAAAGCATTGTAGCGAGGAAGCGCAACACAGTAATCGTTTATAGGTAAATTACCCAATTTCGTTTCGATTGAATAACCAGTTAGAATTGAGTGTTGCAAAACCTAACGTAGCCAATCGCAACAAATACGAATTACACAATGAACCATTCAGAACTCGAAGTAATACGTTTAACATCCGATAACATGGCGCCAAGCGAGGGAAATTAAATGGGAGAGACAAAAACACAATTAGCTTTAGGTTTACTTCTGATTGGTTGAGAAGTGGCACGAGTTGTATCAATCAATCAAAGAGCGACGTAAATCGAGCCCATAGAAACGAGAATTACGTTCGACACTATCAACCAGAAAATCAAGAGGTGGATTTCTTGAGGCTATCACTAAACTCTGACTAGAGAATAACCTGCTAGCACAAATGTATAGGAATATTTACAGCGGTATTCCCTCACACTTTACTTAACTGAGTTCGATTCTGGTGGATGTCAAAGAAAACCCATTCAAAACCATTCTCAATTCCTACGGGATTCCAGGGCAACAGAGCCAAGTAATGTATTTTTTTTAAACACTTTGAAAACCCAAAAGTCACGTTTTACATCAAAGGAAAAAAAGGACCAGTTCTTTTCAGTCATTAATAGTTTCCTATCGTTAAAATCAAACTCAAAACCAGTTGGAACATTAAAGCAAAGACGGTTTTTGCACGAATCCTCGCGCGCTGATTGGCTAATTTTTATTGTCAACTAATTCTAATTTCAAGACTCTGAAAACAGGAATTGACGTTACTTTTTGAGTTTTTTTTTGCTGTGATGGAGAGGGGCTCAATTAGTGCGAGTGAGTGAATACCACCGTCAAAATGTTCACACATTTGAGCTTTCCCGGTTGTACTGACAAAACTTTACCTTGCACATATTTTAGACAAACTGAACTGTTCACAAGACTACACTCTCTTATTTGTGGCCTTTGACCTGGAGGAATTTCAACCCGTGTGTTCATCAGCGCATGGAAAGTGCTCTTGCTCAGGAATCCGGTGTGGCAGCGGCCATTTTGTCCAAAACTTTTCCACGTTCCTCAACAGCAGTGGGGTGGGCTTCCACGGAGCTCTGATCTTAGAAACTATACTAAATCACAACACCACACCAAATTCACAAAACCTGCCTCAAAGCTTGCAGCTTTTTCTACCAGCAGTGTACAATGAGGTCTCAAAAAATAACTTCAGTGGGGATTTCTTGGCTGTAATTGGCCGTCTTGCAAATGATGAAGGACTGATCAAAGGAATAACAAATGCTTTTAAAAAAGATGGTAAGTACTCTCTTTTTAACATGGATCGACCTAGGCTGAGAGATTGTCCTCAAAATTATGCAGTTGTCCTCAAGGCTACATTTCTCAGCGAACTGTTAGTCATGTTTTTCATGATTCAGCCTCGGGCAATATCCTTGATATACCCGCCACCTCATGGTGAAGAAGGAAAGAACTTGCTTTCTTATTAGTATTTACAACACGGAAGGCTGACTTGGGCTAATAGAAGAGACATATTCCATGTTTTTATTAAGATGTCTGGCTTGTTACCAATAATCACTTGAGGTTAACATTACCGTTTTGTTGTATTTTGTTTATAGTAACCTTCAAAACGTTACCAGTGGAACTTCCCTATCCAATGGAAGGCAGGCCGTCTAACTGGCCGGACAACATTCGCCTCGGTATGCAAGACTTCTTCCGCTCAGATCATTATAACTTCTGGAATGCAGACCCGTCTCTACCAGCTGTCTTCATCACTGATACAGCTAACTTTCGAGGCTACATGAGGCAGTGCTACCACCAAAGCTGTGACGACATCTGTCACGTGACCTGGGATATGATTACGTTTTTGGCGCGGACGACGGACAGTATAGTGAAGGTGGCCACCAATATGACAAACGAAAAATGTCAAATGAAGAAAGCTGGTATGGTTACCGTTGTTGTCATTTTTTTAATAGGATGAAAATGGCAGTAATCTACCCTGCCCTTGAAAATGTAATCAGACTGGACGTGGCTTAAGTGAATTTGTAGACATTTTGTCACTATATTGGGAGATTTGACGATCACCGCGAACTCGACGAAATTTAACTTAACTCTATTCAGACCATGGGGGGGGGGGGTGGGGGTATTGTGCCCGCACTAACTTTGGATGTTTATAACTTTTTTAATAAGCGAACCAAAGCCACCAAACTTGGTAACTTTTCCTAAAATTTATCCCGAAAAAATTGGACATAGTTAGTGTTTGCCCATCAAGTGGCAACCACTTTTTGACAGGGCATTTTTTCAGAATTTTGAATGTTCACTTTTTCATTGAAAAATTCTAACTTTTCTGAATTATGCTTTACATTTTTATATCATTTTCGTGTTCTTTTATTGCTTTTGGCTACTTTTTGGTCAATTTTGGCGATTTTCAAAGGTTCTGGAAAAATCAAGAAATCCAAAATGGCGGATCCAAGATGGCCACTGTTTGACAGCCAGACGTAATTGTTACGTCATATGACGTTACCAGCTTATGTTGCTGTCCTCTAAGGAACCCTTTCTGGACGTACTATCTACCCTCCAAGTTTCGCTGTCATAGCTTAAATATTCTCGAAGTCAAAGACGGGAACCGAATCAGCACCCCGCGGTCCCAGAAAAAAAAGAGAGCCCGGTCTGAGTAGGTTTAAAGTTGTAATCCGATAATTATGAGCTTATTTTGATACTCTTCTTAAGTTTGAGGGATAAATTTGCCGATCTTGACGAAAAACGTCTTATTTAAGTGCACAGTAAGACTTTTTTAAGTATCCAATACTTCCGTATTAAAGTGACGGGGTGGCGAGGTGTTCTTCGGAAATTAAAAAGGTGCCAAAAGATAGAGCCCTTGGATGGGGGTTTCCTAGTATCTCTGTGTGGGCGTGGCTCAATTCATTATCACCCCTAACTTTACCAGCTATATCAAGTAGTTACTTTCCCTGACAGTTTTTTCCGCTTTGTGTCCTAGAAGGTGTTGGGATATCTCTAATGGTGGTCATTTTAGGATTAAATAACTTACGCGGTACCAAACAATCAATAAGTTGTAACTCTTGAAAAGTACGACAAGTTATACTCGTCAGTTTTATAGGAGAGTTCTACTGCCGCGTGGAACTCCACTGTAAAAATCTTCCCAACAGAAGAAGTCCGGTTTACGTTAAGGACATGGTACTAAGGAAATTGTATTTTTAACCTGAGAAACGAAACCTTAGAAATACTGATTGAAACCCAAAGATTTCAAAGAAGCTTGAAGCCAATTTCCTTGAATTTCTGTTCGATATTTTAATGGAATGACGGTAAGAATACCCCCGTCTGGTTTTTTTTAACAAGCCCAAGCCAAATAAACCAAAGATATCTCTTTGAAGTCTTCCTGCTTTCAAAATACGTTTTATCCAGTCTCATTTGTTTTGCATTTGTTATCTCTCTTTGCTTCACAGCGATCAAACTTGCGACACGTGCGCAGTTCCCGCATAATTTTGCAAAGAAAAACAGAACAAGTGTGGAAAGTTTCACTTTAACCATAAAACGTTTGAGCTGATTCAAACGCGACTCGAAAAAAAACGGAAACTTGAGTTTTGCGTTTGGCCGCTGTGAAGCCCTGTACTCATTCATTTATTTCTTCGTAAGAAAAATCGGCTAGGACGCACGGCAAAACGGGAAGAGGAGACAAATAAAGTGAACAATTTAGGACGGTAAAGGACACTAATTTGGCTTTCCAAGAACCAGGGCAGACCCCGCGCAGGAGTTAAAGCGAGCATGTTATTATCTTTACCAAATTTTATATTTCTTTTAAGTGGACTGTGGTCAAAACGTCACAGCAGACGAAGGTGAAATTACTACTCCCTACTATGACACGCAGTACCCCAACAATCTGGACTGCGCGTGGACCATCTCAGTGGACGCTGAACAGAAGCATCTCTGTCTCAAGTTCAAGACGTTTGATTTGGAGGAAAGTACAAGCTGCAACACTGACTACGTGGAGATAAGGAATGGAAAAGATAAAGCAGCACCATTAATTGGTAACTAATTACGAGAAGAAGCATATATATATATATATATTTCTTAATGAATTAAATGTTCCTCTGTTGTCGCTAATGTTCATGCGAGTACTTAATTTTGCGAAAACGGCAAATAGAGTAGAGAGAGAGAACCATGTTTCGTGGTGTAGTGTTCGTGGTTTCAAAGGAAAAAAGTTTCCTCAAAGGGCATCAACCTTCGCACAAACCAATTGAGAAAGCATACTTTGACAAAACATTTAGAAGCGGGATAACTAGATCATAGCCTGCGTCGACTGTGTGCGAGAAGGCCAAGTTTAAACGGAAAAGCCGTGAAAACGAGCGGCGAAGCCACGAGAGGAACGGTGAGGAGTCGATGTTCTCTCGTGGCTTACGCTGCTACTCAAGGCAGCTCCACCACCAAAATTTTACCTTCACGCGCGAACAATAGCGACCTACAGATCAGACTACGAGTGCGAGATTGAGTACGAGTGCTGTACGACTTTTAAATTCCTGGGGCCCGTTTCTCGAAACTCCCGATAACTTTTCGGGCCCGAAAACAATTTTTATTCTCCAAAAACTATACAATTTTTATTCATTTTGAAAGCTAAATTTTACTCTTAATAATTCCGTGAAGCATACCGCTATAAGTTTGCGCCAATAATTGCCATTAGCTGGTAAATGAATGAAATCGAAAAAAGACTTACCGGGCCCGGAAAGTTATCGGGAGTTTCGAGAAACGGGCCTCTGATAACAAACTTAAGATTCTGATCTGTCTTACCACTATCGTTCCCAAAATACCCTTCTCTTCTGGACAGCGGCAGGGAGAAACGAGAGCTCTGAGAACTAGCTGTTAGTAATCGTACTCAATCTCATACTTGTAGTCCGATCTGAAGGTCGCTAATACTGCCAGCGGCGCAGGCTAACTAAATCGAAGGGTACTTTGGGGAAACTTGAATGCTCTTAAATTAATTAAGGAAAGGGTTCGGCAACTTTGGAGGGGGTGGTCGAGTTTAGAATACATTCAAGGTACTAATTAAGTAAGATTTCCATGAAGCAATTCATTTTTTGGATTTGCAGAATTTGTATTTACGTCACGTGGCATACCACGCCCGATTTTTAAAATTTATTTTGATCGGAATCACAATGTTTTAGGAAAACGAATTCCCATTTAGTTTGCCCTCTATCAATGACTTGGGGCAAAAGGTCAAAGAATCTAATCGGGTTTTTGGAATTTAGGTAATTTCTGTACATTTATCCTTCTAATTTTGGAGAGGCACTGGGACTAAAAAAAGTAGTAAAAAGTTCCGTAGCATTTAAAGTTCTTAAAAACCCCGTTTAATTTAACGCACTTTTCTACAATGTAAAGTCATGGGATGAAATTTTTATTAATAGAAATGTAAATACAGTATTTTTCGAAGCATAAAAAATTTCCTTAATATCAATGTCAACATGCCCCAAGGGATTGTGGAATTTCACGATAAAAGAGAAGGAGGTGATTGTTTCTAATTTCGTTTAGACTTTTACCTTTCCTTTTATGAAATCTTCATAGGAAGGTACTGTGGGAAAACACTACCAGAGCCTATCAAATCCTCGACCCAGTCCCTATATATCACGTTTCACTCAGACGAGCTCGGCGCCTTCAAAGGATTCAAAGCGGAGTGGAGTTCAACTCCTGTAACCACGAGTGCTGGGAAAGGTACTTTCCAGTTCCTATATGAATATTTTACGTTTAACCTTTTAAATTCCTCATTAGGCTTTTTCTTCACGGTAAAGATAGGAAGATCAGAAAGCCCAGTCGCTTATCAGTTACCAGCCCGTACTCCGGTTCTGTAGCGTAAAATTTCGATGAAATTCAATTCAATAAAATGCGTCCGGCATTTTACGTTTTAAGTTAAGCCGTAAACGGCCCACATAACTCCGCTACCTTCTTTAGCATGAAACAAATAGGAGTATTTCTACTCTCCCCCTGGATGGGATGCTAGGATATCGCAGGGATACCCCCCCCCCCCGCATTTGTCAGGATTTCTTGACAGTTTTTAGCCTGCGTAGCAAGCGTTTCCGTTGGGATTTCCGTAGGTTTCCCCGCCCGTTCGCTTTTCGGCTGCGCGAAAATAGGGGCGAGCGCGACACTGATGGAAGCAGCGCTCGCACCAATTTTTGCGCGTTCGAAAAGCGAAGAATGCTTCAAACCTGACAGGCTAGACAGTTTGCCGGCAGCCGTTAACTCACCTGGGTGGTGAGAGGCAATGTGAATTAAAGTGTGTTGTTATAGACAGCCCCTGGATCCTAGAGACCCACAGGGAGCCCCCAAATCAAATTGAAGTTCGGTGTCCCAAGCGGCAGCCATTTTGAATAATTTATACGCTGTCCTGGAAAAGAGAAACCACGAGGTCGAGAACGGTTTCTCAAGGCTTTTTGGTCCCAGACGTCCCATTCAAAATGACGGCATCGGTTCAAAAATGGCGGCTTTGCGAAGCTTCCAATGGTTCTGATCTGATGTATGGGCCCCTATTGGAAGGCGTGCTCTCTGATTAGCTCCTTCCTACCAAACTATCGGTTCATATCCTGAACCGATAGTGAAAAAAGATGGCAAACAACAATCTTATTTAAGAGAGGAACTTACCTTGGAAACATAGTTACTCGAGGGACTAGTTATGAAGCACGTTTCATAGACCATAAAAAAGGTGCTGCAATTTATGTTGAATGTACTATGACCACGCATAACCTTTTATTGGTTGGTTGCTTATGCGGAATTCAAAACCTCTTGTTGTTCGTGCACGGTCAAGGGTAAAAACTGTAACAAAACATAAAACAAAGGACTTCGCTGAGCCTGATAACCAGATTCTTTTGCTAACTATGTTGGAAAGTAGTAACATTTCGCATGATATTCAGTGTTGTCTATATTTTGAAACTATTGCACTCTATCTTTTCGTACACGAGCTCAAAGTCAATTCAGTGCAGCACGCCTCGTTGGCTCTAAGCTCATTAACCACTCAGTTTTGTTGAATGATTGTTAATCGCCTTAGAGGCCCTGCACACGCTACTTTCCCGACAAAATGCATTGTCTGAGAACGAGGCAATAACCTAATCTGATTTTTTAAAATTAACTTACATTCTTTTTCTGTCACCTGATAGGCTATTGTTAAGGCATGTGGCAGCAGATTGGCTTTCTTGCCATGACGTCACTGAAGTCTGTTCTGTGAGGAGCCTAATCCGAGTTTTGATGGTTGTTTGTTGGAATTTTTTAAAATCAGTTCGGTTTTTGTTTAGAGGATAGAGCATACGGCACTTTTACTTTAGAGGGAATTTTTAATCGTACGAATACAACATCCTATTAAAAATCCTTTTTAGTTGAATAGGTATCATATGTGAGTTCTATTTTTATAAAAACTGTAATTTCCCTAATAAACGCCGTTGTTGAACTTGGACGACCGCCTTAAAGAAACCAAAAAGCGCAGAAGGCCTTCAGATAATAGGATTCCCCCTCCCCCCACCTTCCCGAATATAAAGCCATGGCCTTATATTAAAGTTTACATTCCTGGAAAGATTAACGGCATAATATCTTAGCATAATCTGAATGCCGTACACACAACAACAATAAAGTTAACGTTCGATCATACGATCACCGTTTTTGTGGTACAGTTGAACTTTCCGTAAGCGACCACCCAAAATGTCAAACCTATGTGGTCGCTTACGGGAGATAGTCGCATACGAGAAGTGAGCTACAAAAAGTCATAATCGTGAGTTTGATTCGAGCTTAGTTTTCTTTAATCCATGCACAACTTAATGCGCAGTATCTGTAGCGGATCACAAGTGCACTATATTAACAAAGAAGTCATATTCATGGGTTGTATGGCGCTATACTGTTCAGTTTGAACCCGGTGAAATGGGATCATATGTCAAATGGTCGCTTACCGGAGGTTAAAAAGTGGCCAGTCACGTAAGGTGGTCTCTTACGAGAGGTTCCCACTGTAGTGATTTCACCGAGAATATTTTGGTATTTGGAAAAGTGGTCGCTGACGGAAGGTGGTCGCTTACAAAAGATGGTCGCACAGGGAGGTTCGGCGGTATTGCATTCCTTATACTGTGCTTGTATTCCTGGCGAGCATACAGATAGTAGTTGCAAGGAAGTTCAATTCCTCCACCTTGTACCCACACTCCTTCTGGCGCATTATTTTCAGACGCAAACTCTCTTATTTAAAAGCGCAAAAATTCCTTATGTTTAGACGAAAACTCCCTTCCAAAAATAAGCCAAACCATTTTTGAAGCGCAAAAACCCTTTAATAATAACCCCATCCCCTCCCCACCCAAAAATAATCCCACCTTTTTAGCCTTAGCTATACCAAGTTAAATGTACGGAAGTCACGTCAACTATGAACATTTTAAGTGTTCATTTTAAAATCTCAGCTCAAGTAGCAAACAATTTTATTATAAGTGTGGGCAACGTTTCTTGTCATCACAGAACTTTGTTGTCGAGATAAGGGCCGATTGCGTAAACAGAGTTTCGAAAGGATTTAAGAAAAACATGTTAAGATGGAACGGTTAGCACAACTTGTTAAACTCTGCGCAGATATATCCATTGTAGTCGGTCTCGATTCTAGTAAAACAATTTACACACGGTTAGACGGGGCTTGTAGAAAGAGTATTAAACTCGATTTAGGCTTAAACCAGTTTTAACTGAGACTTTGAGCAATCGGCCCATTGCTTCTAATGTTCCAAAATTTGCCATACTAAGTCTTAAGCCTCGGTCAAACCAATTCAACATCATCCCATCGTTGATGAATACAACTTTGTTGCACGAATGTTTCATGGCAATGAACCTTTGTTCGACAGCGTCCCTCAGAATCATTCCACAGGTAGCCACCAGCGTTTAACATCAATCAACAGGGTACCCACGGACGTTTGACATCAAGTCAACCGGGTTCCAACCGGCGTTCAACGTCAACCAACAGGGTGCCCACCGACGTTAAACATCAATCCACAGGATACCCACCGGCGTTTAACACCAATCAACAGGGTTCCCACCGGCGTTTAACATCAATCAACAGGGTACCCACCGGCGTTTAACATCAATCAACAGGATACCCAAGGACATTTAACATCAATCAACAGGGCGCCTACCGGCGTTTAGCATCAACCAACAGGGTACTCACGGACATTTAACATCAATCAACAGGCTGCCCACCGGCGTTTAACATCAAACAACAGGGCACCCACGGACATTTAACATCAATCAACAGGGTGCCCACCGGTGTTTAACATTAAACCACAGGGTACTCACGGACATTTAACATCAATCAACAGGCTACCCACCGGTGTTTAACATCAATCAACAGGGTACCCACGGACATTTAACATCAATCAACAGGATACCCACGGACATTTAACATCAATCAACAGGGTCCCCACCGGCGTTTAACATCAATCAACAGGGTACCCACCGGCGTTAAACATCAATCAACAGCGTAACCACCGGCGTTTAACATCATTCGACAGGGTGCCCACCGCCGTATAACTTCATTCAACAGGGTGCCCACCGGCGATAAACATTCATTCAACAGGGTAACCACCGGCGTTTAACATTATTCAACAGGGTCCCCACCGGCGTTTAACATCAATCAAGAGGGTGCCCACGGGCGTTTAACTTGCCGTATTCAGCAATGTTGAATGGATTTGGGAATGTTGATCTCGTTTGACAAGGGTCTTAATCGACTATTACGTAATAAGCCAATGGAAAATGAGAGAAATTTGTGTGAGACCTTTGACTCTCAATATGTTATGGTCGTATTGAGTCTTCCGGCGTAATTCTATTTTTGTAAAAGATTTTGAGACGTTCCTTCAAGTCAGAAATTTCACACAATTTTTGTGTTGTCATCATTTGACCACTCTATTTTTAGCCAGTTTTAATAATAATAATAATAATAATAAATTATTACTTATTAGAAGCAAATTAACATGTGGATATGATAAAATGCACCTACCAATATTGTAACAAGTAACAGAGGTATAGTAGCTAGGACAAATGACTAATAAAATACTAAATAAATTAACATAATATGGAATATATGATAATGATGATACTTAATAATTTTACAATCAAGTACCACACCGAATGGAAAAGAAATGTCTAAAAATTCATTAATATGTTATTACCAAGCCTTAAACTAGTTTATGTGATTTTTTTCATGGTGATCGCGACAAGGATAGTAGGAATGAACAGCAGTTTCACTTTGAATGCATTTTTTAATTGTACGAGTACAATGCCCTATTAAAATCCTATTTCGTTAAACAATTTCTATTTCTCAAATTACAGCCTTTGTTGAGCTTAAGCTAGCCTAGAATAGCCGCACCCTCCATTTTAAAACATTTTGTTTGCAACTTTGTTGGCAATAATAAAAGTATTTTTTAAGAATAAAGTAATGGAAATTAAGAAACTGCCATTAAATAAATTAATATGGAATTGAAACACGATGCAGTAGAGGTTCTCATATAAATGATTCTTTTCATTACCTAAGACGAATTGTTTTTCACAAATTCATTGGGCAGGAATGGTAATGAGATATATAAAATGAAACCTCGAGTAACACTGAAACCGATTAAAATTTCATGCGTAGAAAATCTATTAGGGCTTAAAGAGAATTTAGATTTCTTCTTAGTTCTGACCAAAAAAGCTTTGAAGCTTCGGGCCTTCTCTATGACATACACGTACAAGCTTAACATAAAATTGAAAATGGGAAATTCATGATCAGATGATTTGCTGTAAATGGCAAGCAAAACAGCTCATGACTGCATCAAAAGCTCACTAAGAAAATACTTTCTAGATAGGTCCCGTCGAAAATTATTTCATTTCTCCAGCGAGGGAAATGTCTTCTCCAAAGCACGTGATGATCAGATGATTAGTACAATCCCACGCATGCTCACCAATACATCAGCTGACTACACGTATCGCAGGCTGTCACCTCTGGTACCTCTGTAGTAGAGAAGTGTAACACGCGTCGCACACGCGAACAGGCTTGGCCGAGGAAGGAAGGGGCATTGTGTAATCAGAACAGGAATTGCAAAAAATTCCTCCACAGTTACGACAATGGTGCTTAAAAAAGAAAACGTAATGGTTAGAAACGTTACCACAATAAAAACAGAAACAAGAACAACGACGGAAACAAAAGGAACAGCAACATTAACGTCTGAAATGCTTCCAACAACGACAGCAATTATGAGAATAACAGCAACAACAACGAAACTGAAACAACAAGGACAACAAGAGCACAGAAATGCTACAAACAAATACAGTTAGAAATGACACCAGCAGTAAGCACAAACCAAACAAAGACGAGCAAAAACATACAATAACGAACCTATTTTATGTTTCTCTAGCACAGGCTACTAGAAAAATAGCAATTCTCCCAAAATAGAAAGGAAATATGAAGTTATTACAAGGCTAGTGTTGCCCCAACCTCACTTTACTGTACATGTTATACGAAATAAGACAAGTTATCAGTGCACAAGAAACGTTCCACTTTGCTCGTAATTAACAAAACTACGCATAGCAATTGTATCCGCAAACAATTGCATTTCTTAATTTCACAGGACTTTCGGAAATTAAAAAAAATCGCAAAAAAGAAAATAGGACTTAAGAGGACCGAACCTCTCGAGTCCATATAACTAAGCTGCGTACAAAGATAAGGTTTTACACGAAATAAAAGTAAAGGGAGAACGACATAAATTGAAGTATCTATACCTTTCTTCTGGCCAAAGAAAACGGCTGATTACACTGCTGGCAATGGGCGGCATCCTTGTCTTCAGCCCACTTCATTTCCTAACAACCAGATAACAGAAATATGATGCGGTCAGTAGAAAAATGTACCCCACATATTATCCCTTTCACTCCCAGAGTCAGGTATAGAGACATTAAGGTGATTCTAACTTCGGAGTCTGTGAACAAAATCTCACGGTGCGACCACTCAAATGAAACCTCGTCAGCAGTACTTTCACATGGTACTAGTTATATTTCTGTATTTTACAAAATGAAATTTGGGATTCGTCTTGAATTTTTATTTAAGGAACTCTAGGGAGTGAAAGGGTTAATTACGTTTTCCTTTCTTACTGCCGTCGATCACAAATACATTGACAACTGAAAAAAAAAAAACGGTGAAAACAAAGGCGATCGAAATCAACCAACGAGAGCACGCATGCGTGACCTCTTGAACACGTTGAAGTAAACATCTCAGGGTTGAGGACTGCGAAAACGCAATTGTTGGCTGAGTGTTGAACTTCAGAGTTCACTTGTCTCTGCTTGTTATTAAACAACACGGTGATTACTGACTGGATGACAAACAGTGTTTAGTTACGTTACGGTAGAACTTTACGAACAATGGGTAACAAAACGTCAAGTCAGATTATTAGGCTGGTTGGGTCAAGAAAGGTCTCCTTGGTGATAAGTAAGGACTTGTCTACATAAAGTCATGATTAGTTTACCCCGGGATGACTTTCTCCCCTGGTATAATTGTCCGGAATGACGAAACATATTGTGTGTACACGGATATTTTATCTCGACGTAATGGTTTTTCCGCCGAAGGTGAAATTTCAACCCGGTGCTTAGCACAGGGAAGAAATCGCCCGGGGAAAAAAATCTTGTGAACAGCTACAAGACAGTGGCTGAATATCGGGACGAACTCATCTCGGGACGAAAACTCTCTTGTAAACGAGCTCTTAAATAACCACACGAGCTTCTTACTGGCCAAAAGAAGTGGCTCCAATAACGACATGACGATATTGAAGGTAGGATTTAGGATTACCAGGCAAAGGTTATTTGTTTCAAGATCGGACTGGAGCGGCCAAAGAACAAAGATTCAACATCAGGCCAAACGCAAAGAACGCAATAACACAGTAAACCGATCAAAACTTGGAGCAAGAGCGTGAAAGCAGTGCTAAGCGTTGGAATAAGCAAGTAAGCCATTTTGATTCGCATTGTCTTTGATTCCAATAGTTAAAGAAAAAAGGTAAGCAAGTAAGAAGTCTTTTTGAAAATCAATAGAATAAAAAAAAAACGGTCTAACATTTGCTCTGTCAAATCAACGAGCTTATGCTAATTTTTCTTTTCGACAGTTTACACCTTTTCGGAAGAAAAAAAAGAGGTAGCTGATTTAACCCTTTTGCGCCCAGAGTTGTCACCAGACAACATTTGGAGAAGTAGACAAAGAACCACTTGTGACGTTTTCAATTTCTAAGACAGCAGATGGTTTCTATAACCGACTAACACGGAAGGATCAGAGCTTTTCATACGTGTGTCCATTTTGAATATCGACTAAATGCTGACAGAGCTACTGGAAAAACACATGTTCAACTATTGGTGCAAAATTCGTGGTAAAATAGGCCGTTACCCCCATAACTGATCAATGTCTCATTTCCAGGTGTTTTGAACAGTTAATACCAAACCTTTTCCGGCTGAGAGAAAGGCAATAACAAGTAGAAGATAGCGAGAAGAGAAAGAGAGAAAAAAAGGAAAGCAAAAGGAGGCAGGAGAAAAATCGAAATGTATCCTCAAAAGAAGTCCACATTTTGGCTTATGCGCATGCGCTAAAGTGAAATATTGCTCATTTCAACATAGAAACTAGTAGAAAATTTAGCTGAAATGTAAAATACTGCTTTTCTAGCAAAACGTAGTGCAATTTAGCAACACAGCACCCAAGAAAAACGTTTAACGGTAACAATTACGGGTTTTTCTGGAAAAAAGTATGCGTGAAAGGGTTAAGAAAAGTGTTCTGCAAAGATAATTGTCCCAATAAGTCTAATATCTGCTAACTGTAAGTCAGAAAAATGCTCAGATATCACTCGGAATAATAAGGTGAATGCCAAATCGACTCTAACTCTTAGAACTTTACCTTCATAGACTGTGTGACCTCTTTCATTTCTTCAACCTTCTGCTGTGAACTATAAAGAAACAATCAAACTGTAAAAATCGAAAAACGGATAAACATCCGAGCTGAACCGTATCCTTGGAGCAGTCCCTCCTTCTGTTTTTCGAGCAAGAACAAAACGCAGGCACATGCAAGAATCGCCAGTCACGTGAAAACGCGACGCGCAGGTGAGGGGCTAGAAGGAAGGACTGTAGACAAGTTTGCAGCGTTTGAATCATGCGTTGCTCTCACTACTCAAAATTCAGATTGGTTCTTTGTTGTGGGTTTGTGAACACTTTACAAAGACTTGCTAACGTTCGACGTAAGGTAAATAGGCATGTTCCGACGGTTTTGGCTAAAAGGGATGACTCAGAAGTACTTCTTGAGCCTGCGGTGCACCAAACCCAAAGGACCATGTTGTCACTTGCAGCAACTGCTGACCGGAAGAAGGTCCTTTCAGGTCATCCCTTCTAACCAGCACCTGTTCCCACACGGCAACCGACTTTCGGGCTTTCGAATGTTTCTTTTGCTCGACTGTCCTTTTGCTCGACTGAGGGGAGGGGGTGTTCGTAGTCTAAACCCCGGCTAAACGATCAAGCATTTTTGTCCAACATGGTGTTTGACACACATAACGTTCAGTGGCTAAACGGGCAAACAGTGTTTGACCAAACATCGGAAAAAAGTGAGCCCAGGCACCGCTTTTTGCCTATCACCGCTGAAAATTATAACGTCAGTAGCAGCCATGTCCAAAATTCCGTTTCTGATTGGTTGCTTTTCTCCGCTCTAGCACGCCTTGTTGGCAGAGGTGCCTAGACGACCAAGCATTTGTTCGTGACGCAAAATGTTGAGTGAAAATGTTTGATGAAGCTCAAACATGGAAAACCATTTAAATGCAAATTTGAGAGAGGTGGCTAAACAGTAAAACATGTTCTTCCAACACGATGTTGGACGGAAATTTTTGCCGATCGTTTAGCCAGGGCTTTAGTTAAACCTTCAACTGGTCAGGTCATGTAACACTAGCGACTGAGTATGTGACAATATGAATGAATATCAAGTTTTTGATTAACTGCAAATAAAATTCTCTAAACATGTTACAGGTTTACCTTTTAATCGTGAGGAGGTAAAAGATTAATTAGAACTGCAGACAACCTTTTACCTACCTAGATAAATGAGAACCCATTTCCACAAGGGCCTGGAAAGAAAAAACGTAACTGATCACTCACGTGTTAAAGCTTTAAGCCCCGACATCAACATGCATGTTCTCCTCATTGTCCTTTATATATTTCTTATAGTACTAGTTGGGAGAGTTTGATTGAACATCAAGACGTTTTTCTCTGAAGATCATTTCCTTTATTCTCATGAGCTAATTAGTTCCCACGACCTAATTAGCTCTATTAATTTCTACTGTAACGCACATTATATACTTTTACATATTTATCTTTTGTTTATTTTATAGAGGGCCACAGGGTCATCAGTGTTCACCTCTGTCACTTGCTACCCTCATAAAATAAACAGTCCGGGCCACAACCAGAACTGGATATATAGTTTCCTGTAATTTGATTGGTTCAGATGCTGAACCAAAACATTGGCTTGACCGCGAAAGGACTAAGTCCCAAATAGATTTCCTCGTAGAAGAAATACAGAATGCTTGTAGGATTACCGTGAAAATGAACCTTAGCACGGATAAATCTAGACGATTTTATTCGTCCAAGGATTCGATTCCCAGATCTCAAGATGCTGAGGCACCAGGGATCTTTTTGTACAAGCGGTACGCAAGCGACCAGTGCAGTTAAACGTTTGGACTTGCGTGAATATTTCACGAGACCAAAGCAATGAGCGGCCGAGAAGAAAACACCGATAGAATGCATGTTTTGCAGTGAACACGGCTTGAGTACCGATACGTACGCAGTCGATGAGCTTTTAAAAGTCGAGTACTAGTCTATATGTTTGTTGTGAGCGAAGATATTTCTGCCTGGAGTGATCCATTCTTTTCTGCACCGGACGCATTACCCTACTCGCTTGAATACTACCTTGATCGAACAAGACTCCTGAAGTATTCTCTTGCTGGACATTAATTTATCAGAGTTCAAATAGCTGAACCTGTGTGAAGTAATATCTTGGACACATGGTAACTGGTACGTACGCAGTCTCTGTCGTTCGTTCATTGCAAACCCCAATGTAAGTGGCAGTAATGGCCAGCTGGTGTTTAGATACCGTGTCAACATGAACAAAATTTGGCGAAGGCATTTCACATGGCAGAAATTGAGATTTTGAAACAACCCTGAGAAACTGAATCCTTTAGCTTTCAAAAATGAAATGGAAGTACAGAGTGCATTGTATTTTGCAAATAATAATACTAATAATAAATAAATATGTAAATATATAAACAAATAAATTGGTTTTCACAGGAGACATGAAAAGAAGTTTATTTTCATTTGTCCCTTTACTTACTACTTACATCTTGTAATGTGGAAATGGCTGTCAATATAGGTGGAATCCAGATAAACTAAAATTTTTGATAGGCACATGAAGCCTCCAGAATGTTGACAGTGTATGCTCGATTAGATGGTATGCGAATATTCCATATAAAATATGAGTATTTTGATACCAGTAAATTCCATATTTTCTCAAATAAGCATCCCCAGACCAGTATTTATTTAATAGATACCTGTGTCCAACTGACATAAATTTGAAGGAAACCTTTATTTGAGGTGCACTTTTAATTTAGGCATATTTGACAGCCCCATTCCTTTTCCTCATATGTACTAAATACACAAACAAGAGCAAACTGGAAAACATTATTTAGCTGTAGCAATGTCAAATGGACAGCAAACATAATGCGGGAGAAATGTATTCTTACTGGGAAAATTCCATGTGGAGAAGTTTTTGCCTCCAGGCTGGCATGCACTCTAAGGGGTGGTGAATGGTCCTCTGGAAAACAAGGATCTCAGCAATTTTCACTTTGTCTTGAAAATTTTGCAGCAACAAAGGATTGCTCTTGGAACTTTTTTTTAATGTGCTGTCACTTATTGTAAATCCTTGAATAAGACATGGGGCACTTTTTTCAATATTTGTAGGATGAGGTGAGGAGTGCTTATCCAGAGGAGGCATTTATTTGAGGGGAGGCCCTTTTTAATTTTTCACAACAGTGATTGTGACCAGTTGGATAGTAATTTGTGTAATTGGCTTGTGACCAATCTTATCTACATAACATAGTGGCTTACTACTCAGCGTTAATTTCAAAGTTGTTTGCATTTGCTGCAGTTTGCTTTACTTCGCTCAAGAGCAGTTAAACATTCATTTAGAATTACCAATGACTAAAAAGTGACGAGAGATAAACACGACAAACGCTACACTCAACCTTTGTCTCATTAGTCGTCTACAAAAAGCAGGCCAGGGAAGGGGTGTGCTTACTCAAAGGGAAGCGCTTATTTCAAATTTACGATAAGGCTGGAGGCACTTGTTGTTTTCAAAGGAACCTCAAACACCGGGACACCAAAAGAACTATTATTTTAAAATGGCCTCATCCAACTGGCATTATAAGTAATTAACAAAGCCAGCATATACTTATTTGGAGTCTAGTATTTAAATCCAGAAGACAAAAAAGGAATTTGATGCAAATTGAACTGCAATCGTTTCATATTCAATTTACTAGATCAATATTAATATAGTTTTCATGAGTCATTTTTGAAATTCAGACCCTTTTCAGTCACCTTTACTGAAAGATGGTTGGGGAAAATATAATTTTACTACAAAAAGCCATATAAATGAAAATAGAATGATGTGTGGAGAGAGGAAACTCAGAAAAAATTCTGAGTTCCAGATGGGACTTGAACCCACGACCTTCCGCACACTAGTCAGAGGCTCTAACCACTGAGCTACGAGAACTCTAGTGGTGAGCAACGGTCAATTGTGGGCTGACACAACGACTGCAACTGCCATATGTCAACTTTTGTGGAAAAAATCTGCCTCAAACCGAAGTTTTGAAAAATATGGATGTGGTTAGTTGAAAGTTCATATTCACAGTAAATTTGAGATTTTATTGGGTGGAAAGAAAGAAGTGGTCCCATTAATTCATTTCATATTTTTCCTCAATTGACTGTGAACATTTTCACTATGTATAAGTTTCAATGAGCTCATTCAGTGTCCCAGTGTTTAACTGTTTCATTTAGAACATAAATTCATAGTTTCCGAAACCATGAAAATATGGGTTATGGTTAATTTCCTTCAGCCATGTTTCACACTTTCCATCTTGCAGGTCATAACCTGGAGTAAAAGGAAGAATAAATTAAAATGTGCCAGCGAGAAAGCTGATGCATTTGATATCATAGAAAATTCAATACAGAATCACTAGGATATACAGTAGTCTGTATTCTTCTAATTCACAGAAATGAAAGGGATATCATGAAGGGATAGCCAGTGCACTAATTAATACATCTGTGTTTTCATTTTCTAAAATGTAAATTGCAAATCTAGACTAATGCATAACATAAATGGCAATGGTTTATACATTAGTGACCTGCTTCTGTGATAGGCAATAAAAAACTAAGCTTATTTAGTATTATTACAGCAACACTGGTAGTAAGTACAAGCTTTATGATAAAAGCCATTCTCGTAAAGCGACCAGCTCTAGTTGTAACCACTTGGCTGAATTGCCAAGGTAGTCGTTTACGAAAGCTTCGACTGTATTACTTCTGTTGTCAAAAATTGATGTTTTTGAAGATGGACTCTTGCTCCCATCCCAATCTGTGTGCCCTTTCCCAGAACACAGATCATCTTCAATTGCTTACAATGTAAAAAGAACATGGCGTGAGCAGTCCAGTCAATGTACCACTTTACAAACAGCACATAAGCTTATAGCGCAACTCATTGTTGCATCTTCAAAAGCACAGCACTATGTGACGTGAAGAAGTCTTGCACTACAACGAAAAATACTACCAAATACAAGCAAATTTTATGTAGATTTCAAAAAAAAATTTTGAAAGACAGAAAAAATTGTTACGTACCTTCTTTCTCTAAATGTTTGGCACCTGGTCAGACAAATTTGTGCGCTGAGTCAGCCCCAATTTCAATCGTTTCACGTCGAAATCGCATGCGAAACTTCAACGAACGCCATTTTTTTCACACTCGTCTGCTTCCTCATTGTTCAAACGCATGGTTCCCAAAGTACTGTGGGAAAAGGGCACTTCACAGCCTAGAAAAGAGCTGAGAAGTGACCTAGCATCGTGTCCCTTCGTGCGGGCGCCATCTTGGAAAGTTCGATGACGTCACCATATATCCAGTTCTGGTTGTGGCCCGGACTGATAAAGTCTTTTGATTTGATTTGATTTGATTTGATGAACTGCAACTTTGATCATGCAAGTGTTAAAGCTTTAAGCCCTGATATCAACATGCACGTTGTCCTTATTGTCCTTTATATACTTCTTATAGAGCAAGTTAGGAGAACCTGATTAAACATAAAGACATTGTTTATCTGACGATCACTTCCTTTATTCTCATGACCTGCAACTATGATTAAGCAGTGACCTTGTGAGGAGAAATTAGATGATTATCACCATTGGGGCTTAAAGGTTTAAGGCTCGTCTCTAGTCGTAGATATCTGCACAGTGTAAGTGCGAGGGTTGTCCAATACACCCAAACTGAGTCGGACCGACTAAGGCAGTGTACAGTCCGTCTTACCGGAAGTCGGTCGTGAGAGACTTAGAAATCTGACATGTGGGTCTTTTGGCAATACACCCAAACTGAGTCGGACTGAGGAAGACAGTGCACGGTCTGTCTTAAGGGGAAGTCAGGTGGGCTTTGGCAGGTGGGCTTTAGAGAGGGTAGAAATGTCGGAAGACCGACTCGATCGGACACGGGCCGTCACGGCCCGTCTAACAAAACGCGACCCGACAAAGGGGAAGTCAGTTCGCGAGAGACTTAGAAGAATATCGCTGGTGGGTTCAGAGAGGGTAGAAATGTCGGCGGACCGACTCGATCGGACACGGGCCGTCACGATCCGTCTAACAAAACGCGACCCGACGACGGGGAAGTCAGTTCGCGAGAGACTTAGAAAAATACGGCAGGTGGGTTTCAAAGAGGATAGAAATGTCGGCGGACCGACTCGGTCGGACACGGGCCGTCACAATCGGTCTAACAAAACGCGACCCGACAAACCAGATGACAGTTCACGAGAGACTTAAAAATATATGGCAGGTGGGTTTCAGAGAGGGTAGAAATGTCGGCGGACCAACTCGATCGGACACGGGCTGTCACGACCCGTCTAGCAAAACGCCATCCGACAAACCGGAAGTCAGTTCGCGAGAGACTTAAAAGAATATCGCTGGTGGGTTTCAGAGAGGGTAGAAATGTCGGCGGACCGACTCGATCGGACACGGGCAGTCACGACCCGTCTAGCAAATTGCGACCCGACTAACCGGAAGTCAGTTCGCGAGAGACTTAGAAAAATACAAGTAGAGCGGTATGAGAGAGGGTGGAAATGTCGGCGAACCGACTCGATCGCACTCGGGTGGACACGACCCGTCTAGCAAAATGCCGCCCGTCTCATCCGAAGTCATCTCGCGCGAGAAAAATAAAGCAAGAGCGAATTCTATTCCTTCCAAACATCTCTAGACTAAGTTGATCTCTAAAAACTAATGGGTCTTTTGACTATTCAACAGCCATACATGTATACGATCAACTAAAGAGAAGGGCTCGAAAAAACCAGCGAAAACACTTATAAATTTACCTTTTTTAGTTAAAGCGTCTTAACTTTTTTGCATGATAAGCACTACAAGGACGCTGTCAAATTGAATCAATGCTGAATTCTACACAATCGACCATTCAAGCCTGTTTTATAGTTTGCCACTTATAGACGCTAAAAGACTCGGATAAGTGTGATCCGACGAGGTGCGAGAAATTTTTCGCTTGAATGGCCTATTGTGTAGAAACCAACAGTTACGCAATCTGACAGCGTCCTTGCAGCACTTTTCACGCGGGAAAAAAGGAAAGTTAAAGTCGTTAATGGCTGTTGGATAGTAAAAAAATCCTTTAGCCTTAGTAAACGTAGAGATCCGCCGGGGCGATGGCACTTACGCGGGGCGAAGCTGGTTTTTCAATGTAGGTTTTAGAGTTCTTAAGTCCTCAGCTTGTAACGTTCGCGCTTTTGAAGATCAACCAGTTTTATGGACATTTAGGAGGAGCAGACTGTGATTGCCGTTTATCTGATTTTAAGAAAACGCCCTTATGGTAACAAGTCTCCGATTGTATGGTTCTTCCGATTTAAGTCCGATTCTCCTATTTTACAAATATAGTTTTCAACAGTCCGACTTTAACAAAACTCCCTTATGGTAACAGGTCTCTGATTGTATGATTCTTCTGATTTTTCCGATTCTCCTATTCTACTACTGTACTTGCATTTGTCCGATTTTAACAAAACGGCGTTCTGGTAACAATTGTCTTCGATTGTACGATTCTTAGTAGTAATTCCTTTATTGAAAAACTCACTTCGCAGTCTAAACGACAAGATTAAGTGACTGTTACAAGAATAGTAATCTATATAATCTATCTCAATATAAAATATCAAAAAATAGTAATTGTCCGATTTTATCAAAACGACCTTATGGTAACAAGTCTGCGATTGTACGATCCGTCCGATTTTTCCCATTGCGCGAATCTTGTACTGTAGTTTGCGTTTTTGCGTCTTCTTGTAACCAGACTCCAATTGTCTGATTGTTGCAACTGTCCGATTTTCACCTTTCTCGCACGGCGCGCTTAAAGAATGGGAAACATCAGGCCGTCTTCTTTCACTACACACCCTTAACGAATTTCTGTTGAACAGCTGAGTTGTTGTTATGCAAATTTTGACGACTTTAGGAGCAGTCTTCGAAGTGAACCGGGTATTGTAAATTCCCCCCTTGCGATTTTCATCCCCGGCTCACGTTTAAGAACAAAGCATTCATGCATTTATCTTTTCTTTGTTCGCTTTCGTATGTTCATTTGCGTTTCCCACTTCGGCTCGTGTGTTTTCAGTTCCTAAAGAGGGAAATTGATAAATTGATACGTTACGATTTTCATTCCCGCCTCACGTTTAAACAATGAAGCATTAAAGAGGCATGTTCATATGCGTTTTCGTCTTCGGTTCGCGTGTTTTCCCTTAAAAAGTAAAAATTCTAATGGGTGTGTTGCGATTTTCATTCACGCCTTACGTGTAAATAATCAGAGAATCGGAAAAATTATGGATCACAACTCCTATTATACCACTCTCCGATTTAGCACTTATCGCACTCTTCTGATCGTCTAACGCTTAGAACGAGGTATACATGCACGTGTAATTCAGTTTTTCGTCGGCTAAAGTTTATAAGCGTCTCCATTGCTCTTCTGACGCTTAGAACGAGGTATACATGCATCACCGTGTCGCTTTGTTTTTTTCGTCAGTTTAAGTTTACAAGCGTCTACATTGCTCGTCTGACTGCTTGTCTGACGCTTAGAACGAGGTATACATTTTTCGTCTGCCTGAGTTTTCAAGCGTCTCCATTGCTTGTCTGACGCTTAGAACGAGGTATACATACGCGTGTAGGTTTGTTTTTCGTCTGCTTGCGTTTGAATATGCGTCTCCTCTGATCCTCTGACGCTTTTGTCATTCCTCTGCTTATATTGATAAGCCTGTCCATTACTCGTCTGACGCTTAGAACGAGGTATACATGTAGGTCATTTGATTGCCATTTTCCTCTGTTTGTGTCGTGTTAAACTTTTGTTCACGAACTGACTTCCGGTGAATCGGGTCGACTTTTGCTGTGACGGGTCGCGACAATCCGTCTCGGACCGTGACGGTTTGCCAACATTTAGTACCCTGGGCCTCCTTTAGTTAACTTCCGGTCCACCTCGTTCCCAGGGTCTCTCGTCTTCCCATACCCGCGCTAGAATTCTACTTCCGGTAAGGCGTAATAAATTTCGCGACCTGACTTCCGCTGAGTCCGGTCGTGTGTGCCTACAGTCGGTCCGATTCAGTTCGGGTGTATTGGACATGAGTAGAGCAGTTGAGTGACTTTTCACCATAATAATACTAACTTTTCTCGTGGTCCGAAAGAGCCTGAAGTTCTAGCTCTGTAATATGGATATTTTTACGATACAGGCTTCGTTGTCCGTATTTGTTTACAGACGCCGTGGTATACTGGTTGAATTGTGGGCCGGCATAAACAGTAAAGTAGCCCTCTGAGGTCCTATGACGTTTAATAAACGTAAGCCCCAAAGGTATGACAGTTGACCCAGTGACGAATATGGGATATACAAATTCAAAACTTCTATTTTGATTTCAAACCGTCTAACCTTCAATATCCTATCTCTCTCTCTCTTCAAACTTCCAGTTCGTTACATTTAGCGAGAAGCAACTCCTACCGTTATCAAAATAATAACAGAAGTTGTAACAGACTCACCATCTCCTGTTCTGAATAAGCTTTTTTCAATGTCATGTACTTCTCGTGTAACACCTGGTATTCCTGGTATCAAAACCAACCAAAAAAAAGAGATCAAACCGCTTTCTACAAGTATCATTATGATAATTTTTTGCTATGATTCAACAGATTGTGCTGTTGAAGACAAAACCGAACTCCACAAGTACAAAAAGTGTACCTTTTTAAGCTTTGCCAGTTGTTGTAATTCCATCTGCATGGCACCTATTCTTTCTTTGTCTTTCACGGATTCGTCTTGTAGACTTGTCCGCCATTCCCGTTCTATTTTGAGGTTAGTGTCTAACGCAGTTCTGCGAAAATATCAAAATAGAAATTATTTGAGCAAATAGCTTTATATGGGACCGTCCAGGTAAGCAGTGAGAATGCCTAATTTCTTCGTGGACTGGTAGCGCCACATAACAAATAAGTATTCCTTTTGTACAATGAAGGCAGCCACTTGCAAAGCTCTTGGTTTGTTTGTCTGTCTGTTTGTTTTTTTCTTAAGAAGGGTTACCGTATTTCCTCGAATAAGCGCCCACGCTCTAAAAAGCGCCCTCCCCCGAATAAGCACCCACCCCCAAAGCTATAATATCAAACAATCGCCCCCTCTCGAACAAGCGCCCCCACCCCCACCCCCCTCCTCACTTTCCTAAATAGTACGGGATACAAGGACCACTTGTTTCTATTGCCACTTTATTTAATAGATCAAGAGGAATGCGACAATCTGCATATCACTGACGAGGATGACATCGAGGATATGATGGAATAATCGACTAAGATTTTATAAACATGCATACCGATACACCTGTGTGTAAAGTGTGTAATGGGACTGCGGTATGCTTGATTACCAACCACTGTTTGAACAAACGAAAGACATTAACATTGATGTTACGTTTACGTGGATAATGTTGTAGTGTTTGTTTTTCTATTAAAGATTTGGCCAAAATGAAGTTAAAGTTCGTTGACAGGAAAACGTAATAAGCGCCCCTCTCGATTAAGCGCCCCTCCTTTTAGCCAAAATTTTAAATAAGCGCCCCGGGCGCAGATTGGACACAAGGCTATATAATAACAATGAACGGTGCTGAATGTAAATGTTGATCCCGTTTGTCTGAGGCCTAAGGCCCCAGCAAGAGATTTAACATTTCCGCTTAGTACCGTCCAATGTTGTTGAAATTAGATGTTAAACGTGTTTGGCCACCCTGTTGAATGATGTTGAACAAGTTTGGCCACCCTGTTGAATGATGTTGAATGTTTTTGAGCAATGAGCCAAAATTCAGTAATTGCTGGTTTTGACGTGACGTCATAAAATTCTAAAATCATAAATCGCGAGGTCTTCAGATTTTATATCCCCACCGGGTTGAAGATGACTTTTCACAGATTTTCAGCTCGGTAGCGTCTTTCGTTTTGAAAATACAGAATATTAAATTTCTGGCTTTTCACCCTACGTGACACCAACACAGCGTCCGTGACAAAGCTTTCTCCTGTGCGAAAAAGGACTCTCCTTGTGATTTTTAGCAGTTTGGACAGTTAAAGCATTAGGAGAGAAATTAATGTGGTTGTATAGTAAGTAGTTCACGAGAGAAAAGTAATCGCTGGAAGAGCTGAAGTCAATTCCAGATGTTTCATTGATTTCCGGCGGCCATGTTTGTGCCCCTCCGAGGGACACCAACATGGCGTTTCCATACTGAGCTCTTCAAATTTCAGTCGAACGTTTCGGCAGATAACTCAACAACGGAATACCTTACAGATCTCAGACTTGGTGAAGTTGTTTAGTTGCGTATCCTTTATAACATTACAAATTCTTGGCTTCTTTCATCAATTGGTTTTGATTTTAATATTTTATGACGTGACAGTGGAAACCAAGAAAAGAGATTAACAATTTAATAAATTCAGTTATCTTTTACCTTTCACTCTCAGTGTCCGCCACTTTATTATTTAACTGATCAACCATATTTTCTGCTGTAGTCTTCTTTGACAAGGCTTCACTCAGGCTGAAAGAAGCATTACAGCTATAACCACGTGGGCAATTATCTTAAGTTCACGTTCTCTACTCACAGATTTAAGGAGTTACCTACTTTCAGGTAGCTAAAGCATAATTTGTGATGCACATCGCACCTTGATAAAATCGTGACGAATGTCTAAAACCACACACGCACACTTACGATCAAATTATTACTTCCTTAGACTGTTTAACAGTACCTATCGCTTGAACAAAGGTCATCTCTTATTTCTGTAAGGTATCACCACTCAAGGTACAGTCCACCATAGTAAAGGCTGGTTTTCACTGGCGACGGAGTCGGAGTCGGAGTCGTAATCAGAAGCGTAGAGCGTTACGATCTAGTGAAAATCAAACAACGGAGTCGTAGGCAGAGTTTCCTATTGCGCTTACGCTTCCGTCGCTTACGATCTAGTGAAAACCAAATTGTCGGAGTCGTAAGTAGAAGCGGAAGAACTAAACCAATCACAAAGCGTGGAAACGAGCACCATGATTGGTTTATCCTTCCGCTTCTACTTCCGACTCCGACAATCTGGTTTTCACTAGATTGTAAGCGACGGAATCGTAAGCGGAGTCGGAAGATAATGGAAACGTTCTGATTCTTCCGACTCCGATTCCGTCGAGCTTATGACTCCGCTTACGACTCCGATTTTTGATTTTCACTAGGTCATAAGCGCTCTTACGACTCCGCTTCCGACTCCGACGCAAGTGAAAACCAGCCTTAAGACTACTGTAGTGGTAACTTTAAATTCGTGCATTTGATTTACTGACTTTTTCTCCAGTTCCTTGGTTTGTCCGATCATCCTGGCACATTTCTCCTCCAATTCTGTCCATTTGTCCATGTGGTCCTTGGCTGTGGTCTCGCTCACCTGAAGTAACAATACCGCAGAAGAATGACAAACAACTGATCAAGACATTACAAAAGACGAACTTGATTCCAGCTTGATGAATGTGGATTTTGGTACACAGTTTTACGTCACAAAGTATGGTCACTTGGCCGCGCGACGCATGAGACACTCTCAAGGCTAAATAGCGCGTATTTTTAACGCTATAAAAAGTGCTTTGTAGAAATTTCAAGCGGTTTTAATGCTCCCAGTCGTTTTTTTATACATACTGAACTATAAAAAACAAACAAACAAACAAACAAATTGGTGTCATATGCACTTTAAACAACTCTCAGAGATAATTTGCCCAAAACAGATTCCACTCTAACAAACCAGTGTTAACAGACTGCGATAATTGACTCGGAGGTACCCAAAGAAGGCTCAAGAAAATGACTCACAAACCCATTTTCCCGTTTACCTTTATCCGGTTAGATAACACTCATTTGCTTGTCTACGATTTGTTCGGACTCTGAAGCGCAAAATGTCTAAGTGCATTGTTATCTTACTCCCTTAATTTATAGGGTCTTACATGTGTTAAATTTCAGCCTGCATTTAGTTAATTACTGTTAACCGTTTCGGTAAATAAAGAAAAAAGTAACCTGTAGCTTGTTGTGAAGTTCAAGGTTGAGCTTCTTGACATCTTCAAGTTGTCGTCGAAGAGATATCAGCGTATCTTGCTTGTCATGTATGTCCTTCTCCAAAAGTCGCATGGCGACCTGATGAAAAATACAAACATTCCAAATGATGAATAATTTATCAGCCCAAACCGAATTCAAACCAGTACAAGACCTCGTTCACTTTTGACTCTTAAGTCAAGCACAGGGCCATTTTAGCTGTCTATTAATACAGCTGAAACCAAGCACCATGATAGCTGACGTAAATCTTGTTTGATGATGTATTCAGTTTCGAGTTCTGTCAGGAAAGTGTTCACTACTATAAACTGTAGCTAACTAGTAGATATTGTTTTTCGCGCACTCTGCCGGATTGGCTACTCAAACTCGTGGTAGCATATGCTAGAAGAAAGTGTATGCGAGAGTGCTATGAAGTAAGCAACAGCCCTATAGAATTTATCCCGGCCACACGGACTTGAAAAGGAAATTTCAGATCAATTGATAATCTTTTAATAGCAAGTAATAGTGTTTGCTATTCAACTCCCGACATTTTTCCGGATTTCGCGCGTTTTCCCTCTTTCTCAAAAAAGAAAAACTGAGGAACTATTTGGTGCTGGCCATCCACTGGTGTGGTATATAATAAAACACTTATTCACCTCAGTGTCGGTAAAGGGTAGTAGATATTTACCTCGCCGTTTTGGCAAACATCCACCACTATTAACCTCCACTTCGGTGAATATTTGTCAATTATTTAACAATTATCCTGCGAAATCGCGCGGAATATCACCTGATACTTAGCCGACGAGGCCGTAGGCCGAGTTGGCTAAATCAGGGGATATTCCGCAAGATTGAGCAGGATAATTATTTTATTATTCAACAAATTCCCATCGACTACTATTTTCAGAACGAGAAAAACTACGGCTCTATGATGAAAACGCTAAAAGCTAGCAACACATAAGCTTAATAAAAATCAAAACAGAACTTCATGAAATCGAAGTTTACTACCGTTCACTTAAAAAGACTTATTTTCAAACTCATGTTTGGAAATGACAAGACAAAGTAAAAAAATATTGCTACCTTACCGAGAATGGCCTTTTCCTGTGAATTAAAATCTTTTCAACTTCAATCTTTACAACTTTCCGTGAGCAAGTGTGCTGCTTCGTTCGCAATAGCATTTTCTTGGTTGAGTTCTCACTATGAAAATTCCAAGTCAACCTCTGGATATCTTTGTGAGCTGAAGCAAATACTTGTTGACTTTTTGAGAGCATTTAATCGTGGAAAGTTTCTTCCAGGGAGTTACAATTTCCGGAGAACACTGCTAAAACTGCCTCGCTTTTCAAAATGGCCGCCAAACAAGCAATGAAGGAAAGTATGTAGTGCACTTCCAAATATGGTCATTTACGTATATCGCAGGGTATCTGTCATGTACGGATGACAGATATTGAGGGCTTCCTTACCATATATGGGCATAGTGACAATTTGTTGAATAATAATCTCGATTATTCGGACTGTTTCAGCAATCCTACGGAGGTTCCACTGTAAGAGTACAAACACTGGTATCCAGTCATCTCGCCACCAGGAAGACTCGCCACCAGCGATCTCGCCAACAGAGGTCACCTCGCCATTAGCCACCTCGCCACCAGGTGAGGTCATCTTGCCACCATCAGCTCGCCACCATTTGAGGTCATCCCGCCACCAAACATGAAGTTGTTGTTGGCGGGAATAACCTCACCTGGTGGCGACGTGGTTGGTGGCGAGGTGACTTGTGGTGGCGACTTCACTGGTGGCGAGTCGTCCTGGTGGCGAGATGACCGTAAACCCAAACACTAGCTGGACTTACTTCACTTTCTTCCTTCATGCCCTTTGCCAACTCAAGCTCTTTTTCTGTTTCCTGAAAACAGGAGACTTAAACTGTAAGTAACAGCTGAAGCAAGAAAATCACGAGCAAGAACGTGCATTGCCGTTACTAGTTACATGTAGTACCTTGCGCAGCTGTATCTCTGCATCCAGCTGCTTTCTAATCACATTGTACATGTCATTCAAACCTTCCCTATGAAAATAAAATATTTGTTGTCAAAACGTGAATTGGATTAATGGAAGACAAAGAACAAGGTGCCACATATTGCACACGCACAGAACACTTCAATAAGGCGCAACAACATCAGCTCCTAAAGAAACCTCCAACTCAGACGTCCGTATTGCTTGTCACGCAATCCATTCCTCGGGAGGAATGCGTGACAAGCCCAAAGAATGTCTATGTGGAGGCTACTCCTAAAAGCACTGGTGTGTGGCGTAAGTACATCAAACACAAAACATAAAGTTTGGTTTTTCTGAATAACAATTTATGAATATTTAGCACTCTTTCCCCGAGCAAGCGCTGGATATGAGGTGTTAAATAACCAAGGAGGCGCTAATTACTTCATATACATAGAACAAGAGCCAGAGGAATAATTGTCTTGTCTGAACTTCTATATTCGTCGCTGATTTCTTTTGAAATGTTTTGCTTCGCTGCGAAAATTTTTGAACGCCGCGGCGCTTGACATGACATCCAATTTCCTTATAGGGCAAAAACCAGGGTTATTCGCTGATAACTTGTGTGCGGGGAACTAGTCAGAAAGCTGGAAATATTTAATGAGCAAGTCTGAAGATCATTTTCAGGGAAGTTATAAAATTGCAATATAAGTCTTTGTCTCTTGCATCCGAGTGGCGTATAGTGGATTAAACATTTGGACCTTTGGATGAAATTTGCGTGATTTCAGCATGGCTTCAGTGGGGGCGCGGTGGTGTAGTGGTTAGCGCGTTGGACTTTAGATCTGAAGTCCAGTGGTTTGAGGCCCAGTCCCTGCCATCGTGTTGTTTCCTTAGACAAGAAACTTTACCCCACATCGTCTCTCTCCACCCAGGTTTATAAAATGGGTACCGGCGTCGTACATCTGGGGGTAACCCTGCGATGGACTAGCCCCTCAAGTGAACTTGACAATGGGGCGAGCTAACCTTCTTCCGGACTCTACATCAGTTCTCCTTACCTTGACTTTTGGTATGTTTCCCTCTCAACATCAATATCTGCTTGCGCGAGCTAAAATTTAAATTATACAGTAACTTCGTGAGTTTATCCCAAAAAAACAGGACCACCGAAAATTTAGTATTCTGTACCGAGAAAAACAGTCTAGATTGCAATCTGTCTAATCCGTGACGGAAGTGAAGTATACGGGTTGGGGTATGAATTTACTTGAATGCAGTTCTGATCTGGATCGTTTGTTTTATGCATGAGGTGCACTTTCATCTTGTCCTTTCCTGTCACAATTTGACCGTCAAATGGATAAGGGTGGCGATGACAAAACGAACAAATAAACACATCTGTATGTGTTCCCTCCTCGGGCTTGACACTGATAGGTGCAAAAGGTGTATCTTAACTTCGAACTGGATTGAGTAGGGACATACATTGTATTGTTACTCACTTGAAGTTTTCTGGCATTTACTTCATTCATTTGATTGTTTGCATCCTGTAGTATATCTCTCTCTTGCATGAGCTGTACAATCTGTTCTGTACAGGACGTAAGCTGTGAAAACAAATTGACAAAAAAAAACCGATTTCCACAAAATAATTAGGTAATAGATGACGACCAACCATTTAATTTGTAGTGGTACGATGTCACAACAAATCTAGATTTAGCGTTCGTCATATTAAGTAATATATTAAACACGAGAAAGAGTGTTTACTCATCCAAACACCGAGAAATGGGTTGAAAACCAACTTCAAGGTTTTTGGAGATCTGATGAAACACTCTTTCGAGTTTTTGATATGGCTTCTCAAACCATTCATAATTCGTGAAGAAATTCAAAGCATAAGTTCGCAAAATTTTAAGCTAATTAAGATGTGGTATCCAAATTACCGTCACGGTAGTGATTTCCTTTGTTTTGTTTTTATGCATTATTAATGAGTTTGAGAATATCCTACATTTTACATAGTGGCCACAGAATACTTGTATGTATCCCCTGGCCAAATGCAGAAATACAGAAAAAGACTTCGAGCTTCTACAGAACAGAAACGACCCTCGCAAATGATCGGTAAAACTCAAAATACTTTCGAATTTTTAGCATTTCTCCTTTTTCCATCAGTGTAACTCAACTTGGTTTTCTTAATTACCAGTGTTTTCTAACTATTCAAGCAAGGGGGTTAGTTTGTAAAGAAATTGTGGTACGGCGTCGGTGGGGACGTAAAACACAAAATTTTGGATTTATCAGCTGAGTTGATAAGGTAAATTGACCACCGTAAAGAGATTGAAAGCTGACGTTTTGAGCGTTAGTCCTTCGTCAGAGCGAATCAAGGAATTGTGGGTTGCACTTCGTTTATGATATGGAGAGTGGTGGAGCTACGCTACTAGTAGGAACATGGCAACGTGAAAAACAAGAGTAAATTAGTTGAATGAAAAGCGTTCGTTGATACCGTGACGAAAAAGTGTGCCCATTTGAAAAATGAATTTTTGTTCCAGATTATTACGGCTTTCCGTGTTACCCTGGTGTAGGGAAAGGCCACAGATCGTCATGTGTTGGCTAGAATGATTAGGGAGGTTGAAATGTCGGGCGACTGGTTTGGATGCGTCCCTGTAATTTCTTTCAACGTCTCGTAGGTGTTCGCGGAAACGGTTACCTAGTCTCCTCCCTGTTTCACCAATGCATATCTTTTTGCATAAAGTGCATGTTATGCAATAGATAACATTTGCGGAGGTGCTCGTAAAGCGATCAGTGATTTTAATCGATCGCTTGGGTCCTGTTATTTTGTCCGCATTCTGAATGAAAGGACAAGTGTTGCATCGTTTGCGCGCGCATTTAAAAGTGCCCGGTGATCATCAGATGAAAGTACACTTCTAACTAGAAAGTTCCCTATGTTTTTGTCGCGTTTGAATGAAATCAATGGGCCCTGTGAAAAGATTCTTCCTGTCTCATTGTCATTTTGGAGTAACTTAAAGTTCTTTAAAATGATGTTTTGGCTGCGAGGTTACGTTCTTTTCCTTCTGTGACATTTGCAGTGCTGACTGTCGATCAATCTGTTGAGCACGGTGTTGAGTCGTTTGCATGACAACTGAATCAGGATAGCCACGCTTCTTGAAGAAATGGCACATTTCCTCTGATTTGTTGGAAAAATCGGAGTCATCACTACATAAACGTTGAAGTCTAAGAAATTGAGAGAACGGGATGGAGTTTTTGACGTGGGAAGGATGAGAGGATGAATGCAACAAATAACTGTGGGAATGTGTAGGTTTGTAACTTGCACACTGGTGGATAGGCCGTTGCCATTGATTGAAACTTTGACGTCGCTCTGACGAAGGGCTAACGCTCGAAACACCAGCTTTCAAGCTATTTACGGTGGCCAATTTACCTTATCAACTCAGTTGAAAAATCCAAAATTTTGTGTTTTCTAACTTTTGACGGAGTCCTCTTTCTTCCCCAAGGCGCGCAACATTTACCTGAGTTGACAGATCATCATTAGTCATTTTCAAATTCTTCAACTTCGTCTGCAATGTGTTAACTGTGGAGCTAAATAAAAGAAGAAAAGAACCAAGTAAGATAAACATTTAGCATTTGTAGTGAGCAGCACTGTTCAAACAAAGGCGGTAGTGCTGCCAAAAAAGAGCCACAATAAGTCAAAGGACTAAGCTTTGCAACCGAGTGAAACTTTGCCATATTGTGTGAAAAAACACCACCAGCTACGCGGGTTAGAATTACATGTAGAATTTAATAGCTGAACGTACAAGGCCTTGTTATTTATTACACTAATTTAATTTTTATGTAATTTTTACACTAATAATTGCTGATTCTACAGCACATCTTCATGTATAATTCTTATGGCCATGGTGATATACAGAAGCTTTATTTTAGCAGGGCGGCCCATTTAATTTGATCAAGGCTGATATAGTTGCGTTAATAAAGTTAGCTACACCGTAATTATGTAGTTCTTGTTCACAGTATTTTTTTACAGCATGTATATAATAAAAAAAAAACTGAGGTACTCAATAAAGTTTTGTATGCCCAAAGGCTCAAACTTTCACCCTTTAGTATACTAATAATTATTTTTTATTGAAAGGGTAAATTTTATAAAAATGTTAATCCTTCCATATACCTAAAACAAAAATGGCCATTTTTAAAACTCAAAATAAGCCAAAAGCAATAGATCATCGCAGGATCTCAGTAATTCTAAAATTCCAAGTTTTCGTATACTTTTGCGTCGTGAAACAAATATGCCATAATTTTGTAAACAATTTTGGGATTTAGACTTAGCTTCTACCTCCATTTTTGGGTGAATTTCGGCGATTCTTTAACCTACCAAAACAGCCAATTTTCCAACCTTTTGGCATACTACAAGGGCAAAAAAGGCACCCCTTTTGGGCAGAGCATTCCTATAGGGAGTACCCCCAGAAAAAAAAACAAATTAATAATAATAATAATAATAATAATAATAATAATTTAATTGACCACTCCCTATGAGGGGCTTTTCAGGGATAATGAAAGAAATAATCTAAAGGAACATGAGAGCTTTAAGAACGCAACTGGTGGTGAAGCAGACCAGTTGGCTATTTACAAGCGTGGCCGAGGAGTTGTACTCGGGGAGACTGAGAACAACTTCAGCCAGTGCTCAAAGCAGGACTTGAACCCAGGACCTCCAAATTTCAAGACCAGTGCCCTTGCCACTCAACTTAACCACGTAGCCTTAAAGTATACAGAACGACATTGCAGAAGATAGCAAGGTAGAAGAAAGTGCTGAAGAAAGCACATGCCTCATACATGTAAATGTTACCTTATTGCAAGTTTGTAACTGAGTTGGTTCTTTTTCAGAATATTATTCATAAGTACCCACCTTAGAGTTCTATTAACTTCCTCTAAGTATGTCTTCTGGTCCATAAGAACACTTAAATCATTGTTATCACTTGAATCATCATTCCTATGAAACAAATGGAACCTGCAGTCAAACCTTGATTTATATTCATGCAGACTTTTCAATTATCTTTTCACTGTGGTTCCAATTCACTTACTGTTGTAGGTGTATGAACATCAACATGTTACAGTTGTTACTAAGATTTAGCTAAGCATTTTGTATTGGCTATAGAAACTGAATTCACAGATGGCTAAAATAGCCATATGCTGACTTCATTGACCTAAGTCATGCATGTGAGGGCTTGCTCAGGGCTTGGGAACAGCCCCCAAAGGCTGACACAACAAGGAACAAGCAAAAAAAGCCTCTGGCACCCAGGGTAGACTTCATCTTTTCTGAAAGTGTTATCAATCCATTTTAACTGGATGTCCATTAGTATATACCAAAAAAGTGGATAGTGTTTTTCGTGCACTCTAACTAGCTACTCAAACTCAGGATAGCATTTACTATTCACCTCCCGGCATTTTTCTGGATTTTGCGCTATTAAATTCTGCCTAATTTCTCAGAAAAAAGGAACTATTTGGTGCTGGCTATTCTCTGGTTTGGTACATACCAAAACAATAATATCATTATTCACCTCAGTGTCTGTGAAAAGTGGTACAGGTAGATACTTACCTCACTGCTCTGCGGCTTGGCAAATATCAACCACCATTCACCTCCACTTGGGTGAATTGTTAAATATAGTGAAACTAAGCCTGTTTTCAGGAATAATTACTCAGTCTTTTTCTCCTCAAAGTTGATAAAGGTTTATTCCATTTCATCTCTAGAAAACTTTTATTCTTACCGATTATCCAGACTATTTTTGGTGGTCCTGGGTACCTAACAAGTCTGGATAACCGACATTTTTTTATGTAGCTGGGTATGTTGTAGTATGGTACATGTACATTTTCCTACTTAATAACCTCTTTCTATTTGATGGATCAGCTATTACACAGTGAGTGTATATTTGAGGCCTTCTGCATTCCATCTTGTAACTCAGATTTGAATCTGCCAACAAAACCCAGAGATGACCACTCAGAGTAGTACTTTGCTGTGACTATACAAGGTGGTTCTATCTTTTTAGTTTGCAGATGAAATCCATAGGTGTGACCATTCAAGTGAAAGCTGTTGAAAAGGTTTTTGTTATGGTGCTGTTTACTGCTGTACAACTGTACAAGTCTGTGGGTGAAATCACAAAGTAAAAATTAAAGCTACTGAGCAATATGTTGCTGTAGCACTGTCTATGATGCCATAAAAGATGGTTCTTGTTCTAACTTTTGAGGCTGTGAATGAAATCATAAAGTGTGAACTGCTGATTTGAGTGAAAGCTACTAAGCATTACTTTCCCATGGCACTGTCTATTATGTAGTATGAGGTGCTCTGTACCCTCACTAAGCAAATGTTGCAAAAATAATTCACAAGTATGTAGTATCATAAGAAGTACACAGATAGCAATTTCTTAACATAATCTCTGACTGAATAGCATGCATTTACTTGGCTAACGCTTTATTTCTGCTGTACAAACTCTCACTCACTTCTTATTCTCTGGTGGCTTTTCCAAATAATTTCCGTCCTTGAGATACAAACTCAGATCTAGGACTGATGACTGAGATAGAAAAAGGAATGTTGGATACATTTAGTAAACACTGACAACATCACCCAAGTCTTTTTCACCCCTTATTCTTCCCCGTTCCCCCCTGAGGTCATACTGGAAGCATGGCAGGCCTCAAAGAGTTATAAAGTCTCATTACTACAAAATTGCACTTCAAAACAAGAGTTTCAATAACTTTTGAAATAGATGTTAGATGTAACTAAAAAGATAAATAAATAGGTAAAATCTCATTTGGTAATAGCAAATTAACTCGCCATTAAAATAAATCAAAATGAATTTCAAAAATCCACATACAAAAAAATTAAATAAAAAATAAATAATTTTTCCCTTTCACCCGCTTCCTACCACCTGATGGGCACTTCTGCTCTCCTGTTCTCCTGCCCAATCCCCCTCCTTCATGCGTACCATGCTGATATCATGCAGTATACCAGCCAACATTAGTATAAACTTGAACTCACAAAACATTTTTAGTTTTATATTTTCAGGCTACTGCAACAATGGACTATGAAACAAAGTCAATCTTTTTGCTGTGATCTGATAAGCTCTTGATGTTTAATTAGTTTTTGTACTTATACAAAGGTCATGCAATTTTATTGCACAGTTTCCCACTTACCCAAACATCAAGACTGTCTCCTTTCAAGTCAAAATTGCAATCAATTATGTTCAGGCCGACTAGCAACCCAGATATCACTGCACCTTCTTCTTGTATTAAAGCAGCGTAAGGTTCATACCATTCCCTAAGGAAAAACAAACTGTTTCTAACGACTCCAGAATTTTGCATTGATTAACAAAACAACACCACATACATGTACCTCCCTTGAAATTAGCACAATATTTACATGCATTCAAATGTCAGTAGGCCACACTTTTGTTTTCCAAACATTTTCATACTTATTGATGTTCAGTAGAACTTAAGCATTTTTAAAATTAAAAAAGGAAAAAAGACGTGTGCACATACCGAAGCAGCTCTTTGTTTTCCACCAAGATCATGATATATTCAGCAAGTTTCTTTTGCATAAGGGCCAATCTAACCCAAGCTCTTCCTTTGCCATGATTAGTTCTGAAAAAAAGAAAATTAAAAGATTGTGCTTAACTTCAGGATAAAACATTATTCCACAAATATATACTGGATGGAGTGTTCAATATGAGGAGATACATGTAAATAACCATTTAAGGACACTAGCAACTTTTTTTTGGGCCTTGGATTGTATCTTTTGAAATAAAAAAATTTGCATAGAAGACAATTACTTTGATTACCTTGATACTCTATCACCTTTTCAACATATGACCAAAATTTATTTTTTCATTGGTTTCCTAGATATGCTCCAAGGTCAAAAAAACTGTTGTGAGCCTCCTCAATTCAATTGCTGAAAAAAATCAAAACAACTCAAAACAATGTGTTCATTGTGGAGCTCCTTTGGCAGCCGAGGACCATTCTAACAAAATGGACCTTAAATATCAACATAATATATATTAATTATCAGCTATGAAGGGTAATACTGACACTTCGGTATACATACATGTACATGTAGACCACCTACGTGTATCCCTGACCATGCCTACAGTGTACAATGCACCTCAGTCTACATATGTATATTATACGGGTATTGTACATGTACCTTATATTTGGAAGATTCTGCACGCTCTTTACAATCTCTGCTGACTCAGGTGCAACATGCTCTAGGGCTTCTAATGGTCCCCAGTAATCTTTACGATGACCAAGAATATTGCGCTTCACTTCAAACAAAACAAGAGAATAACTATTACGATTCAGATTACAGTATGTGCTCTCTCTTGTGATATTTTAATTAGTTTGTGTATTTTCTAAAAGCAAATTAGTAGACTGCGTTAAAACATGCAAGCCCGCTATTGACTTATGGCCAGTTAACATTTGTCAAAGTTTCTGCCATCAAAGTGCCAACGTGATCAAAGTTTCAGGGACTGTCAACATATTCAAAACTTCCCTGCTTTATGTCCACTGGATGTTATAGGTCAGACCCCCTCCCTTCTCCTCCTCAACGTCCTCATGGAATTTCACACTCCCACGTTTTTCTAGAGCCAATGACTATGACTAAATTAACCACTGTCAAGTGTTTACCCTCTTTAAATAAAGCCTATTACTACCTGTGACAGCGGGATGTATTTTTAGTGTTACTGGAGAAAATTCCAACTAGAAAAGATGCTGAATGGCTTTAATGATTGAGAAGGTTTGAAATTCTGTTGGAACTTTTTAATTTACCCGGTAACCACTAAATGCTTTGTTTTGTCATATTGTACATCCAGACAGAACACATTTCTCGATTTTGTAAAATCTAGCGAGTGCAAATTGCTTTTGCACCGTCTTTACAAGTGATAAACTACTTAAATTACAGCGGCACCAAGTTTGTTCTCATTTTCTACTGCAGTAGGTCTGTCTCTACCTACATTGTATGTTCTGTTATCAACATGAGTAAAATGTGTCCTTTTTTTAAACACATTCCTAGATTCCCCACTCTAAAGTCCAAATCTTGACTCTCCCTCACCCCCTCCCCCCTAAAGGCCAGTGGATGTTAAAGGAGCTATGTCAAGGATAATGCATCTTGAAAAAATTGGCAAGTTTTTTCAAGTTTTTCATTTGTAATCCATCTTAATCTCCCTCAGTCGTAACCATCCTTGTTTAGTTTTGGTTTATTATTACTTTTTTCGTGTTTTTCTACCTTAAGGACGTTCACGCGAAAAACTTCTACAATACAGATTTTTTTCATACTTTGGCTACAGTCAGATAATGAGTTACCTATGTCAGAAATGGAAAAAAATTGGGGGGTCACCGACTTCGTTTTCGAAATAAAGCGCGTCAAAAACTACCCCAATTTTGACAAATCGGCCCTCGTATCTCGACATGGCCTCAGTGCTTGTTAGTTCAAAAATATTAAAAATGATTCGCTGTAGACCCACTTTCTTAGTCAAATTTTACTTAAGTGGGTCTGTTAAGTAAATAATTTGAACCGGTGTCATCCTTTTAGTTAAATTCAACCTCTAAGAGCGACTTTAACGAACACCGTGCAGCTTCAATAACAGTAGAATTCGATGATGCGAGGGCAGAAAAGTTGAAAAAAATTAAACTTCTACAATACAGATTTCCTTTAATTTTTCACAAAACGTGGATAATCGACAAAGAAAGTGATCTATCAAAAGAAAATATGGGGTCACCGAAAATTTAAGAGAGTTAAACCCGTGCATAGATATTAAAGTGCCCACTAGCGCTATATACCTCCACATTTCTTCAACAGCGCGCGCGCTCAATGCATGACGTGGCATGACATCACGAAGTGAATTGCGTGCGCAGTAAGGATGCGCAGAAACAATTGGCGCGAACGTCCTTAAGAAACTATTATTTTGAGGTTCCCTTCAATAAGAAAATAATATTGTCAGATCAGAAAAATGAATGAAAATACAGTTACATAGTTCCTTTAGGTGGGGAAACTGTAAATATGTCAGCAGCCCCTGTCACTGGATGAGATGTGTTAGAGAACACAAGACAAGTGAAAAGCAAGAGAAAATCCTGGTGAATTACATGCACAGTGTACACGTCCATCAACTATATAGAGCAGTGTTCAATTGAATGTCGTAAAACCAAAACCAAATTACAGGTAATTACTCTGGCCAATCACAACAGCTGGAAACATTAACCCTTTAAGCCTCAATATCAACATGCATATTCTCCTCACTGTTCTTCATGTATTTCTTATGGTTCTAATAGGGAGAATTTGCATAAACATCAAGACACTACTGTACATCTTTGGTGACCATCATCTTTATTCTCATGTCCTCTATGTTTGATCAAGTAGTGATGTTGTAAGGAGAAATTGCATGCTTGTCGCTTTTGGGGCTTAAAGGGTTAAGAAGAACCAATCAGGACTTGAAGCAAACACAAGTACATGTAACAGAAGCTGAATGGGGGAAAGTGCATGTGAACAAGTCACAACTGGTTCTGCTTTCAGTTCTGATAAGTTGCAAAAGTTGCACGAATTTTTCTGATCAATCACAGAACAAAGTACAGCAAAACCAATGAAAGCAAACGTGAATTATTTTTGACACTCACTGAAAACTGCTCTAGTTTCTAATGATTTTGTATGGAGAGAAATAAACTTAAGTTAAATATTACCGTAATCTTCTACCTTAAAGAATTTTAAAAGCAAGTTCATTGGCTGGCTCAGAATCTCATTACATAAACTGACACAAATTAGCAAATTGAAATTTTTTTATTCCATATTTTACATGTACATCAACGTTCAATAATCTTGATTAATTCACTGTGATGTGCGACTGAAAATGGTCAGCTTGGAGTTTAAAGAGATAAAAAAAAGCAATAATATTATCAGGAAAATAATTAGTGCAAGGTAAGTGGTGTCTCCATGAATTGTGGATAACTGCAAATATTAGTAGAATAATAAGGAATAAAAATAATTCTCATGATAACTCTCCCTTTATATTAATCATGTGACACGTAAAAATTTGGTTTCGTGTTAACCACTTCCTAAAAGCCCTGAAACAGGAAGTGAGTAGATACAACTCACTTGAAACACAGCTTTTAATTAAAGAAGTACATCTGAAACAAATGAAAAGCAAATATTTACTCACTCTTTAAACCATGTCGTAAAACGCTCTCGAACACAACAAAAAACTGTTGAAAAGGCTCGAAGTATTCATCGTTGATGACCTTTCCAAGTTTTAGCGCGGAATCGATGAGATTCTTAATGCAGAGGTTTGCAATGTTCAGTAAGTTCAACCTCTCTACTTTCCATTGAGCTTCTCTCTTTGAATCTGGCGGCGCACTTGAGCTGAAAGTTCGCACGAGAAGCTTTCCAAAGTTAAGTTCACTCTCTTCTTCTTCCAAGCTCGACGCCATTTTGCTTTCTTTGTGCTAGACCGCTGACCGGAAACAAACTGCTTTGGCACGAGACAGTAACTTTACGGATCTCGAACCTCACGATAACTTTCCCAAAAACCATTTTATGCCCACAATATTCTTCAACAGGAACTCAATTTAGTTTGATTTTGAATGCTAAGTTAAAAATATTGGTTATTTATATGGAACATGATGATAGACGTTGGCAGTAATTTTGGATTTATCAACTTAGTTGATAAGGTAAATTGGCCACCGTGAAGAGATTGAAAGCTGACGTTTCGAGCGTTAGCCCTTCGTCAGAGCGAAACAAGGAATTGTGGGTTGCACTTGGTTTATATAGGGAGTGGTGGAGCTACGCTATTGGTAGGAACATGGCAACGTGAAAAACAAGAATAAATTAGTTGAATGAAAAGCGTTCGTTGATACCGTGGGGATTAAGTGTGCCGATTTGAAAAATGAATTTTGTTCTAGGTTTTTGCGGCTTTCCGTGTTGCCCTGGTGTAGAGAAAGGCCACAGATCGTCATGTGTTGACTAGAGTGGTTTGGGAGATTGAAATGTCGGGCGACTGGTTTGGATGCGTCCTTGTCATTTCTTTCAACGTCTCGTAGGTGTTCGCGGAAGCGGTCCCCTAATCTCCTCCCTGTTTCACCAATGTATATCTTTTTGCATAAAGTGCATGTTATGCAATAGATAACATCATTTTAAAGAACTTTAACCTACTCCAAAATGACAACGAAACAGGAAGAATCTTTTCACAACCCCCATTGGTTTCATTCAAGCGCGATCAACCAGGTACTTTTAAATGCGCGCGCAAACGATGTAACACTTGTCCTTTCATTCACGATGCGGACAAAATAACAGGACCCAAGCGATCGATTAAAATCACTGATCGTTTTACATGCACCTCTGCGAATATTATCTATTGCATAACATGCACTTTATGCAAAAAGATATACATTGGTGAAACAGGGAGGAGATTAGGGGACCGCTTCCGCGAACACCTACGAGACGTTGAAAGAAATGACAAGGACGCATCCAAACCAGTCGCCCGACATTTCAATCTCCCAAACCACTCTAGTCAACACATGACGATCTGTGGCCTTTCTCTACACCAGGGCAACACGGAAAGCCCCAAAAACCTAGAACAAAAATTCATTTTTCAAATCGGCACACTTAATCCCCACGGTATCAACGAACGCTTTTCATTCAACTAATTTATTCTTGTTTTTCACGTTGCCATGTTCCTACCAATAGCGTAGCTCCACCACTCCCTATATAAACCAAGTGCAACCCACAATTCCTTGTTTCGCTCTGACGAAGGGCTAACGCTCGAAACGTCAGCTTTCAATCTCTTCACGGTGGCCAATTTACCTTATCAACTAAGTTGATAAATCCAAAATTTTGTGTTTCACGTCCCCACCGACGCAGCACCACAGTTTCTTTAGAAACTAACCCCCTTGCTTGACGTTTGCAGTAATGTCGACCCGTTTACAGGAGTTCCGAGAAACGGGTCCCAGGTGGTGGAAATCGCGATTTGGGTCGTAAGAGGGTCAGTCCAAATTTTTAGAGTTGAAACAGACGCGGCAGCGCACAGTTAAGACATATTTTGAGCCGAATATGATTTTTTAAAAAAGCCACGCTGATTTCACTGTAGGGAAAATGTATTTGAAAATTAAAGATTTCGAAAGGCACAGCCTTTCTTCTTCACATTGTACATCGCCTTATTTTAATTTTTAACGTTTTATTGGCTTTTGAGTCATTTTTCGTAAGACCCTGAAGAAGAAAGGCTTTCCCTTCCAAACTATTGGATTTTTAATTACGTTTTCCCCACTGTGAAATCAGCCCTGCTTTTTTGTCATATTGGTTCGTTATTTTAGGATCCGATGCTGCTTATTTCAGTAACGGTGGTCCATGCAAAGCTACTTGTATCTTGGGCGGCCAGTCGATCTAAAAAAATTCCCTCGGCTTTTCATGCTCCCTTTTTGTTCGTGAAACGGATACCAGTTGGGCGAGAAACTGAAAAGCGACCTAGGGCGTAGATACGAATTACACGCCTGTACCTTAAGCTACCTCGAACCTCGAAGGAAAACTCGCCCTGCCAAAGCCACTCACGAATTACTTAAAACAATGCTTTAGTTATAGCATTTTTTAAAATGTTTTTTCAGCTTTACTGATAATTTTTTACCGTGTTGAAATAAAGATTATGAACAGGATTATGAAGATTATGTCATGTTATGCTATGCTACGAGCGTGATAAGTTTGAAGGTACAGAAGAGAGGTAGAAATTGCTAAACATATCAGTGTCTTACATTACTGGCCTCTCCCATGAGGGTAACAACTACAGAAACCACCTGGAGCTTAAAACTTCCATACCACAAAGCTGTTTTCCAAGGTTCGGATAATTAGATGACACGAACGTTTCCGGCGATTTCCGAGGATGAACAAAGACTTCTAAAGATAAGCGAAGGTCACCAGAAGTTTTTCATAGATAACTGGTAACGAAGAAAGATCCTCCGCCGACCTGGTATTCTCCTATCAACCACCACCTTCATTAAATTCTGGTACCCTTCAAAGCCCATAGCACTCTCGCTCTTGACATCTTGAGGAGAGACAAAAAAACACAGATACACGGGTTGTTGCTTTGAAGCAAACCTCTCCTTATACCGGCTACAACAAACAGATACCAATTTTTCGTTATACATAAAAGAGCTGAAAGAGCAAAACAACAAAAAATTGACTTTATTGCAACACACTCTGTCAATCAATAACACCCTCAAAATTCTCACTGTAGACTATTATAATATACAAGGAGCTGCAATTAGGGACTCCAAAGAAAATGCCTTGAAAGTGTATTTAACAATTATTCACCGAAGGCGAAGTAAATATTGTGGAATTATCCCGGAGACGAAGTCGAGTGGTTTATTCGCTGAGCCTGAGGAGAATAATTGTTTTAGTATAATTGCTCAGGTGATTATCAGAGCAACTGCATTTTCTTTTTTCTTTTCTCCAAAAACATCAAACTGAAATCGCGCGGTGGCCATTTTCAAAATTAGTGCTTCAGTATTATAATTACCTCGCACGGGGTGATTATAGCAAGATATGACGTAATCCTCGACCAAGCAGTGTGCGCACTTCTCTATAATCACCTGAGCAATTATACTAACATTGTATAAAGAGCGTGACCTGCGAATGAAGGCGAGAGGCCATGAAACCGATGCCGTACGCACTGAAAATGACGAGAAAGGCTTAATATGATTGGTTTGGCTTCTTGTACTTAATTGTGCTAAACAACAATGCTTGTTCTTACAGCAGTTTTCAACTGAGTGTGAAAAGTCATGTTGTGTTTAGTTTGGTTTTGCTTTACTATGCTCTCTGAGCTCGCGCCACACTCTCTCAGCCAATCAGACGAAAATCAAAACCAATCGTGACTTGCTCACCGCTCACACCGTTCATTTGAGTCCATTTGCTTCGATTTTTGATTGGTTCATTTTATGTTTTGTTCCTGTTGTGAATGGCTAGAGTAATAACTTTGCTTTACGACACTCATTTGAAAACCGCTCTTTAACAGAAGCAATCCTAAAACGTGCAAGCAAAGAAACGAAATATTATTTCTTACGCTAGTGATTCAAAAGACCCATATACTATGCAGTTTTCAGTCCTTTCCCAGTGAATTCTCCGCGATAAATTCTCCACATCAGCGATCTGGTTAAGCCAGTACAAACGTTAAACCTTTGTAACATCTATATTAGAGCTTGACTGCAATTGATCCGCGTTAACCAGGGATGTGTCTTCTTTTTTCCAGCGGCGATAACAAGCAGAAGCTATTAATGAGATTGGCATGCCAAGCAAAAGCATGCCAATACTGAGCAACGCAACTTCCCAATCCTCCATGCCTTCAACTGCAGAGAGAAGGAAAAAGAGCAAAAATTTTTTTAGCTGTGAGTGAAAATATGTCATCTATTGACGATGCAGTGCAATTGCTTTTACACTCTGGTGGACACAAATTTGCGGCAGCTCAGCTTTGGGGACAGTCCAAAAGCCCACTTGAAAAATTGAGACTGAGTTGACAAGTCTTTAGGGGAGTTTCGGACTAATTTGCGAGAAAGAGCAGGTCGGCTTTGTAAGAACAACGCATAATTCAAACGCTGTGGGCTTGTCTATAGCCCCTTCTGAAAACTGCGCCGTTCGCATTTTGTTCTTGCTCGACTATACCTGTTCGGAAGGAGGAACTGCTCGTAGTATAAAATGTTATTACAAGGTACACTTTTCGAAATGTGTCTACCCAATAGAGATTAAAAAACTACTGCGTAAACACAACGTCATTGTAAGAAAGTAAAAAAACAAAAGGTGATGCCAATGCTCTAATTTAAGCCGAGGTAACTAGAGTGATGTTTTGCTTCCACAGCAGCCCTCATTTAAAGAGCTGCCGCACCCGCACAGGCGACACGACAACCAAAACAAATCATAGAAAATTGTTGCACGTTGCATGTCACCCGTGGAAAAAAAAAACAGCTCGCATTAAGGCCTCGAGCTTTGCAAAATAGGAGGCATATGTCACGGAAACGTTATTTCCCTGAAATGATTCCCCATTTACCGACGCAAGCAGCATTTGGAAAAGTTGGAAAACATTTTTTGTTCCTCTTTGAGCTTGTGGGGGCCTTAAGCCAATTTAAGAAAGCTGCAAAAAATAATGGGTGGGGGGGGGGGGGAGGGGTGAAGGGGGCAAAAAATACCAAACGCTCCTGTGATCTTTACCAGTATCTAGACTCCTACCTATGTCCTGGGACAGACGAGTAACTTCTTCACGTTTTTTAACCGGTGGACACGACACCTTAGTGACGTCATTGGTCACGGCCAGTATGACGTCACTAGTCTTTTGTAAGAACTGAAACATTTCAGGAGTCACCCTGGCAACACTGTCGCAGTTCTGATGGTAACATTTAGCCATGTAACTTCTGTGGTCAGCGGTATCACTGAGGAAGATGGCGCTCAAGGAAGGGGCGCTGTTCCAGAATGGCACGTGATCACTTCGTAAAAAGTCAGCAAAGGCGTTGTAGTAAAAGGGATAAAGCTTTTTGGGCTGGCCATGGAATGGAAGGTTCACCGAATACATCGTAGTTTTGTTCTTCAGGTCTAAGCATAGGGGAAGGAAAACCAAACAATTACTAAATACCGGGAAACTTCGGCTTACGACCACCACGTCATTTTGACAATTTCAATTTGCTCCGAAGAAAAATCCAGTTACTTCTTTACCTGAATTTTCCCCGTTAATCCGATCAATGGCCATGTTTTTGAGAAGCCCGAAACTGCCGTTATTTTCTTCTAGAATTTATACCGTCATAACGATATATGAAAACCTTAACCTGCGTGCCTTAATGATAAAAGAAAAAAAAATAAAGCAAATAATAATTGACAAAGAAAAAGCCAAAACCATTTTTTTACTGAATTTGGTAGCCGGTTAAGAAAATAAATCGTCTTCGTGTTTCTGCTCCATTTGTCGGGCATTTCTCCGTTGTGCCTTCTTTTTTTTTAGGCCATATCATTTGAACAGATGACAAATAACACATCAAACTGATCCTAACGGGGGGAAATGATAAAGGGCTAGATTTCAATATTTTGCTTTGCTTTGTTGTTTGTGCCACTAGAGTACGTCTTATAACCTTTTTTGCCTGCATTTTTTGTGTGCTCCGTGTATTTTGTTTATAATAAAATTACAATAAATAAATAAATTTGCCATTATCCCGCTAATCCAAACACCCGTTTTCTGTCGAACCAGAAAACTGGGTTAGGTGATAACGTAAATCAAACTGTGTTAAAGATGTACAAGTTGTGCTTGAGCACGTTTTGGTGTCATGGCCTACAACCAGCTATCACAGCTCCCCGGCTATTCACCATCCCGTTAACGGCAAGCACCTTTAGGACACTCCAGACCATTCCGTTATTTAATATTAGGGGACGTAGGTTCGGTGATACAGAAGTATTTTTGCACAGTTTATGATTATGTGGGAAACGTAGAGCTTAGCAAGGGCTAAAAGAATCCAAAAAGAAAATTCGGGGTAACCAGAACTTGTTTAGAGATAATTAAGCAACGTTCGTGAGCCACGGACGCCGGATTTATTCCCCTTTTGACGCCATTATGCCCACAATGGGAAGCCACTGGTCACCAAAAGAAGAGTGTTCCAGCCTTTGGTGAAGAGCAAAGACAGGCCAAGAAAGGAAACATTCATCTTCCAGTTGACGTCCATAGCTAAATAACGTCTGTGTCAGTGAAAAGTTTTAAGGTGTTAAAATGGAATATTTCGTTCGGACCAACCGAACTCCATCAGCCACAATAAAAATGTAAATGTTAACAAGGGTTATATCACTTCAATAGGGTCACAAGGGGGCTTAAATAGTGTTGTAAATGTTGGCTAATTCGAAGCCATTGTCTCTATTCAGAGACGGCTTTCGTAACCTGATCCCAATTGCCTCCCTTATGCGGCGTTTGAACGTGTTGCTTTCCGTGGCAAGAACTTTTTTTTGCTGGAATCCACCAAATGTCCCGTGAGCTCGCAATGTTCATGAATAGCTGACGAATCCCGTCATTTATAACACTTTTTTAGTCCCCTCGAGAACATAATGATTAACTCTTTAAGCCCTGAGATAAAAATGCCCATTCTCCTTACTGTTCTCCTTACATTGCTTATGGGACTAGTAAGGAGAATTTGTCCAAATATCAAGACATCTTATCCTCAGTGATCACTTTCATTATTCTCATCACTTGAATGTTCAAACAAGTAGTGATCATGTAAAGAGAAATTTCATTTTCATCAGGGCTTAGGGCTTAAGGGGTTAAGTGATATAATCCTTCTTAACATTCACATTCATATTGTGGCTGACGAAGTTCGGTTGGTCCGAACGAAATGCTCCATTTAAAAACTGTTAATTGTACTCTGATCAGGAAAATATTTTATTAACTTTTTTTAAAGTCTGTGTTGAAGCTGCCTGCATATTCTTATCAGACATTCTTGTTAGTTTGACCATTCCGCAATGAATTGGTTTTCTATATATGACTCGTTGGTGATCTTATAAACTTGGTGCCTCTGTGTTAGTCACAGGGCACTCATTATTTGCCAGAACTGGACGGCCTGACCTGGCTCTTGCCGAACTGGCCCTGCTCTTGGAGTAGGACCTGCCAGGTCTCTCACTCCATGTTGTTTACATTAGCCCTTGCCCGCCTTCAAGCACGCCGATTGGGCTTTTACCTTTTCATCTTGACTAGGGGGAATAAGTTCTCTCGGGCAGACTAGCTCTGGCAAATGGTAAGCGCGCAAAGCTACTCAGCTAGCAGCATGTCCGTACTGTTACTCTTACCGGAATTAACTCTACTGTAGTAAAACCAAAAGCTGTTCATCAACGCAGCGTCATCAACTCGTCGCCCAACGACAGAAAGAAAATTCCCACGAAATTCATCAGCCTTTATCTGGCCATAAACCTCGGGTAAGAAATTCTCCACTTGGGGTGGCAGAATCTGTGAGTTAGGAGTGTCGTTGTAATTCATCACAGTATCCATAATTATCGCTCCCTGGAGCTTTCCGTTGGAGTTTAGCGAGCCGTTGTAAAAGCGCGTCAGGTTTGCGACAAAAGCTCTGCTACCACAGTCGATTTTTCCACAGGCGCACCTCGGGTTCAGCATTGTGTTGGTGCAGTTCTCCCACTCCTCGAAATCAAATGCTACAAACAGGATGCTGAAACTACGTGCACATGTTTTGAAATCTGCAAAAATAAGATAACGAAAAAACAAACAAATAAAAAACAGACACGCAAACAAACAAGCAAATAAAAGTAAATCTGGAGAAAATCCCGCGTGACAACCGACACCAGGAGGTAGTAAACAATTTCTGTAAAAACGGCACGTTTCTGTTTATGTTCTTATATCTGTTTGATACCAAATTTAAAAGCTATAAGATTACGTCACATGTCAACGCTTAGATGTATTCAGGGACGGCGACATTTTATTTTGTTTTAGCATGAGGTACGTATGAAGAAATAAAGAAGAAGAGAAAGAAAACAAAAAAAGTCCGTCATTCCAGAGTCCTTTTTAAGCAAGGGATCGTATCTTATAACATTTTTGACTGAATAGTAAACTACTTCCGTTAACGTTAATTCGATTCATGCTCACTAGTTATTTGAGAAAAGACGTAAAATACATAAAGGTATTTAACAGATGAAACTAGTGTTGGGATCGTACTTGCTTTCTTTAGTGACGAGAATTTACAAAGCTACAACCTTGGACAAAATCTGTCGGAAAGGTTTTGTGTTTATGCGTTTTTAATATTTTCCTTCCCACACACGGGGAGCTTGTGTAACTGAAATGGCACGTCAGTGTACTAAGGCCGGGATTTATCATGGAAGGCCGAGAAATATGTATCAAGTTCACAAAACCTTCAAAATATTGCTGTAAGCACTAAAAGTACCTGTCATTTTACAATTTATCCAGGTTGATATTTTTAAAGAAATATCTCATGGAGAATGCTGAAAATATCATTTTCGAGCCTCTAGATTTCAAAATTTTCTGGGCGAGGATACCCCTCTACTAACTCGCGCCTCCGGCGCTCGTTTTCAAGCCCCCCCCCCCCCCCCACAGTTGAAAATATGTTCCGCCGTCCCTGGTATTGGACGTTCACTACGAGCTTGCGAGCTTGCTGTACTAGTAAGTTGGATTTTTAAGACTTATACTTTGTTAGTCAGGTCAAGTGTTTTTGTTTTTGTTTGTAATTTTTTTCGTCAGGACTGAACCCGTAGCGTGATCCTACTTCGATCGCGGGAACGGTTGCAAAAATGTCGAAAAGAATTTAGCATGGCAGTACAATGCACGACTTTCAGTCTTTGTAAGAAAAGCCCCAGGGGTATTAACCGGCTGTCATCGTCCTCCACCCCCCTCCCCCAACAGGGTAAAAAAAGTATTAGGGTCACTGTGAGCCCAAGTGAGGAGCTTCACTTTGTTGCGCATGCGTTTGATGTAAGACACGTGTGGCTACCACAACGGGAAGTGCGATCAGTTTATCATAATTTCGTTACTTTGAACTTCTGACGTCATGACCGTAACTGGAAGTGTTTTGAGCGGAAGTTACTTCGACTACTTGTTGGCCGAGCGAAAACCGGACGTCTGGTTTAAGTAACCTAAAAACGACGAACACGAAAAAAAAAAGGTATTGCTAGAGGCCGGCTAATTGTACGGACGAAATATTGTCTCGTGTGACATTAATTTCAAAGTTGTGACTGTTGTTTTCGTGAAAAGGGCATTAAATTTTGGAAGCCTTAATGGCAATTCTTTTTCCTTGCGAAACAATTTTTGTTTCGCGTCTTGAAGTATAACTGTTTTACTTCCCTTGAGAAATGTGAAGTCGCCTACCTGTAGCGATCTGTTTTGCAACTTGTAACATGCCGACCATGCCTGATCCATTGTCGTTAGCACCGTGTGAAGTAGTGCGTACGGTGTCATAATGAGAGCCAATCAAAAACAGCCTGTCATTAGGCGAGCCCGCAAGGGTACCTGGGAGCATCCCGATTATGTTGACCCCAGAGGCGTACTAAGAAAGAAATTAAGCAACAAATGATGAAGGCTGCACACATGAACGAACGCATGTATGCTCACATGTGTAAAAGGATGAAATAGTGCTTATGAATAAATGCATGCAATGATGCATGCATTTATTGAAGAATGCATGAAAGCATGAATGCATGTTTTCACAAATGAATGGATATGTGTGTGCATGAACGAATGCACGCATTAAAGAATGGAATCATAAATCACGCTTGATACCCACATACGTATGTATGAACGAACGAATAAAAGACGGATGGAAGTAAAGAAGGTAGGAGGCAAGCAAGAAAAGAAGAAAAGAATGCACATTTACGCAGCGGAATGCATGAATGGATACTTGCATAAATGTATGTATCGATGTATTCCTACAAATGAACCAATGCACGAATAAATGACTGATCGCCAAATGAACGAGTAAATGTACTGAGGTGAGTGAGAGAGAGTGAGTGAATAAGTGACTGACTGACTAATTGCTCGATTTATTGGTGGACCGATTGTCTTGCTTCCTAGCTGGATGAACGGACGAAAAAACGAACAAACAAACGAACGAACGACTGACTTGACTGACTGATTGACTGACTGACTGACTGACTGACTGACTGACTGACTGACTGACTGACAAACTGACTGACTGACTGACTGACTGACTGACTAGACTGACTGACTGACTAGACTGACTGACTGACTGACTGACTAACTGACTGACTGACTGACTGACTGACTGACTGACTGACTGACTGACTGACTGACTGGCTGACTGGCTGACTGACTGACTGACTGACTGACTGACTGACTGACTAGACTAACACAGGAACAAACGAAAGAACGAACGAACAAAGGAACGAACGTAAGAATGAACAAACGAACGAACGAACGAACGAACGAATGAATGAATGAATGAATGAATGAATGAATGAATGAATGAATGAATGAATGAATGAATGAATGAATGAATGAATGAATGAATGAATGAATGAATGAATGAAACAATAAATGAGACTGACTAACTGTAAATAGTTATTTAGTCATTATTGTCATTGATAATTTTCCTAACATGCATTGATGCAGAAATAAAGAGTTCGCCATGCATAACAGATGTCTTCGTCTTTCTAACATAATCTTTACCTGAGGGAAATCCGGCTTAAATTTCTCTGACCATGTGGTTAGGTTCAGTTCCTGAAATGTTTTCTTGATGAAGTCTCGTGCCTTCTGCTTTCCTTCTGGGTAGGTCACGTGATGGCGATTCTGATTGAAGTGCTTGAGGAAGGACATAAGTGATGCACTCTGATCGCTTTCATCATCGGTTTGAGTGGCAGCTGTCATGTCACAGGAAAGCAAACAAAAAATGGTAGGGATTTACAACAAGTTGTTGCTATGTAATTCATAGTTACAAATGGCGCTTATCTGGACAAAGCGGAAAAAATACCTGCACTAGCAAGGAATGGCTTCTATAAGATCTGCTTCATGTGTAAATTACCACCTTCAGTCCCCTTGCGTGACTGATTCTCGGAAGTGAATTTATAACCAACGAACTGTAAGCAGCTCAATTAAAATTAAAATAACTAAAGTTTTGATCGTGAGAAGGTTTCCTTTAGTACGTATGCAAAAAAAAAAAACAATTTTTTGTTGTTCTAATTAAAAAACACAACTGAATTAAAAACGCAACTGAAACAAGTGGTAAAAAGCTTCAAAAGGAAGTTAGTAAACTTCGCCAATCATTAACTTCCTTTTCAAGCCTTTTACCACCTGTTTCAGTTGCGTTTTAATTCAGTTGTGCTTCTGGTGAGCATCAATATTTCAAAGTTGAAAAACAATTGACTTGTTTTGATGAGTGAGCGAACGAACGAACGAACGAAAGAGCGAGCGAGCGAGCGAACGAAAGAACGAGGCAAAGAACGAACGAACGAACGAACGAATAAACATGAACGACATGTACTATTTTCAAATAAAGAAACAAAACTGATGTTTCAAATTAGACAGTGTCTAGATACCCGGCAACCGGGCACGGATGTTTCCATCCTCGGAGACCCAGGGGCAGATAGTGGGGCAAGGGAAAGTCGGAACGGGCAAAACAAAACATGGGCGAAGAAAAGTGACGCCTCATTCTGACGGTTTGAAAGTATTCGAAATTTGATTAGAATTGCCAAGCGATTCAGAAAAGTATTTTGTTTTCGTCGTTGACGAGTCAGTTTCAGAGCGTTGTAGAAAATCACGATATTTGCAACACTTCGAATTATTTGAGGCTAGATCCGCCAGTCAGAAACACAGAATTTGTCATCTCAAAATGATACTGGGAGTATCTGAAGTTTGTTTAGAATTACCAAGGGACTCAAAACACCAATTCGGTTTTGTAGTTGACGAATTTTCTGAGCTTGTGCATACAAGAAAATTGGTATGTTCGCGACACTTAGAATTTTTTGTGGCTTGACTCGCCAGTCAGAAACACACAGATTTTGGACACAATTTCTTTCATTTGACAAACGTCCTGGAAGCATCCGAACTTTGTTTAGAATCCCCAAGCGATTCTAAAGACCAATTTGGTTCTGTAGTTGGCGAATTTTCCGAGCTTGAGCATGCTTTAAAATAGCTAGCTTGATTAATCCCTGTCGTCACGCCACCGTAGTGACATGTCAAGGATGCTGTAGAGTTTATATCCTGCCATGCCAGAAACTGTGACCCAAAAAACACTATAGTTTCGAATCACTTACCACCGCCATACAAAGTTGAGAAGCCCTTGATAATAGGGTTGACTCCATTTCAAACCTAGATAATTCTCGGCTGAAACCAGAGTGTCGGACATTTAGCTTACCTTATTAAAAGCGTGTCTACATGCCCGGTAGCTGGGCGCAGAAACAGTGATTATTCGTTTTCGCCGAAGTCATGAACTGCTGGGCATTTAGCTCAGTTTCAAAACTGAGCCGAGCTATTCTAGAAACATCATTAATCATCGCGCTCTCTCTCTCTCTATTTAAATCGGTAAACCGTTAATTCTCGACACAAAAAGCCTGGTTTTTCGTCAGTTTGGGTCTACCCTGCGAGGGTAGTTTGTCTTAACCTTTTACTATTGCATGTGTTGGAGGGATAGCAAAAAACATTTTTTCGAATTCCCAATCCTGTCTAGGGCCGTGGATAAACTGATTTTGCGAATCTGCTCTGCCGGCCCGGTTCTTAAAAGTTTTGTGACAGAACTACAGCAATTCTGGAAATGTTCATTGAGGACACAATCAGCAGCCTGTAAATTATGTCCTTTAATTGACTGACCTTCGCAGAAACCAACTACGAAGCAACAAGAAAAGAAGAGATTCTTTGTGATTATTAGACTGACAACGAATATTTTTGAACGGCCGGAATCAGACATTTGCTGATCGATCGCGAACTCAGAGAAGTATTTCAGTGGATTTGGTCAGTTTTATACAAATTTGCTTCGGAAGTTTACTTTCGTTAAGTTTGCATTGCGTATTTTCAGGTGTCTTGAATGCATCTGTGAAGCCATGCCCCATTCAATGAATAAAACCTTTGCCGAGCGATTTGTTTTGGTACTTTTCAAGTAAGCTTAATAATTCACAGTCTGCCATATTTTACTGTCGGTTAGAAACACACAAAATCGTCAAAGCATGGTTAAAACTTCCCGCAAGATTTTTTCATCATTTCATTTATCGCTAAATTTACTGCTAAATTGTTTTTCTTTCAGCGCGCGTTCTAATGAATTATCATAGAGCAGATTCCACCAAAATGGCCGTTGGGAAAAAATCCTTGAAGGGCGCGTGTTAGAGAAAACCGCTGTAAAACAGATGTTGTGCATTAGACATTTTCAAATTCATTAATTATTCATGTGCTGATGACCCAATCAGCTTGCATCAATTGGGTCAGGTGCATGTATTTTGATACCCAATGAACATACCGATCAAGACACATTCGATTAGTTCAAAAACTGATCAAGACACTGATCAAGAAACGTGAATTTTAATCAGTCTTAATACTAAATACAGTATATTTGCCGCTTCAATCATTACTTACAACAACAATACGGCAAGATATTATTCTTTTTTAGAACGCCATCGAACGCCATCCTTCATCTCGGCATCTAAGCAACGTCGGAACAGGACAAACCTTCGAAAAACAACACACCAAATTCAATTCCCAAAACAGTGCATTTTAAAATTCTGAACAATGCGGTCTAAAAGTTGTCAATTACCTTTTGTCACTAGCGTCCAGAGGATTCAAAGCTTCGGATCCAGTTTTCTCCTCCAAATAACGCTTGAGGGCACAAATGATACCATAAACAGTCTTGGGAGGGTATCTTCCACCGGACTTTTTAGCTACCTCCATCACGAATTTTGACAACCGACAGAGCGTCCATTCCGGCAATATCTGCGCTCAGAGCGGTAACCTTGTGTAAATCGTAGTCCTTGAAGAGTCCACCACAATCTAGTACCGGAACTTTAACCTCTCTTAACCTCTGCCATTCGGCAAAAATGCTCACAGCCCACTTGTTTTTATACTTAGTTGAAGCTGGAACGGCGTCATTCACCAGAACATTTTCTTGAGAAGAAGTTTTAGGAACGCGAAATCGTTCTGATCCGGACTCGACCTCCATCACGCGGCGTAATGTTAATCTACCAAAAAACCCGCCCGCATCGCCGCATATTAAATATTCATTTCATTTACCACGAATAAGAAACAAAGAATACGTGCGTGTAGCCTATTGAGCACTCCTTCTAATTACCTATTCTTCGGAAATAATTCTACTAAATTTTCACACTAGTTTGAGAAGCCAGCTCAAAAACTCGGGCTTCGTTTTTCATCAGGGGTTCCAAACACCTCGAAACAATAAAAGCACTCCGCCTTCGGCGTCGTGCTTTCATCCGTTTCTCGTTGTTTGGAACCCCTGATGAAAAACTCGCACTCGTTTTTGACCTATTACATAAAATGAGGGTTCTCAGTACTTTCACCTTCATAGAACGTCGAGCTAGAGAGGGGACGAGAGAAAAAAAAATACCTTGGGACATGATTTTTAATAATGTTTCACGTGTGTTGTCTTGATAAAGAAACTAAAGGCTACAGATAGAATAGAATTCCCGATTTTAAGGGAATAAATAACGAAAACCAGTTCTGGCAGAAATAACCAATACGCCTGCGGTTATCATCTCATGTCTGTTTTCCGTGGTAAATTATAATGACGATTCATTCGAATCGCAATTTAGCGCTTAGAAAATGATGTGAAGAACGAATAATGAACGCTTTGTAATTCCCTGCCTTTATTCCACTAGCTAGTAAAGAACTTGAAAACCAGCTCTGGAGTAAATAACCAACACGCCCGCGGTTATCATCTCATGTCTGCAGTCTCTTGTGGTAAATTATAATGACGATTCATTCGAATTCATAAAAATGGAATGGAATAACTAAATGGCAGACGCAACTTAACGCTTAGGAAATGATGTGAAGGCCGAATAATGAACGCTTTGTGATTCCCTGCCTTTATTCCACTAGCTAGCAAATAACTTGGAGTGCATTAAATTAACTGGTTCAATAAAACTTTATAGGCAGATAGCGACAACTCTAAACAATGTCTGGAGTGTGTACGAATTTTTCCCAAAGCCTATCAACTGCTTTCAACTGAAGATAAATAAATTAAAATAAGCTGGAAATCCGTATCGTGGATAACTGAGAGAATGATGATCTTACCTGAGAAAGCGATAGAAACAGTAACGCCGCAGAGAAACAACAAAACCTTCGCACTCGCCATTTTAAAAATAAAAGAAGCTCATAGCTTGAACTTTGGTCAGTTTCTACGTAAAGGGAGGAGAGGGAAGGGACAACTTTGTCAACTTGAAAAATGAACTGAGAAATAAAGTATTAAACAACGGCAATTTTCACGGAGTTTTCTTGTTTTACAAGTCAAAAAATTTATCTTTGTGAGCACCATAATACGAAGTGTTTTAACGATTTTTATTAACTGCCATTAAGTTGCCTTTAACGTACATTTAATGACTTTTATTTCGTGCCTTTAACGGTTTGCTAATTAGCCCCACTAGACTACCCTAAATACACAATATGCTCACGATTCTCGGAAAAAGGACGAATCTTGAATAATGAATGTGGTCACGCCCACTTCCGGGAATTTGCATCGATTTCCAAGAATCGACGAGCTAGAACGTGGCAATTGTGTCAGGCAAACCCAAAACAGCATATAACAACGTGTTCTTTAGTGTTGGCCATGAATGCGTAATCATCAAAGGAGAAATTATTCTTGAAGGCCAACAATTAAAGGGAAGGTTCGTGAGAACTTTCGGAACTCATCCGAATCCCTTTGTCAATATATATATATATATATATATATATATATATATATATATATATATATATATATATTAGTATAAATCTACTAGCGTTCTATCACTAATGCTGTTCTCTGATTGGCTACGCTACTCACTATCTATTCTGTTGTAGATAGTGAGTAGAGTGTTTTCCGCCTGCAGTGTGACCTATTCATATCATTTTTCAATAAAAACATGTAGTGTCTGCTGTTAAGTTTTGAACGTCTAGTAGATTTATACTAAAACAATTAGATTATTCGCTCTCGATTTCTATGCGTGATAGTTGATTCGGCCTTCGGCCTCATCAACTATCACGCGATAGAAATCTCGAGCTCATAATCTAATTGTTAAATATATTAATGATGCGACTGCAGGGCAAACAGTCCAAACAGATCTGATTGCATAACGTAGCTTCATTTCCACTCGGACTATAGAGTAGCTGATAATGCTTCTAGAGTCAGTACGAGTAAAGTAAAACTATAAAATACAATTACTTAAATAAACTGATCGCAGCATTTGAATAGCAATGATAATAACTTCTAACGTCCACTTACTCGTTGAAACACTTCTTCTAAAGATAGTTAGTACGCTTGCAGCAGGATAAGTTCCATGATGATGAGAAAACCTCATCTAAAATAGTTTGATGTATCTTGCTTTGGTCTTGATCCGTGTCGGCAAAGTTCTTTAAAAAACGAGCGCCCTAAAAGATCTATTGAAGTTTTTCTAAGTTCTACAGAACTTAAGCCCGGTTTGTTAAGCTTAAAACGTTGTGGAAAGAACACCTTTTTATTTCATCCAAACTGTTGGAGCCCGCAGAGGAAAGATCCGTCGTACCTTGACCGTTTCAGCGCCGATTGCATCAGTGTCTTTCCTTAACATGAGATCTATTTGGCTCATTAAATTATTTCCTTTGCTACTTCGATATGTAGACTTGCTACAGTTTACAGAAGTTAGGCTCGCTAGAATTTAAACATTGCTGGCCGATAACTATCAAAAGATCCCTTTAACGCTTATGATTAAACTACTGTAGCTTCCAAAAACGTTCACAATTGACGGTCTCAATGCTGCTCGAGGAGACATTTTTCATACAACTTTCAAATGTTATATCAAAGAAGAAAAGTCTGTTTTTCGATATTTACATCAAAGTTTCCTCTTTATTGTTGTTTCTAGCCTCGTTGCTTTCTTCATTTCGTCCGTTTGAAGGACTGAGAGTTAACGGGCTTAAATTTACCGGACTGCGACTTAATGGACTGCGAAGTGTTCTTTCTGTCACGCTGTGAGAGGGCATACCCGAATTCCGAAAGAAAAAGCGTTTGAAATTTTGACGGAACTCCTCACTTACCAGAGAATAAATGAAAAAGTTAGCCGACGAATTTGCGATGACGAAAATCACGCAGATATTGTAATAGACCCAGAGGTACTTATGCAGAACGATTTCCTTCCAGTACAATACAACGAGACGAAAAACGTTAAGAGGTAACATGGTGACGGCGAAAACTACAACGACCGGGATTAAAATTTTTCTGGCTTTGCTGTTTTGTCGTTCGCGTAACCTTTTTCGAACGCTTTGTTCGTCAACCTCGTCGTACTCTTTTCGCATTGACCTGTTAAATTTGCTGCTAGCACGAAGCTTTCGTGAAATACTGCAGAAAGTTGCAGTAATAATTCCGAACGGTAGAATATACCAGAACACGGTTAAACCGAGCATGTAGATTTGCCTCATCTCGTCTCCTTCCTCGGTGTTTGGCCATTTTGGAGAGCAATCAACCATGTCGAAAGCTGGCCGATAATCGATGAAATCCATGACAAAATACAACGGCAGAGAGATGACTAGGAACGACAGCGTCCAAACACCGGCCATTCTCCAGCGCGCTGACTTGAACACGGCTGCTCCGCGCTTGGGAAGAACCCCCCGGACTATAGCTCCGTAGCGATCAACAGCAATAAGGGTGATTGACCATACAGACACTCCGAAAAATATATCGGACAAGGGGACAACGTACCGGCAAAAGCATTCCCCCAGGGGCCAATGATACGGTACCTGTTCCTTGATGACCGCCAATGGGAACGACATGAGCAGAATTCCCAAATCGGCTATGGCGAGGTTTCTGATGAAGTAGTTGATAACTGTATGCATTTGAGGTTGAAAGGTGATGACGAGGCATACAATCACATTGCCCGCTACGCCGACAGAAGCGAGAAGGACTTGGAAGGTCAGTCGAAGGATCTCTAACCATTGTGCTTCTTTGTAATAGGGCAATTGGAACCCGTTACCGTTTCTGATGAACGCCATATCACTAGCGTCAGTTTGAGTTTGGTTGCCTGTCAAATTCATCCCCTTTTCTTCTGAAAAGTTCATTTCTTTTTCTCAAACGGACAGGTAGTCCTTGAGGCCCCTTGTGATTAAACTCGGTTCCGAGTCCGAAGTTCTACCTCCTCAAGTGTTGCAGTTACGGGGCGTGACAACAGCAGAACGGTTAACTCCACAAATCCCCTTCCAGGAGAAGTCTAGATTTAGACAAGTCTGTTATATTGAGTGCTAATCTCTAGAAGAAGTGACAATGTGAAAGACGTGTTCCGAAAGACACCCTGATAAACAGTATAGTAAATTTTTCAGTGTCTTTACTAAACTGACGCCTCGTTGCACTGCAAAGGTCTACGCAAATCTACGGATTTAAATAGCGTTTTACTTAACCAGGTGGTAAATGTTAATCAAAGCACCATGCTGATAAAAAATTACTTGTAACTTCAAACTGGTTTCCAATATTGCTTCTTGTACTTTGAGGTTTGCAACCTGTTAATAGGGTTTCATTTGCTATGTCAAGTCTTCATTCAAGTTCTTAGTTAGCTTTTAATTATTGTAGAGGGGGTGCTGTTAATTTAAGGGTTGGCTTGGCAGGTAGACCCGTTTTGAAGTATATTATAATCGTGCTAAATAGCAACTGCAGAGGCCACGTACCGCAAAGCTTATAGACTCTTAACAAACCAACCAAACCTTAATTTTCGGGAGCAAATGTCTTTTCCTCACATAAGAGATAAATCACCTACTAAAAGGTCAAACAGTTAAAATGAATAAAAAACTTAAAAAAAATATTAAATCGGAATTTGCAGTGGCATCTCCACAGAGTGGCTATTCGTCCACGGATTCCAGATGGAATTGGACTTTGGAAATGTTTAATTTGCCGGCTAGGGTACGCCTCTTTAGGACAAGATACTAAGAGCGCTTGGCTGAAAAAAAAAATCGAATTCAAGTTTGCCAGTTTGACATAACGTCCACTTAGACCACTTCACTTTCTTCAAGCCACCCCGCAGATCAATGAACGGTTGCTGCATTGAGTGGTTTTAAACTCATTTGCACATTATTAACTGGTGGTTGTATCACAAATGTTTCTCCTCGTGCCTTTGCATAGCAACTCCGCAAAACGGAGAAAAGTAAACACAGTTATACACAATAACTAGAATTTTACTGACAATGCCACATGGATTCTAAAATTCCTCTGCAGACAAATTAATTATTTTATTTCTATTTTTTAATCAGCATTTTTTAATGGTTTTACTTAACCCATCAATCAGCATCTAATAATTAATTTCTAATAGTGAACAAAAGCCAACAACAGAATTTGTGAGTAATAGTGCCTAATAGTTTAGTATCTATTTCACTGGTTAGATAAAATCACTCTTAGGTGACTCAAATAAACAAGGGAAACTAATGTTTAGCAAGTTCAAGATATTTGAGAGCAATTTGACTATAACTCCAACATTTTTTCGGTAGTTGCGACTGAACCATCGTATATGCTTGTCAAGATCTGCAACGGTTTCCATCGTTTCTTATTCAACACTTCCTTCGATAATTTTTGCGCGAGATTACACTACAAAAAGAAAAACAACTCTCTTACATGTACATGGAATTAAAGTTAGGTATGAAAGGTTTTGCTCAATTTTACCCCGCAGATCGATTGATGGTTGCTCTATTGAGCTGTTCAAACGCATTTGCACGCAATTAACTGGTGATTTAATTCTTGGGCGTAGCAACGCCACAGAAGGGAGAAAAATTTACACATAATGATACACAAGAACGATTATCTTTGCACATGGCTTTATACTTTCAAAGGCAAATTTCTTTACAATTCTTTATCAGCTTTTTTAATATGACCTCAAAATTGAGGAAGGAGACGACAATCTGTAGTAAGCTCAAATCCAGATATGTATAAGGAATTCGTTAAATGAGGCTATGTGCAATTTACAGTAAATCATTTGTGCTACTATGCCATTTGCACTGTCGTACACGGACCTTGCGACAGTTTCCACTGTGTAATATTCAAGGCCAGTTTTTCTTAAAACATTTGTAGACTTCTTTTAAATGACATTAACGGTCACAAGAAAATAAACTTTTGCTTTAGTTTATGATACGTATGGGGATAAAAATTAACTACAACAAGGATTTCGGTAACGAGAGCAAGTGCCTTCTTGAGAAACATCTTTTCCTTCTTGGACGCAAGTGTTTTCTCGCGTGGACGGCAGAATTAGGTACAAATGTTTCACGCTGCAAGTATTTGTAAATGCCCATGCTACAATACCCTCCTGAGAGTTTTGCCCCAAAACACAATCTACCATAAATTTTATTGTTCAGCGCGTTTTACAGGATCTCGTTCTCGACTTCAAATCTACAGCGTATTTAACTCGCATTTCAATCAGCAGGTACTCAGATCCCCTGCAACATGTGCTAACGTAAAAACTTTTTATGCACTTCGCGGCGCTTTCCGGTGAGTGAATGTGCAGAGCTGGACAGGGACACAAAAAACAAAACAAAACAAAACAAAAACCTTAGACTAGCGAAACAAGCACGAGAGCTCATAGGATTATTGAGAAACGAATCTTCTGTACGGAATCTTTACTTCGGCAGCTTGTGTTTGCTTCGCAATTGAAGACCAGAAAACTTTTGCTTGTCTGTTTTTTTTTTTCTTGTCACATTTCTACTGGTCAGTTGAACAATTCAACATCTATTTGTGCTGCCTCGAAATGTCGGCATTAATGGAACATCCATTTTCTTTGCTCAATTCAATTACGAGTTTTAACTGGATTAACCTTTATTTTCAGTTTTGTAGGAAACAGTTAATGAGAACTATAGTGCGGCTCATTGCCTTCTATAAATCAGTAAGCATCGGACCGGATCACGCACTAATGGCTTACGGTAACAAATTTTGAACCAGGAATGCTTTACAGTATCTATATTTCGACTGCACATTCATTTCTGCAGGAATAAAGAAGACAGATGTTCCTAAATGACGACGCTAAAATCTCCCACAGATAAAATAACAATTGTTTACATTCCGTTATGAACAGCGTGTACTAACAAAATACAGCCACCATGCAAAACCACCGGTGCAGAGCAAATAAGCGTTCGGACACAAGCTGCGAAGCAGTTTCTTTAAATAAATTGCCTTCTTCAACTGACTTCAAACAGCCAAAAAAAAAAAAAAAAAACAAAAAAAAAAAACACATCTTAGGCTCAAATGTTCTTCGCGGCAATTTAATTTAGAGATTCCATGTAAAACCATTCACCATCTAAAATTGAATTTAAAGTGACGGAACGATTTTTTTTTTAACTCGTTACAAACTGTCGAAATCGCTAAAGTTAGTGGTCGTTTTTTCCGTGAACCTAACCATTTCTCTAGAGTGTAGAGAGGTAGAGAGGGAAAGACGGTCTCTAAGAGCAGATATTTTAAGTAATTATATGCTTGGATACGTCGTTTGCTCAAGCGTTTGGCTTTATCGGTCCAATAGTAGACATCCGAACGGTCAAGAGCATAATTCAGAGCATAGTTTAATGCCAAATGAGGGTTATTGATTTGGGCTTATTCAACAGTGTTCTTATTAGCAGACTGAACGCAACGCTGCTTGAAATCTAGGGCCGGGACACACAATGCAATATTAGGGCCTGGCTAAACTAGGAAACATTGTTGCGGAAACATTGCTGCAGACGCAAATGTTTTCCAGTTTAGCCACCCAAGGAAACATGCCTGGAAACAATGTTTCCGCACATTGTTTCCTAGTTTAGCCAGGCCCTTACAATTTACAAGTCTCGCATTTTTCGTTGCTTTAATCGCTGTGAAAAGAATAAGCCAAGTTCTACCTCTCGCAACGATCAATGGAACGGTGAAACTTCGGGAACGTCCGCTGTGCACAGTAATTTGACACCAGGCACTTTTTCATGCAACTTGTGTCGCAATTTGAACGCGACACAAGGAACCCTGCTCAACATAACACTGCATCCACACGGCCTATATCCTGTTGGCGATAATGGTGCCTTAGTAATTTTGAACTGCATCCACACGGCCTATATCCTGTTGGCGATAATGGTGCCTTAGTAATTTGAACTGCATCCACACGGCCTATATCCTGGTGGCGATAATGGTGCCTTAGTAATTTGGAGCAACATCCACTCAGCCTATATCCTGGTGGCGAAAACGGTGCCATAGTAATTTGAAACACTTACGCTTTTAAAATTCCAATAAGACCTTTCTGTTTAAAATTCTCATAAAGGTCTTTTTTAGCGGCCTTGAACCCATTTGAACCGAATCTGTGGTGAATTTACTTACCAACGAATCTCTAAATTATGAGGTTCTACTTAAGCATTTGGCATGAAAATGAAAAGTTTGAAAGCTCGGTCCAGCCCTGGGAGTAATTGTCTCCAATACTATTTTCAAATCTAAGGTGAATCTTTTATGAATTCGAATTTTTTCATGTTATCTCTCTTTCGATTTTCATCATGTGCCAACCCCAAAGTTTAATCAATCTTTATTGTCCATTCGTTTCTATCTCCTTCCTTTTGCCTACTTGGTGCTTCTCGGTCTTCTTGTTTAGTTCACCGTACACGCAGTTCTCCATCAGTGAAGGCGGCACACGATTGTGTTTGCCAGTACATCTCTCCAGATTCAATGCGTACTCAGTTATTCTCTTCTCACCGATGATGAGAATCCATCTATGACTGGTCAGAGCGCCATCGGAGTGATCCCTGAGGGCCCTTAGGCTTTGTTCTTAACGGCGACACAAATTCTGGCTCCCTATAAGACGTGTACAATCAAAATACATCAGTGAAGTATTTTACCTTAATCATTCATTATGTAGTAAAGCACTTTTTGAAACTTTTTTAAGACTTTTTTTGAATTCAACCAAAGTTATGACGTCACAACGACAGGTATATGACACTGTACTGGAGTATAAAGAGCCGAGACCTTGCGTAACGAGCCATTTACAAACATTGTCGTAAACTGTGAAACATGGAGTAAGGAATGCACGTTTTCACGCCCATGATATGGGTTGCTGGTTCCTTTAGTTGGGTGAAAGGAGACAATGTGCAGTGCTGTGTCAAATGACACAAAATGAAATAGGACCAAAAAATACAAACGTGAAGATTTGACCATTGTGTCGCAAATGCCACAGGCGAACTAACATATTATTACATCTGTTATGCTTTTGGCATCAAATTAAAACAGCTCATAGCTTTAAGTATACACCAAACCAGTGGATAGCTCTTTTCGCGTGCTCTGATTGGCTACACAAACTCGGGGTAGTACATGCTCTTCACCTCCCGGCATATATATTACTGCATTTTGCCCACGAGTTTTCCATGATTTCTAGGAAAAAGAGGAACTATTTGGTGCTGGCTATCCACTGGTTTGGTATGTGCTAAAACGATTATTCACCTCAGTGTCGGTCAAAAATGGGAGATATTTACCTCCAGTTAGGTGAATAATTTTCAAGTATACTCTAATAATTTACCTCGTCTTAGTCTCGTCAGGGGATGACGTCTCTTGATCCTCATTAGCAGATCCCTGACACGCTAGTCCAAGTATCAGTGCTGTCAATGTCAGTGCGAGGTCGGACGAACTGGATTGTGCAACCTGGCCAAACCCACTAAGAACACTGGGGCTGTTACTCCAAAGAGCTAAACAAAAAAAGGTTAAAAAGGTTAATCCAGATGTACTTCGTGCATAAAACAAGAGCCAGTGAAATTAAACCAGTAAATTGCAAAGGGAAAATGAAAAGCTCACAACCGTTTTTTGATAGACAAGTCCTGAAGTGCTTCACTTAAGTCCAGGCTTCTTAGCCAGGAATCGGTGCAGGAAAAAATGGCAAGCGGAGAGAGATGAGAGACGACTGGGGAGGAGAACAACCCCGCCCGACCCCCCTAAGAACAAAGCGCGCGTTGCTTACTGATATTTCTTAGACTCTTTACCACACTAAGAAGCAGGGTAGGCATTTGACATGAGGACACCTTATATTTTTAATAATTTTTGAAAATTGAAATTGAATTTTGTTTTTATCCATTCATTTTGTCACTGTTGTTGTTGGCAATCCCTCGAAATCGTGGAAGCGAAGTGCTACCCAGGCCTCAAAATTTTAACCTTTCATCCATTTCACGTTTTCTTACGTCTTGTCTAATCATCAGCCCAAAATTGACATATTACTTTGGACCAGCAAGGGAAATATACCTGTTTCAGCTCACGGTTGTCAAGGTATCTACTTTGTACCCTATATATCCTGATTGCTTACATTCTTCATCCTATCATTGTGTGTGCACCAACCTGGCACGTCATTAGACTGCTCTATTCTTCTAACACGGTCCACCAGACTTGCTCCTAATGATGAAGAAGATGAATCTTGTCGTGTTTCACGCGGTTTACGTACAGGCGCAGACTTCGCCTTATCTTCTGTTGACAAAATTTCAAAAAGTGATTTCAAATTCTTGTCAAACACAAGAATTCGCGGTCAGGAAGGTAATAACAAAATTTTACCAACTCATATAGCGCGTATCCACTAATTGTCCACAGCGCTTTGCAATTCTGCATATGCCACAAGTTACGTTATTAGAAAAATAACTATAAATACATAAATCAGGAATTACAATCATAATTTTTATCTAATAAAAATATCTTCCAACAGTAATAGAAATTACACGTAGTCATTATAAACTAACATAAACAGGTGCAGTTTTAATTTTTTCTTTAAAGTATTGATACTTGAAGTAGTTCTGAGACGATAAGTACACACCCTTGGTCAGGGATGCCCTTTCCACAAAAGTGGGAATGCAAGATTCTCGAGCCAAGGAAAAACAAAAAAACAAGGATATCAAGAAATCCCTTATCAGCGACGGCAATCTACAGCTGGTCATAGAAAGGCCAGGTGATCTTGAGTTGAGATTTACGGTGATTTACCGTTTATTGTCATTCATTGTTCCCTCAACCAACTGATAAGTGGTCACTTTCTACCGAAGCCTAAACCACCTGTTCACACCAAAAGTCGAAAACTTAATCTGGCTTAATGGCTTAAAGGTCACAAAGGACAAGCACCCGAGACCTTTGAAGAGCTTGTACATTGCGGGACCAACTCTTCGTCTACATTCTCGATCCTGAATGAGACGAGGGACAGAGACATAGAGACATAGAGACATAGCAGCCAAGTAATCCCTCTTTGTTCATGGTTCTTTCCTCGAACACATTTTCATTCACTTGATGGTTTTGGTCGTCGAGGGTTCTAGATAGGCGTGTGTGGCCCCAAACGGTATGGTTTTATCTGATATAGGGTAAGGTTTGTGCAATATAGTCTGGAATTGGGTATGGTTTTTAGAAGCTACTTCATTACTGTTTTCTTCTCTTGAGAAGTGTGTTTCGATTAATATCGGAAATTTGAAGCCCTTCTCAAATGTCTACGCACACCGAAGCAGTTCCTGCCGGGGCAGGTCTGAAAATACAGGGCGAAAAAGAACGATACATGCAACTAGTATACCCTCTGGATCACCCGTTCTTACTATGTGAAGTCTATGCACTGTGCTGTGGTTGCAGGTATCTTTACAAAGATTGTTCCAAATAGTACTGCTGCACACATGGTCAGATTCGTTAAATGAAAGAGATACTTAAAGAAGCTGGTACCTTTCTCGGCGTAGGTTTCTTCTTCTTTTGTAATAAAACTGAACATCTCTTGGATTTTGGCTGCTGCTTCTTCTTGCGCCTAGAAAGAAAACACATGAGGAAAACACATACTTATAAGCTGGGCTGGTAAAGTTATATTTTACTTGAACGTTATCATTACGGCTTGTCAGGGAGAGATATTGCCCAAAGAATGTTTACGTGGGATACAATTTCTTTAACGTGTATTTTCTCTTAACTAAAACACACATCAGCTAATTGTGTGTGCCCGCTCAGCTGTCGATTTTAAAGGAGCTCGAGAGTCTATTATAAATTTCTTTGAGAAGAAAGAGAAATTAATCTGAATTCATGACATACCCGCGGTTCGTTTTTGACGGAAAAACTCCTTTCTCAAGCAATATTTTTCCTGCAACCAAATACAGGGTTCACAGGGAAGCTGGGAAGGAAAGTTCCATGACTTTTCCATGACTCTTTAATTAGTCCAATTCAATGACCTCAAAATTGAAAAGAGGACTGGTGAAAACAACGAGTGAAATGCCCTACTGGCTGAGCAATTTCATGCATGACACAAAATTTCCTACTTTTCAATCATCAGCTAAAAACAATTTTGGGAAAAATCCGAAATTCCAAGACGCTTTAATGACCGAAACAATTTTTTTCTAATTTTCATGCCTTTTTTATGACTGGAATGCAAATTTCAAATTCAATGACTTTCCATGACCTTTCCATGACCGTGTGAACTCTGAAATACCGCTTCCTTTTACAAATTATATAGAGGTGATGTCCACAAAGATAGGGTAAATATTAAGGCTAAACTTTTTCAGTATTTAACAGAACGATTATTAATAAATAATGTGCATTATATGTAACCTTTAGACAACGAGAAAGCTATTTCTCCTATTTCTATTTAGTTTTTGACTTGTTTTGTCAACTAGCTTTTCGTTGCTGGGTGTCACGACGATGCACTTCTGGAATCGACAGAAATGTATTGATCTCTACTTTCTTGAGACAACACTCAACTTGTCGTTCTTCAGCTCTCCTACCTTCCTGAGTTTGGCTTCATTCTCCTTCTGCTGTCTTTCTCGTTCCAGTCTCTGTTGCCTTTCTTGTTCCGCTCTCTGCTTATCTTCACGCATGCGCCTGAACTTGGCAGATGAAAGACGAGCTTTTACAGTAGCCTGGAACCTTATAATTCCTTTTATAACCTTAAAGAAAAAATAAATTAATCATTACAGCAAGTAAATGGCAACTTAGTGAGTGAGTGATTCAGAATGGCACCTGCCAATTACAAACAAAAAAGCTTAAGACAAACCTTTCGATACGCTTTCTTATCACGATAGCCTCTCCAACTCTTTTGAATCAAGACAGCTGCGCATGTCTGTTTATTACGTTTTCTGTGACGTAAGTATCTCTTAATCGATCTTTGAAGAACGATCACTGCATTGGTCAGCAATGCATCGCGGGCTTGCTCAAGAATGTCGCCATGATGATCCTGTAAAAGTAGAAGGATTTCTTTGTTAACACCACGTTACAAAGTACAGTTTTAGCCCGTCTCACAATCTCATTCAAGTCTGAAATAATATTATGGTTCCAGGTGATTCAAAGTAGGATTAACTTAATATAGGATGAGTTTTAATTTTGAATTCAGTTGTCTCAGGCGCCCATGACCCGGGGCCTCCATCTCTCATATATCCTTGAGTCTACCTTTGCGCGTACTTTTTTATTTCTAAAAACATGTTTCCCGCGAGATATCATATTTCCGCTGACACCCCCAGGTGGCCGAATCGACGCCGCCAAAGAAAATGGCGGCCAAAGCGAAGCATAATCCCTTGTCTTCTGTTCGTTTTCGTCTCTCATTCACCCTTTCCTGCTTACCAAACATACAAACGAGGTTCCAAGTTAGTATAACGTATTTAATATGTAACCCGCCTGAATTTCTTCAACAAGGTAGGTTTGTCTCTCGTACTTTGTCATTTTCAAGATGAGTACACAGCATCACGCAGAAATCAAGCAGTGTTCTTTGGATTGAGGCCCACATTGTTTTAGGATCAGAAGAGAGGGATTTCAAGAACTTCAGAATGCAATCTTATTGAATGGGTTTCTGGACTTCTACCTTAGCAATTATTTAATTGACATGCTATTTCCTCTACTTTAACTACAGTCGAACCTTCCTGTGCGACCACCTTTGGCAAGAGACCAGCTCTCTTCAGCGATCACTATTTAATGTTGTTGTTGAATAAAGTCAAAGGTGTTGAGTAAAAGTCAAATTGTTAATCATTAGCAGGAGGGGTGGTTGGTAGATCCAACGGTAGACATCATGATTTAAAATCACTCTACAAGATGGCGTGTAGGGGAGATATGTATAGATATGCAGAGATATGCATGTATATGTATATGTATAGATATGCATGTAGAGATATGCATATAACAGGGGAGATATGTATTTTTTCAAACAAAATATCTTGTCTACAACAAGAAGCTATCGTTGTATTTACTTCAATTTATTGCCGTTCCGGCGAAGACATGAGCAAGTGAAGAAATTGTTTGTCAAGGGGGGATATAACTTTCTCCAATCACAAAGGCGGAAATACGACAGGTTCAAACATGCTCAAACTTCATAAATTTTGAGTCAGAATCAAGAAGGTATGTAATGCAACGTTATAAAAAGTAAAGATAACACTCACCCCCAAAGACGTAAGTTTCTAAAAAATATCAAGTTTGAGTCATGCATTTCAGTTTATATAATATAAGCACAAAATCGGGTCCATCTGTTTGCCCAATAACATGTCTGCTGATAAGAGGTTTATCAAAATAGTAAATGAGCAAGAATTTGAATTGAAATTGAATCTTAATGCATATTAAAGTACTTGATATATCTTAAAAGGAAGGGTATATTTTTTACATACTCATCTCTCCCAGGCAATAAACTATAACCCTAACGTGATATGTTTTAAGGTTTTTAACTATTTGAAAGTCTTAATGAAGAAACCGACATGTTAAGTTCAAGTGTATTTACCATTAAGAATATCATTCGGTTTCCCATGGTCCATTCAACATCCCGAAGTAGTCGTTTTGCTAATTCCTCTGACATCTCTCGTGGATCACTTCGGGGTATCTTTAAATCCTTCATAATAACGTGAAATCTGTTTAAGAATTCCTCAAAAGTGTAACGAATGGAAAATCCAGCCTTGCGAATCCTGGAAGTTAAAAGATAGATTTTCTGTTAACCAGGGCTTTTATTGGGCTGTAAACAGTTTCAATAATATCTTTTGTGCTTTTTATAACGTCCAGGAACTCGATAAATTAAAAATAAAATAAATTTTACCTGGATTTTGGACGTGAGGTCGATGAAGGTCTTTATAATGGAGACGGTGAGGCCGCCATATTGAATGTTAAGACGCGGTCTACCGTTGCAGAAGTCTGGACCCAACAGTTTCTCTTACTTGTTCCCAGGGTCAAACGGAGTTATGTTTGGAGTTTGAGAAATAGGGATCTCAAAAAGCTGGAAAAATTTTTTTTGAGAAGTTGGGAAATAAGGCTAAGACAAAATTTAACTTGATGCCCACTGCCGGAAACATGGAAATGAAGCTTACGTGACTAAGGTTATTTATTCTTTCTTAGAGTTTGACAAGTTTTAGGATGATTTTTATACGATAATGTATTCCCTCAGTTGAAAAAATAGGTTCTGTGCAGAAAAAAATCTTACTTTACGGTCTCCAACATCCCCGAGTATTTGAGTTGTTGCCAGCACAAGTAACGATCAAATACCTGCAAGGAAAGATAGGAAAATATTTTTTTAAAAAACTGTGTAGTCTGTGCTGGTTGTACCCGTGAACCTGATAGTAAATGCGCGAAATTATCCTAGGAATAACCCGTTTTCTCAAACATAAATGAACAAGAAATTGCCTTAAAAATGCATGGCAAAGGTTGTAAAAGCTGTGTTCAGAAATTTGCCCGCGATTAAACAAGTGCCACTTAAATATGTAAATAGTCTTAGCGTTCAAACTGTCTGCCTTGTTCCTGCCAGCATTTTTCACATAATCAATTTGCAAAAAATTGAAATCGAACTGACATTCAAATGTGAAGTCCTCTACTTTAGACTGAAAGCATTTTTATGTTGAATAACCGTGCAAAATAGGCCCCTTGAATTTCTCTTGTCACTGCACAAGCTGTAGCCTGAAAAAACAGCCGACGTTTCGCGAGGTCGCCACTTGAGCCCTCGCAAAACGACGTCTGATTAGCGAGAGCAGAAATTCCATACTGATGACGTGTCACTACCCAGATCTAATAAGTGCTTCTGATTGGTTGAAACGCGAGGAAATTTCGTTTCAACCAATCAGAAGCACTACCTAGATCTGGGTAGTGGCACGTCATCAGTATGGAATTTCTTCGCACGTTACTCAGACTTCGTTTTTGCCAGGGCTTAAGTGGCAGCCTCGCGAAACGTCGGCTGTTTTCCCAGGCTCCACCAGCTGGCAATGTTTGGGGGAATTTTCAAACACACGCTGACGCTTAAACGGATAAAAGTAAAAAAAAAAAAACTGGAAACAGCGAGAGGTGCTGGCCGTTCTGTGGGTACCAACAGAGGCATGTGAGCTTTAAAGCAAAACACTAAAAAGGAGCAGTTATGAATGTTGACAACGTACCAGGGCTCTTTTAAGATCATTAGGTTTAATGCAACGAACGAAAGACGGCTCACAGCTTAAAAGCATCTTCATCAACACATCTAAAGATCTTCTGAACTGTGCACTCAGCGTTGGGGATCGCTTTCTTGTTTCTTCACCCTAAAACAAAGAATGAATACATCACACTAAGGACTCAGTAACATTCATTGAATTGGGAAGGCAAAAGAGAGTTTCAAACCAGAACTTTGTCAGAGGACTCTTTACCCTAATCGGGGACCTTAACGCAACCACGACGGCGAAAGGGGGGAAAACTAGCTGATATACTTGACGTTTTCTTTTTTTTTTTTTTTGACTGGTTTTTTTTTTTAATTGTGGTTGAATGTGACCGAACTAAAGAGGTCTGGAACTAAATTCGTAGGGAAGGCGTTCAGGTTCAGCTAGAGAAAGCACTTAGGGCGCGTTTTTTTATTCACAATTCTGGAATGAGAATGGCCAGAATGTAAAATACGCGCGTTTTTCTATTCCGCATTCCTATTCCGGAATGGACAGAACGCCATTCCATCCATTCTGCTCCCAGGGGCAGAATGAACAGAATGTTGCGACTGAAAATCCAAGATGGCGGACGGCGAGATGAGCGCTGCGGATTCAAATACGTCTCTACCGGAGAAAAAATCAGGTTACACTTTTGGACACAATGAAACATTGCTTCTCATTTCATTGTACCAAAAGTACGAGGTTTTTTTCAGTGAGGTTTCGTACAAGAAAAAGGCAGGACCAGAACCGCGCATCTCGACGGGCGTTTTTTTATGCAGACAATCCGAATTATTCCTAGCATTCCGTACCAACCATTCTTATTCCAGAATTGTGGATAAAAAAACGCGCCCTTAGTGACCAGGCCCCAGTTGTTCAAAAGTTGGATAGCGCTATCCACCGGATAAATCACTATCCAGTGGATAACGCAATTGGTTTCCCTATCACTTATCCACTGGATAGAGATTTATCCGGTGGATAGCGCTATCCAACTTTTGAACAACTGGGGCCAGAAGTATACTCTAGAAATGCCGATCCATGATAGATAAGCTGCTCCCAGGCACTTTGTCAACTGGTACTCATTTGTTCACATTATGACTAAAGAATCACATCGTGGGCCACAACACGACAGTAAAGACCGGGATTCGATCACCAGTAAACTCCTCGTTAACTTACCATCGACATTTCTTTGGCAAACAAATTAAAAAGAAATTCCATGTTGCTTTCGCAAACGAGTCCCACAAGATCAGCGCTGAATGTATCTCTATTTTTGTCCAGGATTCCTGTAAAGAGATTTCGAAAAAAACAAAGACAAGAAAGGAACACAAGATGAGGTTATTATATTAAATTTAAGAATTATGGCACCAGAAATACTGGGCAGCAATTCACCGGCGACCAATCAACTTTTCCTGAGTAAATGCCAGCCCTAGTGACAACAAGGTTAGTTGTTATATGCTGTGCACCGATATTTCACTCGGATTCCCCGGTGATTTAAAATTTATTATTTGGCGATATTGCCTTTACTTTAGCAATGTCGAAATGCAACATCATAACAACGACATGATCACCAAAACTTCATAAAGTGCTTGGATACGACTGGACACGATTATCCAACTAAAACAGCGTGCAGTATTTGAATACGTCGAGTGGATATTTTAGCAAAATATAGTAAAGGGGGGAGGGGGCAGGGGTGTGGAGAGAGTCACATTAGGAACGTTTCGAAGAAAGTTACCCGTAAAATATACCTTGGCTACATATGAAATGAAATCGACGTTTCGCACTTTTTAACGGCCCAAATCGGTTCGACAACTAGTACTCTCTGCTAGTTTTAGCGGCGGAAAAAATGTGAGCACATGTTTCGCAGTTTTAAATTTTTGCAAGAAAAGGTGGACGAAACGTTACTTAATTAATGGAACACATCATAACGTTTTAATATATTTTACCAGTAACGTCGTACTCAATTGTTCCTGCAAAGTGAACCACGCCAAAGGAAGCCCTGGAGAGGGACTTGGACTTGACAAGGCAGCTACTTTTACCATTATGTGAATTTAGTTTGAGTAAAAACGATTCATCACTTCCCTAAAAAAAAGTAAAACGAGACTAAGAAACCAAAATATGGTCGAGAATGTACGAAGAGATAAGTCCAAAGGTAAATCATTGTTTAGTTTATTAGCTGGTCAAGAGTCTCGATCAACGAAAAAAGACTGCAAGAAGGGAGTCTTTGAAATTCTTGTGCCTGAAGTGCCACCGCCAGCACCGCTATTGCTACCAATACCACACAACACTACAAACCACCACCAACACCAACATTAAAAATAACAACAACAACGACGACGACGATGACGAGACGACAACCTTCAAACCTTTAATTTAAGAATCCTACAGCTTTACCTGAGGGAATCTGCTTTCCTCGTCCATGAGAGCGAAACAGTTCAGCGGTTTCTGCGCCAAAGTGTCCACAACTTCTTGATTATCAACAAAATCCACAGGACTCCAGTCCAGACCTTCGCGGCTGTACTCCGCCTAAACCATAAACAGAAGACTGGTAAAACAGCTCAAGAATACGGTCACCGCAATACGTCAATCAATAAATGTAGCGGGCACATTCTCATTTCCTTAAGTCCAAAAAAAAAACAGAAATTAAGCGATTTTCTGTATTGAAAAGTTTTCAACGTTAAAGTGAGTATCTTCAAAATCAATTCGCTTTTCTTAACAGCAAAAACGACGAATCAGATACAGAAACTTAGAGATTTAGAAGAAAGACAAGCTTAAGTTTTAAAATAGTATAGTCGTATCTACCCAAACACAATCGGTTGTGGTAGCAAGAGCCGCCATTCTGGTTTTGTTTTTTGGCCTCAGTCTGTCTCACTCACCTGCTCCATTTTGAACACGTGATCAACGAAGAAACTGTGAAGTTTCTCGTTTGCATAATTAATGCACAACTGCTCAAAACTGAGGAGAAACGGAAACAACTGGTGTCAACAAGTGCAATAGGCATGTATTATAACTGAGCAATGGAAAAAGCCTCAACTTTCATTATTTTACTTACCTGTTAACTTCAAAGTTTTCAAAGCCGAAAATGTCGAGAACTCCAAGAGAAACTCGGCCCTCCGAGTCAACCTTGAAATGAAATTATAAGAGTTAATTCGTTAATGAGATCAAAAGCAAGAAACGTCTTTTATATACAGTAGAAAGATTTTCTTGGGAGAAAGCACTAGATGAAAGTTGTTCGTAAGTGTGGCCTTCTTCTTGGATTTGTAAAACGTCTCTCTTAGCCTTTTTTTTAATTGCCCCACCTCTTCGCTCGTTTCCCAGTCCAAGACGAAGATTACTACATTTTGCAAATCCGCTATGGCGGCTCAACACAATTTTGAACAAATATCATTTTTCACTTGCCTGCAACACAGACTATGGATCTCATGTGTGAACTTACCATGGTTTTACTGCTTATCGAAGAGTTTATTTTGTTTACAATCCAAATAAAGAGTCGTCCATAGATGCCCTTTACGAAAGCATCCCTGATGTGTCTCGCTCTCTCTTCTCCTATTGGAGAGTAGATCAGCTCACCAGAGGCATACGTCGACTTGCTTGTAAAAGCCTCGTGGATTCGTTGCGGTGGAATCTATTTAAAATAATTTAATATTAAATTTTTGTTTTGGCTAGAAAATAAGATTTACTCACTTCCACAATATGGTCACCCCCCTTATTTACAGACAATCTGCCTTGTCGTCAAGAGACCAAAATTCAGACAAATTCTACCTCTTTATTTCGACAACCTGGATAATACGGAAACACAACTCGATGTGCAGTTTTTTTTACCTCACAAAGAGAGAGTAGTCGTGGAAAGGAGAGAAGTGACTGACGATTATACAACACGAGTTGAAGTCAGTTTCAAAGAAAACTGCAAGTGGGTAGTTCATCTTTATTCAATGTTATGACTTGATGAGTTGAGAGGTTGCATTGGTAAAGTCGTGACAGATGTAGTATTTTTCGATTGAGTACTGAAAGTAATTTTCTCTCAATTTACTTTGGTTTTTCTTTGCTATATGGAAGGTTGCTGTTTATAAACTGTTTTTTTTTTGTCATTTAAATGTGGCAACCACTGAAACAAAAGAACTGTTTCCACTAAATCATTGCCGGTTGGCAAATAACGTCTATGGGTGACGTCAGCGATATCTTTGCCATATGCCAATTGATTTTAAAAACTCGCATCATGTTCTCAACTAATCAGGAGTCACGCTAAAACCAAAGCGCTTGACGCCTTTCACGTGTATTTGGCTCGAGCTCTGATTGGTTCAATGGGTTGTTTGTATCTCGGTTGTGATTTAACAAGCCGATTCTTTGATTTTCGCTTTAAGAAACACTTATCGTTCGCGAAGCATAGATCAAGTGCTTAGTTGTTTCTAGTTGTTTATATTGTTGTCTTGTAGTCACTGTTAGAAAGTTTAAATAACAACCAACCTGTAACAGATAAGACACAGAGTCAACAGTTTCATTATTTGAAATCGCACAGGCTTCCATATTGTCTTGAATCAAACCTGTTGATTCAAAGAGAAGTATAATTCATGCGTGAGCGGTACACTGGTTGTGTTAGGTTGGTATTGTGTTTAACTGGAAAACGTGGTTAGTGAATAAAAACACTTAACTTCTATGGAACATTGACCTTCGTGTAATGAAAGTTACGGTATAAACCTTCCTGTTCCTCCAGGTCAGACCTGGGTGTTGGTGGTGGATGAAGGGGGAGGGGAGGGTGGGGTATAGATATCAGTTCCCAGCCCAAGTCAAATTTTGTCAAAACCCTGTTCCCAGTAGCAGTTTTGCATTGACAAAATGCCAGTGCGAGTGACTGAAATCTCATTCCCCAGTGCAAAACATTGGTGAATCTCATTTCCATTTACCCCTTCAGGAATCTCTTAATTGGCCACCTTTACAAGCTCAAATCACTTACGACGACACTTACGACCAGTTACCAAACGAACGCGCACACAATTGGCGCCAAGGGACCTTTGAGCCACAAGCGAATGAAACCACACGGTTATTATCCTTGCCTCAGCTCTACTAGCATATTTGTGACCGAGCTCTCCGTATGGACAAAATAGAAAAATAAGGGGGCGGAGTGGAGCAGTTTTCTTTACTCAAAGGTAGTCCAAATTATGCTACTTAGTGACGAAACTCTGGTGAAAAATGCGCATGAGCGCATGTTACCTTGAAAACGTAGATTCCCCAAGTGAAGAACAGCAGCGAGCAAAGTGAAGATAATCCAGGTTTCTTTTTCAGAAAACATCAACACCTGAAAGGAAAATAGTAAGTCCAATACAGGTGAAAGGGTTTATTTACTCTTCAGCGAGTAGCTTTCTCAAGCTCAAGCAGAGTTCACGTTAAATAACAAAAAACAAGTCTTTTAACTTATTATATGTATGTACAACGGACGGCTGAAGTTCTAGAGAGGCTAGAAATTTAAAGTTTTTAAGGAGAATAACGTTTTTAAGCCTTTCTGTAATTATATTCTTAGATACATTTTTATGTGAGTAGGTATCTAGTACGAGCGATGTTGACGTAGCTAATACTTCTTGATGTGTAAGTTTGACAAAATCAGATGAATTTTGTTTTTTTTCTTTGAGTTTGATTTTAGTTTTTATTTCTCTTTTTTTTCCCAAGAAAAGTAATCGCCTGGATGGCAATTTTCGACTTAATAATGAAAGCATTTTATATGATTCTACCATTTCCATGTGACCATATTTCTTTGTTACCTTCATTGCTCTACGAATATTTGCAAACTCCTTTCCATCCTCCATCCCCTCACAAGTAAAACAGTTCCCCTGGGAGAGGTAGTGGTAATCTTCTGCCACCGTCAAATGGAGGCTGCCCTTCTCTTCATGGGTTAGTCCGGCAAGGAGCCGATAAAATATGTGATAGTTACGTTCTTCAGGCATCTAGATAGAGTAAATAAATCGAAACATAAATCCAAACATATTTTTGGTTTGGCTGTCTAATATCTACAGTGTATCTATTCTATATTTCTACAGACGAGCTTCTTCTCATGGACACTTGCATAGTACTTGCCCTTAGTCCCTAAGTGAAAAAAGTAAACAGCCTTGTATACTTATAGCAAGAGAATAAACAGCTATTTTTGCGAGTAGCACTTTTGGCGATGGAAGGGAAAATGCGGAAATAGAGGACATTTGTGAAATAACCAAAGCACTTACGCCATTATTTTACATGTAACTTCTTTGCAACTACCAACAGATTTCCTTGCAAAATGGATTTATGGGATTACAGTCTTCAATCATATACCTTAGCGAGGTACTGTCACATGAAATGTCCATCTTACGGAGGTGTCTGCTAGAGAGGTGTCTGTCTAAGACAACTTTCCTGACATATTTCAGTTTTTGGAGGGCTTTAGAGTGCAGTTTGTGCTTTATATTGTTCAGCAAACGTTTCAGTTTTCATTTCTTTGGCGACTGATTCTATTGCACGATAAAGAGGGTCTCAATGGGGTGGTGGCTTTCATGTACGGCTAACAGTTAATTTCTTTCCGTTATGGTTGATAGAAATATTAAAATTAATTTTAAATGTTATAAAAAGTTCGAAATTAATTCCCACTGTTATAAACGCATAAAAGTTCACAGGACCATTCCAAGAGCCTTCAAGAGGACTGTAAAGTCGCCCTACGAAAGCAGGCACTTCCGGTTTGCTCAACAACACTCCCGGGGACCCGAGTCCAGAGGGGCCTGGGGCCCGTTTCTCGAAACTTCCGATAACTTTCCGGGCTTGAATACTATTTTAGGTGCACAATATATTGTCCAGTAGCTGTAAAATTGTTATTGATTTTGAAAGCTAAAGTTTAATCTTTACCTGAACTTCGTGAAGCATGTCGCTAAGTTTACGCCAATAATTACCATTAGCTGGTAACTGAAATGAGCTCGAAAAAATATTTACCGGGCCCCGAAAGTTATCGGGAGTTTGGCCAACTGCCAACCCTGGGCCAACTGCTTTTCTTTCGGAGACAAGACACATAACAGTGTTACGCTTGGCACATTTCTTGACACTTTCAAAATGACAAGTCGTGGTTAGAAACAATTGTTACCGTTAACTTTTTTTACGACTAATGGTTAAAATTTTTCAATTTTCACACCTAACGACTAAATTTTTGGCCTTTTTACGGCTAGCCTGTTCCAGTCTCCGAGATAGTGGAGAAAGCGTGAATTGAGAAAGCGAGCGCGAAAAACCGCGTGGGGTTTGGGGAGAGACAAGGCACCGCCCCTTTTCTCCAGATCCCGCGCGTCATATTTTCGCGTTCCTTTTCTAATTTTAAAATAGCCTGGAACAAGCTATTTTACGGCTAACGGTTAACCCATTGAGACCCTCGATAAGGAATCCGAAAAATCCGGATAAGTTGTGTGCGACTAAGATAAGCTAAAATGGTCTGTATTGTCATCCACTTCCGTGGATGATTCTTGACTGAAAACGGGTTTCTTCAAGACTGTTCTTAAATCTTCCAGTTTCCAAGTTTTCACGGAAACACATCTCTATGAAACATACATTGATTTCAGTGGTTGAAATCGACTAAATCATGACAAGACACTGACAAGGATAAGAACAACATAGGGTACACTAAAGAAACCACTGGCAGGAGCCAAGGCTTATATTAAACCAAAGATAGCTCTAACCTCGCTCCCACTCATAGGCAAGGTCACTAAGCACACAACATAAAATTGCTTTAGTATTGTTGGAATGTTATCCACCATACCTGATATACAATTCTTGACTTCTCCAAGAGATACTGCTCGATTCTTGCTCCTTCAATAACAGCACTTCTGTTAAAATAGATATTGATATACTTTCCAAACCGACTTGAGTTGTCATTTCTTACGGTCTTTGCGTTGCCAAACGCTGAAAGATAAATTAAGCACAAACAAAAGCAGCGGATAAGGCTGTTTTCGCTAAACGTCGCAGGTTTATATTGCTCAGGTTTCGTGTTTCCAAAGCCGGCCTGTAATTAGGTGCGAGAAACGTTTCAGTCTTGGTCTAACTGATCAGAGAAAACCATCATTTGAATCATTTACAAAGCAATCGTGTGGTTATTTGAGACACATTTTCAGGTGTTTTCAGACTAAGTTCTGATCGGTTCATCATATTGTTGGCGTTTTCTTATATAACTGGTTAGCTACATATGACTACAATATTGGCTAGGTGTTAAGGCAGTTTGGTTTAACGACGTTGCACTTTAGAACTACGCAATCTCTGAGTCTAAGAGACTGATGGAAGGCTGCTTGCGCAACTTTATTGTTTTCCTGAACTTAAAATAAAGGTTGTGACCGTAAACAATGTAACTCAGAGTTAGAGTATCCAACCAGAGTGAGTTAGGTCATCGGTTCAACTCAGATTCTTAAGTTCTTTGCTGTCCCAAGCTTGTATCAAACTCTAAACGCGGTTTAGTTTTACAACACCGAGTTTTACATTGTCTATCTATCGATTACTAATCCTTGTGCCTTATATATGAACTTACAAAGAATGACGTTGGTGTAATCTACCGGCAGCTGGAGCAATCCTACCAGTAATCTTAATAGCCGGCAAAGGCGCAACGCGTGCGCTGTTCCGCCAAAATTTAAGCAAGGAAAATAAAGACAAATGTCCAAAGTGTCACTTTAACGCCGTTTCTGATAACTTAAGCTTTTAACGATTGGGGAAGTACTAGTAACTGTCACGCACAAGGTTTGCTGGCGTGAAATTCGGTTTGCCTGGACATTGCATTGTTTGCATCGGTTTTATACGAACTTCGCACTCGTAAAGCTTTGAACTGATTTACACTTTAAAGCTCTGTAAGACTGGAAGTGACGTAGCTTTTTGCGTTTGACAGCAAAGTTATGGCGGGAACTGGGCACGCGTCATGCGTTTGACCGCTGTGAATCCAATGTGAATCCGCTGGTCGGGGTTCACAGCTCAACAACTCACAGCAGTCAAACCTACAACGCGTGCGCTGTTATCGCCATAGTTTTGCAAAGAATATTCTTGATGAGCTTCTCCCAGTAGTACTGATTATCCATTACTTAGGGAGGTTCAAGGTTTTCTGCAAGAGGAGTTTCTTTCTCTCGTCGTTCAATTGAAACAGGCTCAATCAAGTTCTTCTACCAACGTTGCTTTGTAGAAAATTAGATCCTTGTGTCAGTTTTATGGCAGTATAATAAACATTCTTGTTTTCTACTCCAGCAGTGATCAACAAAACTGAGCCTATATTTCTGTGAAACGCTGATCGGGAAGGTCACAGACTCTAGGCGCAACTTCCCAACGGTCAAACGTCAGACGCGTGCGCAGTTCCCGCCATAACTTTGCAAAGAAAAATACGGACAAATGTGGAAAGTTTCGCTTTAACCGTTCGATCTGTCAAGGACTCAAGCTGTTTTCGTAGTCCTGTGCTCAAGACAAACTACATACTAACAGTTAAATTCATTTATACAGTGAACATATTGATCTTAAGTTATATACCTTCCAAAATAGGATTTGCGTCAAGAATTTGTTGATCCAGTGTAGTTTGCTGACCGCTTACGGCTGTTAGGTATCGAAGAATTAGTTTTGTAGATTCTGTTTTACCCGCACCACTTTCACCGCTGAGAAACAAGGAGAAAAATAATATGTGCATGCAGATAAAGTGGTAATGCATATGCACAGGTTTCACTCAATATATCAGATTTTTCCCTCTATTTTGCATATTTTTGCTCCTATGTTTCAGTTCTTTCTTGTTCAGTGCTTGTTGGTATTGTTCGTGAAATTAACATACGCTTATATGCAGGTAACGCTTGATCAAACGTTTCTTTAGCGAAAGGAGAAGGTCACACAGGTTTATACCTATATGTTTAAAAACATCATGAACTATCGCTTGGTTTTGCTACGAAGTAGTACCTTCCCCTAGTGCTGTTTAAGGTGGTTCTTACTTTTGAGCCCGTGGACGAGACCTTAAAATGCGACTATCCAAAAACAAGTTTTATTTGAACTATCGTTCATGTAGTACTGTTAGTGATGTGAATATTTTAAATTCTAAATTTGGAAGTTTTTGTCTAGTTTCAAAGTTAACACTTTAAGTCCCAATAGTGACAAGCATCCAATTTCTCCTCACAATATCATTCCTTGCTCAGACATATAGGTCATGAGAAAAAAGGAAATGATCACCAAAGATAAAATGTCTCGATGTTTTAGCAAATTCTTCCAACTAGTGCCGTAAGAAATATTTGGAGGACAGTGAGGAGAACATATGTGTTGATATCGGGGCTTAAAGGATAAAACTTTTGAGAGCGAAAAAACTGTTGTAAGAACTTTATTGACGAATCATCTCTAGAAAAATCCGCTACGGAAGAGGACAGGAAGTTGGCCACGACTGATACAAGAGAGGCTAGCAGGAAGCGGATGGGATGGGATTAGCAAGCTTTTTTACCTGATTATTATACTCTGGTTTTGGAGTCGTCTTTTCATGGAAATGAATGCGTGTTGTGCAGAGGAAAATATGTGTGGCGGAAGCTCGGTGCTGCCACTGTCCTGATTGTACATGTTTATGTGATGTTCTCCATATATTGAATACAGATGGTAAGGGTTTACTGCCACCAACACCATTCCGATATGAGTCTGAAAAAGACAATATGGTGTGAAATTAGTTTACTATTTATTTCGACTATGTTTCGCTCTATAGTTTACTCTGGTAGGAATTCATGTTTCCCGTGGTACATTCAATAATTTTACGGTTTTAAAAGCGTGTTAAACCGGGAAAATGTCTGTGGACTTGTACATAAGTACGGGACTTGATGGAACTAGTGCCCTCTGTATGAGAACAATCTGCCGGAGAGCCAAGGTCTGGGGAGAACTGGGAACAAGTCTCATTAAGTGCCGTATTTTGTGGACAAGTCCACAGACGTGGACGAAAACTAAAAGATTTAAACCTGTAGAATTATTAATCAATAATAATAATAATAATAATATAATAATAATAATAATAATAATAATAATAATATTAATAATAATAATACTCATCATCATCACTCTACACTTTGTAATTGTTGTAGAACCCTTCCTATCTCGACTCCCCAATTATTTCGAACTGAAGCTCGTTTCTTTGGTTGAATTGTTTCCTTCTTTACCGTTTCCAATCTCGAACAATTTTGTTTTTTTTTCCTTGGGCGTTTGAGATAGAGGGCGTCTAATGAAATTGCTTAATCACTGGTCAAGTGATCCAAACTTACATATATTTTGTGGCGATAATATCTAATGAACAGGTTTCTCAGTATCCCGGCTTCAGTGAGTTCTCCGAGTTGAATCATGTCATCAACGCCTGAGACACAACTGGGGTGCATGGACTGGACATCACTGAGAGATGATCCCGTAAGGAGGTGCTCCTGAAAAGGAAGGAGGAAGCAAGTTAGATAAAAGGTTGTAACTCAGTAAACATGACTATTGAAGATTGTAGGGTTTTCTAAGTTATCTTCTCTTTACGCTATTTTTACATCTTTCTTATGTAAGAGGCCTCTTTGTATAAGTTATGACCTTCAGAGAAGACTACAAGCAAGAGATTATGTAAGAGCGCAACTTTCGAATTTCAATACAGCAAAGTTCTCAGGGCCCTCGTTCCTCTCTGTTGGTGATCAGTAGAGAAAGATGCAATGGGAACCAAACTACTGGGACAGATCCTTGATCTAGCTAAGCCTGCGACGGGGAATTCAAAATTAAAGTCGTACTCGTAGTCCGATCTGAATGTCGCGATTATCATGTTTGAGAAGCGCGAGCCAATGGGCTAAAAATGTATGGGGGCGTGGATAGAGGGGACCAAAAACACTGGTACAGTAGGTAAAAGATGAAGTCACACACGAGCCAAGGAGGCCCACACGGCTGGAACTTATCCCGTTTCTGTTGCATGAAGCAACTGAGAGTATTTCTACTTCCCCCTGGATGGGATGCTAGTCCATAGCAAGGTTACCCCCAGCAGTATATGTCGCCGGTACCCATTTTATAGTCCTGCGTGAAGAGGGACAAAGTAGAGTAAAGTTTCTTGTCTAAGGATCGGAAACAACACGATGACAGGAACTGGGCCTCGAACCACCGACTTTCAGATCTAAGGTCCAATGCACTAACCACTACACCACTGCCCTTATACTTAATCTCCTCTGTTGGATAGGGATTTATTCATCCAAGCCCCTAAAAAAAGGACAGGCCCCCTTGGCGTTGACTTAAGATCAATAGTTAACCAAGTTTTCCGTTTAATTTACATTGATAAAAAGCGTTTTCACTGATTATTTCAATGGCAGGACAAGGATAAAGAAGTTTAAGGAAAGATTTAAACCTGCTTTGAGTGTCCAGGAACTGAACTAGAATTTTTGCTTTTACCGGCTTCTAAGAGATGAATTCACACTACCTGCCCTTCATCATCTGCAAGCAGCATACCCAGTCCATCCACTGACTTGACCACAGCGCCAATAGGAACATCGAAATCCTTGCCATTTCTTACAGAAAGCCACACATGGTCGCCCTGAAATAGAACCACCATGAAAAGTAAGAAGCTGGTCGAATATAGAAACTAAGGAAGTAAAATTCTTGACTTAATTATCGCACCTTGGAAAAGAAGGCCATGACATCGACCACGGAAGGCTGTACTTCTCAGAAAAGAGTCGGCTTCTATTAGCGTCGCTAAATAAATTCATCACACAGGAGAATTAGTATTAACAATGCTGGAAAAAAAAACGCAAAATGTGTGCTGATATCTCCATCTCCATGAATCAAGACACATGACACGATCTTACAGTAGGGATGCTTCTCTTCCCCTATCCCATTTACTCAATGTTCCTCTGAAAGTTTCATGATTCTTTAGGCTCCCTTTCTAGATCTGCGGTTAAAGAACATTGAAAGGTAGGGAGGGGGTAGAATTGTCGAGGTAAGAATTTCATGGTTAATTGGCAATCAATCAATCAACCAATCAATCAATCAATCAACCAATTAATCAATCAATCAATCAGTCAATCAGCCATCCATCCACCCAGCCAGCAGCCAGCCAGTCAATCTCTTAGTCAGCCAATCAGTCGGGTAGTCATTCATTCATTCATTCATTCATCCATTCATTCACTCACTCATTCATTCATTCATTCATTCATTCATTCATTCATTCATTCATTCAGTCAGTCAGTCAGCCAGCCAGCCAGCCAGCCAGCCAGCCAGTCAGTCAGTCAGTCAGTCAGTCAGTCAGTCAGTCAACGACTGCTTTGATATTCATTTAATCAATACTAGTTAGTTTAGAACTCGGTATAAAAAAAAAGTAGTTAAAATCTATCATTCAGTCGCTTAACTAACGAGCCGTAGAGAGCGAGGGTAAGAAAGTCTTTGAAATTGTAATCAGCCCGGTCACCTATCTTTCCATCGGCTGGTAAAACTATTTTTGTGTTGCATCTCTTCATTCGTTTATTTATTAACTTTATAACCGACTGCAAATGAGGCCAATATCGAGAAACTATATAGGGGCCAAACCACCCCCCAAATGGGTCATTTAGACTAATTTTGCTTCTTTTTCATATTTCTTTTCCAAACTTGGCAAAAAACCTTGGGTTGTCGCCCAATTTATTTTAAGTATGAGAATGACTAAAAAGGCCAAATTGTGACGTCATAATGACTGACTTCACAAAACGAGTTAACTGAAATTTCAAATTTGAAATAAAAAGTTATGTCATCTGAAAGAACTTGGCAAGGGGAGTAAAATGCTGAAAACCGTACCTCGCTAAGACAAACGTATCTTGAGTTATGGCAATTTAAAGACATTTAAAGTGTCCCCCCCGGAACCATACTTTTCTTCTAAAAACAACCCTGTTGATCTTTTTTGTACAGTTTTTTTCCATGCAAGCTAATAATCTAGTAAAATGAACTTCTTGTTGTTCCAAAAAATCGTATCATTTTAGATTTTAAGTTTTTGGCTTGAAAACGATAATATTAGCAAGTGCATAATTGATCACGTGACACTTAGTTACGTCACAAAACTGGTTTGGGGGCTCTAGCTTTGGTAGGAAAAATTTTTTCCGAGTTTTTCTTTTTCATTTAGCTTCCGTCATTTAAGACATCTTATCTGCAACTTAAATGGTGTCGTTGACGCAACAAAACAACACTTAAATTCAAACGTATTACACAAGGGGGGGACCCTATTTTGAGACTGTGAAATTTTCAAAATCTAAAATGCCATATCTCATCCATTATTTGTCACATCGACAAACTGTTTTCAGCATTCAACTCCTCTTGACGTATTCTTTCTAAAACACTAGAAAAATTTACAAATTCTAAAATTTTATTTTAGAGAATAATATGACGTCACCAATTATGACGTCATAACTTGACATTTGGCATCACCATTCATGTCAAATTGTTTGGCACAAAGACCCATATCAAATTACCAAGTTTGGTAAAGAAATGATGAAAAGTAACAAAATTATTAAAAATTAACCAAAAACCGGACATTTTTATGACCCATTTGGGGGGTGGTTTGGCCCCACTATATTTGTCTTAATATGTCAAGAATACAGATGGAAAGTTTTGTCTTTTTTTTAGTACTGAAAACATGAGAGAAGATATATTCGAAAAAGGTTGAGGAATGACAATTTACGTTACGTCGTACTCGCAAAATGACATTTTGCCAAACTGATTAATATTAATTTTATCCGTGGTCAGTGTTAACCGCACGATGGGCGAATTAAAAACAGTCAGACAAGCAGGTATTTTGTTTTAAATATGCTTCAAATAAGAAGATCGCGAAGGAAGTTATGACCGTATATTTCTAAGGGGGTATTTACACGAGACCGGGAAGAACTCAGACCGGTTACGAATTTTGCAGCCGTTTTCATGAGACCGCGACGAAATGCTTGGTCGATTATATGAGACCGGTACGAACTCAAAAGCAGCAGATGTTGGAGCTAAATAACCTTCATAATTCGATTATTTAACATTTATAAGCCAACTGGCACACAATTTACGCCAATAGACAACAGTAGAATTTACTGACGACAGAAAAATATCATGAACTCGCTCATTGGGCGGCCCGTATACTGTGCAGTATCTCAGAATGGTGCACTCCCTGCATGCATTAACGCAAGCATATATTCGATTGATACTACTTTCTACATCTTGTTTCCTTATGTTATCGACTATGTTTTCCGCAATAGTGATGTTATCATTGCTAAGAAACAGCAAAGAAAGATGAACCAAAAGAAAGAACATATGAAACCTGGACCCGGTCTGAGATTCGTTTCCGTTTACATGACAACGGTACGAACTCAGACCGGTACGAAACTAACTCGTCTCGGTCCAGCGACCGAGACGAATTCAGAGCGGTCTGAGTTCATTTCCAGTTCCGGTCCCATGTAAACGCAAGAAAAGAAATGTATGGAGATCGATACGAACTCATGCCGGTCTGAGTTCGTCCAGGTCTCATGTAAATACCCCCTAAGACTTTGACAAAGAGAAACAGAGTTCTGCAACATGTTATTGATTTTATGCTCATTCGAGATGCTCATTAAATTGACTGATAGCTTGTCAGACTGTTAAAAGCCTCTAGAATAACAGTTCGAAATAATAAGCGACATTAAACAAATACGTCCATTTCAGCAAAATAACGAGAGAAATGTTTCATCGGCCAGTAATTTTGCCAAACTTAACCAGTTCGTCGTATGCCATTAAGTGGAATAATCCAGAAGCATTGGGTGACATAACTTCTAAAATTATAATTGTCCAATGCAAGGAAAAGTTCGTTTAGAGTAATGGACAAAAAATAATCATCCCACAGAATGGATTAAACCTCTTTCACCAATTCGTTTTATACTGGAACGAAAACGATTCTGACTATAAAAGAAAAATAATGCACGAGAAATTGTAAACAGTTTGTGCATACCGGCATTAAAAATGATCGAGCTTAATATACTTACCGATTATATCTCTCTGTATATTTCTAGTTCCCTTTGGCTTAAATGCCCTGAATCAATTGTTTTCAGTGTTTTAAGCAATTTGAGCAAAGTGTTTCGGCTACATTCCCAGAAATGACTTTGGAACGGTCTCGAAGGAGAGAGAAACTCGACGTTGCAGTACGCGTTCGTGTTACATTGTTTTCTCTTTCTCATTTGCATTTCAGTGAAAAAAGCAGCGAAGACAATGAGTGAAAAAACAAAAGATTACGTCCACGAAAACAACAGAAGTAAATACGTCTTTTGAATAAATAATTGCTTATGAGTTCATATGCATATTTCATATGGTTCATTAAACTGCCTGGAGAAATCGTACGTTATAAAGTGACATTTTAAGGTTCTTGAATCTTATTAAAAGCAGTGTTTTTCTTCAGGTTCCTAATATAAACGACATGGAAAAGTTCTAAGTTTTTTTTTTCATGTCTTCTCTTTATTTCATTTATTATCGGCGCGAACGAGGACAAACGTTGAAAAAAGTATTATTCTTTTTGCCGTATCTCAGACGACGAATATGCGATGCAAAAGGGAATATAATCTAAAAGGTTGAAACAAGCCGTACAAGGTTTTTACTAACGACTCATAGCTCCGGTGAAACCAGGGCTCCGATCAGAATAAAAACAACAAGAAATGCCAAACCGCAAGCACAAGCATAAAAACAATTTCTATTTCTGCTTCGAATTCCGAACTTGCAGTAGACAGTGCAGTTTCGAGTTCACCAGGGGACTGCTGAATAAAAAGACAAAATATGCATTCGTACAGGGTTAGGTACAATCTGGAGACAAATATCAGCAAGACAATGAAGTATTCACAACTCTAGCTAACTCTATGTAGCTTTATTCTAGAATTCATAACCTGCGATCAGGCTCTATTTTCGTTTCGCTCGGTGAAACATTCCGGCGGGAAGGGCGAAACGAAAAATAGAGCCTGATACAATTCTTCTACGGAACGTCTGCCGCCCACTTTTTTGATTGATTGACATTCAACAAAACGGCCAATCAAAATTTGTTTTGCTTGCACGCTCCTCGGCATGTAAATTTCCCATATGTGTATGTAATGGCATTCGCAAAAAGACCTCAAATGTCGGCAAAAATAAGAAAATCACAGGCTACGATTAATCTTGGCACTAGCGTTAGAATTTACAACTTGAAGGTACGCGCTCCGGTATTGTACATAGTTGCTCTGTCTGAGCTGAAACTGAATGAAAATTCAGAACACGACGAGGTTGTCATGTACCAAAATATGCTGCATGTTTGAATCCTTTCCGGTGGTATCCGGAAATATTCTCTACGCATTTGTCACCGATTTCCTGCGTAAAATACCTTGGGAAATTAAGAGAAATACCTTCAGTTTCACTCTTTAGAAAAAAGATATCAATAAAACCGTTTATAAACAAACGAGTGTTTTGTAATTTAATTTAGTTCCAGAAGTGATAAATATTTGATATTACCAGCGAATTTCATCTCTAAACAGCAGCGAATCTTAAAACGAAGAACATTTATTATAAACCTAGTCAGATCCTTTGATAACAAGGTCAGAGATCATTAAAACGACATTATTAACCCTGAATGAATAAACTGAAGGTCTTTATTACTTAGGTAAAAATAAATATAGCATCTCGCTGAGTGCGGTTCTCACTAAACGTCAGCTAATCGTTAAGTTTACGGAATTATCGGTTGACTTGTTGATCACTCTTGGCGAAAGATACTTGCTGTTCGTTTTGTTTCGTAAAACGCGGATACAACCACTACTCTGCTTATATTTTCAATTCTAGCTGAAAGCCTTCAAATGAAAATTTGGAGACACGATGCGATAAAACGGGATACATACTTCACTGTTGCCGTACTTCTCTGCTCCGAGCGAGAGACAGCTTGCGTCAAACCGGACGCCATTCTCAGGAGAGAAAGAAATGATGACAATTCTCCTAGCACGACGAGAATATCTTTGAGCGACACGTTTACCTCGGCAGACTTGTTCCTTGGCCATGGCGGTCGGATTGAAAATTGTGAGCAAGTCTCGTACACAATTTACTTCCGTTGACAGCTCTATTGTTAAAGGGCCAATCAGATTGCGAGATTCCCGCGGCCAAAATTTGGCCGCCGACACGAACTCCTGTGAGAGATTGTATCAGGCCCTATTTTAGCGAGCGACCCACATAAGAGAATATGAGAGCGATGCTAAAATTCGGCCTGATCGCAGGTTATAGAATTCAACACTTTCCTCCTGGTATTTCTGCATAATTATCTTACTTCAAAGTGAGACTCACCCTGGTTACATTTTAAATTCTAAGTATACCGCTCTTTAAAACTAAATTCGGGCAGAAGTCCTTTTACTATATAATTGTCACTCTGTGGAATGAGTTGAGATCTTCTTATAAACTGAGTGTCTTTACTTTTTTGAAAGTACGAACTTTTAATAACTTTTCATTTAAATGAGTTTTTATCGTCTTGAGATGTATATAAGTATTTTAAACTTATACTGACTCGAGTTGTTTATACCATTTTTGTAATCATTAGTTTTGTTTGTATTTTAGGCTGTTGTCCCTGAAAAGCCCCCTTGGGGAAAGGTCAATAAATATATTGTATTGGATTGTACATTAATGCAGAGGTAAACTGGAGAATGGTCTATTTCCCCGCACATCGGCGAAAATGCACATTACTTCTCAGTGCAAGAGGCTACTGGTCCTATCAAAATCACAGTAAAAACTTAAAAAATGAACCCTCTGTTTGCGGGTGGTCCTTCCTTATAAATTGTGGTTCCTAGATCTGGGTAGTGACACGTCATCAGTATGGAATTTTCAGCGCTCGTTACTCAGACGTCATTTTGCGAGGGCTCAAGTGGCGACCTCGCGAAAAGTCGGCTGTTTTCTCAGGCTATTGTTACATTCACTTAGGAGTATATTTTTCTGACTGAGCCAAACTTCAACCATGATATCCAAACAGATATCTTGTACAGGGTAACAATCACCATCACGGGAGAGCAGTGTTTTGAATCATTTGACTATTCACACTACAATAGCTCTAGGATTTATCCATAAAATCACACGTTGGACCAAACGATGTTTTATTCCAGAGGTGAAACGGTTGGGCTCGCAAACTGCTCTTCAACATATAGCCTCTCTACTCCAGAGGGGCTAAAAGGGGCTTTTCGTACGGAGAGAATCCGCTGAAAAAGTGAGTGCAGGCATAAAATCAGGTGGTGGGAGGGATCTTTCGTTTTTCGCGCCTGCACTTACTTCGCGCAGCGGAAGTCCAGTAAAGCTCCATCGAACTTCTGAGTCACGTAGCGACTGGTGAAATTTTGCGTTAGTTTAATTGGTATTTTTCTCAAAACAAACATAATTTTTCTTGCCTAACGGAAGGGAATTTTGACATTTTTCTAGTTTCTGTTAATATTTCATACAACAGCTTAATACTTCGCCCTCAACAAACGAAGTTTTTTGAGCGAAAAACATGTTTATTTTATCTCGGCATCTCTATATTAATAAGGTTAAATACAATATATTTATATTCTTGAGTGGTTCCAAGTTTAAGAAGACGTAAAATATCTTGAATTAAAACGCTAAAACTATGAACTACGTAAGGTCAATAGCTATTAATTAAAATGCATTCCCAACAAGGGATCCTTGCTTAAGCCACAAAATAAATTTAAAAATTAAAGATATTAAATAGATAAATTTTAGTCTTCCTAAAGATTTTGGAAACGCAAGTACGCAAACAGGCAAAGTGTTCCGCAGTTTAATCTTTTAAAATACTAAAATGCACAGCAGAATCTCAAGAACTCGAACTGCCAAAGGAAACAGACAACAACAACAACAACAAACTGTTCTAATTAACCTAAGTCCAAGTTATCAGAAGTAAAATTACTGCAATGATTGAAGCAGAAGAAACTGCCATCAGTTGGAGTAGGCGAAAATTTTTGAGCTATCGGGGGTTTGAGTTGTCGAGATTTCACGTGCTGCATCCCAAAATGTAAACGCTGTCAATTCCATTGGTATACAACCAGGTTATCTAAAGTTCCTTTCACACGTGAAACTAAAAAATTTCGCAAACTCGTTTTGGCAAATACAAGTTGGCGTGTGAACCTGGCAAAAAACAATTTGCCAACACGTTGGAAACCTTCTTATTATTAGCAAAACCGAGTTTGAAAATTTTGGTTTCAGAAAACACTACTGACCTGTTTATTTAGGCCTCAAATTTTGTATTCAAAACCGTTCAACATTGTTGAATTGTAAGTATTAAGCGCGCTTGGCCACTCTGTTTGAACGATGTTGAACGAGTTTGGACATGATGTTGAATGATATGAAACGCGTTTGGACACCCTGGTGAACGATGTTGAACGTGTTTGGACAGCCTGTTGAACGATGTTGAACGCGTCTGGCAATCCTGTTGAATGATGTTGAACACGTTTGGGGACCATGTTGATAGACATTAAACGCGTTTGGTCACCCTATTGAACGATGTTGAACGCGTTTGGCAACCCTGTTGAATGATGCTGACTCAACTTTTCTTTTGTTCTCAGGTGTGAATTCGTTTGGCACCACGTTCAACATTTTACCACAAAGCTGTATTCAACAATGTTTTAATGACGTTGAATTCTTCTGGAACGTATGTTGATGATGGCAAAGGTAAATTCTATGATCCGCGAATTGTCGTTTTTTCGCAGCTGAGGTGAACTGTGAAGTAACTTTTCTTTCCTCCTATGAAACATGATGTGCAAAATAGCAGAGAGCTATCACTGAGTTACTGATTCCACAGAGTCCCACGAATCACTCTCTGGATGTTTTGCCTAGTGAAACACAAAGCTCCTTGCTTTGAAAAACAAAATTGCAAGAAAGCCGGTCAAAGCGAAGCCGCAATCAAAAGTTATTCAAGGTTTGTATCTCTTATTTACTATTATGGCTGAAGTCAAGAGCGATGGAAATATTTCGCCTTTTTATGGAAAGAGTTGACTTTGGAATTTTTAACACTTTAAGCCCCAATATCAACTTTGATATTACTTTAAAAGAGTTCCATATATTTCGTATGGTAAAAGTTGGGAGAAATTGTTTAGTGATCATTTAATTCATTCTCATGACCTACATGTTTGATCATAACGTGCCAATGTAAGGAGAAATTAGTGGATGATCATTACAGTTGACTTCCATCCTGGATTACCATAATGGAGCTTTGAGCACTGGAACCCCTTAACGCTTGTTCTACTAAATACGGTGACCCAGTTTGTGCGACGTTGGTAAAGTAGAGGTAACGTCGGACACAGCCGGCACTTAATCAAGGATTCCGTAAAATGAAGTAACTAGGTGTATTGCCTACAGAATCCATGGTTAAGCGCCGGCCGTGTCCGGCGTGTTACCGTATTATCACTGTATTTCTGCAGCCTCACAGCGGTCAAACGTAGAACGAATGCGCAGTGCCCGCCATAATTTTGAAAAGAAAAATAAAGACAACACTTGACATCATTCCTGAAAACTTAAGCTTTTTACGTTGAGTATGTGTGTAAAATGAGGTAACTGACATCTACAAGTTTTGTCGACACGAAATTCGTTTTGACAGGACATTTTCTGCACCGTTTTCATACGAGCCTCACGCTCGTAAATGTTTGAATTGATTCAAACTTCAAGGCTCTGAAAGACCGGAATGGACGTAGGTTTTTGCGTTTGACCGCTGTGAAACCTGCAGCACTTGCTAGGTTTCTCTAACGTTTTACTGGTTGTAATTGATACACGGGTAGAGAGCGAAACAACATGGAGTAAAGTTTCTTGTTAAGGGAACAACCAGATATGATACAGAGTCAAGCCTCGAACCACAGACCCCTTGATCTACCGACGCGTCTCAACTTCGTGCGACTAAAATAGACGTTCTAAAATTACTTTACAGTAACGAATTATTTTAAAAACTGTGTGCGCGAATACGGGAATTACCGTAATACACCAGTATTTGCCTTATCAGTTAAAGTCACCAATGACAATTATTGTAAAACTGTTGACATTTACACATAAGAAGCCAGGGGCGATTGGCCGTAAATTGATCCCTTGGCCATATTAGGAACGGGCCCTGTACGGTTACTTGCTTGAGGACCTACGAAAAAGGAGCATACCAGGTGAAAATGTACATCTTTACCCTGTTCCAGGCCAAAGATAGTAGGAACGGCGAAACATTAAAAGACAGCGGACGCGAAAATGAAACGCGTTGGGGTTGGGAGGGATAGCATGTCCCATTGCCACCCCCTTTCTCTCCAGATCCCGCGCGTCTTAGTTTCCCGTTCCCTTTCTAATTTTCGCCTTCCCTACTATCGGAGAGCAAGAATAATTCAACTTAATTCTACCTCGTTTCCGGTTCGAGGCGCGGGGTAATCGGGAAAAAATTAACTAAGACCACACTGACTCAACGGGAGCCTCGTTTAACTCTGAATTGTTGATTTATTTAACATGATCATTTACTTTGATCGTTTGTTACTTTGGCCACCCGGTTTGACGGTTAGACGGGACCTGCGTTTCTAAGACAATGCGGAGCAAAGGTTCTCGTGTTAAGAAACAACACGATGGCAGACACCATAGGATAGTCGGGCGAGATGAACACGCAAACGTGCGCGACATTCGCGTGGAAACGTAACCGGCGTGTGGCGAACTAGAGGAAGGCAGTTCGTCGTGTTTTCACATGGCAGGCGAATTTCGCGTTCGCTTGCGTTTGCTTGCTCGAGGGACTGCTCGTAGTCTAACACCATATGTTCGAACCACCTTCCTTTCGATTGCAAGTTCGAAGCGCTATCCACTAGCCTGAATTTCTAAGTACCGTCATATTTTTCACTTTTCAGGAAAGTGTCGTATTTTCTTAACAACTAAATTCCGCATAAAGCTAGAAAATGAGGAAGAGCATAAACAAAAGATCAGTTCACAGAGTTTCTAAGAGGGGACTTTTTCCCAAATAATACATACCACAATTTTGGGTCCGCCTGGCAGGTCCCTGCCTGTTGCTTCGCACAGGGCCCTTGCGATTCTGGCGCTGAGGTCCCTCGGGCTGAACCCACTCAGGCCTGTTAAGAAAAGAAACAAGAGCTAGTATTTCATCTTACTGTGCTGAGTGCCTCAGCGTTACCACTTCAACTTGCGCAAAGTTTCTGAGTAGGTTCTGGAAACTATTTGACATCGTAATCTTTTGGACATTTTTCTTTTTTCATGGCAACAACTCCACGCTTAAGGACGTTCGCGCGAAAAACTTCTACAATACAGATTTTTTTCATACTTTGGCTACAGTCAGATAATGAGTTACCTATGTCAGAAATGGAAAAAAATTGGGGGGTCACCGACTTCGTTTTCGAAATAAAGCGCGTCAAAAACTACCCCAATTTTGACAAATCGGCCCTCGTAACTCGACATGGCCTCAGTGCTTGTTAGTTGAACAATATTAAAAATGATTCGCTGTAGACCCACTTTCTTAGTCAAATTTTACTTAAGTGGGTCTGTTAAGTAAATAATTTGAACCGGTGTCATCCTTTTAGTTAAATTCAACCTCTAAGATCGACTTTAACGAACACCGTGCAGCTTCAATAATAGTAGAATTCGATGATGCGAGGGCAGAAAAGTTGAAAAAAATAAAACTTCTACAATACAGATTTTCTTTAATTTTTCACAAAACGTAGATAATCGACAAAGAAAGTGATCTATCAAAAGAAAATATGGGGTCACCGAACATTTAAGAGAGTTAAACCCGTGCATAGATGTAAAAGTGCCCACTAGCGCTATATATCTCCACATTTCTTCAACAGCGCGCGCGCTCAATGCATGACATGGCATGACATCACGAAGTGAATTGCGTGCGCAGTAAGGATGCGCAGAAACAATTGGCGCGAACGTCCTTAAAGTGGAGCAAGACATCGAAGAACTTGAGTTTAATAGCTCATGTTATGGCTTCTGCGTCTTCTGGCCAGTTCAGATAAAAGAAACGTGGGAGACGAAGTTTTCGAGTTTCACGTTTGCACAGTGCGTGTATTACACAGATAAATCATAAGTTAGGAAAAATGCTACGGTAAACATTATTCTCCAGAGTACCTGGATGTCAGCGTAGACCGCCGTAGTTTTGTAATATTTACTGGCTATTTCTACCTTACACTTTCTCGAAGTTTTTTTTAGTTTTCTGTAACAGTTTTGATGAGTAAGCCATCCACACTCCGGAACTAAAAAATGTATAAAAATAATTGACACCATTTACATCAACTGAGAGCAGCCTGGTGACTGCGTAAAGTAGCCATGTGATAAGTGGAATGGCAACTTGGACGACACTAAAAAATGAAGACGTGTCTTCCAGTCGAAACACTCCTAAAAAATTCTGAGTCTCCCAGTGATATAGCCTGAGAAAACAGCCGACGTTTTGCGAGGTCGCCACTTGAACCCTCGCAAAACGACGTCTGAGTAACGAGCGCGGAAATTGCCTACTGTTCACGTGCACTACCCAGATCTTGGTAGCGCTTCTGATTGGTTATGCCGCGAGGGAATTTTCTTTCAACCAATCAGAAGCACTACCAAGATCTGGGTAGTGCACGGCATCAGTATGGAATTTCTGCGCTCGTTACTCAGACGTCGTTTTGCGAGGGCTCGAGTGGCGACCTTGCGAAACGTCGGCTGTTTTCTCAGGCTACCAGTGATAGTGGAACCTATAACCTTCTGTGTGTAGTTTGATGCTCTTCCACCTAGCTATGGGTGACTCGTCACAAAAAAGATCCATCAGTTGTCCCTCACGGTTTAGCAGCGGGAGCAGCGGACCCGTAAATGATGATGGCGGTTTTTTTTTTTACTCCCGTTAAGAGACATTTTTTTCTAAGTGTTTCGACTTGAGAACACCTATTCATTCAAGCGAAAATTAGGTAGGTCTCCACAGACTCACAGCAGAAGCATTGGATTCGGTCCTTTGGCATTTGCTGGGTTTGATCCATTGGGAGCACAAAGGAGAGAAGACTTGAAAGCTTTGCCCCTTCCCGCGTATATCTTTGTTCTAAATGGAAAGAAGAGAAAACAACGCTAAACAAACTGCACTTTTACGAGCCAGCCAACCAAGACAGTGCTTACCAACGATTTTTAAAGCGACAGGGTGGAATGCTTACAATACAGGAAATAATCTGCTCTTGCTTAGCACGACACCTGTCCTTCCAAACACTTACTTCACTCAGATATATTGCATTTGATGCATTATTACGCAGTCATGAGTGTCTTACTGGAAAATGGACCACGCGTAAAATTCATACGTACAAGACTACGTCTGCTACCCGACTAGCGTATTTTCCATTTCCTTTACTAGTGAGGATATCGATGACGTCATCTCCCTCGTTTGCACAGTTGTTTGTGCAAGGCTGCAAATCGCTGGTTAAAAATGGCGAACGATAGATTCGCGATGTTCACTGAAGATGACGTACATTACTTGCAAAAAATTTTGGATGTGAAAAATTCGGACGTTTTATTTCGGACGTTTAATTTTCGGACACTTTTTCTCTCATTTCGGACAAATTTCGGACAAAAATTTCGGACAGTTTGCTGAAACATGCCCAAAGTAAATTTACGCCTTCAAAACATGAATTAGACTGAAGTAAAATCTGTGAAAATGATATTTTACTACAACCTCAAGGTTTTACAGATACACCGAGGGGAAAAACACAAATTCAATCAAGCTTGTGTCATTCTCAAGCAGTGTCTCAACTAGAGTTCGGTAGAGTTCGGCAGTATCGATGCAACAGTTGAGGATGAAAAGCATAGACCTTCTCCAATTGCAACGGGAGGGCTTCAGATAGTACTCCAAGCTACGTTTAAAATTGACGACAGCAAGCGGTTGCTTCTTCTTCGTCACAAAGAGCTTATTCACAAGAACTATGAGCTTCTTGATCAAGCACCTCAGTCACCAACGACTACAGATGAAGAAGAACCACACGCTAGTGGCAATGAAGAGGACCTTTAAATTGTGTTGATTGATGATGAAGCAGAAGAGGACTAGCACCATTGGCACTGGCAGTGCAATTACCGTAAAACTCGGCTCGGATCGAACATTGAAATAGCAACAACAAAGTGGAACTTACCTATGATTTTGACTTTCACAAAATCACGACATCTGAGCAAAGCCTAATCCGAATTTTAGCTATGTGATGGCGTCGCCCAAGAAATTATTTTAAAGTTTTGTACTGTACTGTAAATATTTCGGACGCTTAAAATTTCGGACCCTTAAAATTTCGGACCCTTAAAAATTTCGGACACTATTTTTGTCCGAAATTAAAATCGTCCGAAATTTTTTTGCAAGTGATGTAATTTTTTTCTAACGAGCAGCCAAGGAGCTGGAAAATGTAACAGTGAGAAGAAAACTTTATATAACTAAAAGTTATTCAAGGAGCTCCGTGAAAGTGAAGATAAAAGGAGAGAATTTGCAATTTGCTGACCAATAATTGAGTGAGTGAGTGACTGACTCTTTGTTCATTTATTTGATTATGTTACCCAGGTGGAATTGGAATTTCGAAATGCTGGTTTCTGTGGCGGGAAGAAAACCAGATACATTATCCCAGAGAAAAACCCTCGGAGCAACAGAAGAACCAGCAATGAACTCTACAAACATAAGAAAGAGTTTGAGATTTGAAACCGCCTGGGTCACACTGACAGGAGGCAAGTCCTCTAACATAGCGTGCCAGTACTGTTCAAGTGTAAATGGGACAAAACCAATAAAGGATAAAAGCACTTACTGGGCAATCTGCTTTGTTTGTGTAACTGAAGGCTTCTGCTGAGAGCGACCAGTCATCTCAGAAACCGACATTGAGCTACCACCTGCACTGGTATCGCTGATCAACCCCGCCAATGTTATGGAGGATGCAGGAGGAGGAGGAGGATGGGCCGGCATGGACACAACAGCTACCTTGGTCAAATGATCCAAAGATTCCCGGCTAGAAGACTTGGCTTTTGCAGCAGGAGCAGATGTCTTGGTTTTATCTAAACTTTCCTGACTGCTGGACTTGGTTTTTGCAGGAGCTTTGCCTTTGGTCTTACTGACGTCTTCAATAGATTTACTGGCTGCTGATGACTTAGCGGTGGGACCTTTAGCTTTGCTTGGCTCCTGCTTTTTTGTCCTGTGTATGCAAAAGACATTACCTTATTACATCTCATCGCTTTAGGAAAACAGAATCCCAAAATGTAAGTTCCCGGACGAATGCAATTCTGCCCATTCCGGGTAAACCTCAATATTGTCCAAAAAGAATGTAACTTTCCCTACTTCGAGTAAGTAAAAAACTATCTCAAAATGAGGCAATTCTGGCTCAGTACTTTTTGCAAACCGCATTCCTTTTACTCTGCTCCCGGGTAAAGAATGAACAGAATACTGTTTATTTCATGTCAGAGCAACAGAATGGGTTCCAAAAGATAGACAAAGAACACAATCACCATGTATTCCGAGTATTCTAATTCTGGAATACGTTCTAGCCTGTTCAAAGATCTTCAATTTCTCAAAAGATCGTCTGGCTCGCGGGTGAAGTAAGACACGCGCGGTATTTAATAAGCGAAACGTTAGGGGTTGTGGGGAGGGGGGGAAGACAGTGGCACTTCCTTCGCTGCCCTCCCCCCCCCCAGAAAAAAAGTTGAAGAGAAGACGGTTGTGAAAAAACTAGAAATACTCCTAAGAGAACGCACCTTCAAATCAATTTAACATGAACTTCAAACTTTTTTACGACTAGTAAATAACCAAATGAGGGGAAAAATTATGACAAAGGCCGAGTATTTTTTCGTTTATTTGTGTTGCTTAAATTCTGTTGAGTTCGGACACTAACCCCTATCCTCACTGAAACAAAAATTTGCCACATAAAATTACACAGTCGTCTTTTGTGGTTATTCCAAGGTCCACGGCTGCGCAATATGATTGACTCCTAGTTGCTGCTTTGAAATAAACAGTTTACGTATATTTTCATACTTACCGAAGAGTCACACTTAATTTCTCCGTCCACTGGCAAAGTTTTGCCAGTAGGATTATTTTTCTATTAGCAAACCTAGTAAGGTCGCTCGCTTTAAATTTTATTCTAGCGTATCAAACTATTTGACAAGGTTTTTGCTAGGCCCAGAACTTGCACCTGATTGATATCAACGTGCACTGGGTTTTAAGTTATTAATTACCACAAACAAAATGAAAGGTCGAAACAGTTTCCATTTGATAGATAAATACGATTTTAGAGTCTCACAAAATTGTGGTTAAGATTAATTTATTTATGTGTTTAGAGCGGTTTTCAATTGAGTGTCGAAAGCAATTCACGGTTTGCTTTGGTTTTGCTTTACTTCGCTCTGTGATTGGTTAAAAAATCTCCCGCCACTTTCGCGACCAATCAGAAGTAAAACTCAAACCAATCGCGACTTGCTCGCACGCGTTTTCCCGCGCTTGGAGCCGGTTACATGTATTTGCTTCGAGTTCTGATTGGTTCATTGGGTAATTTGTGTTTGTTGTGATTGGCTGGGGTAATTACTTTGGTTTTGGTTTTACGACACTCATTTGAAAAGCGCTCTAAGATGTGCAACACGATGTAATCAATTACTGAAGAAGTTCGGTTGAAGGAAAATCTTTCTACACGTTTCGCCCATCGAGTTGAGTCAGCTCCCACCCAAGATCAATAAGAATTTTTTTATCTTTCTTTCAATGAATAACCGTTTTCAAAATAGCTGTGACTGTGTTCTCTCTCGATCCCAATCTCAAAGCTTTTTTTTTCCTCTGGTGGATTGGTGTTGTCGGGTAAGACATTGTCATTGCCAGTGACGATAGTGTTAGAGGTCAAGAGCTACTTAAGAGAGGCAGTAATTCAAGACATTTTTGAAAACGAAAAGAGGCCCACAAAGTGTGAAATTTATCACGCTGCTAATTCCAAAATAACGCAAATGCAAAGATAAAGTGTTCACATGCCTGGAGAAAACCGCTAATGAGTGGCTGTCCCAAACTCGCTTTATCTATCCCGTAGATGCTATTTGATGTCTCCGTGCTTTTTTGCCACAAAATTCCCTAACACATTTACTTTTTCCCTCCAAATTTTAGTGGAGAGTTGATTCTTCCGCACTCGCAAGTGTTTTTTAAAGAATATTTGGCTGCATCGCAGCTTCCAAAATCCACTCGCTTACGGGAGTGTTAATTTCGAGCCCTGGAATTGACCCCGAAAGGACACACACTTTGCCATCTGAAAGTGGCAAACCACTGAACTTGGCGATCGAATGTAACAAACGCTTGGCCGCAGCCATACTCAGAAAATATAAACAGAGCAAGATATCTAATCTTTCTCTGAATCATAGCACGTGATGCTAGTTTTAAGGAGAACGGTGTTAGATATCATGAATCGTGATTGTCAAACATCACATAATCACAACTGACTTACTTGGCTGGCTAAGCATTTGATTTCGATTTCGACGGTTACAAGGTGTCACAATGAAATAAAAGACACGGGCGATCAAAGATATTAAACGATACTATATTCACGGCGTCACGAGGCATCAAATCGATATCACACGATTTCACAACGTAAAACAAGAGTTCAACGAGTTGAGTCACAACCAAGTATCGATTTCACTTGACCCATAATTATAATATAGACACACGATTTCCCAACTGAAAGTCGCAAACCACTGAACATGCATTGCGAATGTAACGAACGCTTGGCCGTAACGATGCTAAGGAGCTGCAAATTCAGAAAGTAACAGAGCGATGTCTTACCTTTTTTCGAATCATAGCATGTGATGCTAGTTTTAAGGAGAGCAGTGTTAGATATCATAAGCTGTGAACGTCAAAAACCACAATCACAACTCACTTGGTTGGCTATGTATTTGATTTCGGTTATTTTGGTTGGCTATGTATTTGATTTCGGGTATTTGATTTCGGTTATCTCACTTCTTCTTATACGATAAAACAGGAATAAAACTACCTACCTATAAGGAACGATTAAAAGGCGTCACAATGAAACACAAGATAGGGGCGGTCAAAGTTATTAAAAGTAGTGTATTCACGGCGTCACGAGGCATCACATCTATATCACACGGTTCCACAACGTATAACAAGAGTTCAAAGAATTGGCTCACAACCAATTATTTAGAGCAACGATTGAAATTTCGACGATAAATCGGTTATTTGTATCAGGCAACGTTATAGCCTTCTCTCTCTGTAGACTCCCGCACTGTCAGACTCATACTGATGTAACCTTTCCGTGATTTGTTAGATTAACGACTCTCCACAGGTCACTCTCCGTATTCACACCCTCTCCAGGCTTTATTTGTTCTTTGACCGCACAGTTCGCATGCACGGATCCCCGGACCGAACGCCCGCTCCCCAAAACCCCGAAAACCCTTCGACCCCGAGAGCAATTAGTAAAAATATGAAAACACTTATTCTTTAAAGCTGTTATTTTAAAACTTTTTTTCTTTTTAATAAAGAAAAACGAAACTTATTAGTTCGATAAAAATACTGTAAATGTTTAAACTCGAATCTTGAGAAGTCAATTTAAAAAGTGCATCACCCTGGCCGGAGAGTTTGTCATAAGATGACCAACTGTTTAAGGGACGAAGCATGGTTTATTGTGATTTCAAGTAGATCTAGAATAAGTCTGGAATATTTTTGGGGGAGGGGGTTGCCCGGAGTCAGGCTCCCAAAGGGGTTTAGGGCTCCAGGTCTTCGGGCTAAAAAATGTAGGGCTCCAGGGCTCTAAGACAGAAAAGTTGGTGCGCTAGGGCTCTACAGATGTACTCTAGGGCTCCATTTAGCCAGAATCCCTAGTTTTGTCCGGGCTCCAAGTAGAAAAAGGCTTTGGGCTCCAGGCTCCATGATCCAAGGCAAAAAATTTAGGGGGCTCCAGGGCTCCAAGGAACCCCCCTTTGGGATCTAAGAGAGGTGTAGATTACTCCGCAGGGTGGAAATTTCGGAGGTTTGAGATCACAGCTGTGAGTCGGCAAGGTTAGGCAAGATTGATAAGTGGCCATAAATAACTAGAGGCAATGTACGTCTGTATGCAATTTCTTACATACTTTATCTGTGATCAGGGCCAAAAATTCTTCAGTTCATGGCAGCAGTCACAAACGTCTGAGATTTTGAGACTTTTGAGGACAAGGTCAGTAAAAGAGACCCTTGATTCAAGAAAGAAGGGGCTGTTTCACGAAATGTGTTGAACTGATTATTCCGTACCCCTCCACACGCAGAGACTGTCTGGATATGCATTACCGTCAAGAGGCCGTTATTTTCAAACACCGCGGCACAAAATTATTTAAGACACAATTAGCAGGTTCCCACTAAGTGTTTGGTTTAGTGTTACCATTGTAAATTAAACCCAACCGGATATTTTAACTCATAATTGCAAAAATTTAAAACAAAAAGGAAGGACGACATTTTAGCGTGGCTTCATTTTTCATCCCCAGTTTGTTGCTCGGGTGACGCGGTTAATTCAAAGAGATTTAACCACAGTGTAGACCATGCTCGGTAGCATGGTTGGGAAGAGTAACAGGAGCAAACATCAGTTGAGTTTAAACCGAGGAAACACTCAAATGTGACCGCAGCCACACCCACCGATGATCCCTGTAATCGAGCGTAGAACCTTAAAGCCCCAATAGTGACAAGCATCAAATTTCTCCTCTTCATATCAGTGTATTATAACACATACACGTTATGAGAATTAGTAATCAATAAAATCTAAGGAGACCAGTAAGAAGAATTGATGATGGGGCTTAAAGGGTTAAATCTCTGAATTTGTCTCATCATCCGAGAAACGAAAACTGAACATAAAATGTAAAAAAAAAAAAAAAAAAAAAAAGGTTCGCATGCAAATCTCGTGATTCCTTTCCCTTTCTTGATTCACATTTTAAACCCCAGCGAGGATTACATTACAAATAACACTGAGTGCGACCACTGTGAGCCGATCATCTTCACTTTGAAGATAAAGGGTTTATACTAGAAGTTAAAGATAAAAGAGATTAAATTTGTATTTAAATACCATACAAAACACGCACGTACCTTGAAGGCTCGCTTTTCTTGTCATCATCACCTAAAAATGAAATGTAATTGGTTGAGAGTGGCGAGAACAAAGTTGAGAAAAGCGTAGTAAACCCCCAATTCCAGCCACTGAAACACCGCACAGTACCAATCATTTGGTACTAACACTGAGTAGACTGTTTACCTTTTAACTTTTTGATTAGTTCCCTTGCTCTACTTTCGTCGTGTTTGGCCTGAAAAGGGGAAAACAGAGAGAGTGGAAAATATGTTAAACATCAGATATCGGCAGATGTACAGTTCTTACATTTTGGTAAAGTCACTGTCATGCAAATTAAGGGCGGTGCCTCCTAATACAGAGGTATTTTCGCACAATTTATGGCTGCTATGGCGGAAATTAAAAGCACATTTTAGAAACCGCTATTGGAATCCAAAAAGAAAATCGTGGATAACCAAGTATTTTTCAAAGGCAATTAAGCAACCATCATTCTTGAAAGCTTTAAAATACAAAGTAATATATTGCATTTTCTTTCCAAATTCAAGCTCAAGTATCTCTGAAAAATTGCGTGGATATCCCCGTTTTCTCACTAACAGCCCTTGCCAAGATCTGCTTTTCCCTTATACCCAAAAATACCTTCGTATCAGAGGGTACCGGTATTAATAAACCCGTGCTTCTCGGACCATTCCGAAATGTACAGAACACCTGCGCCGAGTAATAAAAGAAGGCACCATCCTTAAACCTATCGTTGTTGTTACCTTTTGCTGAGAACGGAATTGTTTGCATACACATGAACCGAACGATCCCAGCCATCTCGATCTCCAGTTATCTCTAATCCCCCCTACCTCCAACTCAAGCATGTTTCCTTTGGATTTGCTTGTGTATTTCAGTCAGATGTGCTCCCGCCATCTCAAAAAAGTGGGACTTGCCGTGTCCAACACTGACACTAAGTGTCTCGAACTTTGTGATATACAGTAGATCCCCGCAATCTCACACCCCAGCTATCGCGAATCCTCACCAATTCAAACTGAACTCGTTTCCCTCGTTGATTTGCTCGCTTATTTACTGTTGGCCATCTCAAGCTCTCGTTATCTCGAACAAATTGTTGGTTTCCCTTGCATGTTCGTGATACAAGTACAGCAGGGGTCTGCTGTATACTTACTGAAAGTTTTTCTTAAAAAAAAAACTTGAGAAAGACAATCCTTAAATGATGACATTTGCCAACACGGGTGCCCTAAGATGGCCAACATGTTCCGGCGTTGAACGCTAAAGTAGCAGCGCGGAAGTAACAATGCGCAGTATAGATACCAATATTTCATATACAGAATATTATACCACGCTATTTCGAACTGCTCCTATCTCAAATCCCCCGGCTATCTCGAACCGCTGCTATCTCAAATCCCCCGGCTATCTCGAACCGCTGCTATCTCAAATCCCCCGGCTATCTCGAACCCCAGTTCACTATCTCAAATCCCCCGGCTATCTCAAACCCCAGTTCGCTATCTCAAATCCCCCGGCTATCTCAAACCCCAGTTCGCTATCTCAAATCCCCCGGCTATCTCTAACCCCAGTTCGCTATCTCAAATCCCCCGGCTATCTCAAACCCCAGTTCGCTATCTCAAATCCCCCGGCTATCTCAAACCCCAGTTCGCTATCTCAAATCCCCTGGCTATCTCGAACCCCAGTTCGCTATCTTAAATCCTCTCACTGTTTCCTTTCCCTTTTAAACACATAACGTGACAGTTTCAGTTTCAGTCCTTATGAGTTTCTGGTTTCAGTTTATTTAGTGGTTAATCCAGCATAGCTAATCCTAGCACTGGAGGTCTAGCGGTATATTGATGAATAAGTTATAATTTTACAAGCATGCAGAATGCTGACAAAAATACAAAATACTAAAGATGTATAGACAGACTAGGCCCTCATTACATGCATGTAATAAAAGGTGTGGCCTGCTCTTTAAAACTCGACACATGTTGTACGTTCACAGCGCAGGCTGGCAATTGATTTCATACTGGAATCAATAAACTTTATTTAATCTCGAATTTACAGTGTAGCATTTCTGCTAATTTCTTCGAGCTAGATAAAGTTACAAAATGAGTAAAATACAAATAATAAGAATAACAGAGAGAAATTTCAACAACACAGACAAATTTGTTCCTGTACAATATAATTGTAGGACAAAATTAGATGGCAAAAGGAGTTGAAATCGGTTGTAACGCGGTAGTGATCTGGAATTGCGTTCCAGGATTTGGCTGCCAGACAACTATAGAAATTAAGGCCATAGGTAGTTGTACATACTTCAGGTAGGGAGAGAATATCATTTCCTCTTAAAGAACATGTGCAGACTTACAGAGAAGACTCTGCGAGCACAGGCAATAGTTCGGCAATTTGTGTCGTTGCTCAGTTCACAAAAAATTACGAACTTGACACCACTCCTGCTACATGTATTTTGAACCCTGCTGTCCTTTATCTTATTTTTCCTCAAGCGTTTAAAATGGCTGGGTTGTACTGTAAAAACAGTTGACTCCCACTATCTTGAACGCACAAGGGAAAACAGAAATTGTTCAAGATAACGGGAATTCGAGATAGGCAATAGCAAGTAGGTGAGAACATAAGCCAATGGAATGAGTTCCAATTCGAGATAGTGGGGGATCCCAGATAAAGGGGGATTTGAGATAGCAGGGGATTTGAGATAGCTGGGGTTCGAGATAGGAGCGATTCAAGATAGCCAGGTTTAAGATAGGTGGGGTCCAAGGTACCGGGGTTCTGTAGGTGGGAATTCGAGATAGCTAGGGTTTGATTGAGACAACAGGGGATTTGAGATCACTGGGGTTCAAGATAGGTAGAGATTCGAGATAGCCAGGGTTTAAGACCGCAGGGGAATTGAGATAACCGGGGTTTGAGATACAGGTGTAGGAGGGGATTTGAGATCACCGTGGTTTGGGATAGTGGGGGATCCGAGATAACTGGGTTTAAGATGGTGGGGGATTCGAGATAACCAGGGTTCGAGATAGCTGGGGATTCGAGATAGCGGGGTTTGAGATAGGTGGAGGCTACTGTGAACATTTATGCATAATTAATTCAAGGGCTTGACTGTAGCTGCAAACTTACAGTGCGAAATGCAACTTCAATGACAACTTCATCAACATCTGGAAACTCCCGAGTTAATTTCCTTTTCACTGAAAAAAAGTCAATTAAATATTTAGCAAACATGAGTATATAAATCAGGAACAAAGAATTGTTATACAAAGTCATGTATGTACATGATTGTACAATACATTCATCAAAAAATTGTAAAAGTCTTTTCTTTTGTTGCCTATTTGGGGCAACTGGAGACATGCACGTCCATGAAATAAGAATTTCAGGACTTTTTATTTGTGGAAGAAGTGTAAGAAATCTGAAGTGTAACCAATCAAATAAAAGCCACTGAGCTGCAATACACATGTACTTTCCTAAGGTTCTGTTTACTGTGATGTTCAAGAGTGCTGTAAGGTTTAAGTCAGGGGATGAAATCCTAAAAATTATGAGCACAAACAGCACAAACATACAAACAAACAAACAAACAAACAGAAAACTGCACACCAACCATTCTCTTTGTCTTCCTCACTTTTTCCCTTAAACATTTCTGCCAAAAAGCTTTCAGAGACTGATGGAAAGTCATCATCATATTCAAAGCTGGAAGGACGTGCCGTCTCAGCAGGCTGTAGGTAATTAGACATACAAGTAACATTAGCCATGGAAAGATAGCGATACTGCTTCCACTTGCATGGTTTTCTTAGTTTTGGACATTACTGAAGTTTTTCCCAACTTTTTAAAGGCCTGATGACTCCCAGCCTGAAGAATCAATGAAAATCAATCAGCAGAAAACAAAATAATTGAGCAATCAATTGGTTTGGGCCAATTGATGACCATGTGATAAGTCAATCACATCAAAATGGTCTAGGCCTTACTACGGACACTTGTTTATCCAGACTACGGACACTTTACTCTAATGCATGTAATGCTCCCATACAAATTAAGCTTTAAGGTACACACTGGCAATCTCAGTCTGTAAGGCTGAACTGCAAACTGAAAATATCTGTGCAAAGCAAAGTTAAAGACAGTTTTAGAAAGTAGACGCTGTGCTATGCACGTTTGAAAGGAGAAACATTAATTTCAGTGCACGACATTTGACAGATTTGAACATTTTTTTTCATTGACCAAGCATAAGGGCTTTCTTCAGTTTGATGTTACCATATGAGAACAGAAGATAGAGACTATAAAGTTTGTTGTATCACTAATAATTAAGTATGCTTTAGTCTTCGTATCGATTAAATACATGACTGTATGTGACGATTATTCTGACAACCCCCTTGATACAGATACCCCAGAAGTACAAGCATTTTAGTGTGTCCTTTTGGCGTCTGTGTCAACTGGGTTCCACTAGTGGGTCTTCCGAAACTGGTGTCTACATATTGACCCTTTAATTTTTGTCAATTAATAATTGGAAAACATATTAACGGCTTTAGGTATTGAGGCAAACAAGAGATCAGCAAAGTGGCTGAAAATTCGAAGTCAAGAGCTTCACCACAATGCACCTGGAGATTTTCATGTTACTGTGAAATTCCTGCAATATACATGTATAGAAACTTTGTAAACAGACTGTGGTCAATTGGCAGAGGTTAAAATCTGATCTAGAGTGTATCTGACCTTCACAGCTATTCAAATTTACTATTCAACGTGTTATGTTGCCAAATCTCACTTCAAAGCTGCAGTTATGTGTATGCCTGAGCAAAAACCAAAATGACAGCACGCTTTGAAAATGAATCCTATTATAAATTTCACTGCACCTTTTACAACATTCAAGAGACTAAAAAGATGTAAGCCCACAGGGGATGATAGAATGTGAAAGAGTTTGAAGATGCTTTGTAAGTTTCATAATTATTCAGCAAACAGTAAGTCAAAATAATAAGCAAAGATTTAATTTCACTGCAAACATGAAATCTCATTGCTGCAAATATTTAGAAGAATATCGTGTGGAGGGCTACTAGACAGACGTCTATGCATGATAAGTACCGTGGTTTTTGCTGGTGAGGTTTTCTGTCTTGCCGATGCTCCTGACTGGGAAGATGAACCACCAAAACTGGTCTCCTGTATGGACACAATTTGTTTTAGTGGATGGAAAAAATACCCAGCCCGTGGTACACTGTGCTAACATTGTAATGAAGACTAGACTGAATATTAATCCAATGCTACTATAACGAAATTACACAGATAGTGATTATTGGTGATAAAAATGAGACGTTTAATATGACAGAAGCTTGGTTTTCTAGTGCTCACACTTCCACCACTGTGAGGAGTACGATTCACACCTGCTTGTGTCTGTTTCAGTAGCCATGCTAATAGAATATTAATGCTCAATGTTAAATTTTAATGACAGTAAATTTTGCCCAGGATGGTGTTCATTGTAGAGGTGACATCTTGTATAAGCGTCCCACCCTAAATAAGGTGGGCCCTTTTTGTGTATGGGAGTTCTCACAACTATTCTAATCTGTAATTATAAGATTATGACCTGTCATTTTTATATTATAGCAAGCAATACAATGTGTGGGTTATCTGAGCAACTACCCTTTTTTGATCCTTACCAACAGATTAGAACTTCCCCCAGCATTTGATGATGCCTGAAAAGAAATTAATAAACGGCATGAAATCAAATTGAATTAGATTTCTTTCAATTCTTTTTTTTCTTTTTTTTTTAACCAGGTGTATGGCAATCAGCATAGATAGGGATGTTGATAATGACAATGATATATAATGAACTGGAAATACAGCTGTTTTGGAACCTAATTAAGTTTGCTAAAAAAAAATCGAACATCTGATTTAAAAAAAATCATCATCCCTTGTGAATGCATTGTACATTTGTACAATGTAGCTAGTGCCACTCCTAAACCACACATTAGCAAGAAAAATCTCTTGAAGGAACTTGAAGGAAAGGTTATGTGTACCTAGGATAGCCATAAAACTAGCCATAAGGTGAGGAATCCACAACATTTTGTGTGACTTAAGCACTTCAAAATTTTGTATTGGAGATGAACTCAGCTTACCTGTTTCCAGCCTTTTCACAGCATTTAGAAAACTCAATTTTAGATCCAGCATTAATTAAATATTAGTTCAACATTAGCAAAATAATCCAAGAGAGAACTAAATTTAGAAGAATTAGTTAACAACATAAAAATTACATTCAGTAATTAATTACAAGTACATAACATGTAAGTAAATCAGTAGTACTGTTATAATTATCCAGCAGTTATCTGTACTGAAGACAAGACAAGAATGTACAGCCACAATAAAACATGACTAACCACACTCAGTGAGGTATTACAGGCTGTAATTCCTCTTGCAAATTGTATAATTTGGCATCATGGGTCTAAATTCATATGAGTGCAGGAACAGCTGGGTTAAAAGTAATCACCTCTCAATCTCAACCAGTTACTGCAGAAAATGGCACATGTGTATACTGAAGCTAGTCCAAGTACATTGTATGAACGATAAGTCTCTCAACTCATGACCTATTCAACATGTTATAGCAATTAGGAACATTATAGATCTTTTTCCCTCTAGACTCTCTCTTCCACAATGGCTCTTAGGGAATTTTGGGGAGGGGAATCAGCTTAGAAGCAATTCGTAAGAACTGCTGCACTGTTGGTAGAGGGGTGACAAAGGGAGCCTTTGGCAGATACCACACCCAATATGGCTGCATTTTGTCTAGATGATGGCCAAAAAACAGCTTCCTAATTGGTATCTTCTAATGGAAATCTTCTTTTTTCGTGAGTCACTGGGTTACGTAACCCATATAACTTAGATTGCTTGATGCAGATAGCCTTTTAACATGGACCCTTTTTATAAGTAATAATATTATTAATCCAGTTGAACATGATAGAGTCACATGTAAGAACCCCAACTGGCAGAGAGGCAGACCAGTTGGCTATTTACAAACATGGTCAAGGAGTTGAACACGGAACTACCAAGAACAACTATAGCTACATGTAGAGTTCAGAAGCAGGATTTCAACCCGGCAGCTCTGGATTTCAAGTCTGGTGCGCTAACCACTCAGCCACACTGCTTCCCTTACAAGTCTCATGCAGGTCTCATGCAGCAGTGTCCATAATAATGGCTTGACTGTATTGAGGGTCCTGTAACCAACAGTGTCTTCACAGGGGCTTTTATAGGTGAACAACGTTTTACTGTGCCTGTACATTCTGTTTGACTGTTTTTCATGTCACCTTAAATTGACTCATAGGAATGGCTTCGGGCTTTTTCACCCTGGGATCCTCCCAAGTTGTCTTGTGGGTGCTGTGGTCAATGAAATAACTGTGAAATCGCAACAAATTATAATCAGTCAAAATTAACTTTCAGCAGTGTCTCAGTCATGTAACCAATGTCTCGGTTCCATATTGAACTCCAAAAAGAACACTTACATACACAGCACAATCATTCCCTGTGTTTATAATTTTCTTTGGTTGTACTGGAACACAGTAAGCGACAGGTCACCAAAAAATGCCATCTCATGTGCACTGCTAGGGTGACATGTCACTTGGTCAGGATACCTACCTAGTGCACACGAAGCAACTTATTGCAGTGGCCTGTCTACGTACCTGTACGATGACGGTGGCTGGTAACTAGTTTTTAAACAAGAAAAAAGATCACAGCTGCCATGGCTGAGAAAATGAAGCTCTTGGTTCTGTTAATGATGATGCTTGATAAAGATATGTGTCAGATATGTTGACAAAAATGGTGGACACGACAGTGGCTATTGAGAAGAGAAGAAAAGGGTGCTTGTTACACTATCTCTAAGGAGCTGACAGTGGAAGATACCCCAGATTTTCTAGAACATTAGGATGCCTCATCACATGTTGATTGAGATGTTAACCATAATCAGTCCTTCAACACAAAAGGAAGAAACACCTTTGATGATGTAAATATTAAAAAATGACGCTTTCCCATTGGTTTTTTCTTAATTTTGTTGCGGGGACAAGTTGCTTGAACAGTGCACACCAGGCGACATTAATAAATTTCTATTATTTTGTCCCCGTGAACTAATGCACAACTTTCAACTGGTTTGAATTTGTGCACCATGTCGTGGGACAACATTTTGTTACAGAAACAGCATTTTTCTTGTGAAATTGGACATGACACACGGGGAATTGTTCCTGTGACGTGCCACCTAGCTAGTGTGACCTGAAACTTGTAGACATCTGGTGCAAAAATCTGTTATCATGTTTGTTTACATTTTGCTTTGCTTGTACTGCTTGGATATTTACTACATGGGTAGTGAAGACTTGTCACCAGGTAAGTGGCAGAATTCAAAATTTACTAGAATGCAAGCACGCTCACTTTAATTTGCTCGCAAATAACAACTTCGCCCCCCTGGTTATACTCGCACGAAAAACTCAGTAAGCAGTAGTAAGTTAGTTAGCCTGCGCACAGGCTAGCTAGAAACAGTTTTAGTTGACAGTAAACTAGACATAGTAGCAACTATGGCAAAGTAGCAAAACGGTCATTTATCAGCCTGAGGCTTAAGCCTAATTTGTAGCAAAACATTCGAAATCATTAAGCAACAAACCGATCAAGCGAGACATATTTTAAATTATTAGTTCTCGCACTTTTACAGTAGTGTATTTCGCATACTTATGAACAGTTCAAAGTAAATTAACCAAAGAATCCAAGATAAAAGAAAAAAGAGAAGCCTACGAAACTTCGAAATAGGCATCACAACCATATTTGTTTCTCTCAAAATTGTGTTGTAAGCCATCTGGCATCGAATTAGCCAAAGAACAGCTTGCATTGAAAGAGGTTCGACTTGAAGAAACCGGAATTTTAAGTTTTGGTTTCACTTTTTTGCGAATTGCAGAAGTACCACAAAATAAATCACCCTCAAATTCGTAAATACTTACTATCGTCTGACGTTCGCATCATATCTGGCTTCCCAGCCCGCGGGAAGAGGCTGGTTTTGCCAGGGTTGAAATTGAGTCCAACCTGAACTCGCCATCTTTGTTTTGAGTGCCTGTGACGACAACACGGGTTACTACGTCATGTAGTACAACTTGAAACACCCGCAGGATTCCATCCATTTTAGTTCATCACGCAACCCTTTTTCTCGAGAGAAAATTGCGTGACTCTCTCTTAATCAAGAGATTATAAGTAAGTTGATATGTCCAAGAGCGCGTCGTGGGATTATGACTTTGTCTACCTTTAGGCATATACAATATCCCAGAGAAAGTTTAGCCATATCCTCGTCCCCAGTCGCTCGCGATCGCTCATCTGGGGGATATTTTAGTTGCCGGAGACCAACTGTGAGTTGCACCTGCGCGTAACAGTGTCTTAATTATTTTCAAAAAATGGCATTTTCGGGAAGGGCTCAGTATTCGGAACAGGGAAATCTTTTGCTTTGTTTTTAGTAACAAAACTGATGATCGAATTGTTAGTTAATTCCCGTTGACTGTGAAAAAATTTGAAAGTCTGGATCTCAGGAAGGGTTTTGCAAGAAAACTTGATCTAATTAAGAGGTCTAGGCTTTTACCAAAGGAAGTTCTCATTAATTTTTACTTTAAAGTTATATTGCCATCAGTAACGTACGGTCTTGTTCTTTGGGGGTCGTGCACAAATGTCCACCTTTTCGACTCCTTGGAAAGACTGCATTTTAGGGCTGCAAGAATAATTTTTAACCTACCAAAGGATATGAGATCGTCAGATGTCCTGGAGCATGCCAATTGGCATCCTTTGAGCTACTGCTATAAGTTAGCGCTGTTAAAGCTAATGCATAAAGCATTTTACAACAGACTCCCACAGGTAACATCCGACACTATCGCAACAAAGCTTGCCCCAGGGCATTCTTTGCGAGCACGTGACACGCTAACAGTGCCACGCTTTAATACTAATCAGGCTCGGATCTAGAGTAAATGGTGACCGATTTCCTAAACGAGAGCCGAAGGCGCAAGCCTCTAGGGGGGTCCAGGGGCATGCTCGCCCGGAAAATTTTTTTGAAGTTTAACTCTCTAAAGTCCCCTTCCCTGGGTTTCTAAGTCATTCAGACAGGATATTGGCCAGTTCCATTCTCCTCGGATGAAGCCTTGCAAATCGGCGGATTATTTCATCCAAGTCAATTTTCCATGTTGTAGTGGATATGGAGCAAGGCGAGTACTGTCAGTGTCGTCTGTGACATGGTGCTCCGCAAGTATGTTTTCAGTCGCCTCAAAGCTGACACATTTCTCTCACACTCGTGGTGACTGGTAAGGTGACAAATATTTTGAGGCACTCGGCGATGCTGGGATACAGCGCATGGTCGATCTCCTTTAAGGTTGCTAATGCAGTGGCTGGGATCGTATTAGGATCTTGTCGTTCCCACTTTCTTTGTCATAAAGTCATCTCGGCATCAAGGCTCAAAGGCGAGGGCAACGAATCTTCATAGAACGTACAAAACCGGCGAAAGGACGTCATCCCTGTTTCCTTTGATGCCAGTAGAATTGATGGAACAGCTAACAGGCATTGCATTGCTGTTTCTTGTTCACCAGTACCAAATCGAACTTCCAGTTCATTTATCAGATGGTCAAGAGACGGAATGGTGAGATTTCTCCTGTAGTAATCTTCTACTGTTTCGGCAGGGGTGTTTGCACGGTTGCGCTGCACCTGACAGGTTCTTGGTTTCTGCACTGTGATAGAAATTCGGCATGCTTCTTGAAACCATTTTGCATTTTTCTCTTCTATTTTATGGCGCACAGAAGATGAAGTCTTTATTACATCTTTGATGTCGCTAAAGACTCCCAGAATGTCATTGCAGGAGCCTTGCGTCTTAACTGTTAGCCCCTTTACGAAAGCTAGCACTGCCTGGCACACTGTTAAGGTAACAACGAATTCAAAACTAAAGCCCGGAAATTGAAAAAAAAAAAAGGATTTGTCCAAATCCTTTTCCAGGTTTCAACTGGGAAAGTTTTTTTTATTATTATTAAAAATATATTATTTATTATGAAAAATCTGACCGATTTCTGTAAAACAGTGGAAACCGGTGTGGATCCGCGCCTGCTAATTATGGTAAAAACGCCATCGCTCATAGAGGCCCAATACTGTGGAATGCTATTATTGCCCAGGACAAGGACTTCGCAGATACGAACTATAAGGACCTGGCAAAGAAAATCCGCTGGATCGAAATTTTCAGGGAGTTAACCTTTAAGGTAACAACGGCCAATTTTATATGAACGGATTTTAATTATATATAGGGAATTTTTAAAATAGAATCAAGGGTGCGAGGATTTTAATGTGTATATATATACATTACGCTCCTGAAGAAAGCCGAGACGGCCGAAACGTTGAGCAAATAAAGCTGAAAAGTCTTAACTGGAGTTGGCTTCTTGACCGTCACTAATATACATTCTATATATAATATATATATATATATATATATATATATATATATATATATATATATATATATATATATATATATATATAATATATATAATTCAGGTGATTTTCACTAGTGAAGCCAAGAGAGTGCTCTACCGTAAAGGAGCTGATATACCAGTAGATGGACAACTCAATGAGGGCACATGGATTTTAATACAAATCTGTTTCGTAGACCAACACGGAGTTGGTCCACTCATCAGTTAATCTCCAACTAATGATTAACTGATGAGTGGACCAACTCCGTGTTGGTCTACGAAACAGATTTGTATTAAAATCCATGTGCCCTCATTGAGTTGTCCATCTACTGGTATATATATATATATATATATAACAGTGTTTATCTACTCAATATGGTTTCATATGGATTTTCATACAGGTCTGTTTCGTAGACCAACAAAGAGTTGGTCCACTCATCAGTTAAATTCCATATACACTGTCGCATCGCATCGTCATTTGTATGATCGTTACAAAATTCAAACTCAAAGAACAATAGTAATGTACATTTGTAAGCTTATGAGGATGCGATTGAATTTAAGGAGAAACTTTCGCTTGTGCCTGCAAGTTGATACAAGCTCATTACGTTTGTTAAGCGTTGCCATGTCCGGTTTATATAAAATATAGAATTTCTCGGTATTACATAGGTTACATTGAGTAGATAAACATTGTTATTACCGCTCCATCATTGTTGAGCACTATTCTGGATTTATCAGTGTGGAACTCACCTATATATATATTATAAAGTTTAATTTTAGTTTTTATTATTTTGCACGACCCCACAAGCTGCAGAGCTTTAATTTTTAATCGTGCTGAAATAAAGGCTGTCTGTCTGTCTGTCTGTCTGCCTGTCTACATCTGTTTACAAGTGGGTTATTTATAAGTAATAAATGTTGTAGAAGTCTGTGCTACTGACATATTTGGGTACGTCAGATTGAAATCGTTTTAGACCGTGGTTTTGTCAAACCTCGTCTAAACTTTGTTTAAATAACCGGACCTTTGTGACGCTAATACTATAACGAAGGCGCTAACTTAATAAACGCTCAGTTGATGTTTTTCGAAAATTTTTCCATTAACCTGAGGCTAGATCTCCTTCATTTAATATTTTTCTCATATGGATACGGCAAAATTTCTTCAAGATTCAACTTTAATTTGCAATTTAAGGAAGTAGTTCAATAAATTGTAGCTTGCAGTAGACTGAGATTCAGTCATACAAAAAACGTGAACTCTTCCTGAACAAAATCTGAATTGGTTCTATTTGCTGGCATTATTGTTCTTTATAGTCTAGTATCCCCTTGCAAGGGGACACTAGACCAAAGCTGTCTAATGACATCAAGTAAAACATATTTAAGAACCCTGCAAAATTTACAGGGCCTATCTATATGTGAGCTATTTTTAGAAACACTTTGAAGACCCTAAACTTTAGGATGCAAATTTTAGAAACCCTAAATACATGGCCCAGTTTCGTTTATATACTACGTTAAAACACTGAAGCTATATTGAACAACTGTTCTTGGTTACAAATGGCCAGAATGGGAGTGGATTAATTAGAAATTAGCTACAGACGCTGTTAATTTTCATATAATGACACCGACGTTTTGGCATTACTGCGTTCTTCAGGGTGCTTATAAAGCTTTGTTTCAGGCTAGTTTTTAAACGTCGGTGTCATCATATGACAATCAACAGCACCTGTAACTAATTTCTGACTTCTATTTTTCAAGTTCAGGGTGCTGCGCAGAATCCACTTTTATTACTTTTAATACTGTCATCCCTGTGACACTCAACAAGGAAAATCAATCAGTTTTTCAAATGACGAAGATGTGAATCACATCGAATCATGTTTTACAAATTAAAAAACGTCGTGATCTTTTAAAAATAGCAATTGATACAACACGCTATTTCCTTCATTTATCCCACATTTATTAGCTTGTTCCTTCTTTTACATTGCTGCCACTGAGTTAAAACAACCCTGATGCACCCACAAGAGTTGATATCTTAAACCGTTCCGTTTTATTACAGGCCTGCTTCTTTATTATCCCTATATTGATATCTCACCTTTAAAGGGCCTTAAACTTACAAAAAAGAAACAAAAACTCCCCTTTTTAAGCCTGTGGGGGAGGAATTTCTTCCACGTAGATCCGGGACTCTGAGTTCCAGCCTGTGAACGCGTTAGCAGATCCATACCCAGCACAGTTACCGACCCAGAATCCTACGCGCAATGTGCCCTTGCGGAGTTTCTCACACACTCCTTCGATGTGACGTGGTGAACTTTCCTCCAGTTCCATACTGCAGGGAGACCACACCATCAATGGCTGCCGGAGCTGAGCACTCTGCACCGTTGAAGGTGAAATACCATCGTCTGCAGCAGTCGTTGCAGTTGTGGATGCGAAGATTACCGGCCCAGTAGACACGCAACGCTGTTATGTCAGACATTTTCTTAAAAACACATTCCTGAAAAAAAAATGAAAGGGATAAAATAAATAAGCAGCAGAAATCGTAATATCAAGGTTACTGAGTGCAGTGTAAAGCAAACGAGAAAATCACAGTAGATACACTAACGGAAGCATAAAAACCACTCACAGGATAAACAGCACGACTTTAGACCATTATGTTAAATTTACATCAAACGCCTTTTTTATCTGTTAATCTCCCGACGATATATCCTGAACATATTCAAAGTTTCAACTTGGAGCTACATACGATTTGGCTGATGAATTCAACAGAAATGTTTGTGGACGCCGGCAATAATCTAAGGCTTGTAAAGCTTCGTGTTCACCTTAATTAATCCACTGTCCTTTCCGTCATTGAGATTCTTAAAAGCTCATTGTTTCCAGTTACGAACCAAGGACCCTGGAGGACCCTGGAGGCGTGGAGGACCTTGACTGGCCACGAGCACCTGCATCACCCTTCTTCCCGGGTGGACCTGCAGCACCCGTGGGTCCTTGAGGTCCCTTGGAACCTTGAGGACCTTGGCTTCCACGAGCACCTTGTTGTCCCTTCTTCCCGGGTGGACCTGCCGGACCCGAGGGTCCTTGAGGTCCCTTGGAACCTTGGGCACCTTGGCTTCCACGAGCACCTTGTTGTCCCTTCTTTCCAGGTGGACCTGCCGGACCCGAGGGACCTTGAGCTCCCTTAGGTCCTTGTAGACCTCGTCTTCCACGAGCGCCTTCATCACCCTTGTTTTCTCGTGGACCCATTGGTCCTTCAGGTCCATGATTGCCGGGTGATCCCGCAACACCCGCTGGTCCCGCGGGTCTAGGGCTTCCTGGGATGCCTGGAATGCCTGGTGCACAGAAACAAGCTTTGTGAGCACAAGATCCATATGGTGATGTCTGTTGAGGGCCCTAAGTGAAAGGAATGAAATTGAATAGAAGTGTGTTGTGCGTGTAATTTCACGACACAAACCGGATACAAAGCTGAATTTTAGAGCTCGGACAATAAACCGTACAATAAAACCAATGATCCCCTATTCTTAGTATGTACTGATGTTTATTAATTATTTGTCTTATTCTAGTTATTTCTCTAGAAACAGTGAAATAATTTTACTGCTGATTTTCGATTTACTTTGCAAGATCGCACTTTTGTTAATAAGATTGTATAAATTACTTACAACGCCATGGTAACAAATTAAAGGTTAACTGAAAAGTCAAAACTGAATAGAACACGGAAATTTTTTTGCGAGAATTTTTATATTAGTTTACAAGGACGTTCGTTGACTCCTTCTTAACAAAAATATAGAAACTCAAACCCTAAAAACTGTCATTTTATACGATAGACGTAAAGGAACAAAGGAAAAGGAGAGAAGAAAAAACTGCGAGAATGTCTCGAATGAGGATATAGTTTAGTTACAGTAAAGGATTTGGTGAAATAAGGAAGTAGTCACCGTTTGTGTGTCGCTAAAATAATCTCACCTTGTTGTCACGTGGTTTGCTACTGCTGTTGCCATTCGCAGAATACAAGGTGATCACCAGCGACAGCACTACGCTTAACATGGTGGCCAGTGGTATATTCATATCGATACCTTAGGTTTATCTTGCAACCTGTGGATATTAACACGTGGTGAAGTTTGCTCCCTGCTAAATATTTAAAGAAATAAAAAAAAACATAATCAGATTTTACATTATGGTATGGTTTAATCTAACATCCCTGTCATGATTGACTGATATTTAAAGTTGCGTTTGTTTTTTTGTATCATGCACACTTCCACTAACATTATTGGATGAATTAGGAACAATAACCAAATAACAAAAGATCCAACAACCAAAAATGGGAAAAGATGGAAACGAAAATAACGTGTATTCTCAAGAAGTTCGTAAACGAATGCAAAACCGTACGGCACGCTAACCTCCTATATCAAAATTTTGACGATGATTCTTGTATAAATTCTTCCAATAAAATCTCCAAATACCAAATTTGGATACGAAACGGAATTATTTATCCCTAGGCAATTTACAATGAAAATCAGTTCTTTCCTTTTTACTGTAATTATGACAAAAATTTTCGTTTTACAATCGGTTTAAACGTGATAGTTTTCTCCTAAAGTAATAAATATTATCCAGTCTTGTGCATCCTACTTTCTCAAATGTTATTTTTCCCTTCCTTAACGTTTTGAAGACTTCAATTCATTGTAAGCTTAGTCTAAAAGTGAGAGCCGTCAAGATGGTTTAGCGGTATATAAAGGGTACCAACCTTGATAGAGTGTCTATAATCATCCGATGAAGACTAATAAACCTCTTGCTGTTACCAACAGTAATGATCATTTGCCTCCACACTAAACGTTTTATCTCTGGTAAACGAGTTTCACGAGAAAACACGTTTTTGACCTGATTACGTGTAAGCCATTCAACAGAAAGACACCCCTATTGGTTAAATTGCGTCTGAATGGACCAATGCCATAACGTCTTTTATTCTGAGTTGTGTTGACAAGTTACACGAAAAAGCACGACCTAAGGTTTATCACGTGTAAAACAACACTGTAAGAATTCAAAATTAGAAGAAGCGTTCTTACTGGTTTGATCACTTTCCGAATGAGCCAATCATATTTACTCCTTTGTCATTGTTTATTACATGTTAAAGCAAGCATGAGAACTGATGACGCACACAGTCTAACAAAACGTAACATTGGCCATATTGGTTGAGATACAATTAATTTACCAAAATGCATTCAAAAAATGTTTCACTTTTGGATACGGTAACAAATCTGTTGAATTTAAAACGGAATTTCAGAATTTCTGATCCTCAAATGTCTAGTAATAAGTACAACAAGGAAGGAAATATCGATAAAGATTGCTGCGCTAAAGATCTGTTAATCACAAATTAAAACGAGTCTCTTCACCTCTACAGTTTGTTTTCGTCTTTCGTTCAAATTAATGATAGCAGTTCAGTTGTACGCACAAATTTCTGTGGCCGGCTTTCAAACTAAGTGGCTATTAAATCGAACCAAACGAATACGGCAGCTAAAGCCCACGATCATGTTATATCACGAAGGATCACTGAAGCTCGTCAATTTTTTGCGTCTGTTCACCTGGAGAATACTGCAGGGTAATTAACTGGAGCTTCGTTCATTGCTGTCTTCCCGCAGCCACGCGAAATTAAAGTTTGCGTTACAAATTTATTGCGAGGTGACCCAATTTTTAACAGAAAAGTATCAATTTTGCAACATGAAGTTACTGGCGAGCAAACAAGGCCAGTTAAAGTTATTTTTGCCTCTGAGCTTTTAAGGTAAATTCTCAGCAATAGAACCTTGAGCTTCATTGTTCTAGAGCAAGGGACGATATTTTTTTTATGTTTAGTGAAACACACATCAAATTCAAACGCATTCTAAAGCTCTTACTTTCCCCCCCCCAAAAAATTATAGATTTAAGACCTGTTAGTGAGCATGAATTAACCGAAGGCTGAAAACTTTCTTTTCTTCCGTTATTAAATCTGCAGAAATTTTTGTTGCGGTGAATCGATGGTATAAAATAACACCAAGTTTCTGAATTTAATCACTCACCTTAATTGAAATGAACAGCGTTTGGTTTTTAAGGACGTCAACAAGAAGCTGGAATAGTAGAGAAAAAAGGAATTAGGTCTGCTAAAGCAAGGGAATAAAGAAACCACCGTGACAAAAGATAATAATCAAGAAACACCGAGCTTACACGTGAGGTTTCGGTCCTTCTTTTTCCTGTTTAGGGGGGATGCTTGATTTCTTTGTTACTCAACACCTGCCGTTTTGCCATGTTTAGTAACTAAGTTCTCGCAAGGACAAGTTTGTGAAACAACGTAGAGTTTCTAACCAGCAATCCTATTGGCTCAGTAGAACGGCTTGCAACGTATCCGTTTTGTCCAATAGCATTGCTGAGCTCTGCATCCTTAATTGGAAAGAATTTTGCTCTGTTACTCTCAGATTTAAGGGGAAAAAAAGAAATTCCGAAGAAAGAATAATTTAAGGTCAGGGCAAAAAATACCTTAGAACATGGTCACACCCACTCAGCCAATCAGTGTCCAGCATTTCGATGCTCTATATTCCATAAACTGTCTTAAATTATGTAAAGTGGCGGGGGCTTTGAAGCACAGGGAAATTGCGGGGTAAAATTACAGAGAATTTCTGCATTCATTAGTGGTTCTATATAGAGCATACTAATGAGGCATTGTTTTCCTTTGTTTGGAAGCCTCATTAATATGCTCTATATAGAGCATACTAATGACTAAGTAGAAACTACTAATGAATGCACAAATTCTCTGTGAATATTTATAACTAAATCGATAAAATCAACAGCTTCAACGGGTAGAAACACTCATTATTTTTTGCGTTTCAGAACAAAAAAAATGCAATCTTACGGTGGAGTGATAGCACAGCAAAAAGCAAATCGAAAGAAAAACCATTATTTTACATGAAATACGAACTGTTCAGACCTTAACTGAAACAGAAGGACAGACTTGTTTCTCCGTGTTTGCCGGACTACGAGTGTTGTACTTGAACTTGGCTTAATTTGGCCTCTTGGAGTTTCCTGCGGGTTCCCCACTTGCTGGTGTCGGTGGTTGTAGCGCCTCGAAGACTGCTTTCACCAGTGTAAATCTAGAAAATCTTTAGCGGCGATCACTGCCTCGAGTTCCAAATTTCCGTGTATTGGCTCAGGGCTGTTTACACACCAACTGCGATAAACCGCGCGGTGAAGCGCTCTAAAACATTGCACCTCAAAGGCATGCGTACAATAGCGAAAACATCGTAAACAAAATTGCAACGTGATTTCAAGGTGAGAACTAAAAAATTAAAATGCAAAAATACAATCTGCACGCAAAAACGAAATTCTTCGTGGGTGTGACCATGTTCTAAGGCGGTTAGACAATGAACGCTCGTGTCCTATGGGATATAGCGTCCCTCGCAAGATAGAATGCCACTCGGCCTGCGGCCTCGTGGCACTCTATCTTTGCTCGGGACACTATATTCCATAGAACACTCGCGTTCATTGTCTAACCCTTACTTAGAACATGGTCACACCCACTCAGCCAATCAGTGTCCAGCATTTCGATGCTCTATATTCCATAAACTGTCTTAAATTATGTAAAGTGGCGGGGGCTTTGAAGCACAGGGAAATTGCGGGGTAAAATTACAGAGAATTTCTGCATTCATTAGTGGTTCTATATAGAGCATACTAATGAGGCATTGTTTTCCTTTGTTTGGAAGCCTCATGAAATCAAAGTACAGTAATGTTATATAATCCACTAAATTCCATGTTCATAGTAAATGCGTGGAAAACGGCATCCGTAAATTTCTCAGTGGCACCCTTCGAAAAAATCTGTGAAAATATTGGAAATGTGTTCCTGTGTTTTCTCGGGTTCTTTAGCTAACAAAGGTTAATCTGTTCAGGTTCTTTAGCCAAACACTTTAGGGAAGAGATTCTCGTCTCCCGAATTTCCTAGCTGCTGTTGGCTTCCCGAATGCTTGAAACTTTTAAAGACTCAGCGAGTTTTTGAAATGTTTCAAGATTAGCCGCGGCTGAACGGCTTTCACAGGCAACGCATTTTTTCAAAAGTTGTCGCTTTAATTTGCCAGCGCACGTTGGTGGATACATTTGGCAACACGTTGCAATAACACATAGGTTTCATCGTAAAAAATTCGGCTCAAAATATCTCGCCATTTTTTTGTTCAGCTCTCACGTCGCCTGTGCAAGGGTGGCTACAAGCCAGTGCGCTAGCGACGTGAAAATGTTTGGCAAACAATTTGCTCGCCCGTACTTATCCACGTCTCTATTTTTTTTTCATACAAAAATTAACTAATGCGCGAAAACCCGCTTTTTGTTCCGCTCAAAAATGGGAAAACCGAGAACAGGGCCGAAACAACACTCGCAAATTTTTAGTGCAAAACCCAACATAACATTTGAAAGTTGATAAAAACTGACAAATCAAACGTCCCTTTCAATAAGCGAACTTGATCTAATAATTAAACCAATTAAGCTCTCAGATCGCGTGCTAGCTTAATTTGATGCAAAAGAATTTATTTCTCCCAATCAATAGGTATCGTATCTGAAACTTATCGGTGCAAGTTAGGGCCATTATAAGCGCCGTTTTTTTCGCATTTTTGTATTTTAAACGAACTACAAACGACAAAAAAATGCAATGTGTTTGGATCAGCAATCACATTTTATAAAATAAATCACTTACTTTTGAAGTAAACCAGCGTTAGCATGGCCAGCTTGACTCGAGAAACAAAAGCCTAAATTAAAAAAAAAAAAGAAAATGAGTTTGTTAGATCGGCAACATCACAATGAGTTAAAAGTGTACACATTAAAAACACATAATTCCTCAAATGAAATATGGTTAAAACAAAATTTGGAACTTTCTCCGTCCGCTTCACCAAATTTGGAACCAAGACAAAGTTCTATGCATAATGAAGTTTTCATCAGATCAAGCATTGAAAATATAAATAGACACCTAAAACTTCTCTTTGATCAGTTTCACTCTCATAAGCACTGCTGTTACGTTGGCTAGGGTGGTTTGCTGTCATAGATTCACCCAATGGAATGAACTCTTTTATTTCTCTTTTTGTTGTTATATAAGTAACTGTCAAAACCAGTTGAAAAAGATCAATTTCAGATTCGCATAAATTGGGTCAAGCTAACTCACTCGACTCTTGGACACATTCTTTCAGCTGCTAGTCGACAAATAATTCAATCTCTCTGTATTTTCAAAATACAAAAGATCATGCAATCCAAAAGCTTATATACTCGGCGTTAAAAATTCGATACACTAAGTAAAAAGATAATTGAATGAACAACACACGCAGTTCGAAACAACATTGAATATTATTGACAGTAATTTAACTGGATTCCTGTAGCCTTTCCGTACAATTTTTTTTAATTTTTAATTTAATTTTTGGTAAACCTCGATCCCCTCTATATCAGCCGAATTATATCGGCCTTAAAAGTTCTTCCTTCGTGAATACAGAAAGTATAATGCCTTACACGTCAACCAATAAAGTTGTCCTGAAAAAGTGCGAATTGTTTGCTTTGGTAAGATTGTTACATACAAATTCGTGTTTAGTTTGAATAATCTTTTAGTCGATTGAAAAGAAAAAGGAAAATGTTAGGAAACCAGTTATTAGCTGCAATGGAAAATTGAAACGGATTGCCCTAATATGTAGCCTACCCTACAGCCATGCCATTTATACGACCATCTTGCGAACACCGCCTTTTTATTTTGGCCCGTAATAAATAATTAAGTTCTCGTCTTCATTTACTCGAGGAAACCTACAACATGGCGAGATAATCGTGGCGGCCAGTGCGTGGACGGATTTACGGGCTTCAAAGTTATTCATCAAACATGGTTCGTGTTGACACAAAATCAGTCCTACATGTCCTGCAGAGTCCAGCTGTAGATTTTCTTTCTAGTTCATACGTGTTCCGGGGATGCGCAGCCCTGAATTACTTTGATCCTGTTCTGATCCATCGAGCCTGGGCAGCTTGAAATTAAGAGAGGAAGCGAAGTACTTAACGATGTGGGATTCCTATGCCTTCACTCTCTTTTTTTTTAATTTTCCCAGATACAATAGGCTTCTTTCGATATATTAAAATTCAGCTTGGTAGCGAGGCCTAGAGGACACAAATAAAAGATATTTTACAAGCATGTTTATTCATTTCTTTTGTTTGTGTCCTCTAGGCCTCGCTACCAAGCTGAATTTTAATATATCGAAAGAAGCCTATTAATACTGTTTACACTTTGATAGTAAGCTGAGCCCGCAGTCTGGGAAAGGACGTTACTCAATGGCAACAAACACATTTGAACTCAACATCGTTACCAGGGCTCTCTTTCCTGCTACCTCCGCTTTTTGTGAAGAGAGGAGTCTGGAAAATTCAGTTTGATTTAACTATCCGTCCAACCCACAAGCTTCGCGCTGTTCAGAATTAACTAAATTACGAACATTTCCCATTTTAATTCTTTCCATAGACTTAGATTCTTAAGTCTGTGAAAACTAAGTACAGTACCCGGTAAATCATTTTCAGTTCCACTCTAACAGCATTTGTCCAATTCAGTAGTATAATTGTTATCACTTCTGATTTCGCTGTCACGCTCTGTTCTTCCTTTATAAATTACTGACAATTTCGAGAAGCAAAATCAGCTCGAAAAAGATGAAAAATTACGGCAATGCAACTTATCCAGCCCAGGCAAATGCGTCAGACCCTAATCTCTTACAGAGATCTCTACTTTACGTACTGACCGTGGAAGATCTGGGTACGAGATTAGTCAGGCCCTTAACAAGTGTCTTCATTAATCCTTCTTTTATTTATTGTTCGACAATAATTATTTGTAAGGGTTCGGAGAACTACTGGGCCTCTTCAATTAACGAAAACACAGACATCATATTTGAGGATCTTTATCGGTTGTTGTTGTTTGAAGAAGGGATTTCGTTTTGTTTGGTGTCCCTTCTTAAGTGCTTTTCAGTCGACACCAGAATTACTCAGCAGCCGACACCAGAATTACTCATCAGCCGACACCAAAATTGGTCAGCAGAAAGTTTTCCATCGCGAATGTCTTACACGACAATTAATAGATTGTTTACAGTGAAAGCTGCCTGTTTTTCTTTGCTGCCTTTGTTACAACAGGCTGGTCTTAAATTTAAGTAAGTTACGAAATGTGCAAGTGCTGTTTACACTACACGAGTTGGCTGAGCCCGTGTTCTCAATAGGCATGTTGCAAAGCAATTAACATGGAAAATGACACAACAACTTAGATATAGAGTCACCATGGTAACCAAAGCCCTCTTTTTTCTTGTCTCACCTTTCAAGGAAGGAAGAGAGAGGAGACTGGAGCGTAAGCATTGCGCATGTTCTCTACGCTACCATCCAAAAAAGGTTCTTTGCCACCTAACGCCGAGCTTAATCAGTATTAGTATATGTAATCGCGTGAGGCCGAGTAGAATTAAGGATAAATTTTTACGCGTATTTTCAAAGTTTTCACAAAATTGCCCGACGAGGGCAATTTGTGAAAACTTTCAAAATACAAGTGAAATTTACCCTTAATTTTACGAGGACTCAATGCGATTACTTGTTTATAACACAGAGGGCAAAATTTTCGGAAAACTTTCCATGCACGTTGAAACACAATCAGCCGGCCCTCAGAATAAAAGTATCCGCTCGTAAACAATTCACCAAACAAGCATTTTAACTGTTGCTCAGCGCAAAGAACAAGAACGACTGACCATTATATACATCTTAACAAAACACACTTAAAACTTAATTAACTAAGTAAATTTTATTCACCTGAGTTGCGAAGCTTCCTCTCGCTGGAAAAATTATCAACCACGTCGCTCCAAGGTTTTCAGTAGTTTTAAAGCAAATAACAATTTGCTGTTTCCTGTAACACATATGGGTTCACCTTTTGGAATTTCTCTTCAAGCAAACACCCGATTTCCATACCATTTTTACCAACCATCTCGGTTAAAAGTCAAACTGTGAAGCGATCCTTGTCCTGAATAACTCAAACCTGTTTTTCGTTTCAACACCCCTACAAAATGCAAATGGCGCGCTCTCGCGCTTAGCCAATCAAATGCAAGTAATTTTGGCACTTGGCCAATCAGGAATTAGTCATTTTGCCCTCGTCCGAAAGAAAATTAAGAAAAAATGTCCTCTGTCTCAACCAATCAGCATTCAGTAATTTTGCCCTCTATGTTATAAGGCTCCAAACAAACGGATCCAACATTCCACTGGATTCTGATAACGAAGGTAAGAGATGTTTAATTGGACACCCTGTTGAGTGGTGTTGAATGATCCTGAGTAATGTTCAGTTAACTGTTGAACGAAATTTGATTGCCATCAAACCTTTGATCTAACACAAACAACATTTCTGTCTTTCTCAGGGGTGAAAAACAATGAAATTTGTTAACCTGGGACGTGCAACAATGTTGAACACATGGCGTACATGAAACAGCAATATAGATAACTGTACTCGCCGTTAACTTCAGTGGTATGGGTTGTTGTTAATCTAAGTTTTGCGGTTGTCCACGTAAAATAATACAGAGAATGCCACAAACGTATAGCTTTCGTGTTTTCTTTATCTAGTCCAGAATGGAGAGGTGAGAGAAGGGGGTGGTTGAAATGATCCATTTTTTATCATTTCAGTTTTTCTCTTGCGCCTTTAGCCCTTGATCGTAAATTATAAAATGTGTGGTTTATCAGTAGGAGTGACGGTTTGACTGTGAAGGAAGTTTTAGGGGGAATGAACGGACCTTTGATGGATAATGACATAATAGTTCACAGAGACGTCTTGGCCAGCAAGTCCCGAATGGATTTAAGGCTCAGGCTTCGTTGTTTAGGAGACGGAGACAGGTTACTCTGGGAACGAGAATGAGGGACGCCACGAGGCACGCTTCTCTAATATACAGTTCAAGATGTGTGACTTAATCTATTAACCCCAGTGATTTGAACAAGAAAGTACTTCAAAAATCGTGAAGTATTTGGTGCGTTCGCTTCATGTTAGCGGTATTTATCTTAGACTGTACATTTGCTAGCACTGCTCCCAGGACAATTAGCATAAAATGACACTCTTGAAAAAGGGAGATAAAACTTTATGTGCAACGAAGAGGGTAATTCTGTTGGCCTCTGTTATTTCGGTGTGAAAACTGATGATCGCCTTAATTTAGTGTACGTTAAATCCCAAAAACCTTAGTGACGCCAAAACTATGACTAAGGCGCTTACGTTGAAACGATTTTCGAACTTTCTTACTTTTAAGGCTACATTTCTTAAATTTAATTGTTATCATGTGGAAAACACAATCTTCTTTCTACTTTCTATTAGATCAAGCGAGTCATTTAACAAATAGTAGCTTGCAGAACAACATTTTGATTTAAATTTGCGCGCGTTATATCTAAAAAAAACACTTTCTTCAGACTGATAATGATTATTTTACTTCAAGAATCACTTGAGAACTTCATCTTGGTGATATAGGAGAGTACGCTCACAAGCGATGGTTTCAAATCATAGTTTTAGAGCACTTTTGACAAAACAGTACACCAGCAAAAATCCCCATTACACATTCCTCATAACGACAAACACGTTTTTGTATTCATTTACCCACATTTATTTGCAGATCTCTTCTTTCACATTACTGCCAGTTAGAAAAAGCTTAAGAGCGACTGTCAGTAAACAACGAGCATTCGGCGGCAGGAATCGATTTCTTTCATTAATTTTGCTCATAAATGGGTATTGGTAAAACTAGAAACCTGATGTGGTTCGTTTTCCCCAGAAGCGATTTATTTTCGAAAAAAACGAGGAAATCGATTCTCGGGCTCGGCAGGTCAAAATCACAGGAAATTAATCTTGAAAATCAGTACTATAAACTTGCATCGCGCTGGTAAACTAAAGCGCGGAGAAACACATAGACACTTCTTATTAACAGAACAAGCCTTTTTCATTAACTAGACAGTTACAAAACAGCAGTATCGAAATTTAATGAGCACAAACAATTCCAAACTAAAAGGCAGGTTCTGATGTTCACGTAAAAACTGATTTGGAACCTAACTTCTGTGAAATAACTTATCATGTGCCATAACCCCAAATGGTCTCAATCCTCGTTCAATAGACAGTAGAAACATTGAACTAAACTATACCTTGAAACTGACTGCTGTCTTTGGGAAAAATTCGAACACAGCGAATATTAACAAGTGGGGCTTAATGAAGTTCAACTTAGCCGCATCCCAAAATACACCAAAATTTCCGTGTTAAGCTACACAATCTCTCTTTTCTGTGTTGTTGCTTGATGCTTGATGATGGCTTCAAACTAAAATGGTCGGTTGAACTCAAAAAACGTAGAGGGAAAGGAAAAATTGAACGATACTGGTATTATCGTTGTAAGCTCTGTGCAAACCACGACAAAAAGTGACATCTAATATGCTACACCTGTGACATCATATATCCAAATTTGGTTAAACAATTCAGTCACTGTATTTGGTTACGCAATGCAATCAAATGTACAAAGAAAATTTGCACACGAAGGAACAGAAGTTAGAATTATGGCACATGTTAAATATTTCACAGAAGCTAGGTTCCAAATCAGTTTCTACGTGATCATCAAAACCTTTCTTTTAGTTTAGCATTGTTTGTGTTCAGTAGATTTCGCTACTGCTGTTTCACAACTATCTAGGGAATGAAAAGACTTGTTCTGTTGATAGAAAGTGCCTATCTTTTTCTCTGCCCTTTAGTTTACCAGTGCTGATTTTCAAGATTAATTTCCTGTAATTTTGACCTGCCGAACCCAAGAATCGATTTCCTCGTTTTTTTCGAAAATAAAGCCCTTCTGGCGAAAACAAGCCACATCAGGTTTCTAGCTTTACCAATACCTAATTATATGCAAAATACGAAAGAAATCGATTTTTCAACTACAGCCGCGATATTGAGATTTTGCTTGATTTTTACTGAAAGTCGCTCTTAAGGCGTCATATCTAATTCCGTAAATTGTTTGGTTCAAGCCAGTTTGCTTATTATGCCTTACATATTGAAATTAAAACATGATCAAAATCTGCTCTTACTAAGACCGGTGGGGGAGGTATTTCTTTCACGTAGTTTCGGGACACTGAGTTCCAGCCTGTGTACGCGTCAGTAGATCCATGCCCAGCACAATTACTGACCCAGAATCCCACGTGCATTGTGCCCTTGCGGAGTTTCCCACACACTCCTTCGATGTGACGTGGAAAACCAAATAAGAAGCAGAAATCGAAATATCAAGAATATTAGGTTCAGTGTAGATAAATCGAGCTAAGGCTGACGGTAACACAAAAACATCCACAGGATAAACAGGACGACTTTTGACCATTTATGTTAAATTTTTATTGAATTTATTTTCGCTACTAATCTCCCAAAGATTTATCCAAGACATATTCAAAGATCTAACTTGGAGCTATATACGATTTAGCTGATCAATTCAACGGAAATATTTGCGCAATAAATTAAAGTTTGTGAAGCTGCAAGCTTCGTATTTACCTTGATTAGTTCTCAAATAATTTTACATCTCCGTAACTCATAGTACAAAACTTTATTTATTGAGTTAAAATCTTATATACTCAACTTACTGAAAAAAAGGAAATCTACATGTACAACACACGCAGTTCGAAATAGGATTGAATATTAATGACAGTAATATAACTGAATTCCTATAGCCTTTCCGCCGATCTGATCACTTCACGGACGAGTGTTTCCAGAGGGCTGTTCATGTCGAAGGATCCCAGAGGTCGATTATACCATTGTCCATGCCAACTATATGGAAAAAAGATCCGGAAAAAACGAGACGAAAGGTACCTAATCTTTAATAACGCAGTTGAAGTGACAGTTTGTTTCTTTTTCAACGCATCGACCATTGTGCAAAACTTATTTTAAAGTATTTTAAAATTTATTTTGCTTGTGGAAAACCCCTTCAGTTCTGCCGTCTGCTAGCGCAATGATCTTCGACGTAGTCCTCAAAAAATGCCTCCTTGGCGAACGCAGGACCGCCACGATTAAGCCAATAGTTTGTACTGATTAGCCTTTTTCTTTTTTTTTTAATTCCGCGTGTGTTGATTTCAAAGCAGTAATCGCTTAGAAGCATGGTCATTTATTTTATAGCATACCATCCTGAATGTGGAGAAACATTTCTCCTTATTCCCTGTCGTTGAAGAGTCGATTGACGTGATTATTGTTCGAAATATTAGAGATATAAAGGCTTCAACAGGTCGGCTCGTCTTGCGTGGAAATTTAAGTTGGGAAAAAATATCACACGCCACTATTTGTCTAAGGGGTTTACAATGTTATTTCATTTAACTGTCGTAGCAATCTTAGTAAATGAACCACCAAGAAAAATGATTAGATATCAAGTTATTATTTTTAAGCAATGAATAAAGCAAGTGACCTCAAATGGAGTACTGCAGCTCTGTGTGGGATCCCTAGGGAAAAGGAAATGTAGCAACCCTAGAGAAAGTGCAGCGTAGGGCCGCACGTTTCGTAAAAGGCGACTACAAAAGAGAATCCAGTGTCACGCAAATGATATGCGATCTCGGATGGCAGCGCCTCGAATCGCACAGGGCTGTCAGCTGCCTATTCCTGATGTACACGATTGCCCACGGCCTTGTGGACGTTGAAAGCCAGATGCTGGTCATTAGTGTACGTGCTACTAGACAATCCCAAGGTCAATACTAGCACTACAGGAATATCTTAGCGCCCAAGAGCTGCTCCAGAGATTCATTCTTTCCACGCACAGCCCCAGAGTGGAATCATCTGCCCTCTCATATTCGGAACGCTTCTTCTGTTGACTACTTGACTCATGCGAGACCAAAACATTAACGATTCAATCAGTAAAAGCCATTACTATGACTAACTAACCGCTGACCGTATTTCCCTGTGCACATATATCCCATGCAGGAGATTTGCACAGTATAAAATTTAGATTTAAATTTAGATTTAAGTGCAAGCTTCGTTTCCTCAGCGGTCCGCATGTTGTTGAGCACCAGAAAATTTTCCTTGTGGCTTTGATTTGCACTACAAATATTTAGATTCCTGTCACACAAGGCCTCCATTTCTTAAAAAAGGACTTGGTTTATTCACTTTTTCGGCTCAAGTTAAGAATTCAACAAAAACTATTCAAAATTTTAAGAAACGCCAAGCACTCGTGTTTCAATTCATTAACCCTACTCAGACCGGGTGTTTTTTGGTCTTCTGGGACTTGGGGGGGGGGGGGGGGCTGATTCGGCCCTAACCTCTTAACTCCGAGGATATTAAAGCTATGACAACGAAACTTGGAGGGCAGATAATAGGTCCATAAACGTTTCGTTTGAGGTCCACAACATAAGTTGATGACGTCATATGACGTAACAATTACGTCAGGTTCTAAAATGGCGGCCATCTTGGATCCGCCATCTTGGATTTCTTGGTTTTTCCAGAACCTTTGGAATTTGCCAAAATTGAACAAAAAGTAACCGAAATCAATAAAAGAACACGAAAATGATATAAAAATGTAAAACTTATTTCAGAAAAGTTATAATTTTTCACTGAAAAAGTGAAAATTTAAAATTCTGAAAAACAGCCTGCAAAAAAGTGGTTGCCATGGTAACTTCAAATTTGATGGACAAGCACTTGCTATTCCAAATTGTTCCCAGATAAATTTTAGGAAAAATTACCAAGTTTGGTTGGTTTAGTTTGCTTATAAAAAAAGTTATAAACGTCCAAACTCAGTCCGGGCACAATCGCTCCCCCCCCTGTCTGAATAGGGTTAAGCGATCACTGTACTATGGTGGACACGACAAGCTTCATCAGCTGACTGCCAGATGACTACAGCATTACGGCTCTTCAAGAAAGTTTCCCATACTATGCTAAGAATGGCCAAAAGTCTAAATGCTTTACAATATATAATGAATATAAACAACGGCAGACAAAATATAGCCTCTTTTATTTCTCCAACGAAGCGAACAATAAAATCAATCGACCGGTGCTTGAGAATTCGCGAGCACCAATTTCTAGAGTTTTTAAATTTACAGGTGTTTTGTCTAAATTTACAAAGCTTGAAACATCAGTTCTTCAAATAGCTGGACAGCGATTTATCTGTTGGATGAGAGTTATCCGCTCTTCGAGCAACTTGTGCCTGAACTGTAATCACTGTATAAGCACTATTTCGCTCATATTTTGAACTCCCGCCGATAAGGCGAGAAAAACAACTTTGAACAGTTTGTTTACAAGCTTATAAGCTGAAATCTCCTGACATCATTTCTTACATCTTAAGGTAAGAAAAAGTCATCATTTGCCGAATGAAATGAATCCTCTGATGCTTGGGAAGCTAAATACTGTTCCAAATCGTAGAAATACTCTTTGAAGGTTTCACAGTCGACGGTGTGCATCTTGAGTCAAAACACAAGGAAACGCGACTGAGGTGAGCCTCTGACGTCACAAGCTATTAAATTGCTTAATCACCCAGGAACACGTTTTCAGTGATGGCAGACACATTTTACTCAACTTTGAAGCTAAAAAATATTAGGATGGACGGTTTCTCGTTCAGTTTTCTGGGTAAATATAGACCCAACGCGATATTCTGCGACAGAATTTGGCCGAAATAAACCTACGAATTTTCGTCTCAGTGGCACTTTAATGCAACCCATTCTGGGCACGGTTATTTAAGCAGACACAAAACTTCCCTGTTGCAATGTCTTAAATATTGAAATGTGGTCAGAATTGTAATACGAATATGAAGACACCACACGTAATTTCTCGGGGTGGAGGAGGGGGGAGGTATTCATGTATGAGTACACACACACACAAGACAAGGTCGATGGTCGAAGCAAAGAGAACATAAGTTATAGAGAATCAAGGTAAAATAAGGATAGCTGTAATCATGTAATTATGCACCTTAAAATAATCATTGCATGTTATATTACATGCGTACCGTAGCAACATAAGGAAAAGCATATTGAGATGCAACGAAACCAAATACAAATGTTGCCACTATCAACAAAAAGAAATTGATTATGGTGACGAACTGTAAAAGGAAATTATAGTGGAAACCTGTTCATACAAGCAATAACGGGTCATAAACGTTTGGTTGCATGAACTGGTCTGATTAATCGAGTTTTCATATTAAAAATGACGCATAATTTAACCTTAAGGCCAAGAAAAGTGGTTGAAACAACATGGTGGTCATAGGTTGGTGTCCCACTGCATATAAACGATAAACTTTAAAAAATCTAGTTTCTAATGACATCAGCTCTTTTGAAGAGCAACTAACGCTCTGTTGCTTGTGTGTGCGAGCGCACGCTCGCATGAGTGTGGTGTGGAGTGGAGGAAATGCAGGGGTAAGGAAGGCGCGAGTACCTGCGTAAAACGAAGGGAGAAGAGGAGGTGAGAAGTGTAATTACTAAGGTGGTGGGAAGCCAAAAGAACAAGGGAAAGAGGCGGGAAGACAGCAGGGGCACGATGCGAGATTTAAAAAAGTTATGGGAAGCGTGAAGTTCGCCCCCTCCCTCCCCCCCCCCCCCCAACTGCCTTCTTGGGATGAGCGTGCTCATTCCTTTGCCAGCACGCGCCCTGTTAGTTCCTATATTTATATATTTATTGAAATATTTGTCTGAATACGGTTTTGCTACATTCGTCATGCATGACGTCATTAGTAACAACACGTGCATCATTGTACAATCACGCAAAAACTTTTTTAAAGTTTCCTGATATTTTCCACTTTCAGGTTCGTCACGTGCAACGGATTTTCTAAGGCAACAAATAGAATGCGGTTCTGTTTACATGTTTTTAAAAATACCTGCTACAAATGACAAAAAATAATGAAAGTTAAGAATCCACAGTAAAAATAAACGCCAGCGCTAACGCAAGACTTTTTATCCATGTTTTTGAAGGCCAAATTCAAGACGTAATTTGACGCCACACGTATTTACCTAAAAAGGGAATAACTTTGCTTCCTGCTTTAAGGCGCTGTCACACTAGGCAATTTTTCATGCAACTTGTCCCGCAATTTTGTTGTGCCGTTGCGAGATTAGTTGCACGCAACGTTGCCTAGTGTAACACAGCTACGCAACGCTGGAAAAATTCGCTGCAGCGTTGCGAGGATCGTTGCGAAAAGTAGACTTCTATTTCTTGCAACGATTGCGGCAACAAAAAAGTTGGGACACATGTTCATTTCAGGGTATATTACACTGGGCAATTGTTCGTGCAAATTGTATCGTAACAGAATTGCGAGACAATTTGCAAAAAAGATTGCCTAGTGTAACAGCGACTTTAATTAGTCATTCAAGAGGGCATTTAGACGTGAAAAAATTGACAAGTCACCCAAGACCAACCACAACAACCACATGATCAGTTGCATCACATAATAATATTATTATATCTTAATGAAAGTCACATAAGTTTACGACATCCCATGTCCGCATGCATGCGGCACGCTTATTTCCATTTGCTAGCACCTCTCACACATAAATGAACATAAAATGGCATACTTTGCAAAACGCTAAATACTTAGGATAAACAGGAGCAGTTTTTATTTTCTTTTTAGTGAGAAAACGGACGATCGAATTGTGAGACTTAAGATTCCCTTGATTTCTTTTTTTTTTTTTGCCATTTGGGTAAGATAAACTTTTTAAGGTTCCCTTTTTGCAAATTCGAGAAGTAGCTCAATAAATAGTTACTTGCAGTATACTGATATTCGATCAGTCATCCAAAGAATGTAACCTCTTTCTGAGCTGAATTCAGTTAACTACCGTCTGGTTTAATTTGCGTGCGTCATAGTTATTTAATCCTTGACCTGAAGGCTGTCTAATCACATCAAAATAAAGCATATTTACGCACCCTGCAAAATTTATAGGGACTATCTCTCAGCTATTTTTCGAAACACTTTGGAGACCTTATGGAAAAATTTGCACCAACGGAAACTTAAAAATAATGGTCCAGTTTTGTTTTAAGTTACCACGCTAGAACACTGAAACTGCTAGTCAGTGCCTTTGAGTCCAGATGGCCAGGATGGAAGCAGGTTGCAACCTCAGGTTCTGTTGTTTTGTCTTGAAAAACACCGCCTAGGACTCATAATGATTTTTGTCCTTCAAGAAATCAATTGAAAACTCCCTCTTGGTACGGAAGTTTGTTCACGGGCGATGATACCAAGTCAAAAGTTTAGAACAGCTTTAACAAAACACCAGCAAAATCCCTGTGACACACTCCCAATAATAACGAAACTAGTTGCTAACAAACTGATACCAAACACTGTTTCATTCATTTATCCCACATTTATTTGCTTGTTGCTTGTTTTTCAAGTGAGTTAAAAAAAGGCTTGATGCACCAGCATTGATAACTTAAACTGCTTGGTTATATCATAAGCAGGCTTGCTTAACAATCCTTTAAAGCACCTTAAACTTGCAAAAAATCAAGTTCTGCTCTTTTTAAGCCTGTGGGGGAGGTATTTCTTCCACGTAGATCCGGGACACGGAGTTCCAGCCGGTTGCCGCGTCAGCAGATCCAAATCCACCGCAATTACCGACCCAGAATCCCACGCGCACTGTGCCCTTGCGGAGTTTCTCGCAGACTCCTTCGATGTGACGTGGACGGTGTAAATTCTTCAATTTGCCGCCATTTCCATACCGCATGTAAACCACGCCATCAATGGCTGCCGGAGCTGAGCACTCTGCACTGTTGAAGGTGAAATACCATCGCCTGCAGCAGTGGTTGCAGTTGTAGATGCGAAGATTGCCAGCCCAGTAGACTCGCAGCGCTGTTTTGTCAGACATTTTCTTAAACGCACATTCCTGCGAAAAAAAATGAAAAACGATAAACCGTATAAGAAGCAACAACAAAATCTAAAGAATATTAATTCAGTGTAAAGAAATCGAGCTAAGTAGCATAAAAAAAGCATCCATAGGATAAAAAGCACGACTTTAGACCGTTATGTTAAACTTTTATTGATCATTCTTTGCTATTAATCTCCCAAAGACTTATCCTGAACATAACAAAAGTTTTAACTTGAAGCTATGTACGTACGATTTAGGTGATCAGTTCAACATAAATGTCAGTTTGTGGACGCAATAAGTTAAGGTTTATAAAGCTTCGTATTTACCTTGATCAATCCACTGTCCTTGTCGTCATTTAAACTCTTAAAAGCGCATTGTTTCCAGTTACGAACCAAGGAGCTTGGTGGACCCTGGAGGCCTGGGGGACCTCGTAGGCCTGGAGGACATTGACTTCCACGGGCACCTGCATCACCCTTCTTCCCGGGTGGACCAGCAGGACCCGAGTTTCCTTGAGGTCCCTTGGAACCTTGGCGACCTTGGCTTCCACGAGGACCTTGTTGTCCCTTCTTTCCAGGTGGACCCGCAGGACCCGAGGGACCTTGAGCTCCCTTAGGTCCTTGTAGACCTCGTCTTCCACGAGCACCTTCGTCACCCTTGTTTCCTCGTGGGCCCATGGGTCCTTCAGGTCCATGATTGCCGGGTAATCCCGAAACACCTGCTGATCCCGCTGGTCCAGGGCTTCCTGGGATGCCTGGAATGCCTGGTGCGCAGAAACAAGCATTGTGAGCACAAGATCGATATGGTGACGTCTGTTGAGGGCCCTAAGTGAAAGGAATGAAATTGAATAGAAGTGTGATGTGGACGTAATTTTGACACAGACAGCATGCAAAGCGCAATTTTGTAGCTCGGAAAATAGACCCTAAAATAAACCAATAACTCCCCATTCGCAGTACTAGTCGATATGTGTGTAAATTACTGTATTTCAGTGTTTAATTCACAGGATTCCTCTAGAAACAGCGAAAAAATTATACTGCCGATTATCGATTTACTTTGTAACTTTGCACTTTTGTTGAGAAGCACTTAGTTAATTACAATTCCATAGTATCAAACGTGAACTAAAAAGCTAAATTATAAAACCCAAGAAAATGAAGACATTATTCACGAAAATGTTTTCATAGACGCGCGTTGACTCCTCCTTCTACAAAAAAATGGCATTTCACATGATAGACGTAAGTGAACAAAACAAAAACTGTCAGAAAGTGTAGAGCCGTAAAAAATAAGTCTAGGTTAGTAGCAGTAATGGATTAGGTGAAATAAAAAGGAGTTCATCGTTTGTGTGTCGCTAAATAAACTCACCTTGCTGTCACGTGGTTTGCTGCTGCTGTTGCCATTTGCAGAACACAAGGTGATCATCAGCGTCATCACTACACATAACATGGCGGTCAGCGGTATCTTCATATCGGCGCCTTGGCTTTATTTGCAACCTGTGGATATTAACATGCGAAGTGTAGAAAAAAAAACAGTGATCCATACTAACTGAAGAGAATATTACATTGTGGTATGGTGGTCTAAATATTCCCTGTCAGGATTGACTGATATTTGGATCTGCGTTAGACTCTTTCAGTCATGCATCATGCACACTGTTCCACTAACATTATGGATTTTTATGAAACAGCAAACTTGGGAAAAGGAAATGGCGTGTATTCTTGAGTAGTTCGTAAATAATTTCAATGCCGTAGCGTATGCTAACCCCTAAATCAACATTTTTGACGATAATTCTCGTATAAATTATCCGACTGGAATCTCCATCAAACCGAAACGGGATTGTCCATCTTTTGCATTTTACACCATTATCCGGTTTTGTCCATCATGCTTTTCAAATGTTATTTTTGCCTTTTCCTAACGTTTTAAAAACTTCATTTCATTTTAAGTCTAAAAGTGAGAGTCATTAAGTTAGTTTACGGTTATGTGTAGGGTACCAACCTTGATAGAGTGTCTATAATCATCCGGCGAAGAATGATAAACCTCTTGCTGTTAACAAAAGATAAAGATTATTTGCTCTCGACACCGAAAGTTTTATCTCTGGTGAACGAGTTTCACGACAAAACACGTTTTTGACCTGATTACGTGTAACATTCCAAAACTAGACAAGCACTCCTATTGGTTAAATTATTCCGGAATGTACCAATCTCATAACGTCTTTTATTTTGAGTTGTTTTGGCAAGTTACACGAAAAAGCACGACTAAGGTGTATCACGTGCAAGATTTGAAAATTGGAAGAAGCGTTCTTATTGGTAAGAACATTTCCCGAATGAGCCAATAATGGGGACTCTCTTGTCAGTCTTTACCTCATGATACAGCTAGTACGAGAGCTGATGACGTGCACAATGTAACAAAACGTAGCAGTGGCCATATTGGATGAGATACAAATAATTTATCAAAATGCATTCAAAAAAATGTTCCACTTTTGGATACGGTAATAAATCTGTTGAAGTCTGACAAAATCTGATGAAGCCTGCCTCTTTAACTGATTTAATTAACGGTGAAGATCGCCTATGTTAATGATAACGGCGTTTAGTTTTTGCGAAAATCGTGCGAAATTTGAGATGAAATTGTTCGCGGGCCAAAGTTTCGTGATATTCGATGAGTCATGTACAAATGAACAGTAAAAAGATTTCAGTCCTGTAAAAGAGAATTTAAATTTCAATAACGAGAGCAACAACGTAAGCAAGTGAGTTGGATTGATTTTTAAGGCTTCATTTGTCGCGAAATTTTAACGATCCGTACGCAAAAATTAGAAAATGAAAACAAACTTAGGCAAAAATAAAGGCATTAGAGTAGCACAAAACAGTCCAAGCAGTGTTGATTGTCTTAAAACAGCTCCAACACAAACTTTGAGGCACAAATACTTTGTATCAAACCTAGTAAAGAAAGCAACCCAAAGTATATGTCACACACAACCGGAAAAAACTCAAATTAAAACGGAATTTCCGAATTTCTGATCCTCAAATGAATAGTAATATGTAAGGAATGGAATATCGATAAAGATTGTTGCGCTGAAGATCTGTTGACCACAAAACGAGTCTCTTCACCTCTTCAGTTTGTTTTCGTCTTTCGTTCAATTTAATGATAGTAAATAATGCATACACAAATTTCTGTGGCTGGCTTTCAAACTAGGTTGCTATCAAATCGAACAAAAAGAAAACTGCAGTTAAGGCCCGCGATCAGGTTATGTTACGAAGAATCATAGCTCGTCAATTTTTGCGTCTGTTCACCAAGAGAATACAGGGTACCTATTGTAACTGGAGCTTCGTTCACTGTTGTTTTTCCACAGTCACGCGAAGTTAAATTCTACAATTAAAGTTTGTGTTAAAAATTTATTACCAGGTGATCCCATTTTTGCAACATGAAGTTACTGGAGAGCGAACAAGGCTGCGGGATAATGTAACAGTTAAAGCTATATTTGTCTCTGAGCTTTTATGGTAAAATTTTACAATAAGAACCTTGAGCTTGATTGTTGTAGTGCCGGGGGCGATAGATTTCTTTGTTTAATGAAACACACATCGAATTCAAACACATTCTAGAGGACTTTTGCTCGCAAAAAGAAAAAAAAACCGATAGGTCTAAACCTGTTAGTGAGCATGAATCTGACCGATAGTTCAAAATTTTCTTTTTCTCTGTTTACCTTAATAAATTTGCAAAATTTTGTTTTATTCCGCGAGACTCTCGCACCGTGAATCGAAGGTATCAGTCAACATCAGACTTCTGAATTCAAACACTCACCTTAATTGAAATGAACAGCATTTGGGTTTTAAGGCGAAAAACAAGAAGCTGAAATAGCGGAGCAGAAACAAAATAGGTTTATTAAAACAAGTGAATAAAGAAACTACAAAAGGTTAATGATAAAGAAACAGCGAGCCTACACGGCGAGCTTCTTCAGTCCTTTCTTTTCCCTGTTTAGGGTTAAAAATATTTTCTTTAATTTTAAAGAAGATCCTCGCAGTTATCTTCATTCCGCAGTTCAAATATATGAATTTCATATATTCATAATTTCAATATTTTCTTTGTTACCCAAACTTGTCCTTTTGCTTTATTTACTGACTGAATACTCGCAAGAACAAGTTGGTGAAACAATATACTCATTATAATTAGCAATCCTATTGGCCCAGTAGACGGTTGGTCAATTAGCTGTTTCGTCCAATAGAAAAGCGTCTTTCATTTCCACCTTGCTAAGCTCTGCTTCCTAAATTGGAGTGAATTTTGCTTTGTTCCTTTCAGATTTGAAAGAAAAAGAAAAGAGCCTCATTCTACAACATTCCGAATAGAATAACCAAAGGGCAGGGCGAAAATGCCTGTAGACATTCTGAAATCTATGGGACAAGTGTTTCTCTTTTACTCCACACACATTATTAAATCAAACTTTTTTAAGGCTATGTATAACGTATGTCATCTCCATATTCTTTCTCTAAAATACCCTATCGTCTCAATAAAAAAAGAGCAGAAGCAAGCTCTGCACTATCTCTTAATACTCTGTGTGTGCCGAGGTACTCTCTGTACAAAGTCTTCAGCTAAGGCCTGCATATCATACATCTTTTCTCACTCAGTCTCTCTTTTTGAGAAGTGGAGAATTGAGTTTTTAAGGGAAAGCCTGCAATGAAACTGCAAACGACTGCAACTTGTTTGATCAGTTAACTGGTAAGAGTAACAGTAAAACGTTATTGAAAAGGAATAGTCATAACATTATCCAAGATTGTTAAGATAATGATAACGTGAGAGAACATTACAAAATCTATGTTAGATCTTAAATTGCCGTCAGACATTTTTTAAACAAGAAACAAAAAAAAAAGGGGGGGGGGAGGAATTGACATGTGGGCATTCTAGTTAGAAATTTGAGTCTCTAGGAAGCCGGGTATTTTCTTTCTTCCTGAATGGGCCATGAAAACGATATCATCGGGTCAACTAGGTATCAAGATACCAAAAGTGCGAGGAAAACGATATCATCGATAATAAATTGTTGAAATAAATGATACGTATGACCCGCATATTGTCACAATGAAAAATAATAATCAACAACACTTGCGCTTTATTTGCATGACCATAAAACATTACAGTATTGCAAAAGCATAAGATAATATATAATAACAATAATTACAATAAAAAGTCATTAAACAAAACTAATCAAATAATCACTGATCAAGAATAATACTGTTTTTGACAAAGTAGTTTTGGCAACACATTTCTTTTATTGAGGGTCATTTTCTTTCCATTTTAATAACAAAGTGAAATCAAGCCTTTTATATTTTCTGTCCAAAGTTGTGGTGAGACACTAAATTCTATGTTTACAGTGGATGTGTGGAAAACGGCATCCACTAATAAACTAACAAGCGATCAGCAAGTTGATTAAGTCTCTTTTTCGTACAGCCATTTCTCAGCGGCACCCAAAGAGAAAATCCGTTAAACGACTTAAAATGTCCTCCTGTGTTTTCTCGGGTTGTTTCAGGGCTTTAAGCTAACACAGGTTGATCTTTTCACATTCTTTAGCCGAACTGTATTTTAGGGAAGAGATTCTCGTCTCCAGAATGTCCTAGCTGCTGTTGGCTTCTTGAAAAAGCTGGAAACTCAAGACTCCCCGAGATTTCGAAATGTTCAGCCCTGGCTAAAACATCGGTTTTATCATGAAAAATTCAACTCACAAAATGTCGTGCCACTTTTTTCAGCGAAATTTTTAGCTCTCACGTCTCCTGTGCAAGGGTGAATGTTTTTTCGCAGTGCGCTAGAAAGGCGACAACTTTTGTGTAAAAATCGTGTCGCTTGTGGGCGCGAGCGACACGCACGATTATATTGTAACCATGGCTCCTTATTTTCAGTCAAAATTAAATAACTGATTATATAGCAATGGTTTTAGCCCTAAAGAAATCCATAAAATCGAAATAAATATCGACCGCAAACAAATTGAAATCCGAAAATCAGTTAAAAAAAAAACCTGAAATATCCCAAACACAAGGAAAACACACTGGAAACCGAAGCCGTCAAATGCACGCCAAAACTCCGATTTTTGTTCCACTCAAAAAAGGGGAAACCGAGATAAGGAACGAAAACCTAAATCGCAATGTTTAGTGCAAAATCCAAAATCTTATTTGAAAAATGATCAAAACTGACGTACCGAATGTCCCCTTCAATAAGCGAAATTGACCTAGTAAATTAACCAAGCTCCAGGAACGAATATCAGCTTGTGAATTAATTTACTTCGAGAAGCAGCGTATATCTGAGACCGGCAATTAAGATGCAATTTAGGGCCTGATTATAAGCTTTTTTCTCTCCTTTGTATTTTAAGCGAACTACACCGACGACAGAAAATGGATATCAGCAAACAAGTTTTATAAAATAAATCATTTACCTTTGAAGCAAATTAACGTTAGCATGCCTCTTGCCGCCTTCTCCTAATTTTAAAAGATAAAATGTTTCTTAGATCACCAACATCACAATGAGTTAAAAATTCAGAAATTAAAATCACATACTTCCACAAATTAAATCAAAATTTGGAACTCTCTCCATCAGTTTCTCCAAATTTGGAACCAAAAAAAAATTTCTATGCATAATGAAGTTCTCGTCAGATCAAGTTTTGAAAATACAAGTAGACACCCAAACTTCTCTTTGATCAGTTCCATTCTAACAAGCAATGCTATTGGCTAGGGTGGAACTTTGCTGTCACAGATTTGCCCAATGGAATGATCTCTTATAATTTTTGGTTTTTGTCAAGTAACTGTCAAAGCCATTTGAAAAAGATCAAATTCAGACTCTCATAATCAAGCCAACTTACTAGGCTCTGGGACAAATTTTTGCATACTTTTACAGCAGCTAGCTAGTTGACAAATAATTTAATCTCTCTGTACTTCCATGGGATAAAATATCGTCAAGTTAAGAGCTCATATACTCAATACACTAAAGAAAAAGATAATTACATGTACTTATCAACACATGAAGTTCAAAACAACATTGAATATTAATAACAGTAATATAACTGGTTTCCTATAGCCTTTCCGTCGAATTTTTCAGTGACATTGTTAAATATTTATTTTTTGGTTAAAACCCGCCCAATGTACCTTATCACCTAATCAGCCGAATAATATCGACCTTAATCTTTTTCCAGCGTGAATACAGCAGCTATAATGCTTACACGTCAGCCAATAAAACTGTAAACAGTGCGAGCCGTTTGTTTACTTTCAATTGGTGATTTTGACACTGGTACATACAAAATTGTATTCAATTTGAATCATATTTGAGTTAATAAAAAACAAAAAATAAAATGTTGGGCCAGCAGTTTATCGGTAGACAAGACAAATTGAAACTAATTGCCCAAATAAAGTATGTAACCTACCTTATGGCTACACAATTAATACGTCCACTTGCAATTGTTATTAGAACCACTTTGGTTTGGCCCGTAATAAATAATTAAGATCTCCACGTCATTTTCTTGAGTGAAAAAAGCAAACCTTCAATCCAGTTACCCCTCAGTATAACATGCCCATTTTGTTGGCTCTTGATGGACGGAGTTTCGATGTGCCACTGTAATTCGTCAAAATTGATCTGTGCTGGCCCCAAATCTTGTCTGTTTCCTGTTCATCTGAGTTGCCGGGGATAAGCCATTCTTGGAACGGATAATTTGATCGCGTTCTGATCCGCCGGAAGGGAAGGATCAAAGGGGGGAATCGAATTTCTTTCTTCGCCTTCTCTTTACTTATATTTCCTCAAAGATATTTTATATTTCCTCAAACTAGTCCTGTTTACACTTCAACAGTTGGCTGAGCCCACGGTCTTTATAAGGCTGTTACCAAGCAAAAAACACGTAAAGTGACGTAACAACTTTCGAAATCAACATCCTTCCCAGGGCCCTCTTTCTTTCTATCTCTCTTCTTTTTTGTTAAGAGAGATGAGTCTTGAGAAAGCCTGGATAAGGATGGACAGAGCTGAATTAATTCTCATTCCCAGAGTCCGAGATACTGTGGTCTTTGCCAAGATCATAACGAGTTGTCCAAAAGGAAAAAATGAAAAGAGAAGAGAAGAGGAAGAAGAAAAAGAAAAGGAATCAAACAAAAGACAAGGAAAGAAAAGAGGTGAAAAGAAATAAATAACGGCCGGATCAGGTTCAAATTTCCATTCTAGCCATGGCTTACAATTCTGCAATTGCTACGATGAACGCCAGCAAAACACCTAAATCATTTCGCCAATTATAAGGTCATCTGCCATCACTGATTTATCCCACTTTCTTCTTTCTGTGAAAGCCTGTCGTACAGTTTGTTTTTAGCTTTTGATTTAAATTTTGTTTCACTTTTTCGCGAATTGCAGAAGTGCAACAGAATAAATCACTCTCAAGTTCGTAAATACTTACTATCGTCTGACGTTCGCATCATATCTGGCTTCCCAGCCTGCGGGAAGAGGCTGGTTTTGCCAGGATTGAAATTATGTCCAACCTGAACCACAGGCAGCCCAAGCTAAGGTTGAGAGCTGCGCATAAATTAGACTGTTTCTTCCATGCTATGCATAATAATGACATCGGCAACATTTAAGAGTTTGTATGGAATTGCTACAAAACGTCTCAAATTGCCACAAATCAGAAAGAAGTCGAAATAGGAATAATTTGCCTAATTTCACTGTTGTATTGGTCATTATTTGAGGGCTAACTGGGCTGGTTTAAAGCTTTTTGGGCGAGAAATTGAGGTTTTTATTTTTCGTTTTGCTAAACGTTTAGAATTAATTAAAGGCAGCCGGGAAACAGTTTCACACTGCACCTCACTTGAGGGTCGATAAATTCCATCACAATAAACGAATCAAGGTGTATTCTTGGGTCTTTCGCATACCTCTGTTCTTTCTCATGGGTTAAGGATCCTATTTTAGCGGTCAAAAATCCCTCTTAAATACGAAACTCACCTTTCCTGGTATGCGCTTTCATTTGAAGTGCACACATGAATCTTTGCGAGCCGTGTTTCCGTGTTCGTTCCTTGCCTGTGCCTGAACTCGCCATCTTTGTTTTGAGTGCTTGTGACGACAACACGGATTCATTCACGGATTACTTCATGTACTACACCTTGACTTACCCCCAGGATTCCACCCATTTTACTTACACGCGCAACCCTTTTAATTTCGTGACTCTCTAAATGCTAATAGCCCTAATCAAGAGATTATAGGCATTATTGGCTTGACAATAAAAATTTTATGATATCCCTCGCTGTCATTGATTAACTTCAATTTTGAACACGTGCGGGAAGGACAATACTCTAGGGGTACCCTTGAATTGGTTAGTGGGTATACCCTCTAGACCTGTATGCCATGTGCTTCTAGCGATCTAGCCTCGAGCAATTTGTTGAGTTTCAGAGCTACAATTTTATACCTTTTTCCGCCTTCTTTCTCAGGTAAGTGTGTTTTAGCTCCCCATTTCCTCTACTGATTGCATTCAGGACCGTTTACGTCTTTCCACGTATTTTTCTTCTGCATATCTTTTGTTGTTACGAACCTTGGGTTCGCTTGCTTCGCTCGTATCCGCCCGCTCATCTTCGCTTCGGTAGTTCATTATAATTCCGTCATTATGAATAATTCAGTTCGTCCTAAGGCCCTCATCATTGGGCATTCTTTTGTCCGTCGTTTAAAGGACGATCTCCTGCGGAATTTTGACTCTCGTGCATCCCTTGATTTCGGTCTAGATCGAAGCATGGAGGTTTTGTTGCATGGCGTCCGCGGGCTTCGCGTTACTCAACTTCGCCGCGTTATTCCCAGAAAGTTCGCGATCTGTCGCCGGATGCTGTGCTTTTGGAAATCGGCACGAACGATTTGGGTTCTATTTCACCCGAAATTGTGGGCTCCGACATTCATGATATTGTCGAATATTTACATTTCTCTTTATGCAGGGTTCAATTCTACCTGTTACCATCCCCCCCCCGGGCACACCCCCGGGGATTTGCAATTTTTTTCTTACTTGGCGGTCTATTCCCCACCCCCGGGCACGCAGAAAGAGACAATTCCCCACCCCCGGGACTCCTCATCGACCACAAATACGTTGTTTTGTGTTCAAAATTGATTTCCGTACAATAGCACAACCAGACGTTTTGACAAGAACTTAAACGCTTTTCTAGAGCTTACTGAACGAAGGATATTACGGACACTACATTGAAAAAGAAAACTGCAGAAAAAAGTCTAACCGCACTGACATTCGGCTGGCGAGTAAAGAAATGTTCTTCACCGCGTTTTATTCTAAATATAGCACATGCATTAAAGAGATCCGGTGAGCAAATTGATGACAGCATTTTAAAGGAGTTTTTCTTAGCTTGTTTCACGAGAACACCGGACTGAGATCTCTGCAAAGCTGTGAATCTGTTTCATACAAATGCGCTGACGAAATATTTCTATGTTTGTGATGAACGCCATCCATTCGAGGACGCATCAAACGCACCTTTGAATACAGATTTTAATTTCGAGAAATTATTTTTCTCCAATCAGTCTGCTACAAATTTTAGAGTTTTTCCCTGGAAATAGGCAGTCTTCTCTACGCGGTCCGGCGCAATTGTGTCAACTGAGAAGTGAAAAGCTAGTGACGTGCTTCACAAGAAAAACGAGAAGTTATTTTCGATTTGCCCCGCCCCCCCCCCCCCACCCCCGGGACAAAACAGTTTCAAACAATTCCCCACCCCCGGGCCCGAAGGGCTGGACTTGTCCCTTGGGTTGCCCGGGGGGGGGATGGTAACAGGTAAAATTGAACCATGCATTAGGTATACAAATGGTGGGTGTTTGTTTAGTGATACCTCGTAGGGTTCGCGAGTCGGGTTTGCCCGACGCTGGTTTCAATCTTTTGGCCCTGAAACTAAACCAGTACCTTTCTGTGTTGCTGGATGATACTCCTTTTGCTTTTGTCTGGCATCACGAGGAGCTGGAGTCGCTGGATCGCGCCATTTTGATGCCAGATGGTGTTCATTTGAATCCACATGGCCAATACAAGCTGTACCGGAGCTATCGTGGTGCACTTTTAAAGGCTTTACCTTCGTCGTCTTAGAATGTTTCACAGGGGTTATGGGCTCTTAATAACTTGCTTTGTGTTTTTACTGTTATGTAAGCCTAGAATATTGATTATTTCATCATTGTTGGCCTGGCGCAAACTTAGCTGTTTTCGTGTCACATGGTTAACGCTCATTTATGGCCTCCTACGTTTCCAGGGCATTTCTCTGCATGTCGGCCTGGAGCGGACCTACCCTTTTTTGTTTTTATTAACGTTCATCTATGGCCTGCATTATTACTTGATTTGTTGGCCTGGAGCAGCCTTAGCAGGATTAATTTTCTTTCGATTTTCTTTTGGCCTTTTAAGTTGGCCTGGAGCACACTAAGCCATTTGTTTGTGCTACTTTATTGCCTACTTAAAGCCTGATTCCTTATTTGTCGGTCTAAGCAGAATTAGCACGTTGCTTTGTTTTAATTTACTTTCTGGCTTCGTGCTCATTTATGGCCTACTTTGTTTTTGTTAGCCTGGAGCATACCTTGATTTTACTTTGTTTCTGCTCATTTATGGCTCTCTTTATTTTGCAGCTTCATGGGGTGGCACTTTGCGGCGACACTGTGTTTGTATAGTCTGCCATGCCACCCTGCTGCGCTCGTGTTGTAATTGTTTTTATGTTTGTTTTTGTGTGTTATTTGAGCGGTGATCACTTTTTGCAGCAACTTAACCTACAAACCAGCCTTCTTCGTGGGGGCTCGCTTGTCTGGTTCTTTTTGGTTATCCTAGAATGCCTCGTGCTGCCAGAAATCGTCGCCAGGCTACACGCCCCGCCCCACCGGCCATGCGTCACAGCCAGAGGAACATCTGGCCTCCGGTCCGGTTAATCAATCCTGCCACTTCCCTCGATGCTGCAGCAGTGTCTTCCACCGCCACTTCTACAGTTGTGAGCAGCCTCAACAACACTCTAACCCACACCACACCATCTGTCACCCAAGCAACCAGCACCTCCAACTCCATCATGGCTAGCAGCTCCCTCATCCAGGACATCACTCAAGCAGTGACCCACCAGGTGCTGCGGACCCTTTCCACACACGGTGTGGTGGCTGCCGGTATTACGGCGCCCTCGGCTGCTCCACCTCCCTTCCAACTATCCCATGATGGGGCTCTTGCTGCACCACTGGGGGCAACCGCGGGGGCAGATGCCAGCGTACAGGGGTCGGTGGCATCTGTCCTCCTTTGGGAGTGGGGGCTCCGGCTCCAGGACAGGACAGGCCCAGGGATGTTTTTACCCCCACGAGTCTTTCCATTGATTGTCGAGTCCCTGCTAAACTTAAAGCCAAAATATGGGCTCATGAATATTTTGATTTTGGTTTGCTATTTGCCAACTCCCCTACGGAGCCACAGTACCATTTGTCTGTCACCACATCGGCAGTCTCTGGTTCAGCAGGCCTTCCCACCCTGTGCCTGGAGCCCACTAACAAGGCAAAGCCCCTGACTTCTATAGATGCTTGGACTTCTACCTTTCAAATTTTTGTGGGGGTATATACCACCAAATTCCCCCAGGAGGCCCCTGCCCTCATGAAGTATGGTGAGGTGGTTCGCGATTTGGCAGCGCGGGGGGCCAACTGGCGGTATTATGACACCAATTTCCGCTATTTAAAGCAACAACAGCCTGCCGAAAGTTCCATCGTGGTGGTGCCTGTGCTGGTTGTAATTTCAAGCATGAGTGCCATAAGTGTCATCGGCTACATCCGAGCTCCAAATGTAATTTTCGTCCCCCCAGTGCACCACCCAGCTCCACCTCTGTCGCTGCCAAATCCCGACCTACCAACTCCAGTCAGGCTAAATAGGTTAGCTCCACTACTCACAGGATGTTCGATTAGCGAGACTCAATTTTTGATTTGTGGTTTTCAAAATGGCTTTCCCATACATTATGATGGTCCTGGCAATGCCATGATGGCCCCTAATTTGTTATCGGCCCACCAGCATCCTGAGGTAGTAGACCAATATATTGAGAAAGAATTGTCCTCTGGGCGCCTTGCTGGCCCCTTTCCTAGTTCTCCGTTTCCATATTTTCGTGTGTCACCCCTTGGGGTAGTTCCTAAGAAATCACCTGGGGAGTTCCGCCTTATACAGCATTTGTCGTATCCCTCAGGTGCGTCGGTGAATGATTATATTCCCCCAGAACATACTAGTGTCACTTACGCTCGCATTGATGATGCTGTTCAGCTTGTGTGACTATTTGGGTATACCTATGTCCCCTGAAAAAACTGTAGGTCCAGCGGTGGTTTTGTCATTTACCGGTATTGAACTTGATACCATTCACTCTGAGGCCCGTCTCCCCTCAGACAAGGTGCTGCGGTGTGTTGATTCACTTTCAGTATTTCTGACTCGGAAGAAGGTTACTCTACAAGAATTAGTCCCTTATAGGGCTTTTGAATTTTGCATGTTCTGTTGTCCTTCCGGGACGGGCATTTCTCCGTCGGCTTATTGATTTAACTGTCGGCATTAAACGACCACAGCACCTTGTCAGACTTAATTCAGCTGTTAAGTCTGACTTGCGGGTTTGGCTCACTTTCGTGTCAGATTTTAACGGCTGTTCCTTTTTTATGCATGAAGGGTGGTTAACTTCATCCACTCTTCATCCATACACTGACGCGTCAGGGGCGTTAGGTTTTGGGGCTGTTTTTGGTGACCAGTGGTGTTATGGTGAGTGGCCTGAGTCCTGGAAATTATACAATATCGCTGTACTCGAGTTTTATCCAATTGTCCTCAGTGTACTGTTATGGGGTGATAGGATGAAAAATAAGCGGGTTCTCTTTTTCACAGATAATGAAGCATTAGTCCATGTTACTAATAAGAATTCATGCCGGGACCCCCTCCTAATGTCCTTTGTACGGAAGCTTGTTCTTTCTTGTCTCAAGCATAATATTTTGTTTCGAGCCCGCCATGTTCCAGGAATTCACAATAATTTGGCGGATTCTTTGTCCCGTTTGCAGATCCAGCGTTTCCAGCAGCTCGCCCCCGCTCACATGCACCCAACTCCGACAGTTGTCCCTCCACCCATGCAGCCTCAAAATAGTGACCCACTTAATTAGTTCTAGTTTGTAGCCATCTTCCATTCCAACCTATCGCCGTGCCTGGAAGCTGTACCGCAATTTTCTTTTCAGCACTGTCGGTAATCCGTCATCTGATTTCCCAATCCCTCCAGCGACACTGGCTCTTTTCATTGCCCATTTATATCAGCAAAATTACGCTTCTTCCACAGTCAATACCTATGTTTCTGCACTGGGTTATTCGCACCGGCTGGCGGGTGTTTCCGATCCCACCAAGGTATTTTTTATTCTAGAGATGTTAAAAGGGTATGGAAAGGTTGACCCGCGCTTTGATATGCGGATGCCACTCTCCATTCCCATATTAACAAAGATTTTTCAGCAGTGCCCCAGTATTTTGGATTCTCACTACGTTTCCACTATGTTTAAAGCTATGTGTGCTATGGCTTTTTATGCCTTTTTGCGCATTGGTGAAATCACAGTCACCAAACAATCACCAGCTGTGTTACAGTTGCGGCAGTTGGAAAAGTTGTCTACTGTGCGTGGGGACACTGAGGCAATAAAGGTTACTTTTTATTCCTTTAAACACCATTACAATGAGCCACCACTCTCCGTGGTTCTTACGCGTCAGCCGGTCGTTTGCCCAGTCGACACCCTCCTTGTTTACCTCCAATTCCGAGGTTGTCGGCCAGGACCCATTTTTCAGCATCTGGATGGGTCACCTGTTACCCGTTCTGAATTTTGCGACTGGTTGGCAAGGGCAATCAAGAGCTGTGGTCTTAACCCAGACAGATATAAGGGTCATAGCTTTCGCATCGGAGCAGCCTCCCACGCTGCCGAGTGTGGCTATTCCGAAACCCAGATTCGTCCTTTGGGGCGATGGAAATCAGATGCTTTTAAAAAGTACATTCGCCTCCCTAGTTTGCAAAGTACACCTACTTGTTTCAGCTCTCCTTCTTAGGCAATTGTTGGTTTGGAATATGGCTGCTTCTCGGCCATGACAAATCAGTCTACAGGGGTGGCTGTTTCGTTGTCTGGCTGATTATTCTTTAGGGGTTACAGGAGCATAGTTTGCAGGGGCACCTGCGCTCACCATTTGATCTTTTAGTTAGTCCTAACATAAACTTCCAAACAGTTTACAGGGGTAGCTTGTTTGGAATTTTCTTTGCCTATATGCAGCGCCGTTTGCAGGGGTAACTGTTCTGCTCCTCACAATAATCTGTATTCCTACACATCACTGCAGTAGCTTGCAGGGGTAGCTGCTTGTCTTTCGGCTTTTTGTTGTCCGTGTTCCTCCAGAGACTAGTCCCTGTTGTCAGCGCTAGGGTGGGGCTGCCCACTTTACCCAAGTGAGCTTTGGCGGTTCATTGCCCTCACCTTTGATGGGCGTAGCTTTGTTTTATTGTGTCGTTAATTTTTGCAATGAATTTTGGAATATTAAAGCGGCTATGTGTTGCTTGCACATAGCCGAAATTTATCCAGACAAAAGGTGTGTGTCTTCTTCTGGCCCATCAAACTGAGCTACCGCTGACAACAGTAACTAGCCCCTGTTAAATTTGTTTGAGAAGACATAAACATTCCAGAGGGATAGCATAAAGGCATTATTGGCCTGACAATAAAAATTTTATGATATCCCTCGCTGTCATTGATTAACTTCAATTTTGAACACGTGAGGGAAGGACAATACTCTAGGGGTATCCTTGAATTGGTTAGTGGGTATACCCTCTAGACCTGTATGCCATGTGCTTCTAGCGATCTAGCCTCGAGCAATTTGTTGAGTTTCAGAACTACAATTTTAACCCACCTCCTCCCACATTGTCCTTTCCTCCCTCTGTCTCCTTATATGTTAGGGTTGCGGTTCATTGCCCTCACCTTTGATGGGCGTAGCTTTTGTTTTATTGTGTCGTTAATTTTTGCAATGAATTTTGGAATATTAAAGCGGCTATGTGTTGCTTGCACATAGCCAAAATTTATCCAGACAAAAGGTGTGTGTCTTTTCTTCTGGCCCATCAAACTGAGCTACCGCTGACCACAGTAACTAGCCCCTGTTAAATTTGTTTGAGAAGACATGAACATTCCAGAGGGATAGCATAAAAGTAAGTTAATATGTCCAGGAGCGCACCTTGGGCCTATGATTTTGTCTACCTTTAGGCAATATTCCATAGAAACTTTAGCCATGTACCAATCCAGATCCACATTTTCCTCTGAATTCCTCGCTCCCCCAACCCCCTCTCCGATTACACCTCCTATGCAGGCTAGTCGCCCTTCCTTTTTAGCTCCTTTCTCCATCACGGTCCACTAAAGGAAATAGGTCTCTCAAGGGGATCAGAATTCAAAGATCTAAAATTAAGTTTTAAATAAAATAGTTGTAACTGTTTTATTTTATATTTCCTGTTTCAGTAATTTCAAAGGCCTCCCATGTGCAAAAAGTCTGACTGTTTAGTACTCTACGAATTTATAGGGAATGTACGGGAATACCGAAAGGTTCGTGTTACAGAAAAAATACTTCGTTAAAAACCTTCTAATCCCCAAAATTCGCCCTTTAGAACTGCAACGACAATAAAATACGTCCATAAATTTTTAAAAGTGCAAACAGTAACACAACTTCTGGTGGTCCTGCATAAAGTTTTGATAGTTATTGAGTAAAAACGTGGAAGGGCCGTCAGTTAAGACTGCGAAAAAGGCCTGACCTCTGACAAGCAGACAACTTAATCAGACATCAAAGCCGTCTGTTCTTAGCTACTTCGTGTTGAAGGGCTCATCGAACAGGCGCCAACTTTGAGAAAGAGAACGGAGGGAAGCAACGAATTTGGCAGCAATTTCCAGCATGAAATTCTTCTAAGACTTTTAATTACCTTATGATAGGAAATTAAAGCTTCATTTAATTAACGCGAATTGTAAAAATTCGCGTTAATTTTAAGTCGCGTTAATTTTTGTGAGTGTTAATTTCCACGTTGTTAAATAAGTGGAGCGTTAATTTCCGCGACCTTAATTTCCATCATTTTAATCCCAAATTCTGGATCCAGTCTGGTCATTCTTGACACCTAAGAAACAATTGCTTTCTTACATCTAGGCAGAATTTAACGCAATTGTTAGTATATGTAATCGCATGAGGCCGAGTAGAATTAAGGATAAATTTTCACGCGTATTTTCAAAGTTTTCACAAAATTGCCCGAGTCGCGTAGCGACGAGGGCAATTTGTGAAAACTTTGAAAATACAAGTGAAAATTTGTCCTTAATTCTACGAGGGCTCAATGCGATTACTTGTTTATAACATAGAGGGCAAAATTTTCTGAAAACTTTTCATTGCACGTCGAAACACAATCCGCCGCCGGCACTCAGAATAAACAATTCTCCACACAAGCAGTTTATTAAACTGCTACTCAGCGTCCAGAACAAAAAAAGAAACTGTCTTTTATGCATATGTTCATTTGTTGAGATAATTACAATTCTAGTTCGTTGACAAACTCACACTCAAAACTCAAACTAAGTAATTTATTTAAGCTCACCTGAGTTGCGAAGCGACCTCTCGCTCGCTGAATTAACCAAGGTTTTCGGTAGTTTTAGAACAAATAACCATTTGCTGTTTCCCGTAAAACGTTCAGGTTCACCTTCTAGAATTTCTCTTCGAACTATCAGCCGATTACCATACCATGTTTGCCAACCAACTCGGCTAAATTTAAACTCTGAAACTATATTCTTGAGTTGAACAACTCAAATCCAATTCAAAATCTGCTTTCGTTCCAAGACGCTTACAAAATGCAAATGACGCGCTCTCGCGCTCAGCCAATCAAATGCGAGTATTTTTGGCGCTTGCCCAATCAGGAGTCAGTAATTTTACCCTCGTTGGAAAGAAAATTAAGAAAAAATGCCCCCTGTCTCAACCAATCAGCAATCAGTAATTTTGCCCTCTATGTTATAAGTAAAGAAATTGCTTCACACACGTGCACCAGTCCTGTAGATCTGTTTTGCGTCATTTTTAAATTCAGTTATAAAACAAATTTGTTCCAGTTGGACCACAAGGTGTTTCTTTGTGTTTATCGCGCTAATTCCCTCGTTATAAAATGTTACCCCTTCTTTCACGTTGAGGGAGTAATTTTCCCTTCAGTTCGCGCTAATTTAAGTCGCGTTAATTTCAAATACCTTAATTAACACGAGCGTTAATTTCCTATAATAAGGTATAAACTGTGAAAAAAATTGGTGCTATATTATACTTCATGTTAGTTTTTTGTACATTCTGGCTTAAGTGTACGGTTGCAATAGCTTGTGTGTACGAGTTAACTGAGAAGCGGGAACCTACGTGAAACGAGGGGAAAAGAGGGGGCGAGAAGTACAGTTTCTAAGATAACAGGAGTTCAAAGAATAAGGAAAAGAGGTGGGGAGGCAACAGTGTCGTGACACGGAATTCGTAAAGGTTATGGGAAATGGGGCGTTCGAACTACTTCTTTTCCATTTGTCACAGTCAGCTACAAAATTGATCAGGTTGATACTTTTGCTCATGCAACACCCACTTTTGCATAGTCAAAATTGCCTTATCCCATAGGAAAGCCGTTGATTTCCCCAAGGACCCCTTCCCCCTTTCAATGCTGTAGGATGTTTTGGACATGGTGTGAAGCAAAAAGAAAAAACCCTGGAAGGAGGAGGGGTGGGGGGAAAGCAACTGGGCGCGGAAGCCAAATTTTGCACCTGGACGTAACAGACATTTCTTAGAAAAGGGTCAGTATTCGGAACAGGGGAATCTCTACAGTACAAACAGTGAACATAGCAGAAGAATCAAAATATAACTCTTGAGTAAACACGAGCTCAGGCAGATCGTCAGAGTCTGGGGCACGTTAAGGCATATCTCATGACGTGATGTTTAAATCCGGTTTGCTAACCCGGGAATCCCCATGAAAAGTAAACAAGTTGACTCGGAACGGCTACGTACCAGACTATGCGCTTACAAAATTACCTCAAACCTAACCAACACCACACGCAAACCACACGCATCGCTTGATGATATTCAGTTATTTTCTAACTTAAAGACTCGTAACAGCTACCTTATTAATTGATGTCCTTTTTTAATGTCCGACTCCTCCGTCTTTATGCAATTAAAATCAACTTCTCGCCTCAAATAAACACTCATCTCTCCCTTCTCAAGAACTGTGATGTACCGATGGTGCAATCCATTAATTGCATCATCATACTAGTGCCAATCCCTTCTCTTCCTAAGCCACCGTTCCTTACCGTGCTAATAAGCTGCAAACACAGCTGTCGTTTCTCTCCTCTGCGAAATACAGGTTACCCAATGAGAAAACTTACAATGCACTTCGGAAACCGTCCTCCCATAAAACGCCAAGGGAAACTGCCTCTCACGCAGCACAATATTACACCGCTGCTATACAAAACGCAACTTTCAAAGCAAATCACATTCACAGAAGCCTAATATGCTCCTCACATTTCACAAATCCTTCCACTCCCACATTTTTACATCTCTCAAAATGCCAATCCCTATAACGAAACTCTTGCGCTAAAAAATTTTTGACCATAACCACTAACTAGATCAGACGACACAGCCAATTTCGCCTTCAATCCTATTAGCTGCTTTACTCAGTTGCGTATGCGTTATACAAGACAAACACTGAAACCCATACTTAACAACCCTTCGCCGTTCATATCTTAAATTCTGTAAATTAAAAGACAAGAACACACGAAGGTAACATTCAGCCGACTAATATGCGCATGCATCTGAAATAAGACAGTACCGCTCTTGAGTAACCGTGCCACAAGCTTTACAGCACTTTGTTCGCTTGTTAAGCCAACTGACGCAAAAGAAAAAAAACGCGTCTATTTCATAAACCGGCGGTCGCCATATGTCGACGACCGGTTAAAAATGATGATCAAATTGTTCGTTAAATCCCGTTGACGGTGGCATATCCTAAAAGCTGGACTGGACCCTGGACCCTAGACTCTGGACTCTGGACTTTTCCTCCCAAAACTATTCCCCCCCCGAAAAAAACCTCTCTATCTCCCCCCATAAAGGTCCCCCTCCCCCCCCCAAATTTCTTCCCCCAAATAAAGTGTGCGAGTTTTCAAACAAACAACGTTCTTCCCACCCCCACCCACCTCCCCGAAAAAACCTTTATGTCTCCCCCCTAAAACTGCCCAAAAGACTCCCTCCCCTCCCTAAATAAAAAAATACAACCACATCGGACTTCTGATTGTAATCGGTTGAACAAATACTTGTCGTCTCAATGTTCTTCCACAAATCGGTATTGAAATCACGAACGCCATCGAACGACCCGACCCAATCCTTAAAAAAAAGTATTTGGCGTGCGAACGTGATTGCTTTAACAATAAGCAAAGATCAGATAAAATTCTCTATCCATCGATGCGACGTGTGCAAGCTCTTATCAGCTGCCAGTGACAATGTTATTTACCTAAGGTGTTACATTTACTCTATCTTTCGTTAGCGTAAAATTTTCCCAAATAAATAATTCGCCGATCGTGACATTTTTGACAGCGAACAAATCTCGATGGGGGTACTCTTCTATAAAAATGAAAAAGAGTGCTCGAGGACAAATTTCTAAAACACGCCTAAAAGGTACCAGAACCTCGCTTCGTGGGCGTGGCTTCCATTCATTTTAGCCCCTAAAAGGGCAAAGTAACAAATACATCCCATCAATTTTTTTAAGATACTGAGAAAGCTTTAACGACAGTCTTTTTTATACTTAAGCAACCTAAGCGCTACCAATCCACAAATTTACCCTCTAACAGGTACAACAGCTCCCCGTCATTTTTATAGGGGAGTAAACCGCCCCCGGAACTAAACTTCTAAAATAAATGAAATAGGCGAATTGATTGCGAATTTAATTTGTATGAACAAATGAATTAGGGAGTACTGATACAGGAACGTCACTTTTCTTAGGTTGAGAAGTTGTTTTATTACTCGAAGAAGTGTGCTATCCGTATTGTCCGTTAAAATATTTTTGTACGTGTGTTTCGGCAAATCACCTAATGTCTTATGTATTTTATATGGCCTGCAGCAAAGAGTTTGTTTTGCTAATAAATAATTAAAATCTCAGCACCTAAACTTGGTCAATTGAGACACCAATGTCTCTGTCTGGATAGTTAATTACGCGTATGCTTTTTAAAAATCTTGTTATCAGATTAGACGATAAAAGTACGCAAGGCCTTGCACGTGTCGGTGAATAAATCCTATCTGCGCGCGGAAAGAGCCTCTGAGCGGCTGCAATTAACAAGCTTTAGTATGACCATCGAACAAGTAACGTTCTAAAAAAAATGCAATTTATTTCAAGGACGCACAATACTTTATGCTTGACTGAAAACAAGAGTAAATGTAACACCTCAGGTAAAAAACATTGTCACTGGCAGCTGATAAGAGCTTGCACACGTCGCATCGATGAATAGAGAATTTTATCTGATCTTTGCTTATTGTGTAAAGCAATCACGTTCGCACGCCAAATAATTTTTGGCAGGATTGGGGTCGGGTCGTTCGATGGCGTTCGTGATTTCAATGCCGATTTGTGGAAGAACATTGAGACGACAAGTGTTTGTTCAATCGATTTCAATCAGAAATCCGATGTAGTTGTATTTTTATTTGGGGGAGGGAAGGGGGTTTTTTGGGAGGGGCAGTTTTCAGGGGAAGACATAAGGGTTTTTTCGAGGAGGTGGGAATAACGGTGTTGTTTGAAAACTTGCACACTTTATTTTGGGGAAGAAATTTTTTGGGGGGAGGGGGGAGTTTTATGGGGAGAGATAGAGAGGTTTTTTCGGGGGGGGATAAAGTTTTGGGAGTCCAGAGTCCAGAGTCCAGAGTCCAGAGTCCAGAGTCCAGAGTCCAGAGTCCAGAGTCCAGAGTCCAGAGTCCAGAGTCCAGAGTCCAGAGTCCAGAGTCCAGAGTCCAGAGTCCAGTCCAGCTTTTAGGATATGCCGTTGACGGTGAAATAAACTAAGTTAACAAAACTTATAATTAGTGACGCTACTACTATGACGAAGGCGCTAACTTGCAAAAGAAAAACGCTAAAATTTTTCGAAGTTTTTCGAACAATACGTGAGGCTGGTTTTCCTTAATTTTATTTTTTCCCATTTGGGGTAGTTCAACAAATCGTAACTTGCAGTAGACTAAGATTCAGTCACCCCGAAGAGACGTGAACTCTTCCTGAGAAAAATTCAAATTGGTCCAATTTGCTTGTATCATTGTTCTTTATGGTCATTAACAAGGGGCACTGAACCAAAGCTGTCTAATGACATCAAAATAAAACATAATTAAGGACTCTGCAAAATTTATAATGACTATGTATGTCAGCTACTTTTAGGAATACTTTGAAGATCCTAAATGAAATTTGCACCAAAGAAAACCTAGAAAATGGCCCAGTTTCGTTTACATACTACGTTAAAACACCGACAATATAAATGGCCAGGATGGAAGTGGATTGCAACCTCAAGTTCTGCCATTACGTCTTGAAAAAAATCGCTTACGATTGATAATGATTTGCTTTCCTTTAAGAAATCAATTGAAAACTTCTTCGTGTTATAGGAGAATTTTTTTGACTAGCGAGGTATCCAGTCGTAATTTTAGAACAGTATTGACAAAACACCACCAAAATCTCCGTGACAGACTGAAAAACAGAAGTCACAAATTACTTACAGGCGCTGTTGATTGTCATATAATGACACCGACATTTCGGCATTACTGCCTTCTTCAGGGTGTTTAAAAAGCTTTGTTTCAGGCCAGTTTTTAAACACCCCGAAGAAGGCAGTAATGCCGAAACGTCGGTGTCATTATGTGACAATCAACAGCGCCTGTAACTAATTTCTGACTTCTATTTTTCAAGTTCAAGGTGCTGCGCAGAATCCACTTTATTATCATCGCTGTGACACACTCCCTATAATAACTCAACAACGAAGGTAGTTACGGACAAACTGATACAACACGCTTTTTCATTCATTTATCCCACATTTATTTGTTTGTTCCTTGTTTTACTTTGCTGCCACTGAGTTGAAACAACCCTGATGCACCCACTAGAGTTGATATCTTAAACTGTGCGGTTTTACTGCAAGCGGGCTTCCTTATCATCCCTTTAATATTAATATTACACCTTTAAAGCACCTTAAACTTACAAAAAAAAAGAATCAAAATCTGCTCTTTTTAAGCTTGTGGGGGAGGTATTTCTTCCACGTAGATCCTGGACACTGAGTTCCAGCCTGTGTACGCGTCAGCAGATCCATACCCAGCACAGTTACCGACCCAGAATCCCACGCGCACTGTACCCTTGCGGAGTTTCTCACAGACTCCTTCGATGTGACGTGGACGGTGCAAATTCTTTGTGAATTTTCCTCCAGTTCCATATACCATGTAGACCACACCATCAATGGATGCTGGAGCGGAGCACTCTGCACTGTTGAACGTGAAATACCATCGCCTGCAGCAGTCGTTGCAGCTTTGGATGCGAAGATTGCCAGCCCAGTAGACTCGCAGCGCTGTTTTGTCAGACATTTTCTTGAAAACACATTCCTGCGGACAAAGTGAAAAAGTTAATAAACTAAATAACAACACGAAATCCAAATATCAAGGTTACTGAATGCAGTGTAAAGCAAACGAGCAAGCCACAGTATATACACTGACGGAAGCATAAAAACCATTCACAGGATGGTTATGAAACATGTTTTTTTTTAATCTGTTAACCTCCCCAAAATTTATCCTGAACATATTCAAAGTTTCACCTTGGAGCTATATACGATTTGGCTGATCACTTCAAAAGAAATGTTTGTGAACGCCGACAATAAGCTAAGGTATTCGTATTCACCTTGATTAATCCACTGTCCTTTCCGTCATTGATATTCTTAAAAGCGCATTGCTTCCAGTTACGAACCAAGGAGCCTGGAGGACCCTGGAGGCCTGGGGGACCTTGACCTCCACGAGTACCTGTATCACCCTTCTTCCCGGGTGGACCAGCAGGACCAGAGGGTCCTTGAGGTCCCTTGGAACCATGGGAACCTTGCCTTCCACGAGTACCTTGTTGTCCCTTCTCTCCAGGTGGACCCACAGGACCAGAGGGACCTTGAGCTCCCTTAGGTCCTTGTAGACCTGGTCTTCCACGAGCGCCCTCGTCACCATTGTTTCCTCGTGGGCCCATTGGTCCTTCAGGTCCATGATTGCCTGGTGATCCCGCAACACCTGCTGGTCCCGCGGGTCCAGGGCTTCCTGGGATGCCTGGAATTCCAGGTGCACAGAAACAAGCATTGTGTCTACAAGATCCATGAGGTGAAGTCTGTTGAGGGCCCTAAGTGAAAGGAATGGATAGAAGTGTGTTGTGGATGTAATTTTGACACAAACAGCATGGAAAGGACAATTTAATAGCTGGGACAATCAGAAACCGTACAATAAAACCAAGAATCCCCTATGCTTAGTAGGTATACGTGTTTTAATTATTTGTGTTATTCCGTTAATTTCTCTAGAAACCGTGAAATAATTATACAACTGTAATCGATTCTCGATTTACTTTGCAAGATCGCACTTCTGTAATTCACTTCCGTAATTACTTACAACGCCATGGTACCCAGCGTTAACTGAAATGTTAAAACTGAATAAAACACGGACATTTTTCACATGATTTTTTATATTAGTTTACATAGACGCATCGCGTTCGTAGTCTCCTTCTTCACAAAAATATGAAAACTTAAACGCTTAAAAATGTCATTTTATAGGACAGACGTAAAGGAAGAGAAGGAAAAAGAGAGAAGGAAAAACCTGCCACAACGTCTAGAACGAGGATATAGTTTAGTTTCAGTAATGGATTACGTGAAATAAAGAGGTAGTCTTCGTTTATGTGTCGCTAAAATAGCAATCTCACCTTGTTGTCTAGTGGTTTGCTGCTGCTGTTGCCATTCGCAGAACACAAGGTGATCACCAGCGACAGCGCTAGCACTGCACATAAAATGGTGGTCAGTGGTATATTCATATCGATACCTTGAGTTTATCTTGCGATATTAACACGTGGTGAAGTGGGCTCCCTGCTAAATATTAAGAAATAAAAAAAAAACAATTTTACGTTATGGTATGGTTTAATCTAACATCCCTGTCATGATTGACTGATATTTAAAGTTGCGTTTGTCTCTTCTGCATCATGCACACTTCCACTAACATTATTGGATGAATTAGGAAACAATAACCAAATAACGAAAGATCCAATAACCAAAAATCGGAAAAGATGGAAACGAAAATGACTTATATTCTCAAGAAGTTCGTAAACGAAGGCAAAGCCGTACGGCACGCTAACCTCTTATATCAACATTTTGACGATGATTCTGGTATTAATTCTTCCAATAGAATCTCCAAATACCAAATTTGGATACGAAACGGAATTATTATCCCTAGGCAATTTACACTGGAAATCAGTTCTTTCCTTTTTACTGTAACTATGACAAACATCTTCGTTTTACAATCGGTTTAAACGTGATAGTTATCTCCTAAAGTAATAAATATTATCCAGTCTTGTGCATCCTGCTTTCTCAAATGTTATTTTTCCCTTCCCTTTTCCCTTAACGTTTTGAAGACTTCATTTCATTGTAAGCTTAGTCTGAAAGTGCACCCGTATCACGGATTCTAAATGGGTTAAACCCGACTCTTCTAAATTTAGAACTACGGGTCTAACCCAAATTAGATGATCATCTGTGCCTGCTCAGAAGACAATTACTCCCATTATCAGGATTCTGACCAATCATCGTTTAGATTAGAAAATGGCCAAAATAAATCCAAAATGGCGGACGAAGCGTAGTTAAGTTGGTCCGATCATGAAGCGTTTTAAGCCTGTTTCGTTTAAAGCAACGTTCGTTGACAGAAGAGGTTCAAGGAAGCAAGATATTTCTTTGTCTTTAAACCGTCAGACTAGTGAAGGAGCGGCAGGATCACCCGTTTCTTCGGTCCGTAGTTTCCACGTATCTGAAGATACAGATGTATCTGGCGATTTTCAGCAGCACTCTGTTAGCGCCCACGAAAACCGCCGTATCCAGGAGCAAATTAAGTGGACTGAGTCAAGAGACCGTCTTGTGGATTTGGCCATTGAGAACTCTTTTCTGCCAAATGGTACAGTCTGTGTTTGGTGCCATAAAACTACGGCCGTGCTAAGATGCACCTACTGTGGGCCTCAAACGTTCCTTTGCCTGGATTGTGCAAAAAATCTACATTGCAGTATAAATACTTACCATGTACCGGAGTTATGGAAGGTACTTTAAGCTTTTGGAATTTTTATTATTCATAATAAATTTATTATAATTTTCTCATTCACTCACCCTGGCAGATTTGTTAAACATACCACAAATTTATAATTATTCTAGTTTTCCATCAATTGCAGTCTGTAAATCTCACACTTGCAATAACATGCAGTATAGTGGAGCTTAAATCCTACTGACTGTACACCACACACATAGTGGTAAATGTCACAGAGAGATCAGAGAGAGAGAGAGACAGAGACAGAGACAGAGAGAGTATAGTGTACTGATGTACAGATGTATTTTTGTTGAGGGGAAAGAAGCAGGATGTTTGTGCATGTTATAAGTCATGAATGCATGGTACATTAGGAGGGATAAAAAAAAAATAAACTAACAGATTATAATGTTGTACTATCTGTTTGATTTGCACAAGATGGAATGTTTGTTCCCCTTTTTCCCAATCACAGTGTTTTAGGCCGAACTGACCATCAGTGTTCCTCATTGGAAATTCGGGTTATCAACTGCATAGATGAACATGGTATACAAAATGTATAATTATGATTTGTTTTGTATCTGTCACAATACACTGTAACTATTGCTTGATTGATTTTTTACAGTCGGTATAAAATGTTTTAGTGTTAATGAGAATAGGTGCAAATTAAAACTACATGTAAGTTACTTCTATTCAAAGGCAAAACATGAGCATTTGAGTTGGTAAAGTGCCGCTCAGATATAAGTGAACCTTAAACACGTATCACTATGAAACATGAAAGTTTTTGTACAGCTGTAGCACAAAGGAAATGGTAGTGTTGTCCTCTATAATTAGGGCATTCTGTGCCACAAAATTTCTGTGCCACTTTTTAACTTAGTTTCTTAAAACTTAAGGCAGTGTTTTTTGTTCAATCTAGGTAACCATCATTCAAAGAAGATTGCTTTCTGTCAGTGTGAACATCCCATAGTCACCTTGGTGCGACTGCAACTTTGGCCAGGTTCACCTGACCGACCAACTACTGCCTTTCATTTTAGGCTAATGGATATAGCTACAGATATGTTTGTACACTGTAAAGTGTCTCTCAAAGAATTTGCTGATGTTCTTGAGGCGAAAAGGCCACCTTTGCAACCCAAGATGGTAAGTATGTGCACATTACACTGCACTGGTGTAAGTAATAATATTGTTTAGAAGCCCTATGGAGCCCTCTCAAAAAGTGCTGGCAGTCTGTGCAATATCTAATTTTCAGATATTCACATTCATTTAGTTAGTGGTTTGGCAGCATTCAGTTGAACAATTAAGTCTATTTTTCTGAGAACACCCTTAAATGCAAGGTGGCTCAGTTAGTTTGCTGCCTACTTCTCCTATTATGCTACTTACGTGTCCATGTACAGCTACTACTCTAAAATTTGATATGCTCCGACTTGTTTATGAAACCACGTTTAACACTCCTGAAGGTATCTTTGCTGAAGATCTATAAGTAATTTGCTTATTAATTTTAAAGAAATCATATGGATCGATCTATTTGAAAATAAAACATAATAGCATAGAATTTATACATGTATGTGCAGTGTCTATTTACCAAATATATAAAATTTTATTGAACTTATAGTCAACTTGTCATGTGCATGTAAACTTCAGTGTGATTTGTTTTTTTTTTCTTTTTCGTCCTGTAGGTGAATTCAGTATATTCTATTTTGAATTCAGGCTGTTTTGAAGAATATAGGTAATTTAAAAGAAATCAGATATCAAAATTAATAATCATATTAAATATTGTATCATATGGTATCAAATCATATTGTAGCAGACATGTAGTATAGCACAGTATAGCATGGCATGACATAGCATGCATAAAGCATAGTGTATGCTAGCATAGCATGCATATAGCATAGCATAGCATAGCATAGCATAGCATAGCATAGCATAGCATAGCATAGCAGATATCATATCAAATCTAGTGAAAGTGTAACAGTTTAATTTCAAGCTTCATTTATTTCAGATTTTTCAAGTATCAGCTCCAATACTTGGTTAGACACTGTCCAGCACTTGATAATGGTTCAAGTTGCCCAATCTGCCCAGAGGTAATAAAATTCCTCCCTTTTGAACCACCAGTAATTTAAAAAGTTTATTCCCTTCTTACAATGTATGTCCCTCTTTCACCTTTTTTTGTAACTGAAAATAATTTATGGTTATCAGTTGATATAATTACATATTTGTATTGATTATGACTTTTTAATGTGATCCAAATCTACTGGCTACCTACATGGCCCCATGCTATCAGAAAGCATTTTTGGTCATTTTATAGGTACATGTATGGTTCTACACTGAGGTATTTGCTGTTTGTATCTGACAAATTTCTACATTAATTTGATTTACAGGAAGAAGGAATTCTTATTGAATGCATGGATGCATGCTTTGGTCTTTCAAGAAAAAGATCGCAAGGGGAAGGCTTTGCAACTCCAAAGCACAAAGACCAGTTTTCTTTGGGGATCAGAATGATGTGGACAACTTTGTTGACCATTATAGTGAGACTAGTGTGTCTGAACATGTATGTTGCTATACATTTTTGTTGATGTTTTACAAACATGTTGTAAATAACCATACATAACCATACATAACAATACATTGTCTGTAATACTGTAAACTGAGGGTTCAGTTCTAATACTTGGACTAATTTTGAAAGGTGGTATAATTTTTCAGCCATAAATAATGCCTGCAGCTCTATATAATGGTTTTGGCTTTAAGCAGAAATGTTATTCCTTTCTCCCTCAGGAAATTGTATTCCAAAAATTGTTGATTAACCATAACCTTGCTTTTTTTGCCATTATTATCAGTGAAGTGAGATTAGGGTTTTAATTTTGAGTAAATGTTACATTGCATGATATGTACATAATGAGAAATGAGTTTGAACATTGTTATTAATTTGTGTATAATACATTGTACAATATATTATATTGTACTTAGTTAACTGGGTTTTTTGTAATGCTGACAGATTATGTAGTACATAATAATCTGGGGCTACTAAATACATGTTTCCATAATCATATGTTTGTTCCATTAGGAAATGAGTTTGAACATTGTTATTAATATGTGCATAATACAAATTGTACAATATATTATATTGTACTTAGTTAACTGGGTTTTTTGTAACGTCAACAGTTAAACATGATTTTTATTAACTTGTACAGAATTGCAATCAATTTCATGCTGGCGAGGTCCTCCCCAACATGAGGTCAAAAGGAAAAAACAAGTTGTTCGACGAAAAGGGCATTTTTGGACGAGTTTGTCGTCACGACTTTCCAAAAAGCTTCATTAGCATCAAACATGGTGAAAGGTAAGCACATAGATCTGAATGAAAACAGTCACATTTACATGAAATACTTAAATAATCTCCATGAAATACTTGAATAATCTGGGGCTTCTAAATACATCTTTCCATAATCATGTGTTTGTTCCATTAGGAAATGAGTTTAAACTTTGTATATCACACATGCCATTACCAGCTTTGTATTTCCCAAATGGTCAGACTGTTTTCAGCACCTTTTATGTCTTCTTGATTTCTTGCTGTTCATTTAGAATTTCCTATTCAGTGTATGAACTACAAAGGCTGAAAGAGGCATCTGTTTCAAAGCCAAACATCCAGCTCATCATGATGTATGATGTTGCCTGTATTTTATCTAAGCATATAAAGGTAATGCTAATTACTTTTCTTGTTTTTTAAAGTCATATCCTTCCATTGTCTGTAGGCCATACTGTGTTTTCCTTGTTACCCCATCATTGCTTAGTCCCAAGCCCAGCATGAGAAAGGAGGTCAGGACCGGTCCGGTTAACACCCACACCCTGTCGAGTAAAAAATTCCAATAGTTTAAATATAAATTTGGCCTAAAGAAGAGCATGTACATATACATATATGTGCCTCTCAGCATGGTCTTGTTGAGTATGGTAAATACTAATTTATTAAGAACTTGAAATGCAGGGAAAGGAAAGTAAAAGTATTGATTCAAATACAACCTTTGTAACCAAATAAGCTATGTAACTTTTATTGAATTTATTATTCTTAATTCTAATACACTTTTTTCTGAAATTCTGAAGAATAACACATCTCTTTCTGCTCTGGCCGAAATACCACTAGCCATTCCAATATTCCACTGTTATGGGCACAAGGCATCATGCCAGGTTTGTTACTCCGTTTAGGAAATTATGTAATATTTGGGTTTTACTGGACACTACATGTATGTAATTGTAGATGTTACTAAAATGGTGTACATGCCCTTTTCTATCCATATCTTTGAACATCTTCCATGCCACAAACATATTTTAAATCTCCCTTCTTCATTATAGAAACTGTAAGGTTCAATGGTCTGTAGGGAATGCCATTAAATGAGACTAAAAATTGTATTTTATGTATTTAAGATTTATACAATGTGAAAGTATCCATTGCAGTAATAGAACAGTGCCTTTCATGTACAAAGTTATATATTTATGCATTACTTGTCTGTTAATTCATGCATTAATTTTTGAAAGAAATCTGAAAATTTTAATGAAAATAGTGTCGTTTTGATTTTATCTTCACGTACATGTAGGTAAAGTTTAGTCCACGCAGAACCAAAGGTGTTGGCCTAACAGATGGAGAAGGGACAGAGAGACTCTGGTCATTCCTTCGCGATTTTTCAAAAATTACAAAAGAGATGTCCCCAGAGAAGAGAGTTGACACCCTCACTGATGGCCTTCTACATTATGGGAGGGCAATTGTGAAGAAGCTAGGTTTGGTTGATTTGATTCTGCATAACTAACCGCCACAGAGATCTTTCATTGTTGTTAACAACAGAACAGAAGAGCATATGCATGTGCACTGTGAAGACAAACCTCAGACTATCATTTTTTTCAATTTTTTTACCAACCATTTTTGATTTGTTGTTACTCTCATGATGTTGCAGCTTTACGGGAAGAGTTGATGTGTCTCTGGATTTTATTGAAGGTTAATTATTGAGTAATTGTTGTTGTTGCTGTTGTTGTTGTTAGGCCCTGTTCTGAAGTCCAAACTCCTGAGGGCAAAAGAACTGCTAAGCAAGACTTACAAACAGCTTGACGAATTGTTAAGAGTTTGCCAGGTAATCTTCATTTGGCTTGACATAATCTCTTGTCAATTAAAACTACACCCATATTCGTGCAGTTTACAGTGTAAGAGGCCTTGGCGTTTCTTATTGCTGTATTTTTTATTTTTACTTACATGTAGTTCCATATCATCATGAAGTAATTCAACAATGGATGGACTTGGAAGATACTGCCATTGATCCTGTAGAATCAGGTAGGACTCTTCTATTCGTGGCTGGTAACTATACTGTTGCATAATGTTGTGCACTTAGGTCCTCACTATATTACCCATGTAGATTCTTTGAACATTTGGCATGGCTTTGTTGCGTGTTTCAGAGATGTATATTAGCCATTAGAAATAAACGATAAATAAAAAACCTTGCACTATAAATGAAACGATCATAGGCGTTATTGTATTTTAAGGGACTCTATCATGGAGATTTTGCTGCATTCTGGCCATAACGGTGCTAAAGTTAGGACTTAATACCGTCTCTCATGCACGTAACGCGTCATGACGAATAAAGATATTAACTGAATTGTTGACGGGAGTTTAGTTTTTAGCGATTTTTCCTAAACACAAGAGCAGAGTTTGAAAAAGTCTTGCCTTATTTGCGACCAAAACCTAGTGCTTGCATTTGTCATGATAATACCGATTAATAGCTTCGGTGCACAAGTGGACTAATTAAACAAAACAAGACCATTACTTTCAGGTTTCCATTGATGTGAATGTGCCTATTGGCTTCTGACTTTTGGAAGTCATGCTCATGATAATGCCCCTTTAATAAGCGTTTAAATATTTACAGACTTGACATTAAAGCTTATTTTCACTCTCATATCGTTCGAAGTGTACAGTCGTTTTGTTAGTCACATTACATAGCCCTATTTGTCGTTTTTTTATCATTAGTACTGGAGGGTATCTACTTTTGTTACCTTTTTACACTATTAAATTACTTTTGAGTAATAAATCATAAAATATACATACTCATAACAGTATCTTTTATCTCCCTTGAATGCTGGATTTAACTGTGTACAGTTCTCACGAAGGAGTGGGATGAACGTTACGTCGAGCTGCTGCTCACGTCTAAAACCATTCGGTAAGTAATTATGTTAAAGAAAATCCAGGCCTTGTTTTTCGCCATGACGATCCCTTTTTAGCTTGTCGTGGTGCAGGTAAAACCTTGTAAGCAAACGGGTACTTGTGTGCCACATGGACTACGGAATTTTGGAGGAATGCTAGGGTAGCGCAGCTCTGGAGAATGACAACATCACAGACGTTACAGTTTTAATTTTGAAAATATTACTGCAACTTACTGAAAATGAAGTAAAATTTTTGGTTCCTAGGGATGACCTTGCCTACGCTGAGGCTCCTGAAGACGACAAACTGCTAGAAACACAGCGCAAGCTCGACAGGTTTGTTTGTCTAGTTGTTTTCTTTTCAAAGTTCAAAGTTTCTGGACCTTTCACTCTAAATAAACGGATAGTTTCCAACCGTTTTTTTTTTTTACGACAGGGCTTTCTACCTTTCTTTAATTGCTGTTCGATTTGCAGTCCAATATTGAGGTAGTGTTGAGTTGTAATTTTATCAGTGTTAATTTTAAGTCTTTAACCGTTTATTTTGTTAAGGAATATGAAGCGACTGGACACTCTTGAAAGGAAACATGGAGTGCGACAGCGTTGGCAGGAGACTGAAACATCATTCCGAGCTGCAAAGAAACGCCTTGAAGACAAAAATAGCAGGCGCCAAATGTTTCAACTGCACAAGTTGTCTTCAGAAAGAATGTTCTTATTGGAAATGAAACGGAAATATGCCGGTATAGAACTTTTACAATAATGTTAAAATCGCGGTAGTCCCGAATTATAACATGTCAGTGTAGAGGCTAGATAAAGGTTTTGGTATCGATTTAGGGTCTTGCTTATAACGAAAAACAAAAAAATATTTCTTTGTAATTAGGTCAAATTTTTTCCACAAGTACACTTAGAGCTCCTCATGAAATGGAATTTGGTTTATCGTTGAGGTAATCCAAATTTCACTGTTGTGTGAAATAGTCCACGGTTTTGGTCATTTGCCGTGAAATGATTGCATCCAGGGTGCGTTTCGTCGAATATTCGACCTTATTAGCACACATCCATATTGAAATCCAAATTTCAATGTTGTGTGAAATAGTCCACGGTTTTGGTCATTTGCCGTGAAATGATCGCATACAGGGTGCGTTTCGTCGAATATTGGTTCTCATTCGCACACATCCATATTGAAATCCAAATTTCACTTTTGTGTGAAATAGTCCTCGGTTTTGGTGATTTGCCGTGAAATGATTGTATACAGGGTGCGGTTCGTCGAATATTGGGTCTCATTCGCACACATCCATATTGAAATCCAAATTTCACTGTTGTGTGAAATAGTCCACGGTTTTGGTCATTTGCCGTGAAATGATTGCACGGCAGGGTGCGTTTCGTCGAATATTGGGTCTCATTCGCACACATCGATGTTGTTATCACAATTTCACTGTTGTGTGAAATAGTCCACGGTTTTGGTCATTTGTCGTGAAATGATTGTATACTGGATGCGTTTTGACGAATATTGGACCTTATTCGCACACATCCATATTGAAATCCAAATTTCACTGTTGTGTGAAATAGTCCACGGTTTTGGTCATTTGCCGTGAAATGATTGCATACAGGGTGCGTTTCGTCGAATATTGGACCTCATTCGCACACATCGATATTGAAATCTAAATTTCACTTTTGTGTGAAATAGTCCACGGTTATGGTCATTTGCCGTGAAATGATTGCATCCAGGGTGCGTTTCGTCGAATATTGGACCTTATTAGCACACATCCATATTGAAATCCAAATTTCAATGTTGTGTGAAATAGTCCACGGTTTTGGTCATTTGCCGTGAAATGATTGCATACAGGGTGCGTTTCGTCGAATATTGGGTCTCATTCGCACACATCCATATTGAAATCCAAATTTCACTTTTGTGTGAAATAGTCCTCGGTTTTGGTGATTTGCCGTGAAATGATTGTATACAGGGTGCGGTTCGTCGAATATTGGGTCTCATTCGCACACATCCATATTGAAATCCAAATTTCACTGTTGTGTGAAATAGTCCACGGTTTTGGTCATTTGCCGTGAAATGATTGCATACAGGGTACATTTCGTCGAATATTGGACCTCATTCGCACACATCGATATTGAAATCTAAATTTCACTTTTGTGTGAAATAGTCCACGGTTTTGGTCATTTGCCGTGAAATGATTGCATAAAGGGTGCGTTTCGTCGAATATTGGGTCTCATTCGCACACATCCATATTGAAATCTAAATTTCACTTTTGTGTGAAATAGTCCACGGTTTTGGTCATTTGCCGTGAAATGATTGCATCCAGGGTGCGTTTCGTTGAATATTGGGTCTCATTCGCACACATCCATATTGAAATCCAAATTTCACTGGTGTGTGAAATAGTCCACGGTTTTGGTCATTTGCCGTGAAATGATTGCATACAGGGTACATTTCGTCGAATATTGGACCTCATTCGCACACATCGATATTGAAATCTAAATTTCACTTTTGTGTGAAATAGTCCACGGTTTTGGTCATTTGCCGTGAAATGATTGCATCCAGGGTGCGTTTCGTCGAATATTGGACCTTATTAGCACACATCCATATTGAAATCCAAATTTCAATGTTGTGTGAAATAGTCCACGGTTTTGGTCATTTGCCGTGAAATGATCGCATACAGGGTGCGTTTCGTCGAATATTGGTTCTCATTCGCACACATCCATATTGAAATCCAAATTTCACTTTTGTGTGAAATAGTCCTCGGTTTTGGTGATTTGCCGTGAAATGATTGTATACAGGGTGCGGTTCGTCGAATATTGGGTCTCATTCGCACACATCCATATTGAAATCCAAATTTCACTGTTGTGTGAAATAGTCCACGGTTTTGGTCATTTGCCGTGAAATGATTGCACGGCAGGGTGCGTTTCGTCGAATATTGGGTCTCATTCGCACACATCGATGTTGTTATCACAATTTCACTGTTGTGTGAAATAGTCCACGGTTTTGGTCATTTGTCGTGAAATGATTGTATACTGGATGCGTTTTGACGAATATTGGACCTTATTCGCACACATCCATATTGAAATCCAAATTTCACTGTTGTGTGAAATAGTCCACGGTTTTGGTCATTTGCCGTGAAATGATTGCATACAGGGTGCGTTTCGTCGAATATTGGACCTCATTCGCACACATCGATATTGAAATCTAAATTTCACTTTTGTGTGAAATAGTCCACGGTTATGGTCATTTGCCGTGAAATGATTGCATCCAGGGTGCGTTTCGTCGAATATTGGACCTTATTAGCACACATCCATATTGAAATCCAAATTTCAATGTTGTGTGAAATAGTCCACGGTTTTGGTCATTTGCCGTGAAATGATTGCATACAGGGTGCGTTTCGTCGAATATTGGGTCTCATTCGCACACATCCATATTGAAATCCAAATTTCACTTTTGTGTGAAATAGTCCTCGGTTTTGGTGATTTGCCGTGAAATGATTGTATACAGGGTGCGTTTCGTTGAATATTGGGTCTCATTCGCACACATCCATATTGAAATCCAAATTTCACTGGTGTGTGAAATGGTCCACGGTTTTGGTCATTTGCCGTGAAATGATTGCATACAGGGTACATTTCGTCGAATATTGGACCTCATTCGCACACATCGATGTTGAAATCTAAATTTCACTTTTGTGTGAAATAGTCCACGGTTTTGGTCATTTGCCGTGAAATGATTGCATACAGGGTGCGTTTCGTCGAATATTGGGTCTCATTCGCACACATCCATATTGAAATCTAAATTTCACTTTTGTGTGAAATAGTCCACGGTTTTGGTCATTTGCCGTGAAATGATTGCATCCAGGGTGCGTTTCGTCGAATATTGGGTCTCATTCGCACACATCCATATTGAAATCCAAATTTCACTTTTGTGTGAAATAGTCCACGGTTTTGGTCATTTGCCGTGAAATGATTGCATACAGGGTGCGTTTCGTCGAATATTGGACCTTATTAGCACACATCCATATTGAAATCCAAATTTCAATGTTGTGTGAAATAGTCCTCGGTTTTGGTGACTTGCCGTGAAATGATTGTATACAGGGTGCGTTTCGTCGAATATTGGGTCTCATTCGCACACATCCATATTGAAATCCAAATTTCACTGTTGTGTGAAATAGTCCACGGTTTTGGTCATTTGCCGTGAAATGATTGCATACAGGGTACATTTCGTCGAATATTGGACCTCATTCGCACACATCGATATTGAAATCTAAATTTCACTTTTGTGTGAAATAGTCCACGGTTTTGGCCATTTGCCGTGAAATGATTGCATCCAGGGTGCGTTTCGTCGAATATTGGACCTTATTAGCACACATCCATATTGAAATCCAAATTTCAATGTTGTGTGAAATAGTCCTCGGTTTTGGTGATTTGCCGTGAAATGATTGTATACAGGGTGCGTTTCGTCGAATATTGGGTCTCATTCGCACACATCCATATTGAAATCCAAATTTCACTGTTGTGTGAAATAGTCCACGGTTATGGTCATTTGCCGTGAAATGATTGCATACAGGGTACATTTCGTCGAATATTGGACCTCATTCGCACACATCGATATTGAAATCTAAATTTCACTTTTGTGTGAAATAGTCCACGGTTTTGGCCATTTGCCGTGAAATGATTGCATCCAGGGTGCGTTTCGTCGAATATTGGGTCTCATTCGCACACATCCATATTGAAATCTAAATTTCACTTTTGTGTGAAATAGTCCACGGTTTTGGTCATTTGCCGTGAAATGATTGCATCCAGGGTGCGTTTCGTCGAATATTGGGTCTCATTCGCACACACCCATATTGAAATCCAAATTTCACTTTTGTGTGAAATAGTCCACGGTTTTGGTCATTTGCCATGAAATGATTGCATACAGGGTGCGTTTCGTCGAATATTCAGGGTCTCATTCGCACACATCCATATTGAAATCCAAATTTCACTTTTGTGTGAAATAGTCCTCGGTTTTGGTGATTTGCCGTGAAATGATTGTATACAGGGTGCGTTTCGTCGAATATTGGGTCTCATTCGCACACATCCATATTGAAATCCAAATTTCACTGTTGTGTGAAATAGTCCACGGTTTTGGTCATTTGCCGTGAAATGATTGCATACAGGGTACATTTCGTCGAATATTGGACCTCATTCGCACACATCGATATTGAAATCTAAATTTCACTTTTGTGTGAAATAGTCCACGGTTTTGGCCATTTGCCGTGAAATGATTGCATCCAGGGTGCGTTTCGTCGAATATTGGACCTTATTAGCACACATCCATATTGAAATCCAAATTTCAATGTTGTGTGAAATAGTCCTCGGTTTTGGTGATTTGCCGTGAAATGATTGTATACAGGGTGCGTTTCGTCGAATATTGGGTCTCATTCGCACACATCCATATTGAAATCCAAATTTCACTGTTGTGTGAAATAGTCCACGGTTATGGTCATTTGCCGTGAAATGATTGCATACAGGGTACATTTCGTCGAATATTGGACCTCATTCGCACACATCGATATTGAAATCTAAATTTCACTTTTGTGTGAAATAGTCCACGGTTTTGGCCATTTGCCGTGAAATGATTGCATCCAGGGTGCGTTTCGTCGAATATTGGACCTTATTAGCACACATCCATATTGAAATCCAAATTTCAATGTTGTGTGAAATAGTCCTCGGTTTTGGTGATTTGCCGTGAAATGATTGTATACAGGGTGCGTTTCGTCGAATATTGGGTCTCATTCGCACACATCCATATTGAAATCCAAATTTCACTGTTGTGTGAAATAGTCCACGGTTATGGTCATTTGCCGTGAAATGATTGCATACAGGGTACATTTCGTCGAATATTGGACCTCATTCGCACACATCGATATTGAAATCTAAATTTCACTTTTGTGTGAAATAGTCCACGGTTTTGGCCATTTGCCGTGAAATGATTGCATCCAGGGTGCGTTTCGTCGAATATTGGGTCTCATTCGCACACATCCATATTGAAATCCAAATTGCACTGTTGTGTGAAATAGTCCACGGTTTTGGTCATTTGCCGTGAAATGATTGCATCCAGGGTGCGTTTCGTCGAATATTGGGTCTCATTCGCACACATCCATATTGAAATCTAAATTTCACTGTTGTGTGAAATAGTCCATGGTTATGGTCATTTGCCGTGAAATGATTGCATCCAGGGTGCGTTTCGTCGAATATTGGGTCTCATTCGCACACATCCATATTGAAATCTAAATTTCACTGTTGTGTGAAATAGTCCATGGTTATGGTCATTTGCCGTGAAATGATTGCATACAGGGTGCGTTTCGTCGAATATTGGGTCTCATTCGCACACATCCATATTGAAATCCAAATTTCACTGTTGTGTTAAATAGTCCACGGTTATGGTCATTTGCCGTGAAATGATTGCATACAGGGTGCGTTTCGTCGAATATTGGACGTTGTCCACACAAATCAATGATTTACTTTTCTTGTACTAGATCAGTCGTAAGAACAGAAACAAAAGATTTGTTCCCGGAATATGTTTAAAATTTCATTAATTTAGAAAATATAACGGTATCTTGTACTAGTGCTCAGTCCCCCAGTAAAAGTTTTTTTTAAATTTCAGACTGTTGTTTCAAATTGTCTCAAAAATTCGATGTACCTAGTATTCCTAACCTCATGAAGGCAACAGCAGCCCCAGAGAAACTTTGACCTAAAAAGTCTGACAGCATGACACCAAACAACATTGAAGGTTTTATAACGTATCACTCCGATATGGCATGTTAGAGAAATGCTCAAAACTATTGTACTCAGACAGGACCCACCACATGTGGTCCCTTTATGTGCCCCCCTTCCCCCACCTTAAAAGACGGTATCACCCACTCTATCAGGAGTAGAAACTAAGAAAAAGATTCAAACCTCCTTGCGCCATTTCTCCAGTAATGCAAGCTTCATGCACACCTAATATGAAAGTCTCAACTCAAATTTTGAGGCCAATAATTTTTTTCCAGTTGGCTAATCAGACAGGTGGTATCTTGCATAGCCCCTACCCCTACACAAGGTGGATCCTCATCGAGTACACTTGTTATGACCACTTCCCAATGGTTCCAAAATTCAAATGGTTCCAAAGTTAGACCACCCCTTCACTTTTTTTACGAAAACTGTTTTAATGCCAGTCCTTAATTCACCTGACTTTCGTAATCTGTGGTGGAGTGACTGCATACTGGATGCGTTTTGGACCTCATTGCTAATGCAGCATCTCTATTGAAAACCCTTTTTCACTAGCTGTTAGCGAACAGCCCAAAGTTTCAGTGGTTTGCCATTCAATGAAAAAAAAATCTCCAAATTTGATTTTAAAAAAACTCTAAACATTTTGGGCCAACAAACCAAAACTTGCTAAAGGCAAATCTTATTAAAATGAACGTTAGAAAATTAAAATTATAATTACAATCTTCCGATTTGGAAACAGGGTTACCATTGAGAGACTCTGAATGTTCCATGGCAATTTATAGGAAAAGTTACAAGGTTTCACCATAACCGCTCGAGTGTTAAGTTTGAAATCAGCGCGGGGAGTGTGACCCTCAACCCTCCTCCTCCCCCTCCCCCCCCCCCCCCATCTCAGCCCAGGACTTACAGGGTTAACTCGTTTACTTTCTAATTCGATGTATTTTCGTACTGTTATGTACGTCATTGGGTCACACTTTCCAGATTATTTTAAGTTCCTTGATTTGCATGATTCTAGCATTTTAGCCTTTTTCTTTTAAATATTTGTATCTTCGTATCATTTTGTTCAATTACTGGTCTGTTCGATTTCAATAATTTGCAAATATGCAAGTACACACAAATACTTTTCAGAGATCTCTAGCCGCCTTTTTCTATTTTTATAAGAAGGCGTTGTTGCAGGTTTTGAAGTATTTCCGGTAACGTTATCTGCAATTTCGAGCATGGTTACGCAATGTTCTTAATTATAAGAGCAGAAATGTGACGTGTCAATGTCTTATAGCGTTGCCACAAGTGTTGTAAGTGAGAGATATTCAATACAGTCCCGGTGTAGCTTGACCAGTCAAAGAACTATCGTCTTTGATCACTCCCATACAGTTGAATCCGGTCTATAAATATACTTATGGCGCCCGTAAAAAGCAAAGGCAAGAAACAAGAGAAAAAACCTTGCTTTAAAACTGGAGTTAAAGGGAATTGTCGCAGAGCCGTTTACAATGTAAGCTTGACCCTTAATTTATACTTTATTATTTTATTATTATGTGAATTTTTCCCGAGTTCATTTAACTGTGTATCATACTTTAGATACTTACACTGAAAACAAAATTTCGACTTCAGTCGTCTGTCACGGCACGGGAGGAAATAGTCTTCGTACAGTCATGTTAATTTTTAAATTCACCAGAAGTAACGTAATACCCAGCATGTTTGTTACCAATCGTATCTCATAATAATAAAAAAGAAAATAAAAGTACCGTACAACGAGCTAGACACTATAAACGTACTTTTGACCTTTACTCAGGTCACGAAAATGAAATGTGATGCCATGTGGATATATCCCCGATGGGCCAAAACTGGTACAAATTGTACTAGCGTATACGAACCGGCAGTTAGTTCTTTCACAGGCAATTCATAATATTTTAATGATTTAGTACTTAAAATTCGTTTTGTTATTGACACCTTAGGTTAAGATAAAGTGCAAGTCAAGTGGTGGAATTTGTAAGTTACCGAATTGCAAGAAAAGTGGGCAATTCTTTAAACGGCTCGACAAACATCTGGCCAGGGCCCATCCAGAAATATCTGAACGAGAGCACACTGCTCTTCCAGGTGTGGCGACAAGAGAAGCCACCCATATGCGTTACCGCGTAAGAGAGGAATGTGGACTTTGCGGGAAGACTCTATTGCTTCGCCCACACCTCAAAAAAGCACACCAAGTGAAAACATGGGATGAGTACGTCCTAAAACTTAAAGAACTCAAGGGAAGAAAGAAGTTTCAAAAAAGGCCAGCTGATGAAAAGGAAACTCCCTCTGGAGGACTACATTCTTTATTGAAAGAAATCAATCCGGAGGCTGCCGTACAGAAGAAACAAAGTAGATCTATTTGCGAGCCTGTCCACTCTCCAGACAACGAAGGCGAATCTCCTCCAAGCAGCCTTCAATACATAGAAGTACCCTACACTGAAGAGGAGTTCCTTCGCTTTTGTGTGCACAATACCAATCTATATATGGTGCTCGCCACCCATCAAGCAATTAAGAATGGCAAGCAAGACCCTGCCTTCGTGCTCAATTACTTAAGCAAAAATAAGTTGAACATTGACTACTGTAAATATGTCGTACACATGAATTTTATTCCAAAACTTTACGGTTATTATAGATTTGCAGGATATTACCCATACGCCAAAGAAAAATGCATATCATGTACCTTAAATTCCTGTTCTTGTGGTAGGCTGCCTAGGTCATTTTATACATTTTGTCGCAGAGCGTGCAATCAGGCAAGTTTTGATTGCACTGTATGCAAGAACTGGGGCAGTGGGTACCACGTATGCGAAGATTTCTTTTGGTGTGAGGTATGCACTGCAGCTGCAAAGAAGTTTCCCGTTTAAATTGCGCATTTGTAACTGCTGCAGAAAAATTGAATGCGCGTATTGTCTTACGAAATCATATACGACTTCCAAAATACTTCTTTTTATTAGGTTGGTTGAAAGCTATTCCTTATGTCAGAGAGCACGTTATCATGAAATAAACACTATATGATTTTAAAATATGGCGCTTAACAATATATTGTTTAAAAAAACTAGAGTATTATACACTAATAAATACCGTTGAATATGGCGTTTATAAACTGCTACTGGGAAAAAAGATACTTGAAAAGCTCAAAAATGGTATCAATCAGAACGGATTTATTCATTCAAAAAATGTCGGCAATAGTGCTCCATTAAGAATTTGACACTGATGACCCACAATGTGAACTCCTGGAAACGTACGCCAACAATGTCTAATAATGAATAGAGTGGTTCCAAAGGAACTCAGACTAGTTGAAAAAAGCTGATCTATACTTAGTGGTTGTGTTTAGACCACTCACCTTATTCCTAAACCCTTAAAAAACCGTATTTTTGAAGGGTGACCCTTACGCATTTTGTAAATATGGAGGGAAGTTCAAAGTCATCACCGTTAACATTTAAAGACTTTTCATAGTACAGGGTACCATGGTCAGTCTTGACGATCCATTTTACTTTGATTTCGTCCAAAGGTGTAAATAAGGTATATTTGTCTCCAGTTTCCTTGCGATCTAGCCAGTATCCTTTCAATTTAGTAGAAGGTCTTGCCATATCTACGTCGGAAAGTTTCTGGCCAGGGCAATAAAATAACCAGAAGTCCTCGTCTTCCGCTTCTGTGTACAAAGGGAAGATGAGGTCCTTAGCGGTATTGCTTATATCCTTTGTATTATGGCCGGCAGCAGTCCAGGCCTCCTCATCAAAAAAGTCCCTGCATCTTGTGTACAGTGTCAGGCGCTCGTTCTGGGTTAACGAGCAGTCTTCCACGTTGATGTCCTCCTCAGTCAATCGTTTCCTCCCAGACAATATGTCCCCTACGTTCACGTCACTCGCAACTCTCTGTAGAGTACTTTCTAGCATAGTGCTGTCCGTCATAGTGGATACGGTGATAGTGGAGGATGAACTGGTTTCTGGTTGGTTGCTGCTGTTGCTTTCCCCTCCAGTAGTTTCATTTTGAATGACAAACGATATGGCATCTGCTGCCTCCATAATAGCTTTGCATTGCTGCGCCCCATAGCAAAAGGGTTTTTTGAAAACCACACCAGGTGGAAGGCCTTCTACTGTAAAATGGCCCCTTAGATAAGGGACACGGGAACCAGGCTTTCCAATTGCTTCACCTTTGAAAAGAAAAGAAAACAAAAACAATAAGGTGGAATCACGAATTGCTCCCGAGACATATTGAGCGTTAGTCTAGTACTGTTGTCAGACTTATAAAGATTCTGAGTTCAAAAAATATAAGACTATGATGTATTTTGGCTCTAGGTATATAAGGTACCACACATCTCAGTCTAGTTTATGCATGGACATACAGTTTAAGAGTCTTACATTAACCATTATGGATGTCCTGTGTCATAACTTACTGTACTTCTTGTTGAACAGGTTTTGTATGTGACGATATGTGTACCTCTTGCACTGGAGATCTAAACAACACAGAAAAACAATACTGTAAACAGACTTTGTTATACACCAAAAGCAAAACAGTGGAAAATTAACAGCCAACATGCTGGCTAGCAAAATCAAAAAAATTGTCAACTTCCTGAAGTGACACAGTGAAAAAAAGAGATGGAAGAAACGTTTCTGAATCAAATAAGAATAAGCATCTGTCACTAGAGCTTAATTTAAATGGAAACTTTACATTATCCTTTATCAGTGACTCACGGAAATGTTGTCTAAATTTGACAATGACATCAGGGTTTGTGCTCAAAAAGTTAACTCCTTCTGCAGAACCAAGATTAAACAATTCCCCGTTAGGATCAACAAACATCACTGCACTGTGGCATCCAAGATCTTCCAGCAGCATAACCTAACATTAAATGAAGAAAACGTGTACAAAGTTAATCTAGATTACCTCTTAACCAACCCTTTTATTCTTGCCAAATAAATAATGATGATTAAAGATTTTGCTGCTTGTTTCTATTAACAGTCTTGTAGGTAGGTAGGTAGATAGGCAGGCAGGCAGGCAGGCAGATAGGAAGGTAGGAAGGTAGGTAGGTAGGTAGATAGGTAGGTGGGTGGGAAGGTAGGTAGGTAAGAAAATGAAGTACATTACATACCTCCGCCAGTAACTACCTTCTATGTCTAGCAATAAGTCTTTCGTAGCAATAAGCTACGTCTTCGAACTTTGTTTTCCCTTCCTTTGACAGGGCGTTCCATCGTGAAGCTGCTAGGCGATTTCTCTCTTCCATATTCAATCCCTGACACTCTTCTGGGGAAAGGAATAATCAGTAAGGCGGGATAGTAAGACAGCCCAATAATTAATTGTTTGCTTCAAAAAAACTTACAGTAAATCATATACCTTTTTTGTTAAGACCGAAATTTGATAAGTTACAATGAAAGCCAAAGGAAAGAACCAAAGAAAGATGAATAAGTCCAGTGTACATATTATTCAAAGAGCAAGGTAAACATTACCTTTACGAAGTAACATGTACTTTCGTGAATTTTAAACGAAGGTGATTCACAGTTATTTAGAGTTAACCAGTCAGTAGCACTTTTTACTTTACCAGTTCTGAATATTTCAGCACAAAAAATGTTGTATGCATTGGGGCCTCTTTTACGGTGGTTTCAAAGGGACATACATTTCTCCCACTTTTTGGGGGGCTTGCGACTTACTTGCGACTTACTTGCGACTTACTTGCGACTTACTTGCGACTTACTTGCTACTTACTTGCGACTTACTTGCGACTTACTTGCGACTTACTTGCTACTTACTTGCGACTTACTTGCTACTTACGTGCGACTTACTTGCTACTTACTTGCGACTTACTTGCTACTTACTTGCGACTTAGCAAGAAGAAGCCGTAGTCACCTGGTCCACCTCCCGATGCGATTCTTCGTCTGGAGAAGCCGTTTTTATGACGAGGCGACCAGGCCTTCCGTTGCCACGTGGTGTTCATTAAGTCGCAACTAAGGCGCAGCTAAGTCGCCGCTAAGTCGCAAGTAAGTCGCAAGTAAGTAGCAAGTAAGTCGCAAGTAAGTCGCAAGTAAGTCGCAAGTAAGTCGCAAGTAAGTCGCAAGTAAGTAGCAAGTAAGTAGCAAGTAAGTCGCAAGTAAGTCGCAAGTAAGTCGCAAGTAAGTCGCAAGTAAGTCGCAAGTAAGTCGCAAGTAAGTCGCAAGCCCTCAAAAAAGTGGGAGAAATGTATGTCCCTTTGAAACCACCGTACTCTTTGCATTGGAGGTAGCTTGATTCTTTTGCTTTGTTGTTCATTTTCACCACTCTGTCTCCTCTTTTGACGTTCATTACCTATCCATTTCTGCAAGTCATTACAGTAAAAATGCATGTCAATTAAATTATCTTTACTAAAATAAAACCATTACATATTTTAGTACGAGTTACCTTCTAACGTTAATGTTTTGGAGATGACGAAACAGGCAATATTTTGTTTCACATGCATGATCAACAATTCGTTATAACATGATGATTGAGCTACGAATCTAAGTATTTGTAGAGTAAAAATATAAGGAATGTTACAAAATGGAACAAAAGAGTTGAAAGGCGTTTCATTATTGAGTGGCCCGACCTCCTGGAGGGGTGTGGGGGGCCTTGGGAGGGGGGGGGGGAGGGCAGAGGGATGTATGTGTCGCGGGATATGGTTTCTGGGGTTCTCAGTCCTCAATAGGGTATTCTTTTTCCCCCTTTTGGCACTGAGATCCCAGCGTAGTCCTTAGACAGGGTTTCTTTAAGTTGTGTTAGCTAAAATTGTAGTGTGTAAACCTGCACCTAAACGAAAACGATATGGTCTGTTAAAACTGAACTACCTGTTGAACTACTAGCAAAGCGATTTTACAACAATGTTAGTTTAATATTATGTCTCTTTTATTGCAGCACACACATAAAAAAAGATGGGCCCGATCTTTGATCACAGGTTTGTTTAATAAAACTTGACCACGCTACATCTGTTCTCGTAGAATGGCGTGAATCTTTGCTTTACTCTCAGTTAATTTAATGCGAATCATAACTCACAACCCAAATCCAATAACTGCAGCTTGGGTTTTGCAGGTGCTGAAAATCAGAATCTTTCCATCGAACGTTTCAGCCCTCTCCTGAAGAGGTAGGGTACTCCAAAATATTTTACACTGGGAGGCTCCGCCCGGAGGTCAGCCAAACCCTTTCCCCTTTTATATACCATTTTTGACAGAAACGGCAACCCTTTCATATATACATATATACCAACAATGGGGTTAGGTTTAAGTTACTGTCTCTACAGTTTTGTAAAATATTACTAATAACTTTTCCGGCACTTATCCGAACATCTCTCCCTGAGCGAGAGAAGAAACACCCATTTTCCAGCCAGGAAGGAAAACCCCGTGGAACAACTATTTGGCGAACACCTACTGTTTTAAAACCAGCCTATTCCAATTTCATTTGTTTAAGCGAGAGTCCTCCAGTTTGATAACTCTCTCAACTGTTTATTGTAACGTATGTCTCCGAATACCCTTCTACTGTTTATAACTACAGCGTTGCAACTGGGACGAAAGTTCTGTTCCTTTCTTCTGCCCCCCCCCCCCCCCCCCCATTTATCTGTTGCTCATATTTGCTAGTGTTAAGTATTGAATTTTTGTAGAGTATCTCTCATCATTGTAATTGCTGTGGCGAACGGATAAAAACTACATTTTAAAAACTACTTTGGGTGAGAGACGTCGTTCGAGCCGCTGTTCTATAGATAGTGGCTTCATAATTCTCGTTTTGATTGAAGAAGGTTAAGTGACGTGACTACAGCCATGAGTGCAAGCGTGACAGACACTAGAACAAATACACAATCTTATAGGAAAAAAAGTGCTTTTACCGATGGCAAATACAACACTGAAAACATTTAAAAATTACATTTCACTAGCTTTAATTTTTAGTCTATATTGCACATTTTAAACCATTTTCGGTAACTTCTGCCTTCTGCCTTACACATTATACCGCTAAATGCCTCCCATTTCTCGCCATAGAGGTCAGCCAAAATTTGGCCAAACTGCTCTGAATGCACTGGTAGCAAAAACAACGTAAGAGACCTACGTAAACTTACCTCAACTTTATCCCTTGGAAGATTACTTTCTTCGGCTGCACGAGTGATCATTTCATCATACCGGCGGCCAGTACCGACCATTCCACCATCATAATGTCGCGTGAGAATACCCTTTTGAACGTCGGTCAACATACTGTAGGTTTGAGCACGTGGCTTAGTATTTTTGCTTGCCATGTTAAAACGATAATGACGGAAGAAGAAAATGGAAGATATTTCGGCCGAGGTCAGATGAAGTTCAAGCGGAGGGGATCTCGATTTTGGAAGTTATTTCGCAATTCCGGAAGAACTGGGCGTTCACGATTTCACATTCCGATTTTTTTAATCATCCGGTCAAATCAATATTAATAGGACACGTACGTTCACATTTTTTCTGGCCAATCTCCCTTTGTCTCATTAACATACATTCAATTTTTCACACTTTAATCTATGCGACAAGTGATGGACTTTACAAATCTTTCATGCTTTTCATACATGCAATCACTGATGTAATAAGTTAGTCTGCAATCAATCTAGCTTAAGGTACGTGGTCTGTCACGCGATCATTTTTAATCTATGACACAGGGCCTGTATTTTACATTTCTTTATTCCTTTATTTTGATGTTTTCTTCATTCCCCAAATGTTTTCCATTTTCAGGTTAAAACGGCACCTCATCCCAAATGTTAAACAAAAACGCTCAGAAAAAAAGGCTTCGAATAAAAACCATAGTATACCCTTTGTCTGTATATGCATACACTCGCGCGATTAAATGATTTTTTACAGGAATTTGTAGCAATTGTGAAACTACAGTATTCAAGTTTTTAAAATCAAGAGTACGAGACGGACCTTTATTCTGGTAAGCTTATGATATCAACAGTGTCATTTAACGCTAATATTTTGAAATTCGTGGCAAATTTTTCTATTAAGGTGCCGGTACAATGACTATTCAGTATTTCCAACTAGCAGCTGAACTAATTTAAGTAAAAGACGAAACTCTCTTTTTGAACGTCCTCGCTTATTAAGTGCTCAATGGTCGGTTGAAAACAGAACCGAAAAGGAAAGCAAAAAAGGGTATTCAAACAATAAACACGCACACTACACACCATTTGTTTTGTCCGCCATTTTGGATTTATTTTGCATGGCCATTTTCTAATCTAAACGATGATTGGTCAGAATCCTGATAATGGGAGTAATTGTCTTCTGAGCAGGCACAGATGATCATCTAATTTGGGTTAGACCCGTAGTTCTAAATTTAGAAGAGTCGGGTTTAACCCATTTAGAATCCGTGATACGGGTGGAAAGTGAGAGTCGTCAAGATGGTTTAGCGGTACGGGTACCAACCTTTGATAGAGTGACTATAATTATCCGACGAAGAATGATAAACCTCTTGTTGTTACTAAGAGTTGATGATCATTTGCTCTCCTCACTAAACGTTTTATCTCTGGTGAAGGAGTTTCACGAGAAAACGCGTTTTGGAGTTGATTAGGCGAAAGATTCCAAAGTAAGACAAGCACTCCTATTGGTTAAATTATGTCTGAATGGACCAATGGCATAACGTCTTTTATTTTTGGTTGTTTTGACAAGTTACACGAAAAACCACGACTAAGGTTTATCACGTGTAAGATTTCAAAATTAGAAGAAACGTTCTTACTGGTTAGATCACTTTCCGAATAAGCCAATCATATGTACTGTTTATTACATGTTAAAGCAAGCATGAGAACTGATGACGAGCACTGTGTAACAAAACGTAACAGTGGCCATATTGGTTGAGATACAATTAATTTACCGAAATGCATTTAAAAAATGTTTCACTTTCGGATACGGTAACGAATCTGTTGTGTATTAAGAAATGCTCGATGAACCTGCTTCTTAAGCATATTTAATTAATGGAAAATGGTTTATAATTTGCCTTAATCGTGTGAAATTGGTGACGAAATCTGTTGTTCACGGGTCAAAATTTCGTGATATTCGATGTGTTGTGTACAAGTGAACTGAAGTAAAAATATTTCAGTCCTGCCAAAGAGAATTTAAATTTCAACCGAAAGAGAGCAACTGAACGTAAGCAGTTGAGTTGGTTTCATTTTGAAAGCTTAATTTTTCGCGAAATTTTAGCGATACGTACGCAAAAATAAGAAATGAAATAGAACTTACGCCAAAAAAAAGCATTAGAGTAACACAAAACAGTATAAGCAAGTGTAGAGGAACAGATACTTTGTAACAAACCTCTCAAAGGAAATAGCTCAAAGTATATGTACGTAACACACAACAGGAAAAAATTGAATTTAAAACGGAATTTCGGAATTTCTGATCCTCAAATGATTACTACTAAGTGCATCAAGGAAGGAAATATCGCTTAAGATCTGTTGAACACAAAACGAGCCTCTTCACCTCTTCCGTAAGTTTTCGTCTTTCGTTCAGTTTAGTGATAGCAGTTATTGCAAGCATAAATTTCTGTGGCTGGCTTTCAAACTAGGTGGCTATTAAATCGAACAAAAAGAATACGGCAGCTAAAGCCGACGATCATGTCATAGAAGGATCACTGAAGCTCGTCAATTTTTTGCGTCTGTTCACCTGGAGAATACAGGGTACCTAACTGGAGCTTCGTTCATTGTTGTTTTCTGCAGTTGCTCGACGCAAAGTTAAATTCTATAATTAAAGTTTCCGTTACTTTTTATTACGAGGTGACCCCATTTTTAACAGAAAAGTATCAATTTTCCAACATGAAGTTACTGGCGAGCGAACAAGGCCTCGTGATAATGTAACAGCTATCGCTTTTAAGGTGAAATTTTAGCAATAGGAACTCCGAGCTTGATTGTTCTAGAGGCAGGGACGATAATATTTTAATATTTTGTAATGAAACACGCATCAAATTCAAACGCATTCTAAAGGATTTACGTTCTCAGAAAAACTTATAGATTTAAGACCTGTTACTGAGCATGAATCAACCGAACGTTCAAAATTTTCTTTTTCTCCGTTAATTAAATCAGCACAAATTTTTGTTGCGGTGAATCGATGGCATGAGATAACACCAATCAATCACTCACCTTAATTGAAGTGAACAGCAATTAGGTCTGCTAAAGCAAGTGAATAAAGAAACCACAAAAGATAACAATCAAGAAACTCCGAGCTTACACGTGAGCTTTCGGTCGTTCTTTTTCCTGTTTAGGGGTGATGTTCGATTTCTTTGTTACCCAAACCCTGTCGTTTTAGTTTGTTTACTAACTGAGTTCGCACAAAAACAAGTTTGAGAAACAACATACAGTTTCTAACCAGCAATCCTATTGGCTCAGTAGAACGGCTTGCAACGTATCCGTTTTGTCCAATAGAATAGCGTCGTTTATTTCTGCTTTGCTGAGCTCTGCATCCTTAATTGGAGAGAATTTTGCTCCGTTACTCTCAGATTTAGGAAATATTCGGAAAGGCGGAATAATTTAAGGCCAGGGCAAAAAATGTCTTAGAGATTTTATCGATGAGACAAGTGTTTCTCTTTTTCTCCACACACATTATCTAATCCCATTATTTTATGGCTATGTAAAACGTATGTCATCTCCATATTCTTTAATTTGTCTAAAATACCCTGTTATCACACTGAAAAAGAGCAGAACTATCACGATCAGTGTATTTCTATCCGTCTCTGTAGTCTGTGGGTCCCTAGATACTCTTTGTACAAAGACTGCAGCTAAGCTAAGCCGCCCAAGTGATAATATCAGTTTTTTTCTCACACAGTTCTCGTTATGAGAATTGAATGACTACGTTTTTGAGCGAAAGTTACTTCAATGATGCGGCGAGCGACGGCGACGTGTTTAAAAAGTTAATTTGTAAGAGTAACAGTAGAACATTATTGAAAAGGGATAGTCATAACGGTATCCAACATTGTTAAGATGATGATATCGTAGAACATTACAAACTCTATGTTAGGTCTTAAATTGCCTTCAGACATATTAACGAAAACAAAATAGTGGGGTTAGTTAAAGCGTGCACATTCAAGTTAGAAATTTGAGATTTTAGCAAGCCGGGTATTTCCTTTCTTCCTGAATGGTCCATAAAAGCGAAATAGATAAAGAATTTCTGAAATAAATCGTACACATGACCCGCAGATTGTTAGGATAGAAAAATAATAACTATAACAATGTTTGGTAAAGGGGTTTTAGCAACATATTTCTTTCACCGAAGTTCATTTTCTTTCAATTTTAACAACAAAGTGAAATCAGAAATGCAGTTACATGTATATAATCCACTAAACCTATGTTTATAGTAAATGTGTGGAAAACGGCATCAAAAAATAAATTTATAAGCGAGCAGCTTTTTTTGTCGTTCAGCCATTTCTTAGTGCCACCCTTCGAGCAAATCCGTTAACAAGTATTTGAAATGTCTTCCTGTGTGTTCTCGGGTTCCTTAGCTAACACAGGTTAATTTGTTCAGGTTCTTTAGGGAAGAGATTCTTGTCTCCCGAATTTCCTAGATGCTAGTAGCTTCCAGAATGCTTGAAACTTTTAACATGTTTAAAGACTCAGCGAGTCTTTGAAATATTTAGCCGCGGCTAAACGGCTTTCACAAGCAACGCATTTTTTCAAAGCTGTCGCTTTAATTTTCCAGCGCGCGTTGGTGGATACATTTGGCAACTAGGGTTGTCCACATTATGCTTGGTGTTTCACACTATTATGCTTATTCTTTATGCTCAACAAATGTCACTATTATGCTCAAATAGCATCACTATTATGCTCCATTATAATAAACATAAAAATAAACAAAAGACCACAGAAGACAGGTTTATGTTGATTACAAGTGTAAATGGAAACAGTCCGAGGAGGCAGCTGACAATGTTGTAGAACTGGACCTGCTGGAAGCCATGTTTTTGCTAATTTGTAACCATGCCTGGTCAAAAAATGTGGTACCTGGGCTGGTGTCTTGTGTGGGAATCCCATGGTTTTGGCAAAGTTTTTGTAAAGCACAAAGAGTTGAAGAAACTTTGCGCTATTATTCCAGCATAATGCTCGATTCTTTTGCCTCACTATTATGCTCAAAATTATGCCGGCATAATGTGGACAACCCTATTGGCAACACGTTGCTGTAACACGTCGGATTCATCGTAAAAAAATTCAGCTCACAAAATATCATGCCACTTTTTATAGCTCTCGCATCGGCGCCTGTGCAAGCTAGGGTGGCTACAAGTAGGATGTTCGCAGTGCGCTGGCAACGCGAAAATGTTTGGCAAAAAATTTGCTCGCTCCTGCGAGCAAAAAGCGCTAGTGTAGCCACGTCTCTATTTTTTACACTCAAAAATAAATTAACTGATTAAATAGGAATGATTCACGGACGTATAAAAATTCACATAACCGAAATAAATATCGGCCGCAGAAAAATTAGAATCCAAACCGAAAATCAGTAAAACTCCTAAATATCCAACACACCAAAAATGGAACTCGAAGCGAATGCACGCCAAAACCCGCTTTTTGTTTCGCTTTTTTCGTGTTCCGCTCAAAATGGGAAAACCGAGAAAAGGAACGAAAACAAAACCCGCAAATGTTTAGTGCAAAACCCAAAATCTTACTTGAAAATTGATCAAAACCTGTAACAACTGACAAACCGAACGTCCTCTTCAATAAGCGAACTTCATCTGATAAATTATTACTATTGATCCCAGACGTCCTTTCAAATGGCTTGAATTTTGCGTCGCTTCACGGACCGTTGATTTCACTCCGCAGTTTGAAAAGTAGTAAGTAAGTACGTAAGTAAGTAAAACTTTATTTAAACACGTAAAATCATCAGTTAATTAAGCTTAATTAAGCAGTAAGCTTAATCATGTGACCACAAGTTTGTTGACCGCAAGCTGACCACAAAACCTGTAACGTTGAACATGGAAACAAATGAACTTCAACCCGCAGTCATCACATGTCATAAAATAATGCCGTCTCCTGAATTAAAATATCGTCTTATACTGGTTATAAACATTATCTTAAGGGAAAATTCGGGAAAAGTGTTATCTGAGGACATGAAATGCGACGGCTAGTAAAAATTCATTCAGCGAAAGTTAAAATTTAGTTCTTGCTGTGAACAAACTTGTGATCACGCGATCATTTTTTTCAAACCGCGGAGTGAAACCAACGGTCCGTAGCCATTTGAACGGACGTCTGGGATCAATAGTAAACCAAAGTCTAGGAATGTATATCAGCTTAATTAATTGAAGACGGGAAAGAATTTACTTCAAGAAGTAGCGTTTATATATCTGGAGTCTCATCGACGCAATTTAGCGCCATTATAAGCTTTTTTCTCTTGCTGTATTTCAAACGAACTACAAACGACAGAATATGGATGTCAGCAAACACATTTTATAAAATAACTCATTTACCTTTGAAATCAACCAGCGTTAGCATGGCCTCCCTGATCCAAGAAAGAAAAGCGTAGCCTAAATTTAAAAGAAAAAAGAAGATTTGAATGATCACCAACAACACTGGGTTAAAAATTCACAAATTATAATCACATAATTCCACAATTCAATTCAAAATTTGGAACTTTGTCCTCCAGTTTCACCAAATTTGGAACCACGAAAACAATTCTATGCATAATGAAGTTCTCATCAGATCAAGTTTTGAAAATACAAAGAGATATCCTAAACTTTTCTTTGGCCAGTTCCATTCTAACAAGCAATGCTATTGACTATGTTAGTTTACAGTCAGTTTAATTCGCCCAATGGAATGATCTCTTTTATTTCTGTTTTTGTTGTCAAGCCAGTTGGAAAAGTTAGATCAAATTCAGATTCTCATAAATTAGGCCAAGCCAATTACTCGGCACTGAGACAAATTATTGCGTGCTCTTAAAGCGGTTAGTTCTCAAATGATTTTACATCTCCGTACTTTCATAGTACAAAACATTATTTATTGAGTTAAAATCTTATATACTTAACATACTGAATAAAACGAAATCTACATGTACAACACACGCAGTTCGAAATAGGATTGAATATTAATGACAGTAATATAACTGGATTCCTAGAGCCTTTCCGTCGAATTTTTCAAATTGTTCATTTGTTTTTTGGTAAAGTCGACTTAGTGTAGGTCACCCAAATAATATCGGCCTTACAATTTTTGTCCAACGTGAAAACAGAAGCTGTTATGCCTTACACGTCAGCCTGTAAAACTGTAAACAGTGCGAATCGTTTGTTTGCTTTGGTGATTTTGTCACTAACACATACAAACTTGTATTCAATTTGGATAATCCTTGAGTCGATAATATGTTGGAAAAATAAAATAAAATGTTGGAAAGCAGTTATTCGGTTGACAAGACAACTGATTGCTCAATTATGTAACCTACCTTACGGCCACGTTATTTATCCCACCATATTGTCATCATAGCCTCTTTAATTTAGCCCGTAATAAAGGATTGAAATCTTGTCGTCGTTTTCTCGTGGGGAAAAAGCAACCTTCCATCCAGTTATCCCTATAACATGGCCACATTTTCTTGGCAGTTGGTGGACAGATCGAGTTTCGATGTACCACTGTATAAATTCGTCAAACTGATTTGTGTTGGCACTAAATCCTATGGATCCCGCCTGTTCCTGAGTTCCCGGGGATGCGCCAGGAATGGATTTGATGGCGCTCTGATCTGCCTGGCCAAATGCGACCTCAATCAACTAAGAGGACAGGGAGGATCAAAGCGGGAAATCGAATTTTCTTCTTCGCCTTCCTGTTACTTATATTTCCTCAAAAGAAACAACGAGTCTTGTTTACACTTCATCAATTGGCTAAGCCCACGGTATTTATAGGGCTGTTACTAAGCAAAAAACACGTCAAGTGACGTAAGAACTTTCTATCGTTCCCAGGGTCCTCTTTTCTTGTCATCTTGTCATTACATCCTCTTTATTTTAGCCCGTAATAAAGGATTGAGATCTTGTCGTCATTTTCTCTAGGGGAAAAAGTAACCTTCAATCCAGTTATCCCTATAACATGGCCACATTTTCTTGGCAGTTGGTGGACAGCTCGAGTTTCGATGTACCACTGTATAAATTGGTCCAATTGATTTGTGTTGGCACAAAATCCTATGGATCCCGTGGATCCTATAGATCCTATGGATCCGTCAAGTAACGTAAGAACTTTCTATCGTTCCCAGGGCCCTCTTTTCTTTTTTGGAAGAGAGGAGTATGAATGAGAGTCCGAGATCCCTTGATCTTTGCCAAGATCCTGACGAGCAAGGATCGCGGACTTTGGGACAGGAATGGGTTGAATCATGTCCGTTCAAGCACGAGAAAAACTCACTACCAGAGTCTAAGAGGAAATGTTCGGATGTTTCCTCTTTTTTCAGACAGAACGCAAATTTTTCAACCTAAATTATGACATGCAACACTTAAAAACTCAAAAGTTTTATTTTGTGAACAAGTTTAAATACATCAATAATAAATTGAATTGAATTGTTCAAATAGAAAAATAAAAGAGAAGAGAAGAGAAAAAGAAGAGGAAAGAAAAGAGAACCAAAGAAAAAAAAAATGAAAGCCGGATCAGTGTCAAATTTCCACTCTAGCCACGAAATACAATTCTGCAATTGCCACGATGAACGCCAGCAAAACACCTATAATCACTCTCTGAAATACAAACGAGGAAAACGTAAATTATAATGTTGTCTGTAATCACCGGATTATCCCACTTTTTTCTTTCTGTGAAAGCCTGAGCCATTCAATGTGTTTCTAACCTTTGACGCTGTCGTTCCTGGAAGGGAAAGAAGAAGCTTAACATAAGTTGGTGAGAATCAACCTAAAACAATCGACGAAGACTGTAGTTATGCACACGTCTGTGTTACATACCATAGCCACAGAAGGAAAAGCATATTGAGATGCAATGAACCCAAATGCAAATGTTGCTGCTATTGACAAAAGGAAATTGATTATGGTGGCCAGTTGTTTGCTACCTGAACAAACTGAAGAACAAAATTACAGTGGATCCCGTTAATACACGCAACAACGGACTATAACAATTGTATTGCATGAACTTGATGGTCAGATTTTCTGATTAATGGAGTTTTCAGTAAGAAAATGACTACATAGACTACATAATTGAACCTTTAAGGGCCAAGAAAAAGTAGTTGTGATAACGAGGTGCTCGAAAGGTTGTGTTCCATCCCGAAGCTCAAACCCTTACCCTTAAATATACTAATTTTTTACAAAAATGGCAGGCCTTTCATATAACTAGAGCAAAAATTGCACCCCTTTCTTATACTTCAACAACAAGCCAAAACAATAGAATTTCCCATGATTGATACATTTTACCTGGGCTTTTGAACAGTCCTTCTGGTTCAGTTACTCAAAGGCACCAAGCTTTCATGCGTTTCACATTGTTATTATTAGACAGAGTTTGCCATCCTTTCATACACTCTGCTTCAGCTAACATCTCTTTCATTTTGCAGCACATTTTGTGACCCTACGACTGTATATTAAATTATACTAAAATGACGATTTTCCCTACCCTTTACGCAAGCATAAAAAAGGCATCCCTTTGGGCGGAGCCTCCCTTATAGCCCACTATAGGGAGTCCCCCCTCCCCTCCCCCGAGTCCACTGTATGTAAATTATAAACAATTTTAAAGGGGCTACTTCACAGGGATTTTCACGTTTTTGGGTGAAAAATGCGCTGACATTCATATTAAATACATTTATATGCACCTTTTATCATACATGAAATGCTCCTAAAACATCAAGAGAAAAGAATCAAACGATTTCCTCATGGGGAAACGAACAACAGTCAGGTTATGGTGATTTTTCTGAGAACCAACCAAAACAGTAGCCCAATATTTTCAAGTTCCAATCTATTTAAATCCTAGCCATCCGCTGCGAAACATTCTCAATCATAGTTTCAGACAACTGGTGGAGTAATTTTAAGAGCCAGTCCACGAGAGGTTCAAAGATTTTTGGAAATGGTCAGAAACAACCCTATCTCAATCTTTGCCTGCTGAAAGCTAGTCATGAGCAAGCAATCAAATTGAAATTATTTCGTCTTCTAATATTAATGTGGTCACGTGAACAGGCAATTTAAATTTCACCCCCCTGGAAGTAATTTGGCTCAAAAAATTTTCTAAGGGAAATGGTCAAAACTATTGTACTCAGACAGGACCCACCACTCTGCAAAGACAGGTGGTCTCTTCATGTACCCCCCTTCCCCCACCTTAAAAGATGGTGTCTTGTTTGTATAGCCCCGGCCCACTCTATCAGGAGTAGAAACTAAGAAGAAGATTCAAACCTCCTTCTGCCATTACTCCAGTAGTGCAAGCTTCATGCACACTAAATATGAAAGTCTCGACTCAAATTTTGAGGTCAATAAATTGTGTCCATTCGACTAATCAGACAGGTGGTATCTTGCATAGCCCCTTACCCCTATACAAGGTGGGTCCTCACTGAGTACACTTGTGATGACCACTTCCCTAAAATTTACCAACTTTGCATGTCTCTTGTCAATACAAGCATTAGCCAATCATACATCAAAGGATGTTTCTTTACTAAACTGACCTTTGCCTTCACAAAAATACTAATATTTCTTTCAGTCTCTTCTTATCAGCTGAGCAATAATTTTCAACAGAGAGGGTGGTTTGGCAGATTTGAAAAAGTGCCAATTTTACCACATTTCAAAGGAATTTTTTTCTACGTAGTAGACAAACTATATGGTTAATCTGCATTTCCTGAAAGAGCCAAAGGATTGTACTTAAACATTATTGAAAAAATCTTTGCGGGCGATTCACTTTTAAGGACCAATATAGGTTATGCAAAATTGACATTTTCCTAAAATAGACACATCTGCTGAGGGACAAATGGGTCATGTTAAATCAGCTTTTACACGAAAACTGTAAAAGCTCATTTCAAGCTATTCCAATGGATTCATTTGGCTTTTCGATATTGTTGTCAATCATTTAGAATCTAAAATAAAGTTATAGGCCATAAAAACAGACTGAAATGAGAGAATTGAAGTCGACAGGTTGCGTTACTGTGCGCGACACAGAGAAGCGACTTTCGTGCATGGATAACTTCGCGACGGCAGATTTACTATTTTACATGGAGAAAATGGCAGCCAAATAAGTTCACATATTCCACGAGGAACAACAATTTGCTATACCAGCCTACACCTTACACATGAAACTTAACGTTTTACAGTAAAACAACTGTTTTCCCGACTTTGCGATTTGTCTCTGTCAGTGTCACTTGTTGTAGTCGGTAGGTAACCAAATGTAGCTTACATTCTATAAAACCTCAAGAATTGAAGCAGAACCATTGTTTCAGCTGTGTTTTGTCCCCAGAATACTACAGTAAAGGTTGATTTCCACTGTTGCGTAAATTTTACGTGCATACGGGCGTGAATTTAACTGGCTTTACGGGCGTAAATAAACTGAATTAGAGACGATGTATGAACGGCTTACGTAAACGTAAAAAGTTGAACGTTTTCAACTTTTTACGTTTACATAAACCGTTCATATATCGTCTCTGATTTTATTTACGCAACAGTGGAAATCAACCTTAACCAGACATAATAATAATGATACTTGTTTCGCTGAATCGATAAATGAAATAACCTGTTGGAACTGATTTCGTCAGTTTAATTCATCTCAATTTATTAAGACCGCAAGTTGAAATTTAGAATAAACTAGAATTGAAAAAGTGGACCTAAAAAGCAAACAAAATATTTTGGATAATCTAAAATGGGCTCAAAATTAGCGAGTATTAATTGCTCCCGATTCTTCCGCCCGTCAGAAAATTCTCGACGTATCACGCATGAAAATATTACAGATCTAAGTACATACCTCAAATCTACGGACCTGTGTGATGAAGCCTGTCTGCAAACAAACACTGAAATTTTTCCAATCTCAACTGCAGATAAATGTTAAAGAGCTTTACATTACATTTTCCCTGGGTGAGTTTGATTTCGTTTCTCACAGACACTACGTCATGTAAATTTCAGTCCAAATCAGTGTATAAACAGGAAGATTTTCAATTCAGTTGGGAATTGCTTGGAAAATTTTGCTGTTTCAAAAAGCGAAATCTTGTTTCATTTCCCCCACAACAAATGAGATGACCAAGAAGGTGAACGTCAAGGCAGGGGCTTAACAATAATCACAATATGGGAGGCCCCTACATCAGATTTAGAAACATAAAAAGAAGATGATCTGCATGAACTGTACAGGGTACTTGAGGTAACTACTGACGAAAGGAAACTGCAGATTCCTTGTAAGTGCGATGTTAAATTTAGCAATGCTATATTGTAAAGGAGTTTGCCCGTATAGCTTAATGTCGGCAGAAATGGTTAAACATTAAAGGCCGTGGGAGGAACTGACACGGATTTAACAAAGATGTTTGTATGGGAGTCCATTGCTTGGGTTGTATGCGAAAACAGGGATGTGCCGCCGAAAAGGGTGAGGTTTTTTTTAGCTATTTTGCATGAAAATGTGTCCAGATTTTGGGTCCTGCCTTTAGGACTGACGTTAGGTATGGTTAGCGTGTGGCTGTAGAGGGCATGAACATACTGATCTGATGCACAGAAAAAGGTATACAATTAACCAAAAAGTACCATTATGATGTGGCGTGATCTGCCGCTTTTGAAGCGGAAACAGTTAACCAAGGCCAGGAAAAATAATTTCAGTAGGGTCAGAATTTGGAAGCCCGGCAGAGCAACCTTTCCTTCGAGACATCAGGTGTACAGGTGGAATTAGAATAGACATATGGTATCCTAACTGAAAGAAGAATAAATCGCGGGCTTACGTTAACTCACAAATGGCCTGTTTGCAAAACGAGGACTTCGCAGCTCAGTTGGTAAGGCATCACACCAGCAACCCGGCAATGTGACGACGTGGTTCAATTCCCGTTCAGGGTGCACGGAAGAGGTGGGCGTCTCTCTTCAGTGGACAATACATGAGGATTGTTTCATTTTATACTTCAGCTGATAAGCATTTGCAGTTTGCTTTCTTCAGTAGTTACTTCGAGTACTTTTCCTGTGTATTGGTAATGCAAATCATCCTTTGTACTTATGTGTTTCTAAATCTAATGTGTAAAGGCCTTTCATATTGTTCATTAGTACATAGCCCACGCCTTGACGTTCACCTTCTTTTTAATATCATTTGTCTTTATGAATTAGCAAATTCCTCTCGCACTTGGAAAGAAGAAAAAATCAAACCTGAATTGGTAATTTTCCTAGTACAATTGAACAAAGTTTACACGACGTAGTGTCTAGGCGAGATGAAATCAAAACTTCACAAGCGAAAATGTATTATGTGTAACAATGAACATTCACCTTGAGATTCTTAAAAAAAGCTGCACTGTCTGGTAGCAAACAGATTTCTCCAAGCAAGTACATAGATTGCAGTTGACGGTTCTTCTCCTACTGCTGAGGTATTTATGTGCGTAGTCTGCTAGTGTTTTCATGCATGAATAGGTTCTTAGGGGAAGAGGAACCCCGGGAAATTGGTACTCGCCTTTGAGCCACACTTTAGATAGTCCAAAGTAGTTTGTTTGCTTTTAAATCCACTTTTGTAGTTCTAATAATTTAACATCGATTAACTGACGAAATCAGCTCCAGCAGGTCATTTATTGATTCAGTAAGAAACAAGTGTCATTATTATTATGTCTGATTACCATGGTATCCTCGGACAGCATTCAGCAAAGCTCCTTCACTCCTTAAACAAAGTATTCTGGAGACAAAACACAGCTGAAACAATGGTTCTGCTTCAATTCTTGAGGTTTTATAGAATGTAAGCTACATTTGGTTACCTACCGACTACAACAAATGCAATCGGTTCGGACACTGACAGAGACAAATCGAAAAGTCAGGATAACAGTTGTTTTACTATAAAACGTTAAGCCTCATGTATAAGGTGTAGGCTGGTATAGCAAATTGTTGTTCCTCGTGGAATATATGAACTTATTTGGTTGCCATTTTCCCCATGAAAAATAGTAAATCTGCCGTCGAGAAGTTATCCATGCACGAAAGTCGCTTCTCTGTGTCGTGGACAGTAACGCAACCTGTTGACTTCAATTCTTTCATTTCAGTCTGTTTTTATGGCCTATAACTTTATTTTAGATTATAAATGATTGACAAATCATAACATGACCCATTTGTCCCTCAGCAGATATGTCTATTTTAGGAAAATGTCAATTTTGCATTGACAAAATTGAATTGCCCGCAAAGATTTTTCAATAATGTTTAAGTAGAATCCTTTGGCTCTTTCAGGAAATGCAGATCAACCATACAGTTTGTCTACTACATAGAAAAAAATTCCTTTGAAATTTGGTAAAATTGGCACTTTTTCAAATCTGCCAAACAACCCTCTCTGTTGAAAATTATTGCTCAGCTGATAAGAAGAGACTGAAAGAAATATTCATTTAGTATTTTTATGAAGGCAAAGGACAGGTTAGTAAAGAAACATCCTTTGAGTTTTGATTGGCCAACGTTTGTATTGACAAGAGACATGTAAAGTTGGTAAATTTTAGAAAATTTTTTGAGCCAAAATTGCTCCCAGGGGGGTGAAATTTAAATTGTCTGTCACGTGACCATATTAGTATTAGAAGACAAAATAATGTCGATTTGATTACTTGCTCATGACTAGCTTTCAGCAGGTAAAGTTTGAGATAGGGTTGTTTCTGACCATTTCCAAAAATCTTTGAACCTCTCGTGGACTGGCTCTTAAAATTACTCCACCAGTTGTCTGAAACTATGATTGAGAATGTTTCGCTAACATCTTAACAAGATCCTTGAAAGGATCCTTTTAAGATCTTTCAAAGATCCTTGTTTAGTCCTTGAGGGTCTTGAAGGATCCTTGCAAAGATCTTGTGAAGATCTTGACAAGGATCCTAAAAAGATCCTGACCAAATCCTTGAGGATCCTGGCTAAGATCTTTAAAAGATCCTTGAAAGGATTCTTTTAAGATCTTTGAAAGATCCTTGTTTAGTCCTTGAGGATCTTGAAGGATCCTTGCAAAGATCTTTGCTAGGATCTTTATTAGGATCTTTGTAGGATCCTTGGAAGATCTTGGTCAAATCCTTGAGGATCTTAACAAATGATTTTGCATATAAAGATCTTTGAAGATCTTTCAAAGATCCTTGAAGGATCTTTTAAAGATCCTTATCTTTAAGGATCTTTGGCAGGTCTTTGGCAATCCTTAAAGATCCTTGAAGATCCTGTGAGGTTTTTCACCAGGGTGGCTCTTAAACGAAACTGAACCAGTATTTTGGGGTTTCCTTTGATTGCAGTATGTCTTAAAAATTAGTGTTTTAAAATAACCCTAAGAAAAGGTGACAGAGTATATTTTTATTAACAAAAACTTGTTCGCAGTGACATGAGTGCACCTTGATGAGCATCTGATGCTTCAAAAGCAAATGTTGAGTCTAAAATAATATTGTTGAAAAATAATAAATAAATGAATACAAATAAATAAACAAGAAAATGGGACATGTACACGTTTTACAGTTTTGAATGAATTATAATAAATATATTCACTTTCCTGCCCCAGTTGCATTCCATCACTGTGATTCCACTGCAAGTAAAAACAAAGGAAATTTTTTAAACTACATGTAAATGTAAACTATTGACCAAGTCCCAGTTGTTCAAAGAGCAGATAACTCTATCCACTGTTAAACCACAATCCAGTGGATAGTGGATTTTGTTTTGTTACATTATGTATGTATCATTTTATCAGCTGGATAGCGATTTAGGCGGTGGATAGCGTTATCCTTTGAACAACCCAGCCCAACTATGCACTAATTATATTTACCTTTCTATCCACGTTTGAAACCATCCTGTCATATTCTACCTTGTCTTGTTCTGCTTTCAGCTTTTTAAGACGAGCTATTAGCTCTGGACTCTGTGTAAAACACAAATGCATTATTGTTTAATGTCACTGGTAAATTTTCTGACTTACTTGACCACTCTTGCAAGCAACTCAAACCAAACGATAAATGTAATTTCAGTATAGATAATAAATATTTATCTATTAACAGGAAAGGGGAACACCAACAGATTCCCTTACACCCAGTGACCCATGTGTGAGTGTCCAGTCAAGAATAATGCTCTTTATCCTGATTTTACACGGACTCATAACAATTATCGAGATGTGCTCCAGGCAAATGAATGGCTAGTATTACCACTGAATTTTAGTATGTTTAATCAAATGCAAGAAGCTTATTAGATTCAGTCTCAAATTCAATTTGATGACAAGGTAGAATAGAACAGAACAGGACAGAATACATGTAGAATAGAAATAGAATAAAATGGAATGAAATGGAATGGAAAGGAATTTTAAAAAAATGTACAGCACCAAGTGCTGCAGATAATAAAATAAGTAGACATTTGATATTGTCCTTTAGTACAGTGTAGCAGCTTTGTGTAATGGTTCATCTTTGTATAACCATGGTTCAATAGGCCTCACTTGGACCAAACTTAAATATTATTACGTAAACGTATGTAATAATATTTAATTTACTCGACATTATTTACCTTTTCTGGTAATCTTAAAGGCTCAACATAAACTTCACTTCCTGTCAGTAACTCATGTAAATACAGCTTTGAACTTAAGTCTAAAAAGGTTGGAATATAAATAAGTAACCACTTTTTAAATCATTAAAACTATGTATTACTGGTAACCCAACAACAACTATTAAATATTGTTTTATTAAATATATATCCAGTAGGATGCTGAGAAAATTAACCATGCAACTTATTCTGCATTTGTTAAGTTGATAGAAGTGAGTTGGCAATAGGGACTTGAGGAACAATGCTTTATAATGAAGCCCCCAATATATCACTATATCAAAGAATATTTTTCAGCCTTGCTGTAGAAACCCCTGCTTGTAGGGTACATTAGACTAAAACTGGAGCCAAAAGAAGTTCACCGGCCCAAAACGTAACCTAAAAAAGCCTTTTTTACTGCATTTAAAAAAAACAAACTAAGAGAGTCCGAGAGAATTTGTGCTTCCACCTTTAGTGACGGGTAACAGTATTAGTATTTATTTTAGGATTCAGTCGTGTAGATAATTTTATTCTGTAAACTTGTACACTTGTATTATTGAACTACTTGTAATTTGTAATTGTCAACTTATTACTTGTAATAAACTTGTACTATTTATTGTTCTATTTATTCAAACTCCAAGTACAGTGCAAACTGTCATATGGACTTAGAAAAAAAATATAAACTTTATTGAACAAAAGGAGTCATTAGAAATGCGCATTAGAAACAGGCGCTATTGTTTTCTTTAAACAAAGAACTGTATGCATAATGAAGTATGGGGCTGTGCAGAAATCTTGCCAATGGGGTTTCCCCGGCACTACATTAAAAGCTTACCTGCTGTCTCTTTCTCTCGGAGACATTCCCAAAGTTGCTTCACTAACTTGAACGGGATCGCGACTTTATTCTCCACAGAGTCTAATCATTTTTCACTTGCACATTCTTCTGTATACTTCGATAATTGTTCTGCTAGGTCGTCTGAAATGTGATCACATTTTGTAGCTTCTACAATGGCATTAATATTTTGGATGCGCTTCGTCAGGATAACATCAACCGCCATCTTGTTTCTTGTTTTTCACATACCCCATACATGACGTATCAACCTGTTTTCCATTGTTGACCGCTTTTAGCGCTGATAGTCGGCTCAGGAATTCACCGAAAAGCCGGAAGTGCTGTACGGTGGACAGGGCGAGGAAAAAATCTTTCGAGCTTCTTTCTTTTAACCTTTCCCTTAAGCTAACAGGCCAATGGAGTCAGTTTCGAGAATCTGCTTGATTGAACTTGCTTTTGATCTGTGCGCTGATTGGAAAAAACTCGGTTACGCTTTTTGTCTTTCAAATGAAGTTGACAGAATCAGCCAGGATTACAGGAAGAATGTCTTCGAACAGGCGTACAGAATACTTCTAGCTTGGAAGCAAACGAATGGATCCAAGGCAACATATCAAGCGTTGGGTGAAGCCCTGAGAAGGAGGACATTGACACGCACCGATTTAGCTGAAAAGTATTGTGTACAGTAGAGGAAAATAGTTGACGTGCCATATTAAATGAATTTTCCATTAGTGTTGTAAAAGAAGTTCTGTAATTTCACAGTTTTCTTTTAATTGTATGATTTCGCAATTTGATCCCTTACTATCAAGCCCCCCCCCCCCCCCGGGGATGTCATTGCTAACCTTGAGTTTGGAGAGGTTCTTGCAGCAGGTTGGTGATGGGGTACCATATGGAGTTGAACCAGTTCTGAAGCCTTATATATCACTGCAACCCCTGCACAACCCACCTCCTCTCCCTTAAAATAAATATGCTTTTAGTTAGGTTAGATCTGTGAGAGAATCTCCTTGTTGGGAGGATAATATGACAGTAGAAGTCATGATATGGGTACTAGTGGGGTACCCAGAGAAGAGGGAGTGCCTTCTTGTGTTGTTGTGGTTTCCTCTATTTTCTGAATCCCCCGTTTCATTTTATAAGCGGAGCATTTTATTTTTGCTTTAAAAACTTAGACATTAACCTACAAGGACAACTTAAGAGTGGGAAAGTGTCAGAGAGTGATGTGGTTGCCATGGCAAATGATCTTGGAAAGGAATGGATGTGGGTCGGTCGCCTGCTTGGGCTTGAAGACACTGCACTGGATGACATCAAAGAATCGCATGACAAGCTGTATGAGTGCTCTTACAAAATGTTGTTATGTTGTTGTCATGGACCCAGAAGAATTCAGCCCAGGCAACCTATCACTGGCTTGCACAGGCATTACTCCATAGAACAGTAGGCATGCGTGAGATAGCTGAAAAGTACTGCATTGAGCACCTGAAATTACAGAGTGGTACATTCATTTGTTTTTGTAAAATCCACTCTGCCATTTGCAAAGTCAGGTCACCTTACTTAAACATATTACAACATTTGCATCAACAGTAAAGCGCTTAGAGACGTTGTAAAGCGCGTTGTAAAGCGCTTAGAGACGTTGTAATAAGCGCTATATAAGCTTTGTATATTACTATTATTAAAGTAGTAGACACTGCAGCAGGAGACTTGAATGAGAGGATGAGGATAAGGGGAGCAAAAATGTTGCTACCTGGCATTCCTCCCTATTCATTAAAACATTGCAATTATTTTCTTCATTTTCTGCTAGCCTGATAACTGTATAAGGTTGTCACTGTTGTTGGTCGACATATCCAAAACATTTTTGAAAAAAAGAATGTCCCTGGACAAATGCCACCAAAATGCCACCAAAATAATAGAATATTTATCCAGTTTTCTTATAATCCCATGCACTTACTTGTACTGACCACCACTTACCCAAACAATTATTCTCAAATTTTAGGGGTAGGTTGTTTTAGTTAACAAAATAATTGAAACAATGAATAAATTAATTAATGAACAAATAAATAAATGTCCATTTATAACAATATAAGTGTTTCCCTGATCATCTGTTGTTTCTATAATAGCTTCCTGTGTCCATCCGGAAGAGATTCAGTCATTGAACACAAAAATGGAGCAGTTGCAAGTTCACTTGCCAAAGGAGTCAGTGGTTGCTAGTAATTCCACTGGGAATGCACAAGTCAAGTTAGTGAACAACAGCAGAATGGAGAGTGGAGCAGAAAACAAAAACAGGGGCAGGTTTATCAGGTTTGTCAGGTTCTTTGCTTTGTACCGTTATTCCGCTTCATTAAATAATAACTTTGTGCCCTTCATCAAAGAGCCAGGGCCAGTATAAATTGTACCTGCGGAACTGTTTGTGAGGGATAAATTCAAGATCAAGTAACTCTTTTGTTTTATTGTTAGCGCAAACTGTTGTTTCCATGTTTTCCGTTGTTCTCAGTTTTCACCCAGTTTCTTATTACTCTGCCCCAGGGTTCTCCCCTCCACAGAGGCCTCCTACAGTCACGCCTTGACCGCATGCTCAGGAAAAAGTGCGCAGAGACTGGGTAGAAGGGAAAAATAAAGCGCGTGGGAAACTCTGGGAAGGGAAAAGAGTTCCTCGCGTTCCTTGCGCTCCCGTTCACTGTGCCCCAGTTTTCTCTTCCCCTGTCGTTTAATAATAGGAGCCTCTGTGGAGGAGAGAGGCCCCAGGGAGTAATCGTGTCTGTTCTCTTTACAGTAGAGCTAGTTTTAAGTGATCAGTAGAATAAGCTTACCGAAATTTCTACAGTAACGTTTCAGAATTTAAATCTTCAGAGAACTGTTTCACTGCAATTTTCCGATTAGGTAGTAAATATTCCGATTAGAGATCAGCAGCTATCGTTTCAGTGAATCGTTTAGCCGTAACCATCGCCCAGTCGCTGGGAACGGGAACCATGCGATATCGCGCGAACGCTTGCGATCGCTAGCGATCATATGGAAACCAGCCTTTACGAAAATTTGAGGTGACAATTTCCTTATCAAAACTCACGGCAGAACTTAAAAGTCCCTACTAATTTACATTTAACAATGACGACGGCGGGAGTCATCAAAACGTCTTGCTACTATCAGTTATCGCATATTTATCTCAATCTTCTGTGGTTAAAATACTAGTCGTTTTTATTGAAATTAACAGATTGAGTTGACATTTACCTTAAGAAAACACTTTGTTCGTAATCATTTTTAAATCAAAATCAACATTAAATATTCTGTATTAATTACTGTAAGACCGCTTTCTGATCATAAAAGTTTTCGAAGCGATCTGTTGGGTGCCCTTGATCAGGGTTCGGACAATTTGTGAGACAACAATTTTGTTAACACTTGGTCAGGAATCTGTTGTGTACAAAGAAATGATGTGAGTCCCAGATGGTGAATCGAAACAATGCCGACCTTCCCTACAACGGTCGGACGTTCAGTGGTCAGATCAACGTCCGACTGGTGTACGGAATCGAAGGTCATGGGTTCGATTCCCGTCGGGGACTTAGATTTTTTCTTTGTCCCACGCTCGTGACAAACAAATTATATCATTTTTCTTACTTATTCACCCGAGCTTAAATTTACCATCTTTCATTTTTCATCTTTTTTTTCTTTTGTTGGTCAGCAGGGACAACAAACCCACTACCTGTACCAGAGGACTGCATAAGAAAAAACTTCATTACTGTTCTACACCTTATAAGGTGTGGAAAGAACTGATTATCAAGCTAGAACCTCCAAGGGAATTACAAATGCGAGAATATAAAGATCTTGCTGCCGAGATGGGATATGACGTGGAGAAAATACTGTATTTTCAGTCCTTAAGAAATCCCACAGAAGCTGTGCTCACGAATCGGTCAGCTACGTTCATTTTCACGCGAGTCTCGCATGAATGTCAAAGGCGCCAAAAACAAGAGGACGTCCGAGGGACGTCCTAATATTTCGCGCCTTTTTTGTCTTTACACGACCTATAACGCATGCTCAGTTCAAAAACTGCCACACATGCGCTTTAAAAAACCGGAATCCGCAAAAGTAGTATCCGGTTTTTGATTATCCCAGAGCCCATGGCATTTTGATCCCGCTGACCGTAAATGCTCGTGGGCTCTGAAGCCGAGATTGGATAAGCACGCAAAAAATGTTGCGCAGAAAGGATGCGCAATGCAATAAAATGGAATCACCATAAGCTATTATACTAGAACACTGAACCACTAGTCAGTGCCTTTGAGTACAGATGCCCAGAATGGAAGCAGGTTGCACCCTCATGTTCTACCATTGTGTCTAAAAAAAAATCGCTTAGGACTGAAAATGATTTGTTTTCCTTCAAGAAATCAATTGAAAAATCCCTCTTGATACGGAATTTTGTTCACTGGCGATGATACCAAGTCAAAATTTTAGAACAGCTTCAGCAAAACACCAGCAAAATCCCCGTGACACACTCCCAATAATAACGAAAGTAGCTGCGGATAAACTGATACAACTCGCTCTTTCATTCATTTATCCCACATTTATTTGCTTGTTCCTTGTTTTACATTGCTGCCACCGAGTTAAAACCACCCTGATGCACCACAGTTGATATCTTAAACTGTCTGGTTTTATTACAAGCGGGCTTTCTTAGCATCCTTTAATATTAATATGAAATCTTTAAAGCACGTTAAACTTAGAATAAGAATCAAGTTCTGCTCTTTTTAAGCCTGTGGGGGAGGTATTTCTTCCACGTAGATCCGGGACACTGAGTTCCAGCCCGTGTGCGCGTCACCAGATCCATAGCCAGCACAGTTACCGACCCAGAAACCCACGCGCACTGTGCCCTTGTGGAGCTTCTCGTACGCTCCTTCAATGTAACGTGGGCGGAATATATTCTTTTTGCCTCCAGTTCCATGAACAATGTAGAGAACGCCATCAATGGATGCGGGCACCGAGCACTCTGCTCCATTGAAAGTGAAATACCAGCGCCTGCAGCAGTTGTGGCAGTTATAGACGCGAAGAACGCCATTCCAGAAGACTCTTAAGCCCTGTTTTGTCTGAAGTTTTCTTGAAAACACATTCCTACGAAAATGAATTTAAAAAAAGATAAACTAGAAACCGAAATCAAATCCCAAAAATAATGAGTTAAGTGTAAAGTAAACGACGGGATATTATCTTACGACTGGGAGCACAAAAACTATCCCCAGCGAGTAAAGAGAATGACATTAGAGCCTTAGGTTGCACCATTTTCAAAAGTATATTAAACATTTTGTTCTGTTAATTTTCACCAGATTTTTCTCGAATATATTCAAGGTTTTAATACTCAATTTGTCGCGCAAATAGTTAAGGCTTGTCATTATGTGAAACTGCGGGCTTATTAGTTACCTTGATTAATCCAGAGTCCTTTCCTTCGCTCAGACCTCTAAAAACGCACTGTTTCCAATTATGAACGAAGGAGCCTGGAGGACCCTGGAGGCCTGGGGGACCTTGACTTCCACGAGCACCTGCTTCACCCTTCTTCCCGAGTAGACCAGTAGGACTCTGGGGACCTTGACTTCCACGAGCACCTGCTTCACCCTTCTTCCCGAGTAGACCAGTAGGACTCTGGGGACCTTGACTTCTACGAGCACCTGGTTCACCTTTGTTCCCAGGTGTACCGGAGGGACCCTGAGGTCCCTTGGGACCCCGCAGACCTTGCCTTCCACGAAGGCCTTCGTCACCCTTGACTCCTCGTGGGCGAATGTGTCCTTCAGGTCCATGACTGCCGGGTGATCCAGCAATACCTACTGGTCCCGCGGGTCCAGGGCTTCCTGGGATGCCTGGAATTCCCGGTGTGCAGAAACAAGCGCTGGGAGCACAATACCGATATGATGACGTCTGTCGAGGGCCCTAAGTGAAAGGAATGAAATCGAATAGAAGTGTGTTGTGGACGTAATTTTGACACAAACAGCATGCAAAGCTCAATTTTGTACATATGTAGCTCACCTTGTTGTCACGTGGCTTGCTCCTGCTGTTGCTATTAGCAGAACACAAGGTGATCACCAGCGACAGCACTACGATAAACATGTTGGTCAGCGGTATATTCATATCGATGCCTTGGTTTTATCTTGCAACCTGTGGATATTAACACATGCGAAGTGTAAAAAAAACAAACAAACAAACAAACAAACAAACAAACAAAAACCAACAACAACAGTGATCCACACGAACTGAACAGAAAATTATATTGCGGTATGGTGAGTCTGAATATTCGCTGTCAGGATTGACTGATATCTTGCATTAGTCTCTTTCAGTCGTGAATCATGCATACTTCCACTAACATTATTGGATGAATCAGGAAACAGCAAAAATGGGAAAAGATGAAAACGAAAATGATGTGTATTCTCGCCGAAGTTCGTAAACGAATGCAAAGCCGTACCATACGCTAATCTCCTATTAATATCAACATTTTGACGATAATTCTCGTATCAATTCTACGACCAGAATCTCCAAATTTGGAAACGAAACAGAATTATTTATCCTCTAGGCGATTCTACACTGGAAATCAGTTTCTTTCCTTTTTACTGAAATTTTGACAAAAATTTCGCTTTACAATCAGTTTAAACGTGATAGGTATCGCCTAAAATAATGTTATCCAGTCTTGCTATTATTATTATTATTATTATTATTATTATTATTATTATTATTGCTCATCCTGCTTTCTCAAATGTTATTTTTGCCTTTTCCTAACGTTTTAAAGACTTCACTTTATCTTAGGCTTAGTCTGTGAGTCTTTAAGTTAGTTTAGCGGTGCATAGGATACCAACCTTGACAGAGTGACCATAATCACCCGATGAAGAATGATTTAAACCACTTGCTGTTACCAAGAGTTAATGATCATTTGCTCTCGAAACTGAAACTTTTATCTCTGGTGAACGAGTTTCACGAGAAAACACGTTTTGGAGTTGATTACGTGTAAGATTCTGAAATAAGACAAGCACTCCTATTGGTTAAATTATGTCTGAATGGACCAATGCCATAACGTCTTTTATTTTGGGTTGTTTTGACAAGTTACTCGAAAAAGCACGACCGAGGTCTATCAAATTAGAAGAAGCGTTCTTTCTGGTTAGATCAGTTCCTAAAGGAGCCAATCATATGCACTCGTTTGTCATTGCTTATTACATGTTAAAGCAAGTATGAGAACTGATGACGTGCACAGTGTGACAAATTGTAGTAGTGGCCATATTGGTTGAGATACAATTAATTTACCAAATTGCCTTCAAAAAAATGTTTCACTTTTTTAAGAAAGTTAACAGATCTGTTGTATGTTTAAAAATAGTCCATGAGACCTGTTTCTTAAACTAATTTAATTAATGGAGAAGATTGCTACATCCGAAAATCGTGTGAAATTTGAAATGAAATAGTTCGCGAGCAAAATTTTCGTGATATTCGATGAGTCAAGTACAAAAGAAAAGTAAAAAGATTTCACTCCTGTAAAAGATAATTTAAATTTCAATAACGAGAGCAAAAACGTAAGGCAGATTACGAAGGCTTTATTTTTCGCGAAATTTTAACGATACATACGCAAAAATAAGAAACTGAAATAACACTTACGCAAAAGTAAAGCCGTATTAGAGCGACAAAAAAACAGTGCAAGCAGTGTTTTTCGTCAGAAAACCACTGTAACACAAACTTAATTAGAGGCACAGATATTTTGTATCAATTCTAGCAATAAAAGATAGCCAAAGTATATGCAATACACAACAGGAAAAAATTGGGAACAACGATAAAGATTGCCGCGCTGAAGATTTGTTGACCACAAAATGAGTGTCTTCAGCTGTTCAATTTGTTTCGTCTTTCGTTCAATTTAATGGCAGCAGTTACTGCAAGCACAAATTATTGTGGCTGGCTTTCAAACTAGGTGGCTATAAATTAAATCGAACGAAAGAAAACTTAGTTAAACCCACGATTAGGAGCTATCATGTTGTGTTACGAAAGGTCATAGCTCGTCAATTTTTTGCCTCTATTCATTTTGAGAAGACAGGGTACCTAACTGGAGCTTCGTTCAATGTTTTTTTCCGCAGTCGCGCGATGTAAAGTTAAGTTCTACACTTAAAGTTTGCGTTAAAAATTTATTACGAGGTGACCCATTTTTAACAGAAAAGTATTAATTGAATCTCCAACATGAAGTTACTGGCGAACGAACAAGACTTCGTGATAATATTACAGTTAAAGCTATTAGGACCTGGAGCTTGATTGTTCTAGAGCCAGGAACGATAAATTTCTATGTTTAATTAAACGCACATCAAATTCAAACGCATTCGAAAGGACTAACGTTCGCAAAAAAAAACTGCCTTATAGATTTAAGACCTGCTAGTGAGCACGAATCAACCGCAAGTCTAATTTTTTTCTTCTTCTCCGTTAATTAATTCTGTAGAATTTTTGTTTTCTTATGCGAGAAACTCTTACAGTATATCGATGGCATGAGGTAACATCAGGCTTCTGAATTTAATCACTCACCTTAATTGAAGTGAACAGCACTTGGGTTTTTAAGGCGACAATAAGAAGCTGAAATCAAAGAAAAGAAAACAATAGGTTTACTAAAGCAAGTGAATAAAGAAACCACAAAAGATAATGATGAAGAAACTGTGAGCTTACACGTGAGCTTTCTGTGAACAGCACTTGGGTTTTTAAGGCGACAATAAGAAGCTGAAATCAAAGAAAAGAAAACAATAGGTTTACTAAAGCAAGTGAATAAAGAAACCACAAAAGATAATGATGAAGAAACTGTGAGCTTACACGTGAGCTTTCTGTTCTTCTTGTTCCTGTTAAGGGGTGATTTCTGATTTCTTTGCTACCCAAACCCTGTCGTTTTGCTTTGTTTACTAACTGAGTTCTCGCAAGAACAAGTTTGTGCGACAGCATACAAATTCTAAACGGCAATTCTATTGGCTGAGTAGAACGGCTTGCAACGTATCCGTTTTGTCCAATAGAATAGCGTCTTTTATTTCTGCTTTGCTAAGCTCTGCGTCCTTAATTGGAGAGAATTTTGCTCTGTTACTCTGATATTTAAGGGAAAAAAATAGCGTTTTTGCAATATACCGAAAGGCGGAATAAGTTAAGGTCAGGCCAAAAAAATGCCTTAGAGTTTTATCTATTACTCCACACACATTATTAAATCCCATTATTTTAAGGCTAGGTAAAACGTATGTCATCTCCATATTCTTTAATTTGTCTAAAATACCCTGTTACCACACTGAAAAAGACCAGAACTATCACGATCAGTGTATTTCTATCCGTTTCTATAGTCTGTGGGTCCCTAGATACTCTTTGTACAAAGACTTCAGCTAAGCTTAGGCGCCCATGTGATAATATCAGTTTTTTTTCCCACACAGTTCTCGTTCTGAGAAGTGAATGACTACGTTTTTGAGCGAAAGTTACTTCATGTTTGCTGCAAACGACTGCGACGTGTTTGATCAGTTAATTTGTAACAGTAACAGTGGAACATTATTGAAAAGGAATAGCCTTCATAAGATTATCCAAGATTGTTGAGATGATCATAACGTAGAGCATTACAAAATCTATGTTAGGTCTTAAATTGCCGTCAGACATATTAACGAGAATCAAAATAGTAGGGTTAGTTAAAACGTGCACATTTTTTAGCAAACCGGGTATTTCCTTTCTCCTGAATGGTCCATAAAAGCGAAATCGATCATGAATTTCTGAAATAAATCGTACATATGACCCGCAGATTGTTAGGATAAAAAATAATAACTATAACAATTTTTGATAATAAAAGGAGTTTTGGCAACATATTTCATTACATGAGATTCATTTTCTTTCCATTTTAAAAACAAAGTGAAATCAAAATTCAAGTTATATAATCCACTAAATTCTATGTTTATAGTAAATGTGTGGAAAACGGCATTCACAAATAAATTTACAGGCGATCAGCTTTTCTATGTCGTTCAGCCAATTCTCAGTGGCACCCTTCGAGAAAGTCTGTTAAAATATTTGTAATGTCTTCTTGCGTTTTCTCGGGTTCTTTAGCTAACACAGGTTAATCTGTTCAGGTTCTTTAGCCGAATATTTTAGGGAAGAGTTTCTTGTCTCCCGAAGCCAAATATTTTAGGGAAGAGACTCTTGTCTCCCGAATTTCCTAGCTGCTATTAGCTTCCCAAATGCTTGAATTTAAAACTGTTAAAGACTCCGCGAGCTTTTGAAATATTTAGCTGCGGCTAAACGGCTTTCACAGGCAGCGCGTTTTTTCAGACTTGTCGCTTTAATTTTCCAGCGCGCGTTGGTGGATACATTTGGCAACACGTTGCTGTAACACAACGGCTTCATCGTAAAAAATTCAGCTCACAAAATATCTTGCCACTTTTCTCAGCTCTCGCGTCGGCTGTGCTAGGGTGGGTACAAGTGGGAATGTTCGCGGTGCGATAGCGACGAGGAAATGTTTGGCAAAAAATTTGCTAATGTAGGCACGTCTCTATTTTTTTTTTCACTCAAAGCATAAATTAACTGATAAACAGGAATGACCAACGGACGTATAAAAATTCTGATAACCGCGAACTAAATATCGACTGCAGAAAAATAAGCCGGAATCCGAACCGAAAATCAGTAAAAGCTCCTAAATATCCAAAACACACAGAAAATGGAACTCGAAGCGAATGCTCGCCAAAACTCCGCTTTTTGCTTCGCTTTTCCCGTGTTCCGCTCAAAATGTTAAAACCGAGAAAGGGAGCGAAAACAAAACTCGCACATGTTGAGTCCCAAACCCAAAATCTTACTTGAAAATTGATCAAAACCTGTAAAAACTGGCAAACCGAACGCCCTCTTCAATAAGCGACCTTTATCTGATAAATTAACCAAAGTCTAGGAATGCATATCAGCTATAAATAATAATTCATACGACAAAACGTGTTGTAAAAGCATATTAAATAGATGAACTTACCCTTTCTTTACTAGCAACAGCAGATATTGGGCCAGGATCCTCTTTTGCTGGACCACTTCCACCGACAAAATGTATACTACAAATATAACTATCCTTCGTACACACGAAGGAGTCACCGCGATGACATGCCTTTATCCACTTTTGCCTTCTCTCGTTTTGTCTAACTGCGCCAGGAAAATAAAAGAACGTGACTGGATCACCGTTCGGGTTTCGTACCCAGGACTGAGGGTATCGTGAATCGTTTTTACAAGTACCATAAGCACATCTTTTAGTTGTAACCATTTCGGGAACTCCAAAAAGCGACTAGTAGTTCGTACACGTGTAGTGAGCGGATGTCCGAACTTGCGCGGTTTGTTTACGCCAGAAGTCACGTGACACAACACGCGAAATCTAACGCCGAAAAGTAGTCCAGTCCGTTAGCGTCGAAATTTACGAAAATCGTGACAAATCGCGTAAAAGCACCAAATTTGGCATACATGTCCTTGAGAGCCTATAAAACAAATTTACAAGGGGTGCCACGTGATCCGAGTATCCAGGGGGCCACAGCACACAAATTAATTTTCATTCATGGTCACAGGAATCCCACGCTCATGAACAGCCCACTCACTGGCAAACTGAAAAGGATTTGATGGGCTTCTTTCACTGGCCTTGTCAACGAACGACAGAAAATGACAACAAACAGCCGTTTAAGTTTAACGAGCCACATATCCTTGCATTTTCCGCTCCCTTGTCGCTTGCCTGGGTTTCCTGTGGTCAAATAGGCTTAACAAACTGAATCGTTACACTTCCGATAACTGTTAAGGGAACGAATAATTATTAGTTCGAATTAGTCGACAAACAGTCCCAAATCAGCAGCTCAAATCGCAAAGGAAACCGTTGCCTGCTATTGCTATTCAAGCATTACTTATTTTGGGTTATTTTCGTCATACGTTCAGGAACATGTACGCCGACCCATTTAGGAGAAGGATAACATAAAGAACTTACTTCCGTTATTAACTGTTTTGAATTACGTTTCTTTACAACCTCTCCCCCATTAAGTTCCTCTAGACAATAAAAGCAAGTCGGGTTGACGAGAAATCTGGAAAATGTCAGATTTTTTAAGTGTACTGTTAAGAAAAACATATCGCGAGAGACATTTTAAGGTCACTGACATATCTGCCTTTACTTTAAACGTCAGTTAAATTCACAGTACAATGACTGACGAAACAAAATTGGTAACGAACATTAATATATGAAATAAACATATATCTGAACTGCGGATAATGATAGAATTATATGAAGATCATCACATTGAACGTGTTTCAACTTAAACAGTTGAAAAGAAGAAACCTGAAAGAATTCAGGCTTGAACGGGAATCGAACCCATGACCTCTGCGATGCCGGTGCAGCGCTCTAGAGCGCTATGATTATTTCATATATTAATGTTCATTTCTCCATCTACGGGATAAATACTCTCAATTGACCAGCTCCCAGTTGGCTTGATAGCTCACAGTTGGTTAGAGCACTGCACCGGTATCGCAGAGGTTATGGGTTCGATTCCCGTTCAAGCCTGAATTTTTTCAGGTTTCTTCTTTTCAACTGCTTAAGTTGAAACACCTTCACTGCGATGATCTTCATATAATTCTGAAATTGGTAACGCTCAGTTCAATCTGCCATGAGTCGTATGTCACCAGCGAGTACCATAAGAAGCATGCATGCTTGCTAAGCTCTCTTTCACGGTAGTCAACCAGCTCCAGCGATTAGTCACCACTTTTTCCAGCATCGTACGTTTTTCTTTCTTTTTTGTCTTGCAGTTCTTAATTCAGTACACCGCATCGGGTACTTAACATTGCTTATACCGATAACATTAATCTAATCCCTCCCTCTGAGAAAACAGGGGCACCCAACGGTTCGTTTTCGGAGGAATATCTGTTCGGCAGACCGAAGTCGTCTTAGATATTCGGATTTAATTGCAGTGAAAACTATAGATTTCTGTGGCGAAACATCACCTCACCGATTTTCTTAAAAAGGTGACTGATTAATTCCTTTTATCTTCGGAAGGACAAATATGTCATTTAGAGTGTAAAATAAGGTCAGCTAGCGCGCCTTAACGATTTTCAGCTAAAAACGCCGAACAGTTCAACCCGTATGAGCTCACACAAATATGCCCTTAAAAAGCTCGGTAACAATCTTAGAAACCAGGAAATGATATTTTAAGTATTTTGCTAACAGTTTCTCTTTGGGTGCCCCTAAGAAAAGACGCCGAGGTCTGTAGAACAGGATTTTATTGTATGTTTCAGGCGAGCGTTCGTCTGAAAAACGCGTAAAACATTAATCACGCTAAATCACTGGCGACCATTAGATTCCGAATACAAGGCATAAACGGAGAGCAGAAGGCCTAGTTACGGCGACGAGCTCAATCTTTCGCCCTAGAATAGCGAGGGACGTAAATATTACCATCTTAGAGTTTCCAGTGTTGGTCTTTTGAATAACGCGTAGATCAGAGGGGATGGTTATTGTAATAGGCCAGAATCTTCTCTGACAACATTACGTGTTCTTCACGATTAACGTAAAAAACGTTATTGCTTCGTTATTTTATTTTTACCATCACATGTATTTGTTTTTCCTCTGAATGTAGCTAGCGGCCTTAGCAGTTCACACCTACCACCACCCGCAGAACAGACGTTTTTAATTAATGCCTGCCATGCGCGCAGGCTCCTATTTACACCAGAGAGAATGACAGATTAACCGATAAAAATACCCTTCTCCAGTTTGGTGAAAAAATTCTGAAGTTGCCACGTCATTCTAACTAACTGATGCCTTTTGATGCTTTTGTTGTCATGCTTTGTCGGCCTTTATCTCTTCTAACGATCGATCTCGAGATCTACAGTATGCGTGGCTGAGTGATCACAAATTGAATTATTGAATATGTTGGTTTATTTGTAGCGTTTTTTAATTAGAAAAGAAATTTCTCTCCCAGATATGTCTTTGTCAAAAGAAAGCTTGAACTAAGACTTAGATAAGCTGCTTAACCCGTTTGGGATAGGCTTTATTTCCCATTAGTCCGGCTTATGTTTGTTGTCCACCAGTCAGGGCCAGTAATCTATTTAACTACAGGACGCCCAGGATCATGAGCAGATCTCTTGGTAGACAAATATGCATAGCGTATGTGGATTTGATGTGGCAAATAACTCTAATGACTGTTTATTATCATTTGCTCTGTTCGCTGATGAAATCAGTCAAAAAGTTCCCTACAACAATTCTATTTTGCTATTGGTGATTTGTTGGTGAGCCTGGTTGTCCTGTGACCAAGTTCTTGTCAATAGATTTGCGTTTCACGGCCCCCCGGATGCTCGGATCTCGTGGCACCCCTTCTCAATTTGTTTTATATGGTCTCAAGAATACGTGTGCCAAATTTAATGCTTTTACGTGATTTGTCACGATTTTTCCCTTAACGGACCGGACTAAAGGTGAATTAATTGAAGATGTGAAAGAATTCACTTCAAGAATTAGCTTATATATATCTGAGACTCATCGATGCAATTTAGGACCATTATAAGAATTTTTTTCTCTTGTTGTATTTTAAGCGAACTACAAACGACAGAATATGGATGTCAGCAAACACATTTTATAATAACTCATTTACCTTTGAAATCAACCAGCGTTAGCATGGCCTCCCTGATCCGAGAAATTAAAACGAAACCTAAATTTAAAAGAAAAAAAAAAGGTTTGTTTGATCACCAGCATCATAGCGAGTTAAAAATGCACAAATTATAATCAAATAATTCCACAAATTAAATCAAAATTTGGAACTTTCTCCTTCAGTTTCACCAAATTTGGAACCAAGAAAATAATTCTATGCATAATGAAGTTCTCGTCAGATCAAGTTTTGCGAATACAAATAGACATCCTAAACTTTAATTTGATCAGTTCCATTTTAACAACCGATGCTATTGGCTAGGGAAGTTTGCAGTCACAGTTTAATTCGCCCAATGGAATGATCTCTTTTATTTTCTTTTTTGTTGTCAAGTAACTGTCAAAGCCAGTTGAAAAAAAAAATCAAATTCAGACTCTCATAAATTGGGTCAAACCAACTTACTCGGCTCTAGGACAAATTCTTGAATACTTTTACAGCAGCTAGTTGACAAATAATTAAATCTCTCTGCACTTCCATGGGATAAAATATCATCAAGTTAAGAGCTCATATACTCAATACACTAAATAAAAAGATAACTACATGTAGCAATCCCTGACACACGCAGTTCGAAACAACATTGAATATTAATAACAGTAATATAACTGGATTCCTACGGCCTTTCCGTCGAATTTTTGACATTGTTAAATATTTATTTTTTGGTAAAAGCCCGCCTAATGTATCTAATCCCCTAATCACCCGAATAATATCGACCTTAAATTTTTTTCCAACGTGAATACAGAAGCTATAATGCCTTTATATAAGTCAGCCAATAAAACTGTAAACAGTGCGTGTCGTTTGTTTGCTTTGGGGATTTTGTCACTGGTACATTCAAAATTTGAATAATCCTTGAGTCGATAAAAAACAAAAATAAAATGTTGGGAAGCATTTTATTGATAGACAAGACAAATTGAAACTGATTTCCCAAATACAGTATCAGTAACCTACCTTATGGCTACAAGATTAACACGGCCATTTTGTTATTGGAGCCATTATATTTAAGATCTCCACGTCATTTTCTTTGAGGGAAAAAAAGCAATCTTCAATCCATTTACCCCTTGGCTGTTGATGGACGGAGTTTCGATGTGCCACTGTAATTCGTCAAAACTGATCTGTGTTGGCCCCAAATCCTATGGATCCCGTCTGTTTCCTGTTCATCTCAGTTGCCGGGGATTAGCCAGTCTTAGCTTGGAATGGATAATTTGATCGCGCTCTGATCCGCCGGAAGGGAAGGATCAAAGGGGGGAAACGAATTTTTTCTTCGTCTTCTCTTTACTTATATTTCCTCAAAGAAAAAACTAGCCTGAGAAAACAGCCGACGTTTCACGAGGTCGCCACTTGAGCCCTCGCGAGTAACGAGCGCAGAAATTCCATACTGATGACGTGTCTCTACCCAGATCGCGGTCTTTATACGGCTGTTACTAAGCAACAAACACGTAAAGTGATGTAACAACTTTTGAAATCAACATCCTTCCCAGGGCCCTCCAATCTCGCACCCAGAGTTCACTGGGTTTTTGGTCAGCGGGTGTCGCCAGTAGAGACTCTGGGATAATGTTTTTTATCCCACAAATCGTGGGATTCCGGTTTTAGTGCGCATGCTTTTAAAAGTTGAAAACGGAATTCAAATGTCGTAAAATGGTAGTCATGCGATCCGTGCACAGTTGATCCTTACACACGATTGAAGACACTTGAACAAGAAGTATGGTTATATATTTTGTGCGTTTGTATGTAACGAAATGTTTTAAGCGTTTAATCAGAGGCTTAGTTTTGATTATATATTTTGCGTGTTCATGTATAACGAAACGTTTTAAGTGTGTAATTTGGTTATATTATTTTGTTCAGACTGTTACTGATGTGTATCGCCCACTGTATGAAAGTTTGGTTAGAGTTAATTGTTGGAATAAAAAATTGTCCAGTTTCCATCAACCTCTTCTGCAAAGTAAGTGCCTAACTTTGTGAATCTCGAGTATGACAGTTTCAGTGTGCCACAATTTTATCGATCGTGATTGGTGAAACCACAGAGAAACCGGTAAAGTCAGTTCTAATAAATGTTTCTTTTCTGTGTGGGTAACATTGTATTACAATGAATTTAATGCAATTGAATTCATGTATGTTATATGCTTTGGAGGTATTAGAGATTTTTAAACGTATGACCAAACATCACTGCATCCAAAACATTCAGTGATCTTGAATGCTAGTTGTGCTTTAATTTATATTTGTCAACTGCTCTTGAAATCTTGTGATTGCATGGAAACTGGTTGACGGGCTTGCCAGAGCAAATGAAAAGATTTCAGTGATGTGCACAGTATGGCAATGCAAATACTGCATTTTTTAATTTATTTAACTCTAAACTTCAGAATCCCAGTTTTTTTCAGGGCCCTGAACATTAAAATGAGAAATATGGTATGGCTCATTTGCAAAAATTTCTTTTCCCTAGCCTGTTCAAGGTTCTCAGATATAGGGATGGAAAAAAGTAGAAAGGTACCCCAAAAATAAGTTGATCAGGATTTGGAGAAAAGGGGGGCTCTTTCTTTATTCGGTTTTCCTTCTTTCTTGGGGTCTGGAACAGGTTATCTTTCCTCCTGTGACTCGCTCTTTTCCTAGCAGGTATTTAATCAAAGGTAGCTGATGACCCTTCAGTACCTGTGATTCATGCATAGCCACCTGGGCTGTGTAGGCATTAGCTAGGTGGCAGTGGGGCATCAATCACTTTTGTCAGAATTAGAAACTGAGTCAGGTAGCCAACATATGACTTCAACTTTGTTTTGACTGTGAGAGAATGCTTGGTCAATATGTCTTTTGAGTACCGGTGTAACAATTATTGCTCACTGGTACCATAATTATTTTTCAGTAAATGATTACACAAGTTTGAAGGCAGGGGAAGTACTCCAACAGCACTCTACTAAACAACACCAGCACAATGCAACCCTTCCCCTGATCATAACTCTCTGACAACAAATAATTGGTGTAGTCTATTTCCTTGAAATACTGGCCTTGTGTCATATTAATTTCAAATTTGGACTTAAAACCTTGTCAAAAGTAGTGAAATTGAGTGATCCAGTGCATGTCAGAATGTTTGTAGCCATTGATAATGATTTTTGTTAGGATTCTGGAGACAAGTTCGTTGTCAAACTTTCTTTCTGACAGATCCTCTAAGCTGTCACCTAGATCATTTAGCATGTTTTAGTACATCATGGGACTGAACCAAACCAAGAGAACTGCACTGATCAAAGGTCTGAAAAATGTATACGGTACAAATTTTAGTAAAATTGTGTGGTTTCCAGAAAATGTCCATAAACCTCCCATACCTTTAGACTTTGAAACTAAACTGGTATTTCCAAAGGGGTGGGGGAGTCCAACCAAAAACCCTCCTTGGGAGGGGTATGGGTATTTCCTGGATCCACGCAATTATTCTATGATGTAGATGTAAAAATTTTTGTAGTAATAGTTTTACAGAAAAAATAGGAGATTGCCATATCATTACAAAAGTGTTATTTATATTTTTATATCATATCATTTACATTCAGATTTGTTTTGCAGTGGTTGCTTGTGTAAATAAGGCTATAGCTGACGAGTGATATGGACATTTTTTTAAATTATAATTTTGAAAGCTCTACTTCCAGTTAAAGGTTTGTAAAAAATACTCACTTCAAATTGATAGTCCGGTCACATATTATTTTCACATCTTAATGATAAAAACACAACTTTGTATGAAATGGAAAAGATCAGTTTTGGTTCATGTTTGTCATCAATATGCGAGATGACATTGACCTTACTATTAAGGTGTCCATTTCCAAGGATAAAGGCCATGACATATTGAATAGGGCTGAGCTCCCTTCCACATCTCAATATGCCACACACATTGGGGGGATTTGATCTTTCTTCCCTTAATTTGACAACTGTAACACTACTGTGGCAAGGAAATCAAGGACTGCAGGAGCCCTCTTCTTCATCTCCTCAACTGTATGTGCTATACTGACCCATGTGAAGTTCAGTTAATGTTACTCAGGTCTCTTTAGGACTTGGTTGCCTACTGTCACTGTCCTTTTGCATCAAATAACAGACAACTATTTAATTATAACACATTTAAATCTTGACAATATTGGACATATTGGACTGGGGGAAATAGTTTAAGTTAAGAAAAATTTCAAACTTTTCTTTTGCAATAAAATTGATAAAAATATCTTTGCAATATCTTTCACGTCTGCAGGCACTTTCCAGAGGCTTCGGAAGATTGGTTAAGAACAGAGAGACTCTCGTTCTTGCTATGTGCGTGTTTTCCGTTTTCCTCCGTTCTAAGGTAGCTAGAAACTGAAGGGGAAACTGCTATTTGCGAGGGACTTCCTTGATAATTCTCTTGTAATTAAACCTTCAGTCATTCTACGTGAAGCTACTTTTCCCTTTCTTTGTTATTGCAGATATTGTTGAGTGTCGACCTTTTCAATTATTTCCTTCACTTGATAACAAATTGGAGTTGATACAAACCTGTATAAAAACATGAATGTCGTCTTCCTTCGAGGATGCTAACAGTTTCAGCCACATTCGAGCGGCCTCGGCAATGACCTTCTATCGAAGCTGCTTGCATTTCCACGGCGTTTCACCGCCAAATGACGGCATTGGATAGCAACTTCCCGCACAAAAAACGGCTATGGCCGTATAGCGAAACCTTAAAATTTATTCAGGTCGGTGCCCCTCCGAAATATTTACTACCAAACTTTCATATATCCCTTTCGTGACTAAGTTGGTCGCAGGCTTCCGGTTTTGTTATCTAGGTTTCCGGTTCACCGTTCCTTTGTTTTATAATCAGCCAATCAAAAAAATAGATTTTTCCCATTATCCCAGAGTCTCTACTGGCGACCACCCTTTGACCAAGAAGCCAGTGGACTCTGGGTACGAGGTTGAGGGCCCTCTTTCTTTCTATCTCTTTTCTTTTTTGTTCAGAGAGATGAGTCTTGAGAAAGCCTAGATAAGGATGGACAGAGCTGAATTAATTCTCATTCCCAGAGTCCGAGATACTGTGGTCTTTGCCAAGATCACAACGAGTTGTTCAAAAGGCAAAAAATGAAAAGATAAGAGAAGAGGAAGAAGAAAATGAAAAGGAATAAAGCAAAAGACAAGAGAGAGAAAAAAAAGAGGTGAAAAGAAATAAATAATGGCCGGATCAGGGTCAAATTTCCACTCTAGCCATGACGTACAATTCTGCAATTGCTACGATGAAAGCCAGCAAAACACCTAAATCATTTCGCATCATATTCAAATCATAAGGTCATCTGCCATCACTGATTTATCCTACTTTCTTCTTTCTGTGAAAGCCTGTCGTACAGTGTGTTTTTAGCTTTTGATTTAAATTTTGTTTCACTTTTTCGCGAATTGCAGAAGTACCACAAAATAAATCACTCTCGAGTTCGTAAATACTTACTATCGTCTGACGTTCGCATCATATCTGGCTTCCCAGCCTCCGGGAAGAGACTGGTTTCGCCAGGGTTGAAATTGAGTCCAACCTGAACTCGTCATATTTGTTTTGAGTGCTTGTGACGACAACACGGATTACTACTACATGTACTACACCTTGACTCACCCCCAGGATTCCACCCATTTTGACGCGCGCAACCCTTTTACTAAATGCTAATAGCCCTGATCAAGAGATTATAATTAAGTTAATATGTCCAGGAGAGCGCCTTGGGCTTATGATTTTGTCTACCGTTAGGCAATATTCCATAGAAACTTTAGCCAGGTACCAATCCAGATCCTCATTTTCGCAACCCCCTCCCCTATTACGCCTCCTGTGCAGGCTAGTCGCCTTTTTAGCTCCTTTCTCCATCATGGTCCACTAAAGGAAATAGGTCTCTCAAGTGGCACAGAATTTAAAGATCTCAAAATTAGTTTTAGATAAAGTAGTTGTAACTGTATTATTTATATGTTTCCTGTTTCAGTAATTTCAAAGGCCTCCCATGTGAAAAAAGTCAGACTATTCAGTACTTTACGTATCTATAGGAAATGTACGGGAATACCGAGAAGTTTGTGTTACAGCAAATTTATTCGTTGAAAACCTTCTTATCTCCAAAATTCGTCTTTTGGAACTGCAACGACAATAAAATACCCCCTTGCAATATTTTGATATAACACAAGCCTTTCAGTATTCGCACACATTTCCATAAATTTTAAAAGTGCAAACAGTAACACAACTTCTGGTGGTCCTGCATACATTTTTGATAGTTATTGAGTATAAGCGTGGAAGAGCCGTCAGTTATGACTGCGAAAAAGGCCTTAACTCTGACGAGCAGACAAGTTAATCCAACATCAAAGTCTGTTCTTAGCTACTACGTCCCTAATGATTTTAATTTCGCACTGAAGGCCTCATCGGACGGATGCCAACTCTGGGAAAGTGAATGAGGGAAGCAACAAATGTGGCAGTGATTTCCAGGGTGAAATTCTTCTAAGACTTTTAATTATAAGCCGTGAAAAATTTTGGTGCTATTATACTTCATGTTAGTTTTTTGTACATTCTGGCTTAAGTGTACGGTTGCAATAGCTTGTGTACGAGCTATCTGGGAGGCGGGAACCTACGTGAAACGAGGGGAAAAGAGGGGGCAAGAAGTACACTCATTAAGATGGCAGGAGTTCAAAAGAACAAGGAAAAGAGGCGGGGAGACAACAGGGTCGCGATCCGGAATTCTTTATGGGAAGTGGGACGTTCGGACTGCTTCCTTTCCATTTGCTACAGTTGGTCGCAGAATTGTTGAGACACTTTTGCCAATGCAAAACCCTCTTTTGCATAGTCAAAATTGCCTTATACCATAGGGAAGCCACTAATTTCCCCAAGTACCCCGTCCCCCCTTTCAGTGCTGTAGGATGATTTGGACATGGTGTGAAAAAAAATTGGAAGCGGGGGGGGGGGGGGGGCAGCAACTGGACACAGAAGCCAAATTTTGCACTTGGGCGTAACACTGTCTCAAGTGTTTTCATAAAATGACATTTTTTGGAAAAGGCTCTGTACTCGGAACAGGCAAGGGGAATCTTTTGTTTTTGTTTTTAGTGAGAAAACTGATAACCGAATTAATTGTTCGTTAAGTCCCGTTGACTGTGAAAAAAAATTCAGTAAAAAAACTTATAATTAGGGACTCTACTACTATGACGAAAGCGCTAACTTACGAAAGGTTAAAATGATGTTTTTCGAAAATTTTTACATTAAAGGTCAAATAAACCCAAAATTTCGACATTTTTGCTTTCAATCCAATTTACTTGTTATGTGTTGATTTGGTATCAAATAAACATATTCTGAAGTTTCAAGTCAATTGGACTTAGGATCGCAGAGATAATGGCACTTCAAAAGTGCTACTTTTTGGCCTTCATAATCGTAGAGTGGTCGGGAAAGTTGTCGGTAAATTGTCGGAAATAACACTAGTGACGTCACTGTTGGCGAGCTGGAAAATTGCGGGGATTCGAAGTGTGAGGACTTGAGCGGAAAATCATGGTGTTTTTGTGCTGCTATGAGAGTAAAGTAAGTAATTTTAAGTTTCCAGAAGATCCAGAACTGCCTCAAGAATGGCTCAAAAAATGAAAGGAGGATCGTTTCAACCCACAAACACTGATTCACGTGTCTGTGCAGACCAGTTTACAGCACAGGTAACCAAAGCGATTCGATCGAAAATAATCGGCAGTTTTCCATGGAAAATACCTAAAAATCCAAATAAAGTTTGAAGAACCTTACCTGTTATATGTTTGATGTGTTTTTGCCTGTTTTCCGAGCTTGTGGAGGTTGTTTTGAGCGGTAAGTTACAGGGGTATAAACCATCCATGTCCGCCCAAGAACGGAGCAACTTCATACGGGAATTCCAATTGCGTGTTCAGCATTTGCACAACGTAGAAATTTAGAGGTAAGAAGTTTGCATTTTGTTCAACATAACTATGACTAGCTTGTATCTTCTGTTGGTTGTTAGCTCTTTCAGCTAGGTTTATTTGAGAATTATAAGTCATAGCAGTTAATAAGCACTGACAATAACCTCGGATTTTTGGCGCATAAATTAGGCTTCAATAATTATAAACAAACGTAAATTTCGAGCTCTGAATGTAATATTTTTCACACACTAAAATATTTGAGTTTTATCGCTTTCATACAGCGGCTGCAGGCCCTTCTTAAGCCTCTCACAAGCCAACACTCAAGACAACCAACAACATAAACCCAGATTTAATAAACTGGCCTAGTTTCTAAGTGCTGTGGCTTTCCACTGGCAAGCAGGTCCCACGAGGGGTGGGGGGGGTACTCCGGATTTCAAGTGACGGGGATAATCGACGGATTTTTTTGGGGGGGGGGTGTTGAAATTTTCCATCCCGGGATGTTTTTGGGTAGGAAAATTTGGCAAGTATTTTTTTGGGTGGCTTGATTTGAGTAGAGATCTTTTGGGTATTCAAAACAATCTGAAGAATTGTGGTAGTGCCTGTGTATCCTGGCCGCGTAGTTCTGCGAATATTAAGTACTGACAACCAAACTTGTTTTGTGGTTGTTTTAATTATATTTAACGATGGTGTCACATTACATTGCATCTGTTTCTTAAAACCGGCTATACAATAGTCCGCAAAGTGTCCCGGATGTATTTCACAAGGCTTCAATTCATTCAACTGATTTCTCATCCATCGTGTTTATCACCCGGCTTTTATATCCTCACTGGAATTCCCTTTTGCTGTAGTCAATTCTTGATATCTTTAGCATGTGACTTGTGGGTTAATCCTTTCTGGAAATTTTTGAGGCTCGAAAATTCGGCATGGGATTTTGGGGAGTTAATTTTTGGTCCAGGGATTTTTTGGGTTCCTTGGAGGCCCTAGGGAATTTTTTGGGTTTTGATTTTTGCCCCCATTCGATCATCCCCGTCACTTGAAATCCAGAGTACCCCCCTGGGAAGTAGGTGTTCCAGGCTGTTCCATGTTCATGATTTTTAGGGGAGGCAGAAATGACATCATATCAAGATGAACATGCCCCTATCAAGTTTATGACAGGTGTATCACTTAATATAATTATGGGGTCCACCCTTCGTACAGCTGCTATCTAAGTACTTTCAGGAGGGGGAAATGGTTGACCCATAAAAACTGAAGGAATTGATTGTTGTTTTTGTGGGTGTCGCATATGTCCCTTGTCACTCCAAGAAGTACTAATACCTCTTGAAAAGTTGTTCCTGCCAGCATGAATTTCTGACATTATAGTACCTTAAAACCCTAGAAAGTGTCAAAACACGCTGACAATGGTCATTTTTAATTCAAACACCCTAAGTGGTACCAAAGCATGAATTGTAATCACGGTGACCCCTTCACTACACTATGGGAGCCCCTCCCCTCTCACCTCCTAGGTTAAGTACCACCCTGTAGTAATTGAAGAAAATACAAAGTTTAGAAACATTTCAAAGAGTAGTACAACTGTCAACCAAATATGATGTTAATATTATCTAGCAAGACTGCCAAGCTGTTAATGGACATATTCAAAGCCCTTTCAGGTTCCACTTTTACTTGGGAAGCTCTCTCTAATTTTTAAAACCAGACAAGATGGAATGGCTACTGGGATTTGTCGTCCCAGCTTCATACGTATCCAGTAAGTGTATTGCCTATAAGCAACATTACTGTATACATGTTCTGAGAACGAAAGAGGAAACAACAGACTCATAAGAAAGATACACAGATGAGTAAAAGGTAACTCATCAGTAAAGGGATTAAATAAATATGTCAACTACAAAAATAAATCTATATTAAATAAATAAACAGGTTAGCTAACCAGTAACAACAGTAGAAAAACAACATTAACTCGATTTCACAGTCTTAGATGTAATGAAATCACATTTGATTTTCAACTAACAGTTATATTACTTATATGTTGTACTGGTAGTACAACTGATTGTAAACCCAGTACTTGTTAAACCATATACAACAAAGGAGTCATAAAGTGCACAAGGTTGCTAAGAACTTAACAAGGTATACTGTTTATGTAATCATGTTCATTCATGTAATAAGGGTTTTTGTAATTGTCATTTCATTATTGTTCCTTGATCTTTTACTACTTTTATGTCACCTTTTGTCAAATATCTTAGTATTTAGCACACAACCTCATAAGCAGTGCATCATCTCATCATGTATTAATGAAGGATCTTTTCTCATGAACACAATTTATAGGTGATTCAGTTCATTTTCGGACCAAAAGATGTAATTTTCCTCCCCACTGGTCCCCTGGTTCCTCCCCTCCTCCCAGAGGTTTTTCTTTCTCTTTTCCCAAACAAAATTCAACCACAAAGCAGCTCTCAGTGTGCCGACTGTCAGACCAAACATGTAATTTTCCTTACCCATCTTGAGAACCAGATGTGTAATTTTTGCCACCCGTTTTCAGAACTGACAAAACATAACTGTCACTCCCGAATCAATTACGATTTTCAGACCTGACTTTTAAGTCAACAACTATTTTCAGAACCAAAAAGGCTTTAAAACCATACTCATTTGGGTTGCACCAATCTATACATGGAGTTTGTTCTCTGCCCCTCCCCCCCCCCCAAAAAAAAAGAGCCCAAAGCAAAATTACGTTAATATCTACGTACTCCGGCCTTCATTTTCAAAATACTGATTATAATTTGTCTCAATGACAGCTGGATTTAAAAAATTCTCTTCATCTGTCTCTAGGACATAGCAGGTGGTATCTTATCACAGGATTTGGGAATTGCACGACAGCAAAACACTTTCTCGCCCAGCTGGCATTAGTACACAGTTGCCAAAATTTAAATGCACCTAAATTTTGAGCCCAAGATTGTATACATGCAAAACAACAAACAAACACAGTCACCAGTAACACTTTGCGATGTAGACAAATACATTCAACAAGATTCAAATACATTCAATAAGTACTGTAACCTGTTTTCGGCTATGTTCAAAATTTGAGCTGGATTTCCTGCCGCTGTTTCCGCGAGGATGAAAACCGTACTCATACAGGAATCATAATGATACATGTATAAGAAGCTTTGCTTTACTCTAATCAGTCTAGTCAGTAAGGCATAACAACAAACATCGATCATGATAAGTGTACAAAATGGCTGCAAAGAACAACAAAAATGCCTCAAATAAAGTGGTAACGCATTTATTAACGATTATACGACGAACTTTTACAGTGTAATGAATAAATAAGCTTAAACGCTCACCATTAAACTTAACCAATTCCGTCGTTTACTTTCGAAGCCATTGCTGTCGGTCGAATATCATCTGAGATTTTGCAGTCCGATTCTGTGGCAATTAGCTCAAACTGGTATGGCTCTACATTAAATGCCACAGGTTTGAGCTCCTCGGCCACTTTCAACGCAAAGAAAACGGGTGAAAACGGAGAATTTTCCAAAAAATTACAACAATACTCTTCAATACTCGCCTTTGGCTTTGCTCGTCAACAGTGACGTCACAGAATCAGCGATCGTTTCCATTCCTTCCATTTAAGCGCGCGGTCATTTCAGAAACGATTTCGTGAAACCTTCGATATCTTCGTACTTTTGGCTTTATTACTCCTTTTAAGGTATCAGGAAGGAAAATTTCGGTCCAGTTTGGCTTTATAATGATTTCTTTTTGTGTCAAAACGCGTTTAAACGGCTAAAGCGGAATTATCAAAATTTGGGTTTATTTGACCTTTAACTCGAAGCTAGATTTCCTTTAATAATTTTTTCCCATTTGGGGAAATTCAATAATTCGTGACTTGCAGTAGTACTGAGATTCAGTCATCCGAAAAGACGTGAACTCTTCCCGAGGAAAATTCAAATTCTTTCAATATTGCTTGCATCATTGTTCTTTATAGTCATTAACAAGGGGTACTGGACCAAAGCTGTCTAATGACATCAAAATAAAACATAATTAAGGACTCTGCAAAATTTATAGGGACTATGTCTGTCAGCTACTTTTAGACACACTTTGAAGATCCTAAATGAAATTTGCACCAAAGAAAACCTAGAAAATGCCCCAGTTTCGTTTACTACGTTAAAACACTGACGATACAAATGGCCAGGATCGGAAGTGGATTGCAACCTCAAGTTCTGCCATTGTGTCTTGAAAAAAATCGCTTTGGATTGATAATGATTTGTTTTCCTTTAAGAAATCAATTGAAAACTTCTTTGCGTTATACGAGAATTTTTCACGAGCGACGGTATCCAGTCGTAATTTTAGAACAGTATTCACTGACAAAACAACACCAAAATCCCCGTGACACACTCCCTATAATAACTCAAAAAAAAAAGTAGTTACGGAGAAACTGATACCACACTCTGTTTCCTTCATTTATCCCACATTTATTTGCTTGTTCCTTGTTTTACATTGCTGCCACTGAGTTTAAAATAAAAATCTTGATGCACCACAGTTGATATCTTAAACTGTTCGGTTTTATTACAAGCGAGCTTCCTTATCATGCCTTAATTAATATTACAACTTTAAATGGCCTTAAACTTACAAAAATAAAAAAATCTGCTCCTTTTAAGCTTGTGGGGGAGGTATTTCTTCCACGTAGATCCGGGACACTGAGTTTCAGCCTGTGTACGCTTCAGCAGATCCATACCCAGCACAGTTACCGACCCAGAATCCCACGCGCACTGTGCCCTTGCGGAGTTTCTCACAGACTCCTTCAATGTGACGTGGGCAGTGTAAGCTCTTCAATTTGCCGCCAGTTCCATATGCCATGTAGACCACACCATCAATGGCTGCCGGAGCTGAGCACTCTGCACCATTGAAGGTGAAATACCATCGCCTGCAGCAGTGATTGCAGTTGTAAATGCGAAGATTGCCAGCCCAGTAGACTCGCAGCGCTGTTTTGTCAGACATTTTTTTAAACACACATTTCTGAGAAAAAAATGAAAGGGATAAACTAAATAAGAAGCAGAAATCAAAATCTCAAAGCTAAGATGAGAAAAAAGCTACACCGACGATAGCATATTAACGGCTGTAGGATAAACAGCACGACTTAAAACCACTGATGTTAAATTTTTTTATTTTTTTATTTTTTGCTACTAATTTCCCAAAGATTTATCCTGGACATACTTAAAGTTCTTACTTGGAGCTCTGTACGATTTAGCTGACCAATTCAACAGAAATGTTTGTGGACGTTTTAAGTTAGGGTTTGGGAAACTGCAAGCTCCGTATTTACCTTGATTAATCCACTGTCCTTTCCGTCATTTATATTCTTGAAAGCGCATTGTTTCCAGTTACGAACCAAGGAGCCGGGTGGACCCTAGGGGCCTTGGGGACCTTGACTTCCACGAGCACCTGCGTCACCCTTTTTCCCGGGTGGACCAGCAGGACCCGATGGTCCTTGAGGTCCCTTGGAACCTTGGGGACCTTGAGTTCTACGAGCACCTTGTTGTCCCTTCTTTCCAGGTGAACCCGAGGGACCTTGAGCTCCCTTAGGTCCTTGTAGACCTGGTCTTCCACGAGCGCCTTCTTCACCCTTGTTTCCTCGCGGACTCATGGGTCCTTCAGGTCCATGATTACCTGGTAATCTCGAAACACCTGCTGGTCCCGCGGGTCCAGGGCTTCCTGGGATGCCTGGAATTCCAGGTGCGAAGAAACAAGGACTGTGTGCACAACATCCATATGATGAGTTCTGCTGAGGGCCCTAAGTGAAAGGAATGAAATTGAATAAAAGTGCTATTTTATAACTCGAACAATAAACCGTACAATAAAACCAATAATACCCTATTCTTAGTAGGTATGTGTATTAATTATATGTCTTATTCCATCTTTTTTTAAGTGAGATAATTATAATGCTGATTTTCGATTTACTTTGCAAGATCACACTCTTTTTGATAAGCCCGTCAGTAAGTACTTACAAAGCCATGACACAAAGCGTTAATTGAAAAGCTAAAACTGAATAAAACAAGAACATTTTTCACGAGAATATTTGTATTAGTTTACGTAGGCATCAATTCCATGGCTGTAGCCAGTACGAGGCAAACCGAGGCACTTGCCTCGGTCATTTTTTCCGTTTTCTCAGTCATTTTTTTTTCGTTTAACACCCTAAATACCTAGGAAGAGAATTTAACCATGGACATTGCCTCAGTCATAATTTTTTCCTGGCTATGGCGCTGCATTCCCCACTTCTTCACAAAGATATAAAAACTCAAATCCAAAAAATGTCACTTTATACGATAGACGTAAACCGAACAAACGAAAAAGAGAGAAGACAAAAATGCCAGAATGTCTAGAATGAGGATATAGGTTTGTAGCAGTGATGGATTAGGTCAAATAAAGAAGAATTCACGTACCGTTTGTGTGTGTCGCTAAAATAAACTCACTTTGTTATCACGTGGTTTGCTGCTGCTGTTGCTATTCGCGGAACACAAGGTGATCACCAGCGACAGCACTTCACATGAAATGACGGTCAGCGGTATATTCATATCGACCTTGGTTTTATCTTGCAAGCTGTGGATATTAGTACATGGAAAGTGTAAAAAAAAAAATGATCCATATGGTGGGTCTGAAAGGATATTCGCTGTCAGGATTGTCTGATATCTAAAGTTACGTTAGTCTCTTTCAGTCATGCATCATGCATACTTCCACTAACATTATTGGATGAATCGGGAAACGGCAAAACTGGGAAAAGATGAAAACAAAAATGATGTATATTCTCGCCGAAGTTCGTGTACGAAAGCAAAGCCGTACCTTACGCTAATCTCCTTTTATCAACATTTTGACGATAATTCTCGTATTCATTCTACGACCGAAATCTCCAAATCTGGAAGCGAACCGGAATTTTTTATTCCTGAACATTCTACACGGGAAATCAGTTTCTTTGCTTTTTACTGTAATTATGACAAAAATTTCCTTCTACAGTCAGTTTAAACATGATCAGTAGGTATCGCCTAAAGTAATAAATGTCCGTCCTGCTTTGTCAAATGTTGGTTTTGTCCTTTTCCTAACGTTTTGAAGACTTCATTTCATTGTAAGCTTGGTCTGAAAGTTAGAGTCGTCAAGACGGCTTAGCGGTATAAAGGGTACCAACCTTGATAAAGTGTCTATAATCACCTGGTGAAGAAAAATAAACCTCTTGCTGTTACCAAGAGTTAATGACCATTTGCTCTCCACACTAAACGTCTTATTTCTGGTGAACAAGTTTCACGAGAAAACGCCTTTTGGAGTTGACTAAGTGTAAAGTAAGACAAGCACTTCTATCGGTTAAAATTATGTTTGAATGGACCAATGCCATAACTTCTTTTTTTCTGGGTTGTTTTGACAAGTTACACGAAAAAGCTTGACTAGTATAGTGTTTATCACGTGTAAGTTTTCAAAATTAGAAGAAGCGTTCTTACTGGTTAAATAACTTTCCGAAAAGGCCAATCATACGTACTCCTTTGTCATTGTTTATTACATGTTAAAGGAAGCATGAGAACTGATGACGTGCACAGTGTAACAAAACGTAATAGTGGCCATATTGGTTGAGATAGAATTGATTCACCAAAATGCATTCAAAAAATGTTTCACATTTTGGATACGGTAACAAATCTGTTGTGTATTAAAAAATGCTTGAAAAACCTGCTTCTTAAGCTAATTTAATTAATGAAAAAGGGTTTATTGTTAGCCAAAATCGTGTGAAATTGGTGGCGAAATACAATGTTCACGAGTCAAATTTTCGTCGGTCCTTCCAAAGAGAATTTAATTTTCAACTGAAAGAGAGCAACTGAACGTAAGCAAGTGAGTTGGTTTCATTTTGAAGGCTTAATTTTTGCGAAATTTTAGCGATACGTATACCCAAAAATAAGAAAGGGAAATGGAACTTACGCAAAAATAAAAGCTTTAGGGTAACACAAAACATTATAAGCAGAGTTATTCATCAATAAACCACTCTAACACAAACTTAGAAGCACAGGTACTTCGTATCAGATCTAGCAAAGAAAATAGGTCCAAGTATATGTAATGCACAACAGGAAAAAATTGAATTTAAAACAGAATTTCAGAATTGCTGATCCTCAAACGACTAGTAGCTATAGTATGTGCAACAAGGAAGGAAATATCGCTAAAGATTGCTGCACTAAAGGTCTGTTGAACACAAAACGAGTCTCTTCACCTCTTCGGTGAGTTTTCGTCTTTCGTTCAATTTAATGATAGCAGTTATTGCATGCAAGCACAGCTTTCAAACTAGGTGGTATTAAATCGAACAAAAAGACTACGGCAGCTAAAGCCCACGATCATGTTATGTCACGAAGGATCACTGAAGCTCCTCAATTTTTTGCGTCTATTCACCTAGAGAATACAAGGTACCTAACTGGAGCTTCGCTCATCGTTGTTTTTCTGCTGTCGCTCGACGCAAAGTAAAGTTCTATAATTAAAGTTTACGTTACATTTTATTACCAGGTGATGTTGAAAAATATCAATTTTGCAACATGAAGTTATTGGCGGGCGAACAAGGCCGCGTGTATCAGTTTGTCTCTGAGCTTTTATGGTAAAATTTTAGAACAGGAACCTCAAGCTTGATTGTTCTAGAGCCAGGGACGATAAATTTCTTTGTTTAATGAGACACATGTCGAATTCAAACGCGTTCTAGAGGATTTTGACTCGCAAAAAGAAAAAAAAGCTGATAGGTCTTAACCTGTTAGTGAGCATGAATCCGACCGAAAGTTCAAAATTTTCCTTTTCTACGTTAATTAAATCTGCAGAATTTTTGTTTTATTTCGCGAAACTCTCGCACAGTGAATCGAATTAAGGTATCAGTCAACATCAGACTTCTAAATTCAATCACTCAACTTGATTGAAATGAACAGCACTTGGGTTTTTAAGGCAAAAAGGAAAAGCTGAAATTATAGAAGAGCAGAAAAAAAATTAGGTTTAATAAAATAAGCTAGTGAAAAAAGAAACCAGAAAAGATTAATAAAGAAACTGCCAGCTTACACGGCGAGCTTCTTCGGTCCTTTCTTTCAAGCAATCCTATTGGCTCAGTAGAACGGTTTGTCAATAAGCTGTTTCGTCCAATAGAATAGCGCCTTCCACTTCCGCTTTGCTAAGCTCTGCTTCCTGAATTGGAGTGAATTTTGCTTTGCTCCTCTCAGATTTGAAAAAAAGAAAAGGGTCTCATTCTACAATATTCCGAATAGAATGAAAGAACAGGGCAAAAAATGCCTGTAGACATTTTGTAATCTATGGGACAAGTGTTTCTCTTTTACTTCACACACATTATTAAATCCCATCATTTCAAGGGTATGTATAACGTATGTAATCTCCATATTCTTTTATGTCTCTAAAATACCCTATCGTCTTAATGGAAAAAGAGCAGAACTAAGCTCTTCACTATCTCTTAATAGCCTTTGTGTGCCGAGGTACTCTCTGTACAAAGACTTCCGCTAAGGCGCGCATATGATACATCTTTTCTCGCACAGTCTCTTTTTGAGAAGTGAAAAATTACGTTTTTGAGCGAAAATTACTGCAATGAGGCTGCAAAAGACTGCAACTTGTTTGATAAGTTAATTTGTAGGAGTAACAGTAGAACATTATTGAAAAGGAATAGTCACAACATTATCCAAGACTGTTAAGATAATGATAACGTAGAACATTAGAAAATCTATGTTAGGTCCTAAATTGCCGTCAGACATCTTTTAAACGAGAAACAAAAAAGTGAATTAAATTGAAATGTGCGCATTCTAGTTCGAAATTTGAGTCTCTAGGAAGCCGGATATTTTCTTTCTCCCTGAATGGGTCATAAAAGCGATATCATCGATAATGAATTTGTGAAATAAATCGTACATATGACCTTTAGATTGTTAAGATAAAAATTAATAACTATCACACCGTTTTTGACAGAGGAGTGTTGGCAACACATTTCTTTAACTGAGGTTCATTTCCTTTCCATTTTAACAACAAAGTGAAATCAAGCCTTTTGTATTTTCCGTCGAAAGCTGCGGTGAGACACTTAATTCTATGTTTACAGTGGATGTGTGGAAAACGGCATCCACCAATAAATTAGCAAGCGATCAGCAAGTTGATTACGTCTTTTATTATTATTATTATTTTTTTCGTCCAGCCATTACTCAGCGGCACATATCGAGAAAATTCGTTAAGATACTTGAAATGTCTTTCTTTGTTTTCTCGGGTTGTTTCAGGGTTTTAAGCTAACACAGATTGATCTGTTCAGGTTCTCTAGCCGAACTGTATTTAGGGAAGAGATTCTTGTCCCCCGAATTTCCAAGCTGCTGTTGGCTTCTTGAAAAAGCTAGAAACTCAGGACTCCGCAAGATTTTGAAATGTTCAGCCGCGGCTAAACGGCTTGTACGGGCGCGCGTCGGTGGTTACATTTGGCAACACATTGCTATAAAACATCAATTTTATCGTGAAAAATTCAACTCTCAAAATGTCTTGCCACATTTTTCAGCGAAATTTTTAGCTCTTGCGTCGTCTGTGCAAGGGTGGCTACGCTTGTTTTATTTTGTTTTTGTTTTTTGTTTTTTTTTTGCAGTGCGCTAGAGAGGCGACAATTTTTGGCAAAAAATCGTGTCGCTTGTGCGTAGTGACACGGCATGATTGTAACCACGGCTCTCTGTTTTTTTTTTTTTTCACTCAAAACTAAATAACTAATTATATAGCAATGATTTTAGGGCTATAGAAATTCATAAAACCGAAATAAATTTCGACCGCAAACAACTTGAAATCCAAACCGAAAGTCCGCAGCAAAAAGCCATGAAATATCCCAAACACACCGAAAACACACTGGAAGCCGAAGCGAATGCACACCAAAACTCCGATTTTTGTTCTGCTCAAAAATGGAAAAACCGAGAAAAGGAATGAAAACCTAAATCGCAATTTTAGTGCAAAACCCAAAATCTTATTAGAAAATTGATCAAAACGGACAAACCGAACGTCCCCTTCAATAAGCGAAGTTGAGCTAATAAATTAACCAAGTTCCTGGATCGCATACCAGCTTGTGAAATAATTTACTTCATGATCAAGAAGTAACGTATATCCGTATATCTAAGAATCGTCAGTGCAATTTAGGACCATTATAAGTATTTTTTCTTCTTTGTATTTTAAACGGAACTACACGCGACAGAATCCAAACACATTTTACAAAATAAATCATTTACCTTTGAAATAAACCAGCGTTAGCATGGCCTCGCTGATCCGAGAAACAAACACCTAAATTTAAAAGAAAAAAGAGTTTGTTAGATCAGCAACATCACAGTTAGTTAAAAATTCACAAATTAAAATCACATAATTCCACAAATTAAATTAAAAATTGGAACTTTCTCCGTCAGTTTCTCCAAATTTGGGACTAAGAAAGATTTCTATGCATAAGGAAGTTCTCGTGAGATCAAGTTTTGAAAATACAACTAGATATCCTAAATTTCTCTTTGAGAATTTCCAATCTAACAAGCAATGCTATCGGCTATGGTGACCACTCACATATTTGCCCAATAGAATGATCTCTTTTAGTTCCTTTTTTGTTGTCAAAACCAGTTGAAAAAACTGTCAAAAAAAGTTGAAAAAGGTTAAATTCAAATTCTCATTAATTGGGTCAATCCTGACTTGCTCGGCTCCGGGATAAATTATTGTATACTTTTACAGAAGCTAGTTGGGAAATAATTTTTCTCTCTCTGCACTTCCATAGTACCAAAACATCATTTACGTTAAGAGCTTAGATATTCAATACACTGAATAAAAAGATATCTACATGTATACAGCACACGCAGTTCGAAAAAACATCGAATATTTATGACAGTAATAGAACTGGATTCCTATAGCCAATCCGTCGAATTTTTTTAAATTGCTAATTTATTTTTTGGTAAAAGTGGACCTAACGAAAGTCACCCGAATAATATCGGGCTTAAAATCTTTTCCAACGTGAATGCAGAAGCTGTAATGCCTTACACGTCAGCCAGTAAACTGTAAACAGTGCGAGTCGTTTGTTTGCTTTGGTGATTTTGACACTGGCGCATACAAACACCTTCTTCAGTGTTTTTGCAGATAATATGCGCGGATATTTTACAAGTTGCGTAGTATTTTTCCGAGCCCCGCAGGGATGAGGAAAAATGCGAGCAATGAGTAAAATGTACGGTCGTATTGTCGAACAAAACACCGAATAAGTGGTTTATTGTTCCACTGCATTTTGTATGTATTCAATTTGAATAATTCTTGAGTGGATAAAAAAACAAGAATAAAATGTAAGGAAGCAGCTTATCAGTCAGTACAAGGCAAATTGAAACTGATTGGCCAAATATGTAACCTACGTTACGGCCACGCTGTCATACAGTCATCTTTCCATTACGACTGCTTTATTTTAGCCTGTTAATGCTCTGCCGTTATTTTCAAAAGGTAAAAAGGCTACCTTCAATCCAGTTACCCCCGATAACATGGCCACATTTTCTTGGCAGATGATGGACGGAGCTTCGATGTGTCACTGTAGTTCGACATAATAGATTTGTGTTGGCACAAAATCCTATGGATCCCGCCTGTTTCCTGTTCATCTGAGTTCCCCGGGTTGAGCCAGTCTTGGAATGGATAATTTGATGGCGCTCTGATCCGCCGGGCCAAACGTGGCTTGAATCAGCTAAAAAAAATGGAAGGATCAAAGCGGGGAATCGAATGTCTTTCTTCGCCTTCTCTTTACATATATTTCCTTAAGGCCGCGGGTGACAAGCTGCTCATGAATAAATTTATAAGGCAAAATTTTTGTGGAGGTCGTACGTTAAAAAGCTTTAGATCTTGATCGTTTGGGAGCCGATTTCGTTGAAACTTAACAGAGGGCTTGAGGAATGTTGGAAGTGCAATAAGACTGTTTTTCCTTCGATAAATTTCGTTTCTTTGCGATGCTTTGAGCTTCCAAAGTTAAGATTTGGTAAAACGCGACTCCGTGACCAAGTTTTCTCCTCGTGGAGAAGACAACACTTCTTGATTTTGCCACTAGTTGATCAGTTAAAACCTCTATTGTGTCACAACAGAAGCCGATTTTGTGTTTTCAAGTTCCACTGAAAGTTATAAGCCTTTAAATTAGTAAAATCGTCCTTGTTTAAATTTGAAGACTTAAAGCTTCTGTTAAAAAGCCTGTTTGAAAAAAGTGCTTCTGTTGTGACAACCTACAACACACCTATTTTACCTGTCTGCTGTGTCAGTTCAGGAAATTTTATATCCGCGCTGTATTCTTGGACACAAAATTGGTAGTTTTAGGGCTTCCGAAGGCTTATCGAAGAAACACGAGTCTTTAAGCCAAGAATATTTTATTATGTAAATTATGGATATTAAAATTACGAAGCTATTGTTAACACTCCAGAAACAAACAATAGGTTGCATGGAAACTAAAAAAATCGTGTGTTTTCCGTCGAAAATAAACGAAAGAAAAAAGCATTGGTGCTGAACCAATTAATATTTATACCGCACATAAAATAGAAAGAGAATTTTACTATCGAAATTTTCAAAGCGGATTTTTTCCGCTTAAACGTAGAATTAAACACTAATTAAAACCAAAAAGAACGAAGAAATCGAAATCTTTTAGTATTTTCCGATCTGTGGAGCAGTGTACATATACACAGAAAATACTTCACGGAGTTCCACTTACGAAAGACCCAGATGTTGATAAATATTGGACACAAAATTGGTGATGTTGGTAAATATTCGAGATAGAGATAGAAACAGTATTTTATTTTCGTTTTGTTTTGCTGTAAAAATTCTAAAAAGTTGCAATTAACGTTTCAACTAACAGATAAAGAATAAAAAGAACGGTACAGATACAACAAGCGAGCGCTCAACGCATTTATTAATTATTGTTATTATTGAAAATTCTTATTGAACAATATTTAAAATGCACAATGTTTCCTGCTACACGATTAAACGCACGAGCAATCATTGATGCATAAACCAAAGATTTTATACTGCAGAGCTTACTCATGAATATTTCGCGCAATGTCGCTATCATTCGTCGCACTTCGTGCATACACTTTAAATAAATGAATACTGATGATCTAGTCTCTCACCCGCGGCCTTAAAGAAGAAACTATTCCTGATTACGCTTTAACAATTGGCTGAGCCCGCGGCCTTTATAGGGCTGTTACTAAGCAACAAACACGTCAAGTGACTTAACAACTTTCGGAATAGCATCCTTCCCAGGTCCCATTCCTTTCTATCTCTATTCTTTATTTGTTGAGAGAGGAGTCTGGAGAAAGCCTGGATAAGGTTGGACAGAGCTGAATCAATTCTCATTCCTAGAGTCCGAAATCCTGTGGTCTTTGCCAAGATCATGACGAGCGGACTAAAAGGATTGCCGACTCTTGGAACGAGAATGGGCTGAATCATGCAAAAAGACAATGTTTCCTTCTCGTGTTTCCCCTTTTTTTCAGACAGAACGATATTTTTCAACCTAAATTATGACATTTAAAACTTAGTTTTATTATATTTTTAACAATTTTATATAGAGAGGATATTACACGGCGGCGAGTCACCGTGTAATTTTCTTTTTATTATATAGACAATAAGACTGGAATTTAATTCAAAGTTGAAATCATATTTTGTGCCAAAAAGTAAATCAAAAGATGTAAATGCAAGTAAAAACCTTGTTGTCAACGAAAACTAATCATTAGAATTGAGCTATATATACCTATTTCAAAAAAGGTTGCTTCAGTGATGCATGTTTCATAGACCGCAGTGCATCATGATCGTTAAATTTATGACTGCTTTTCTCTAGCTATTAGCCCTAAAGCAAGAACAAACGTATATTTTTATGATTTGGTTTTGTCCTAGAGTGCTTTCAGCGAGAAAAGCGATCATTACATTTATTTATAGCAAACATGATGCTTTGCGATCTATGAAACAAGCTAGGATCATGGATCATGCATCACTGAAGCAACCTTAATTGAAATAGGTGTGTACATCATAAAGCATGTAAATTTCGAGCTAAAAATAGGTAATGAAAGTAGAAAACCAGCGAATTGAGCACCATAAATCAAAGTTTTCAAACGATTTACAACTAAAAACTTTTTTATTATTTTTTATTATTGAATTTTATGTTCTTGTGTCCAGTGATTTGTACAACTTCATTTGGTGGAATATTACTATCCACAAGTTTCTGGACGAGATGCTTTCCTGTGCTGTGGTTTACCAATTTCTTCTCTGACTGAACTTGAGAGGCCGCCAGCATGTTTTTCGCCACTGACCTGAGTGAATTTACTCCTAGTGGGGAAGCTTTAAACCACTTCTTTCCTGCTTTTGGAACTTCTGTGTTGATAGCCAGGTAAAACGGAGAGTTGTCGCCCATCGTTTCTGATGGTCTTTGTTGTTTATAAGCCAAATAAGTGGTAACAGGACAGCACTCGGGGTTATCGCGGTTTTCAAACATCTTTGGCTTGCTTTCTCTCGCATTTTTCGGGTTATCACGAGTGCGTGTTTATGTTTGGAGCTCGGTAGAAAACTTCACGTAACAAAGTCCATCAGCATTGGTTATGAGTTCTAAATCTCCCCCGCAGAGGTCTCGCTGCTCTTGTCCGGGTCTCATGCCAAAATAAATACAATTGTTCATCCAAACAGTGTTCAGAAGTGCTCTTGGCGTGTTATTTCCGAGCACACCAACCCGGTAAAACTCTTCTATTTCTTCATCTGTTGTTTTGTTTTTGCTTTTTTTGAGGATATCTGGGAGCTCACAGAATTCTTTGTCGTTTAGAAGGGAAAACGTGCATCCGTTTTTCCGCAGGAACCGGTCGACACTCTGCAAAAACCCCCTTAGAGAAGACGGTTCGTATTCTTCACCGTTTTTCTTTCTCACTCCCAGCACAAACTTTATCGCGAACTGCTGCAGTTCGGCCGCAGGAATTTCTTGAAGCTCTCTCCTTTCGTCTTCACTTGTAAGGAACTCCTTGAATAATTTTAAGTCGTACAAAGTTTTCGTCTTCGTATTAACATTCTCCTGCTCGTCAGAGAAAGATTTTATGTCAGCTTCAGATAACTTCACGAATCTATCGCTCGCCATTTTTCTCTTAGCATTTGGCAAACTGTGCACAGACATCAGTTTACGCGGGAAATGATGTCATCGATATCCTCACTAGTGAGGATATGGAAAATACGCTACTCAAGTCCGGGATGTTGTTTCGTACGAACTTTACGAGTGGTCTATTTTCCACTAAAACACTCTCGTCTATATAATAAAAGCTAATACTAAATTGAATTGAGTTGTCCAAAAGGGAAAAAAAGAGAGAAGAGAAGAGAAAGAAGAAAAAGAAAAGGAACAAAACAAAAAAAAAAGGAAAGAAAAGAGAGGGGAAAAAACGGCCGGATCCAGGTTAAATTTTCACTCTAGCCATGATATACAATTCTTCAATTGCTACGATGAACGCCAGCAAAACACCGAAATCATTTCTGAAATAAAAACAAATAAAACGCAAATTATAGGGTCATCTGCCATCACTGATTTATCCCACTTTCTTCTCTTAATGAAAGCCTGTCATACAGAGTGTTTTTAATTTTGACTCTGTGGATAAAATGCTATTTTTTTAAAGTAGTCTTGCGCTTGTAGGGTATGCATGTATGAGCACAAAAAGGAAACAAGGTCATAGTAAAGAGGAGTGATCGACAAGCTCTTCCTGGGAGGCACAAAAGGGAAAGAAAAGCCCGACCATAACTTCGTAAGAATTAAGATAAAATAAGGAAAACTGTAGTCATGCACAGGTCTTAAGAAAAAAAAAACGTTTTGTGTTACACACCGTAGCTACAGAAGGAAAAGCATGCAATGAAACCAAATGCAAATGTTGCCTCTATCGACAAAAGGAAATTGATTATGAAGGTCAGTAGTTTGCTTCAAGTGAACTGAAAAACAAATTACAGTGGATACTATTAATAGAAGCAAAAGTTGGTTGCATGAAATGGATGCTCTGATTAATGGAGTTTTCAAATAAGAAAATGACTGCATAATTTAACCTTAAGGTAAAGAAAAAGTGGTTGTAACAATATGGTGGTTATAAGTTGGTGTAATATCTCTTGAAGAGCAACTGCTTGGATGCTTGCGTGTACGAGCACCACTCGCTCGCGCGCTCGTGTGTGTTTGTGTGTGGAGGAGTGTTCGGGGGCCAGGGAGGAGGGTACCTGCGTGAAAAGAGGGGAAAACAGGGGGAGAAATACGGTAGTTACTAAAGTGGAGGGACGCCAAGAACAAGGAAAAGAGGTGGAGAGAAAACAAAGCCGCGAGGCGGGATTCAAGTGTGAAGTCCCCCCCCCCCTCCCCCAAACCTCCTGCCTCCTTTCTATTTGCTAGCACTGCTCACAAATAAATGAACATAAAATGGCATGCTTTGCAAAAGGACGAGTACTCTTGGTGAAGGGGGGGGGAGCTTTCTTGTTTTTAGTGAGAAAACGGATGATTAATCCCTTTGACTGTGACAAAAAAAGTAGTTATGCAAAAACTATGAGGAAGGCGCTAACTTACAACACGCTGAAATGATGTTTCTCGAACATTTTTACATGAAAGTGAGGCTTACGATTTCTTTGATTTAATTTTTTCCCAGTTTGGTAAGACAAACTTCTTCCGGATTCTACTAAAACGAACTCTTTCTAAGCTGAATTCAACCGGTTAACTGCTGTTTGGTTCAATTTACGTGCGTAGGCTAAGGCTGTCTGAGTAATCGCATCAAAATGAAACGTATTAAGGATGGTGAGTCCTAATACACGTCAGAGGTATTTTTGCAAAGGTTATGACTATGGGGAAAAAGCAGACCTTAGCAAGACCTATTGGCATCTAAAAAGAATAATGTGGGTAACCACGCATTTTTCACACATAATTAGTTAAATGACGCCATCGTGCTAATGACGTATTTCGGCAAGTAGTCCAATAAATATAGTAACTTGCAGTACACTGAGACTCAGTCATCCAAAACTACCGTAAACAGTAAACTACCGTTTGGTTCCATTTGCGTGCATCATATTGTTCTTAGTATAATCATTAGCAAGGGATACCAAACCAAGGAAGCCCAATCACATCAAAATAAAACATATTCAAAAACCTGGCAAAATTTATACGGATTATGTATGTGAGGTATTTTTAATAGACGCTCTTTGAAGATCCCAAAGAAACATTTGTACCGACGGAAACGTTCCAAAATGGTTTTGTTTTGTTTAAAGATACTACGTTGAAAAAACCTGAAATTTTGTTTTTCTTCAAGAAATTAATGAAAGCTCCTCTTTAGTGTTAATGATAGAAGAATTTCGCTCACAGGCAATGGTATCAAGTCATAATTTTAGAACAGTTTTGACAAAACACCAGCAAAGTCCCAGCGGTGACACAGTCCCTATTTACGGAGTTACGGGGGTTACGGAAACTGATCAAACACGCCGTTTATTCGTTTAACCCACATTTATTTGCAAATTCCTTGTGTAACATTGCTGCCCCCTTTTAAGAAAGCGAATCAAATCTGCCCTTGTTAATTTAAGCCTGTGGGGGAGGTATTTCTTCCACGTAGATCCGAGACACTGAGTTCCAGCCTGTGTACGCGTCTGCAGATCCAAACCCAGCACAGTTACCGACCCAGAATCCCACGCGTACTGTGCCCTCGCGGAGTTTCTCGCAAACTCCTTCAATGTGACGTGGGCGGTGTAAATCCTTTTTGCGGCCATTTCCATACACCATGTAGACCACACCATCTATTGCCCCCGGAGTCGAGCACTCTGCACTGTTGAAGGTAAAATACCATCGTCTGCAGCACGCGTGGCAGTTATAAAGACGAAGATTGCCAGCCCAGTAGACTCGCAGTGCTGTTTTGTCTGACATTTTCTTGAAAACACATTCCTGCGAAAATGAATAAGAAATGGAAGCTAAAATTACATTAGCTAAATTAGAAGCCGAAATCTCAATCTTAAGAGTACTGAGTTCAGTGTGAAGCAAACGAGCAAGAGAGATAAGCTACAATGACGGACGCACAACTGCTATCCACAGAATAAAAATGAATTTTCATTCAACATTTTTCCATTAATCTCCCCAAGGTTTTTTATTTTATCTTGAACATATTCAAAATTTAAATTTGGACTTACCATATAAGGCTAGGTAATCGATTCAACAACAAAAAAATAGTAATTGTGGACGCAATAAGTTAAGGCTTCTGAAGCTACGAGCCGCGTATTCACCTTGATTAATCCACTGTCCTTTCCGTCATTAATATTCTTAAAAGCGCATTGTTTCCAGTTACGAACCAAGGGACCTTGAGGTCCCTTGGGACCTGGAGGACCTTGGCTTCCACGAGCGCCTGCATCACCCTTGCTCCCAGCTGGACCAGCTGGACCCGAGGGACCTTGAGCTCCCTTAGGACCCTGGATACCTTGTCTTCCACGAGCGCCTTCATCGCCCTTGTTTCCTCGTGGGCCTTCAGGTCCATGAGTGCCGGGTGATCCCGCAACACCTGCTGGTCCCGCAGGTCCAGGGCTTCCTGGGATGCCTGGAATTCCAGGTGCACAGAAACAAGCACTGTGTCCACAAGATCCATACGGTGACGTTTGCTGAGGGGCCTAAGTGAAGAGAGTACAGCTTAGTTAGAAGTATGCTGTCGGTGTAATTTGACACAAACGAAATGTAAAGCTCACCTTTATTGCACAAACAATAAAGCCCTTGCACGGAATGCTCCCCTAGTAGTGTTAGTCATCCCATTCTCATTAGGTGTATGTGTAAAATCTTTTTCTTATTCCTTTTATTTCTCTAGAGAGAGTGAAATACTTTTTCTGCTAATTTTCGATATGCATCGTAAGACCTCACCTACGTAGATAAACCGTAATTACAAGGCCATGGTACCAAACGTTAACTGAAAACCCTAAAAAAAAAAAACCGAAATTTCGCACAAGCCTGTCTTATTAGTTTATGGACATGCATTGACTCCTTCCTAACGAAAGTAGAAACTCGAACCCCAAAACATATCATGTCGTTCAACAGACCTTAGCGAAGAATGGAACAAAAGAGAAAAAACCCCCTCGTAATTTGTGGGATAGATTTATTATTAGTAGTAATGGATCAGGTTAAATAAAGCAGTATTCGCCGCTTGTTTGTCGCTAAAATAAACTCACCTTGTTGTCACCGGGTTTGCTGCTGCTATTGCCATTCGCAGAACACAAGGTAATCACTAGCGACAGCACTACAAATAACATGGTGGACAGCGGTATATTCATATCGAATGGTTTTATCTGGCAACCTGTGGATAGCAACATGCGAAGTGTAAAAAAGCGGTGATCCACACTTACAGAATAGAATATTACGTTGAAAGTCGCCAGTGTTCCGGTGTCTAAATATTCGCTGTCAGGATTGAATGATATTTAAAGTTAATATTTAAAGATGCGTTGGTGTCTTTGAATTATACACAGTTCCACTAACATTGGATGCATCAGGAAACAGCAAAAATGGCAAAAGATGATGTTTATTCTCACTCGAGTAGTTCGCAAATAAATGCAGAGCCGTGGAGTACGCTAACCTCCTAAATTAACATTTTCACGACAATTCTAGTTCTTCGACTAGAATCGCCATTAAAACGAAACTGAATTATTCATCTTTCGGCATCAGTTACGCCGGAAAACAGTTTCTTTGCTTTTCATTATAATTGTAATAAAAATTTTGAAGATCTCATCTTATTTTGCAATCAGTTTAAACGTGATAGGTATCGTCTAATGTAATAAATATTATCGAGTTTTGTCATCCTGCTTTTACAAATGTTATTTTTGCCTTTCCCTAACATTTTAAAGACTTCATTTAAAGCTTACTGTTGGAAAGTGAGAGCCATTAAAGCTAGTTTACGGCGGTGTATAGGGTACCAGCCTTGCTAGAGTGACTATAACCGCCGGATGAAGAATGATAAACCTCTTGCTGTTACCAAGAGATAATGATCATTTGCTCTCGACACTGAAAGTTTTACCTATTTCGAACGAGTTTCACGAGAAAACACGTTTTGGAGTTGATTACGTGTAAGATCCCAAAATAAGACAAACACTCCTATTGGTTAAATTATGTTTGAATGGACGAATGCCAAAACGGGTTGTTACATGTTACACGAAAAAGCACGTCTAAGGTATATCACGTGTAAGATTTCAAAATTAGAAGAAGCGTTCTTATTGGTTAGATCGTTTCCTCAATGAGCCAATGATATGCACTCTTTTGCCATTGTTTATTACCTGTTAAAGCAAGTATGAGAGCTGATGACGTGCACAATGTAACAAAACGTAGCAGTGGCCATATTGTTTGAGATACAATTAATTTACCAAATTGCATTTAAAAACTGTTTAACTTTTGGATACCGTAACATTAAAAAATGCTCGATTAAACCTGCTTCTTAAACTAATTTATTTAATAAAAAAGGGTTTAGTATTTGCCAAAATCGTGTGAAATTGGTGACAATATTGTTTGCGGGCCAACTGTTTCGCGATATTCGATGAATCATGTACAAATGAAAAGTACAAAGATTTCAGTCCTGTAAAAGAGAGCTAAATCAGTTCAACTCAGTGAAAGAGAGCAACTGAACGTAAGCAAGTGAGTTGGTTTCATTTTGAAGGCTTAATTTTTCGCGCAGCAAAAATAAAGGCATTAGAGTGACACAAACCATGCAAGCAGTGTTGTTCGTCATAAAGCCGATTTAACACAAACTTAGAGGCACAGGTACTTTGTATCAAACCTAGCAAAGAAAATAGCCCAGAGTATACGTAATACACAACAAGAAAAAAATTCAAACCGAATTTCAGAATTTCTGATCCTCAAATGACTAGTAATATGTGCAACAAGGAAGGGAATATCGATAAGGATTGCTGCGCTAAAAATATGTTGATCACAAAACGACTCTCTTCACCTCTTCACTCTTTCGTTCAATTTAATGATGGCAGTTATTGTAAGCACAAATTTCTGTGGCTGGCTTTCAAACTAGGTGGCTATTAAATCGAACAAAAGGAATACGACAGCTAAAGCCCACGATCATGTTATGCACGAAGGATCATCGTCATTTTTTTGCGTCTGTTCACCGAGAAGATACAGGGTACCTAACTGTAGCTTCGTTCATTGTTGTTTTTCTGCAGTCGCTCGACGCCAAGTTAAATTCTTCAATTAAAGTTTACGCTTCATTTTATTACGAGGTTACCCCATTTTTAACAGAAAAATATCAATTTTGCAACGTGAAGTGCCGAGCGAACAAGGTCGCGCGATAACGTAACAGTCAAAGCTATTTTTTTTCTCTGAGCTTTGAAGGTAAAATTTTAGCAATAGGAAACTCGAGCTTCATTTTTCTAGAGCCAGGGACGATAAATTTTTTATGTTTAATGAAACACACATCAAATTCAAACACATTCTAAAGGACTTATGTTCGCAAAAAAATTATAGATTTAAGACCTTTAAATGAGCATGAATCAACCGAACTTTCAAAGAGATTTTCCTTTTCTCCGTTAATTAAATCTGCACAAATTTTTGTTGCGGTGAATCGATGGGATACGATAACACCAAGTTTCTGAATTTAATCACTCACCTTAATTGAAGCGAGCAGCGCTTGGGTTTTTAAGACGACAAGAAGAAGCTGAAATAGTAGAGAAGAAAGCAATTAGGTCTGCTAAAGCAAGTGAAAAAAAGAAACCACAAAAGATAATGATCAAGAAACTCCGAGCTTACACGTGAGCTGTCGGTCCTTCTTTTTCCTGTTTAGGGGCGATGTTTGATTTCTTTGTCACCAAAGCGCCGTCGTTCTGCTTTGGTTACTAACTGACTTCTCGCAAGAACAAGTTTGTGAAACAACATACAGATTCTAACCAGCAATCCTATTGGCTCAGTAGAACGGCTACCAACGTATCCGTTTTGTCCAATAGAATGCCGTCTTTTATTTCGGCTCTGCTGAGCTCTGCATCCTTAATTGGAGAGAATTTTGCTCTGTTTCATGCTCTCAGATTTAAGGAAAAAAATAAAGAAAAGCGTTTTCACAATATTCCGATATACGGAATAATTTAAGGCCAGGACAAAAAATGCCTTGGAGATTTTATCTATGAGACAAGTGCTTCTATTTTTCTCCACACGCATTATTAAATCCAATTATTTTAAGGCTAGGTAAAATGTATGTAATCTCCATATTCTTTAATTTGTCTCAAATACCCTGTTATCACACTGAAAAAGAGCAGAGCTATCACGATCAGTGTATTTCTATCCGTCTGTATAGTCTGTGGGTCGCTAGATGCTCTTTGTACAAAGACTTCAGCTAAGCTAAGGCGCCCATGTGATAATATCAGTTTTTTTCTCACACAGTTCTCGTTCTGAGAAGTGAATGACTACGTTTTTGAGCGAAAGTTACTTCAATGCTGCTGCGAACGACTGCGACGAATTTAAAAAGTTAATTTGTAAGAGTAACCGTAGAACATTATTGAAAAGGGATAGTCATAACGGTATCCAACATTGTTAAGATGACGATATCGTAGAACATGATTACAAACTCTATGTTGGGTCTTAAATTGCCGTCAGACATATTAACGAAAACAAAATAGTGGGGTTAGTTAAAACGTGCACATTCAAGTTAGAAATTTGAGGTTTTAGCAAGCCGGGTATTTCCTTTCTTCCTGATTGGTCCATAAAAGCGAAATAGGTAAAGAACTTCTGAATAAATCGTACATATGACCCGCAGATTGTTAGGATAGAAAAATAATAACTATAACAATGTTTGGTAAAGGGGTATTGGCAACGTATTTCTTTAACCGAGGTTCATTTTCTTTCAATTTTAACAACAAAGTGAAATCAGAAATGCAGTTACATATATGTAATCCACTAAACCTGTGTTTATAGTAAATGTGTGGAAAACGGCATCAAAAAATAAATTTACAAGCGAGCAGCTTTTTTTGTCGTTCAGACATTTCTTAGTGGCACCCTTCAGGTAAATCCGTTAACAAGTATTTGAAATGTCTTCCTGTGTGTTCTCGGGTTCTTTAGGTAACACAGGTTAATCTGTTCAGGTTCTTTAGGGAAGAGATTCTTGTCTCCCGAATTTCCTAGATGCTAGTAGCTTCCAGAATGCTTGAAACTTTTAACATGTTTAAAGACTCAGCGAGTTTTTGAAATATTTAGCCACGGCTATACGGCTTTCACAAGCAACGCATTTTTTCAAAGTTGTCGCTTTAATTTTCCAGCGCGCGTTGGTGGATACATTTGGCAACACGTTTCTGCAACACAACGGCTTCATCGTAAAAAAAATTCAGCTCATAAAATATCTTGCCACTTTTTTCAGTTCTCGCATCGGCGCCTGTGCAAGGGTGGCTGCAAGTGGGAGGTTCGCAGTGCGCTGGCGACGCGAAAATGTTTGGCAAAAAATTTGCTCGCTCGTGCGAGCAAAAAATCGCCAGTGTAGCCACGTCTCTATTTTCTTTTCACTCAAAAATAAATTAACTGATTAAACAGGAATGATCTACGGACGTATAAAATTCACATAACCGAAATGAATGTCGACCGCAGAAAAATTAAAATCCAAACCGAATATCAGTATTTTACTCCTAAATATCCAACACACCGAAATTGAACTCGAAGCGAACCGCCAAAAAAACGCTTTTTGTTTCGCTTGTTCCGTGTTCCGCCCAAAATGGGAAAACCTAGAAATGGAACGAAAACAAAACTCACAAATGTTTAATGCAAAACCCAAAATCTTGCTTGAAAATTGATCAAAACCCGTAAAAACTGACAAACCGATTACATCCTCTTCAATAAGCGAACTTCATGTGATAAATTAACCAGAGTCTAGGAATCCAAATCCATACGTGATTAAAGAATCTACTTCAAGAAGTAGCTTATACATATCTGAAACTCATCGATGCAATTTAGGTCCATTATAAGATTTTTTCTCTTGTTGTATTTTAAGCGAACTACATACGACAGAATATGGATGTCAGCAAACACATTTTATAAAAGAACTCATTTACCTTTGAAATCAACCAGCGTTAGCATGGCCTCCCGGACTGAGAAAGGAAAACTTAACCTAAATTTAAAAGAAAATCACCAACATAACAGTGAGTTAAGAATTCACAAATTATAATCACATAATTCCACAATTTAATTCAAAATTTGGAACTTTCTTCGTCAGTTTCACCAAATTTGGAACCAAGAAAATAATTCTATGCATAATGAAGTTCTCGTCAGATCAAGTTTTAAAAATACAAATAGACATCCTAAACTTTTCTTTGATCAGTTCCATGCTAACAAGCGATGCTATTGGGTAGGGAAGCTTTGCAGTCACAGTTTAATTCGCCCAATGGAATGATCTCTGTTATTTTCTTTTTTGTTGTCAAGCAACTGTCAAAGCCAGTTGAAAAAGATCAAATTCAGATTTTCATAAATTGTAATTGGGTCAAGCCAACTTACTCGGCTCTGGGACAAATTCTTGCGTACTTTTACAGCAGCTAGTTGACAAATGATTTAATCTCTCTGTACTTCCACGGTATAAAACATCACGTTAAGAGCTCATATACTCAATACACTAAATAAAAAGGTAAGTACATGTACCAGTGAACACACGCAGTTCGAAACAACATTGAATATTAATAACAGTAATATACCCTATAGCCTTTCCGACGAATTTTTGACATTGTTAAATGTTTCTTTTTTGGTAAAAGCCCACCTAATGTATCTAATCACCTAATCACCCGAATAATGTCGACCTTAAATTTTTTTCCAACGTGAATTCAGAAGCTATAATGCCTTACACGTCAGCCAATAAAACTGTAAACAGTGCGAGCCGTTTGTTTGCTTTGGTGATTTTGTCACTGGTACATACAAACTTGTATTCAATTTGAATAATCCTTGAGTTGATAAAAAACAAAAATAAAATGTTGGGAAGCATTTTATTGATAGACAAGACAAATTGAAACTGATTTCCCAAATACAGTATGTAACCTACCTTATGGCTACAAGATTAACACGGCCATTTTGTTATTGGAGCCATTATGGTTTGACCCGTAATAAATAATTAACATCTCCACGTCATTTTCTTGAGGGAAGAAAGCAACCTTCAATCCAGTTACCCCTCAATATAACATGGCCCATTTTCTTGGCTGTTGATGGACAGAAGTTCGATGTGCCACTGTAATTCGTCAAAATTGATCTGTGTTGGTCCCAAATCCTATGGATCCCGCCTGTTTCCTGTTCATCTGCCAGTTTGCCGGGGATAAGCCAGTCTTGAAATGGATAATTCGTTAGCGCTCTGATCCGCTGGAAGGGAAGGGGCAAAGGGGAAAATCAATTTTTTTCGCCTTCTCTTTACTGATATTTCTTCAAAGAAAAATTTAGTCCTGTTTACACTTCAACAGTTGGCTGAGCCCGCGGTCTTTATAGGGCTGTTACTAAGCAACAACAGCACGTGACGTAACAACTTTCGAAATCAACATCCTTCCCAAGGCTTTCTTTCTTTCTATCTTTTTTCTTTTTTGTTGAGTGAGATGAGTCTTGAGAAAGCTTGGATAAGGATGGACAGAGCTGAGTTAATTCTCATTCCCAGAGTCCGAGATATTGTGGTCTTTGCCAAGATCATAACGAGGAAAAAATGAAGAGAGAAGAGAAGAGAAAGAAGAAAAAGAAAAGGAATAAAACAAAAGACGAGGAAAGAAAAGAGAAGAAAAGAAATAAATAACGGCGGGATCAGGGTCAAATTTCCACTCTAGCCATGACGTAGAATTCTGCAATTGTTACGATGAACTCCAGCAAAACACCTATAATCATTCCTGAAATATAAACAAAGAAAACGCAAATTATAAGATCTGCCATCACTGATTTTTCCCACTTTCTCCTTTCTGTGAAAGCCTGTCATACAGTGTGTTTTTAACTTTTGATTTCAGTTTTGTTTCACTTTTTCGCGAATTGCAGAAGTACCACAAAATAAATCACTTTCAAGTTGGTAAAAACTTACTATCGTCTGACGTTCGCATCATATCTGGCCTCCCGGCAGCCTGCGGGAAGAGGCTGGTTTTGCCAGAGTTGAAATTGAGTTCAACCTGAATTCGCCATCTTTGTTTTGAAAGCTTGTGACGACAACACGGGTTACTACTTCATGTACTACACCTTGACTCCCCCCCCCAGGATTCCACCCAATTTTAGTTCATCGCGCAACCCTTTTAAATTAATTGCATGACTCTTTAAATGCTAATAGCCCTAATCAAGAGATTATAATTGGGTTAACAGTCCTGGAGCGCGCCTTCGGCTTATGATTTTGTCTACCTTTAAGTAATATTCCATAGAAAGTTTAGCCATTTGCCAATCCAGATCCCCGTTTTCCTCTGACTTCCTCGCTCCCCCACCCCATCCCCGATTACGCCTCCTATGCAGGCTAGTTGCCCTTCCTTTTTAGCTCCTCAGTATTCGTATACATTTCCATAAATTTTTAAAAGTGCAAACAGTAACACTACTTCCGGTGGTCCTGCATAAATTTTTGATAGTTATCGAGTATAAACGTGGAAGGGCCGTCAGTTATGACTGCGAAAAAGGCCTGAACTCTGACTAGCAGACTACTTAATCCGACATCAAAGCCGTCTGTTCTTAGCTACTAAGTCCCTAATGATTTTCGTGCTGTAGGGCTCATCGGACAGGCGCCAACTTTGGGAAAGAGAACGGAGGGAAGCAACGAATTTGGCATCAATTTCCAGCATGAAATTCTTCTAAGACTTTTAATTACCTTATGATAGGAAATTAAAGCTTCATTTAATTAACGCGAATTGTAAAAATTCGCGTTAATTTTAAGTCGCGTTAATTTTTGTGAGCGTTAATTTCCACGTTGTTAAATAAGTGGAGCGTTCATTTCCGCGACCTTAATTTCCATCATTTTAATCCCAAATTCTGGATCCAGTCTGGACATTCTTGACATGCACCTAAGAAACAATAGCTTTCTTACATCTAGGCAGAATTTAACGCAATTGTTAGTAAGAAATTGCCTCACACACGTGCACCTGTAGATCTGTTTTGCTCGTCACTTTTAAATTCAGTTATAAACCAAATTTGTTCCAGTTGGACCACAAAATGTTTCTTTGTGTTTATCGCGCTAATTCCCTCATTATAAAATGTTACCCCCTCTTTCGCGTTGAGGGACTAATTTTGCCTTCAATTCGCGCTAATTTAAGTTGCGTTAATTTCAAATACCTTGATTAACACGAGCGTTAATTTCCTATAATAAGGTATAAACTGTGAAAAAAATTGCTGCTATATTATACTTCGTGTTAGTGTTTTGTACATTCTGGCTTAAGTATACGATTGCAATAGCTTGTGTGTACGAGCTAACTGGGAAGCGGGAACCTTCGTGAAACGAGGGGAAAAGAGGGGGCAAGAAGTGCAGTTTCTAAGATAACAGTAGTTCAAAGAACAACGAAAAGAGGTGGGGAGGCAACAGGGTCGTGACGCAGAATTCGTAAAGGTTATGGGAAGTTGGGCGTTCGATCTGCTTCGTTTCCATTTGTCACACACAGTCAGCTACAAAATTAATCAGGTTGATACTTTTGCTCATACAACACCCACTTTTGCGTAGTCAAAATTGCCTTATCCCACAGGAAAGCCGCTGATTTCCCCAAGTACCCCTTCGCCCTTTCAATGCTGTAGGATGATTTAGACATTGCGTGAAGCAAAAAGAAAAAAAACTTGGAAGGGGGAGGGGTGGGGTAAAGCAACTGAATGCCAAATTTTGCACCTGGGCAAAACAGACATTTTTTAGAAAAGGCTCAGTATTCGGAACAGGGGAATCTTTTGTTTTGTTTTTAGTAAGAAAAATGATGATCGAATTGTTCGTTAAATCCCGTTGACGGTGAAAAAAACTAAGTGGAAAAAAAAACATAATTAGTGACGCTACTACTATGACGAAGGCGCTAACTTACAAAAAACGCTAAAATGATGTTTTTCGAAAATTTACGTGAGGCTGGTTTTCCTTAATTTAATTTTTTCCCATTTGGGGTAGTTCAACAAATCGTAACTTGCAGTTGACCTGCAGTAGACTGAGATTCAGTCATCCCGAAGAGACGTGAACTCTTCCTGAGAAAACTTCAAATTGGCTCATTTTGCTTGTATCATTGTTGTTTATAGTCGTTAACAAGGGGCACTGAACCAAAGCTGTCTAATGACATCAAAATAAAACATAATTAAGGACTCTGCAAAATTTATAGGGACTATGTATGTCAGCTACTTTTAGGAACACTTTGAAGATCCTTAATGAAATTTGCACCAAAGAAAACCTAGAAAATGGCCCAGTTTCGTTTACATACTACGTTAAAACACCGACGATACAAATGGCCAGGATGGAAGTGGATTGCAACCTCAAGTTCTGCCATTACGTCTTGAAAAAAAATCGCTTAGGATTGATAATGATTTGTTTTCCTTTAAGAAATCAATTGAAAACTTCTTCGTGTTATAGGAGAATTTTTTTACGAGCGACGGTATCCAGTCGTAATTTTAGAACAGCATTGACAAAACACCACCAAAATTCCCATGACACACTAAAAAATGGAAGTCAGAAATTAGTTACAGGCGTTGTTGATTGTCATATAATGACACCGATGTTTCGCGCGGCATTACTGCCTTCTCCAGGGTGTTTAAAAAGCTTTGTTTCAGGCTAGTTTTTAAACACCCTGAAGATGGAAGTATTGCCGGAACGTCAGTGTCATTATATGACAATCAACAGCGCATATAACTTATTTCTGACTTCTGTTTTACAAGTTCAAGATGCTGCGCAGTATCCACTTTATTATCATCCCTTGCTGTGACACACTGCCTATAATAACTCAACAACGAAAGTAGCAACGCAAAAACTGATACAACACGCTGTTTCATTCATTTATCCCACAATTATTTGCTGGTTCCTTGTTTTACATTGCTGCTACTGAGTTACAACAACGCTGATGCACCCACCGGAGTTGATATCTTAAACTGTTCGGTTTTATTGCAAGTGGGCTTCCTTATCATCCCTTCAATATTGATGTTACACCTTTAAATCACCTTAAACTTACAAAAAAAGAGAGAATCAAAATCTGCTCTTTTTAAGCTTGTGGAGAAGGTATTTCTTCCACGTAGATCCGGGACACTGAGTTCCACCCGGTGTACGCGTCAGCAGATCCATATCCAGCACAGTTACCGACCCAGAATCCCACGCGCACTGTGCCCTTGCGGATTTTCTCACACACTCCTTCAATGTGACGTGGGCGGTGTAAATCCTTGTATTTCCCGCCAGTTCCATACCGCATGTAAACCACACCATCAATGGCTGCCGGCGTAGAGCACTCTGCACCGTTGAAGGTAAAATACCATCGCCTACAGCAGGCGTCGCAGTTGACGATGCGAAGATTACCAGCCCAGTAGACTCGCAACGCGGTTTTCTCAGACATTTTCTTAAACACACATTCCTGCAAAAAAAATGAAAAGGAATAAACTAAATAAGAAGCAGAAATCAAAATCTTAAGAATATTAAGTTCAGTGTAACTAAATCGAGCTAAGATAAGAAAAAGCTACACTGACGGTAGCATATAAAAATTCAAAGGACAAACAGCACGACTTTAGCCATTTATGTTTAAGAATTTTTATTGAAAATTTTTTGCCACTAATGTCCCACAGATTTATCCTGAACATAATCAAAGTTTTAACTTGGAGCTATGTACTTACGGTTTAGCTGATCAATTCAACAAAAATGTCAGTTTGTGGACGCAATAAGTTAAGGTTTGTAAAGCTTCGTATTACCTTGATCAATCCACTGTCCTTTCCGTCATTGAGATTCTTAAAAGCGCATTGTTTCCAGTTACGAACCAAGGAGCCTGGAGGACCCTGGAGGCCGGGTGGACCTTGACTCCCACGAGCACCTGCATCACCCTTCTTTCCGGGTGGACCTGCAGGACCCGAGGGTCCTTGAGGTCCCTTGGAACCTTGGGGACCTTGGCTTCCACGAACACCTTGTTGACCCTTCTTTCCAGGTGGACCCACAGGACCCGAGGGACCTTGAGCTCCCTTAGGTCCTTGTAGACCTCGTCTTCCATGAGCGCCTTCGTCACCCTTGTTTCCTCGTGGGCCCATTGGTCCTTCAGGTCCATGATTGCCTGGTAATCCCGCAACACCTACTGGTCCCGCGGGTCCAGGGCTTCCTGGGATGCCTGGAATGCCTGGTGCGCAGAAACACGCACTGTGTCCACAAGATCCCTGTGGTGAGATCTCCTGAGGGCCCTTAGTGAAAGGAATGAAATTGAATAGAAGTGTGTTGTGGATGTAATTTTGACACAAACAGCATGCAAAGCGCAATATTGTAGCTCGGACAATAGACCCTGCAATAAACCAATAACTCCCCATTCATAGTACTAGTCGATGTTTGTATAAATTACCGTATTTGTTTTATTCAAAGGATTTCTCTAGAAACAGTGAAAAAATTATACTGCTGATTATCGATCTACTTTGTAAGATCGCACTTTTGTTGACAAGCACTTATTTAATTACAATACCATAGTATCAAACGGGAACTGAAAAGCTAAATTACAAAACCGAAGAAAACGCAGAAAATTTTTCACGAAAATGTTTGATAAGTTTTTATAGACGCGCATTGACTCCTTCATCACAAAAAATATAAGAACTCACACCCAAAAAAAAATGGCATTTCACACGATAGACTTAAGGACGGTGCCTCCTAATATAGGTGTATTTTTGCAAAGGTTATCACTATGGGGAAAAAGTAGATCTTACCAAAGGTTATTGGAATCCAAAAAGAAAAATGTGTGTAACCACGAATTTTTCAGAGATAATTAAGCAACCATAATTCTAAAAAAGCGTTAAAATACAAAGAATGTATGGCAATTTCTTTCCAAATTTAAGCTCAATTATCTCTGAAAAATGCGCCGTTACCCCCAATTTTCTTTTTGGATTCTGATAGCCCTTGCTAAGATCTGCTTTTTTCACGTAGTCTTACACCACGCAAAAATATTGTCGTATTAGTGGGCAAATTCCTGAAACCCGAATATCCCGAGATGTGTAGAACGTATGCGCGGTAACAAAAGGAGGCACCGTCCTTAAGTGACCAAAAAAAAGAGAAAAGAAAAAGGAAACAGTCAGAAACTGTAGAGCTGTAAAGAGTAAGCATAGGTCAGTAGCAGTAATGGATCAGGTGAAATAAAGAAGTATTCACCGTTTTTACGTCGCTAAAATAAACTCACCTTGTTGTCACGTGGTTTGCTGCTGCTGTTGCTATTCGCAGAACACAAGGTGATGACCAGCGACAGCACTACACATAAAATGGTGGTCAGCAGCATCTTCATATCGGCACCTTGGGTTTATCTTGCAACCTGTGGATATTAACATGCGAAGTGTCCAAAAAAAAAAACGGTGATCCAAACTAACTGAACAGAATAGTACATTATGGTATGGTGGACTAAATAATCGCTGTCAGGATTGACCAATATTTGAATCTGCGTTGGACTCTTTCAGTCATGCATCACACACAGTTCCACTAACATTATGGAATGAATCAGGAAACAGCAAACTTGGGAAAAGGTAAAAACGAAAATGGCGTATATTCTAGAGTAGTTCGTAAACAATTGCAATGCCGTAGCGTACGCTAACCCCTAAATCAACATTTTTGACGATAATTCTCGTATAAATTATCCGACTGGAATCTCCATCAAAACGAAACGGGATTATCCATCTTTTGCATTTTACACCGGAAAGCAGTTCCTTTCCTTTTTACTGTAATAATAATCAAAATTTTGAAGACCTCATTTCGTTTTAAAATTAGTTTAAACGTGATAGGTATCGCCTAAAGTGATAAACATTATCTGGTTTTGTCCCTCGTGCTTTTTCAAATGTTATTTTTGCCTTTTCCTAACGTTCTTAAGACTTCATTTCATTTTAAGCTTAGTCTGAAAGTGAGAGTCATTGAGTTAGCTTACGGTTGTGTATACGGTACCAACCTTGATAGAGTGTCTATAATCATCCGACGAAGAATGATAAACCTCTTGCTGTTACCAAGAGTTAATGATCACTTGCTCTCGACACTGAAAGTTTTATCTCTGGTAAACGAATTTCACGACAAAACACGTTTTTGACCTGATTACGTGTAACATTCCAAAATTAGACAAGCAATCCTATTAGTTAGATTATGCCCGAATGGACCAATCTCATAACGTCTTTTATTTTGGGTTGTTTTGACAAGTTACACGAAAAAGTACGACTTAAAGGTTTATCACGTGTAAGATTCCAAAATTAGAAGAAGTGTTCTTATTGGTTAGAGCATTTCCCGAATGGGCCAATGATAGGAACTCTTTTGTCACTCTTTACTTCATGATACAGCAAGTATGAGAGCTGGTGACGTGCACAATGTGGATACTGTAATAAATCTGTTGAAGCCTGGTAAAATCTGATGAAACCTGCCTCTTAAACTGATTTAATTAACGGTGAAGATCGCCCGTAATAAGGGTTTAGTATTTGCGAAAATCGTGTGAAATTTGTGAAGAAATTGCTCGCGGGCCAAATTTTCGTGATATTTGATGAGTCGTGAACAAATGAAAAGTAATTTCGATAACGACAGAAACAACGTAAACATGTGAGTTGGTTTGATTTTTAAGGCTTTATTTTTCACGAAATTTTGACGATACGTACGCCTAAATCTAAATGAGTAACTGAAATAAAACCTAGGCAAAAATAAAGGCGAGTAACACAAAACGGTGCAAGCAGTGTTGTTCGTCAAAAAAAGCAGCTTAGAGGCACAGGTACTTTGTGTCAAACCTAGCAAAGAAAATAGCTCAAACTCTATGTAATACATAACAGGAAAACAAAATTAAATTGAAACGGAATTTCAGAATTTCTGATCTTCAAATGACTAATGTACAACAAGGAAGGTAATGTCGACGAAGGTTGCTGCGCTGAAGATCAGTTGATCACAAAACGAGTCTCTTCACCTCTTCAGTCTGTTTTCGTCTTTCGTTCAATTTAATGATAGTAGTTAATACATGCACAAATTTCTGTGGTTGCCTTTCAAACTAGGTGGCTATATATTAAATCGAACAAAAAGAAAACTGCAGTTAAACCCACGATCATGTTGTTACGAAGGATCATGGCTCGTTAATTTTTGGCTTCTGTTCACCAAGAGAATACGGGGTAACCAACTGAAAACTGGAGCTTCGTTCTTTGTTGTTTTTCCGCAGTCGCGCGAAGTTAAATTCTACAATTAAAGTTGGCGTGAAAAATTGATAATGGGGTGACACCATTTTTAACAGAAAAGAATCAATTTTGCAACATGAAGTTATTGGCGAGCGAACAAGGCCGCGTGATAATCTAGCAGTTAAAGCTATTTTTGTCTCTGAGCTTTTTAGGTAAAATTTTAGCAATAGGAACCTCGAGCTTGATTGTTCTAGAGCCAGGGACGATAAATTTCTTTGTTTAATGAAACACACATCAAAATCAAACGCAATATAAAGGACTTTTGCTCGCAAAAAGAAAAAAACTGATAGTCTAAACCTGTTAGTGAGCATGAATCCAACTGAAAGTTCAGAATTTTCTTTTTCCCCGTTAATTAAATCTGCAGAATTTTTGTTTCATTCCGCGAGACCCTCGCACGGTGAATCGAAGGTATCAGTCAACATCAGACTTCTGAATTCAATCACTCACCTTAATTGAAGTGAACAGCACTTAGGATTTAAGGCGAAAACAAGAAGCTGAAAGAGTAGATAAGAAAAAAATGGGTTCATTAAAGAAACCACAAAAGATAATGATAAAGAAACTGTGAGCTTACAAGGCGAGCTTCTTCGGTTCTTTCTTTACCCAGTTTAGGGATAAAAATATTTTCTTTGTTACCCAAACTTATCCTTTTGCTTTATTTACTGACTGAGTACTCGCAAGAACAAGTTGGTGAAACAACATACTCATTCTAACAAGCAATCCTATTGGCTCAGTAGAATGGTTTGTCAATTAGCTGTTTTGTCCAATAGAAGAGCTTCTTTCATTTTCGCTTTGCTAAGCTCTGTTTCCTGAATTAGAGTGAATTTCGCTTTGTTCCTCTCAGATTTTGAAAAAAAAAAGAGTCTTTGCAATATTCTGAATAGAATAACTAAAGGCAGGGCAAAAAATGCCTGTAGAGATTTTGTAGTCTATGGGAAAAGTGTTTTCTTTTACTTCACACACATATTAAATCCCATTATTGTAAGGCTATGTATAACGTATGTGATCTCCATATTCTTAAATTTCTCTAAAATTCTCTAAAATACCCTATCGTCTCAAGGGAAAAAGAGCAGAACTAAGCCCTTCACTATCTCTTTTACTCTGTGTGTGCCAAGTTACTCTCTGTACAAAGACTTCAGCTAAGGCGCGCATATGATACATCTATCCTCGCACAGCCTCTCTATTTGAGAAGTGGAGAAGTACGTTTTGAGCGAAAGCCTGCAGTGAGGCTGCAAATGACTACAACGTGAGTTTGATCAGTTATTTGTAAGAGTAACAGTAGAACATTATTGAAAACGAATAGTCATAACATTATCCAAGATTTTTAAAATGAAGATAACGTAGAACATTACAAAATCTATGTTAGGACTTAAATTGCCGTCAGACATATTTTAAACGAGAAACAAAAAAAGTGAGGTAAGTTAAAATGTGAGCATTGTAGTGAGAAATTTGAATCTCTAGGAAGCCCGGTATTTTCTTTCTCCCTGAATGGGTCAGAAAAACGATATATTGTTAGGATAAATTAATAATTATAACACCGTTTTTTCACAGAGGAGTTTTGGCAACACATTTCTTTAACTGAGGTCCATGAGGTCCAACCTGTTAGTGAGCGTAAATCAACCCGAACGTTCAATATTTTCTTTTTCTCTGTTAATTAAATCTGTACCAATTTTTGTTGCGGTGAATCGATGGCAAAAGATAACACCAGGTTTCTGATTTTAATCACTCACCTTAATTCAAATGAACAACGCTTCGGTTTTTAAAGGATGACAACAAGAAGCTGAAATAGTAGAGAAGAAAGCAATTAGGTCTGCCAAAGCAAGTAAATAAACAAACCACAAAAGATAATAATCAAGAAACTCCGAGCTTACACGTGAGCTTTCGGTCCTTCTTTTTCCTGTTTAGGGGTGATGTTTGATTTCTTTGTTACCCAAACCCTGTCGTTTTGCTTTGTTTACTAACTGAGTTCTCGCACGAACAAGTTTGTGAAACAACATACAGTTTCTAACCAGCAATCCTATTGGCTCAGTAGAACGGCTTGCAACGTATTCGTTTAGTCCAATAGAATAGTGTCGTTTATTTCTGCTTTGATTAGCTCTGCATCCTTAATTGGAGATAATTTTGCTCTGTTACTGTCAGGTTTAAGGGGAAAAAAGCGTTTTTACAATATTCCGTAAGGCGGAATGATTTAAGGTCAGGGCAAAAAATGCCTTAGAGATTTTATCTATGAGACAAGTGTTTCTCTTTTTCTCCACACACATTATTAAACCCCATTATTTCAAGGCTAGGTGAAACGTATATCATCTCCATATTCTTTAATTTGTCTAAAATACCCTGTTATCACACCGAAAAAGAGCAGAACTTAATCACAATCAGTGTATTTTTATCCGTTTCTATGGTCTGTGGGTCCCTAGATACTCTTTGTACAAAGACTTTAGCTAACTGAGCTAAGTCGCCCATGTGATAATATCATTTTTTTTTTCACACAGTTCTCGTTCTGACAAGTGAATGACTACGTTTTTTAGCGAAATTTGCTTCAGTGATGCTGCGAACGACTGCGACGTGTTTGATCAGTTAATTTGTAAAAATAACAGTAGAACATTACTGAAAAGGAATAGTGAACATTATCCAGGCGTAGAACATTACAAAATCAATATGTTAGCTATTGAATTGCCCTCAGACATATTAACCAGAAACAAAATAGTGGGTTAGTTAAAACGTGCACATTTAAGTTAGCATATTTGAGTTTTTAGCAAGCCGGGTATTTCCTTTCTTCCTGAATGGTCCATAAAAGCGAAATCTCAGTGGCACCCCTCGAGAAAATCCGTCAGAATACTTGAAATGTCTTCCCGTGTGTTCTTGGGTTCTTTAGCTAACACAGATCAATCTGTTCAGGTTCTTTAGCAGAATATTTTAGGGAAGAGATTTTTGTCCCCCGAATGTTCTAGCTGCTGTTGGCTTCCCGAATACTTGAAACTTTTTAAGACTCCGCGAGTTTTTGAAATATTTAGCCTCGGCTAAACGGCTTTCACAGGCAACGAAACGGCTTTCAAAGTTGTCGCTTTAATTTGACAGCGCGCGTTGGTGGATACATTTGGCAACACGTTGCTGTAAAACATCGGCTTCATCGTGAAAAATTCAGCTCATAAGATATCTTGCCACTTTTTTAAGCTGTCGCATCGGCGCCTGTGCAAGGGTGGATACAAGTGGGTTGTTCGCAGTGCGCTGGCGACGCGAAAATGTTTGGCAAAAAATTTGCTCGCTCCTGTGAGCAAACAATCGCTAGTGTAGCCTGTGACGTCTCTTTGATTTTCTTTTCACTCAAAAATAAATTAACTGATCAAATAAGAATGATCCACGGACGTATAAAAATTCACATAACCGAAATAAATATCGACCGCAGAAAAATTAGAATCCAAACCGAAAATCAGTAAAACTCCTAAGTATCCAACACACCAAAAATGGAACTCGAGCGAAGGCACGCCTAAAACCTGCTTTTTGTTTCGCTTTTTCCGTGTTCCGCTCAAAATGGGAAAACCGAGAAAAGGAACGGAAAAAAAAAACTCGCAAATGTTTAGTGCAAAACCCAAAATCTTACTTGAAAATTGATCAAAACCTGTAAAAACTGACAAACCGAACGTCCTCTTCAATACGCGAAGTTCATCTGATAAATTAACCAAATTCTAGGAATGCAGACCAGCTTAATTAATTGAAGACGTGAAAGAATTTACTTCAAGAAGTAGCTTATAATTATACGTCTGAGACTCATCGATGCAATTTAGGGCCATTATAAGATTTCTACTCGTTGTATTTTATATACAAATAACTCATTTACCTTTGAAATCAACCAGCGTTAGCATGGCCTCCCTGATCCGAGAAAGAAAAGCGTAACCTAAATTTAAAAGAAAATAAAGGTTTGCTTGATCAACAACATCACAGTGAGTTAAAAATTCACAAATTATAATCACATAATTCCACAAATTAAATCAAAATTTGGAACTTTCGCCTTCTGTTTCTCACAATTTGGAACCAAGAAAATAATTCTATGCATAATTAAGTTCTCGTCAGATCAAGTTTTGAAAATACAAATAAACAGTTAACTTTTCTTTGATGATCGTGAGTTATCGTCTAACAACCAATGCTATTCGCCCAATGGAATTATCTCTTTTATTTTCTTTTTTGTTGTCGAGTAACTGTCAAAGCCAGTTGAAAAAGATCAAATTCAGATTCTCATAAATTGGGTCAACCCAACTTTCTCGGCTCTGGGACAAATTCTTGCATACTTTTACAGCAGCTAGTTGATAAATAACTTAATCTCTCTGTACCTCCATGGTATAAAACATCATCAAGTTAAGAGCTCATATACTCAATTAATACACTAAATAAAACGATAACTACATGTACCAGTCAACACACGCAGTTCGAAACAACATTGAATATTAACAACAGTAATATAACTGGATTCCTATAGCCTTTTCGTCGAATTTTCAAATTGTTAAATATTTACTTTTTGGTAAAAGCCCACCTAATGTACCTAATCACCTACTCAGCCGAATAATATCGGCCTTAAATTTTTTTCCAACGTGAATACAGAAGCTATAATGCCTTACACGTCAGCCAATAAAACTGTAAACAGTGCGGGCCGTTTGTTTGCTTTGGTGATTTTGTCACTGGTACATACAAACTTGTATTCAATTTGAATAATTCTTGAGTTGATAAAAAACAAAAATAAAATGTTTTGCCGGCAGTTTATCGGTAGAGAAGACAAATTGAAACTGATTGCCCAAACACAGTTTGTAACCTACCTTACGGCTACACGATTAATACAGCCATTTTGTTATTAGAGCCACTTTGGTTTGGCCCGTAATAAATGATTAAGATCTCCACGTCATTTTCTTGAGGGAAAAAAGCAACCTTCAATCCCGTTACCCCTCAGTATAACATGGCCACATTTTCTTGGCTGTTGATGAATGTTGTTTCGATGTGCCACTGTAATTCGTCAAAAATGATCTGTGTTGGATCCCGTCTGTTTCCTGTTCATCTGAGTTTCCCGGGATGCGCCAGTCTTAGAATCGGATAATTTGATGGCGCTTTGATCCGCCTGGCCAATCGTGGCTTGAATCAACTAAGAGGAAGGGAAGGATCAAAAGGGGGAATCGAATCTTTCTTCGCTTTCTCTTTACTGACATTTCCTTGAAGAAAAACTAGTCTTGTTTACACCGCAACTATTGGCTGTGCCCGCGGTCTTTATAGGGCTGTTACTAAGCAACGAACACGTAAAGTGACGTAACAACTTTCGAAATCAACATCCTTCCCAGGGCCCTCTATATTCTATCTCTTTTCTTTTTTGTTGAGAGAGAGGAGTCTGGAGAAAGCCTGGATAAGGGTGGACAGAGCTGAACTAATTCTCGTTCCCAGAGTACGAGATCCTGTGGTCTTTGCCACGATATAACGAGTTGTCCAAAAGGAACAAAATGAAAGGAGAATAGAAGAGAAAGAAGAAAAGGTAAAGGACTAAGGCAAAAGACAAGGAAAGAAAGAGAAGAAAAGAAAAAAAGAACGGCTGGATCAGGGTCAAATTTCCACTCTAGCCATGACGTACAGTTCTGCAATTGCTGCGATGAACGGCACCAAAACACCTAAATCATTTCTGAAACAAAAACAAAAAAACGCAAATTATAAGGTCATCTGCCGTCACTAATTCATCCCACTTTCTTCTTTTTGTGAAAGCCTGTCGTACAGTGTGTGTGTGTGTGTTTTTTTTTTATTTAAGCTTTGTTTCACTTTTTCGCGAATTGCAGAAGTACCACAAAATAAATCACTCTCAATTTCGTAAATACTTACTATCGTGTGACGTTCCATCATATCTGGCTTCCCAGCCCAGCGACCCCACCCCCCCCCCCCCCCCAGCCTGCTGGTTTTGCCAGGGTTGAAATTGAGTCCAACCTGATCTCGCGATCTTTGTTTTGAGTGCTTGTGACGACAACACGGGTTACTACTTCATGTACTACATCTTGACTCACCCCCCAGGATTCCATCCATTTTAGTTCATCACCCAACCCTTTTCCTCTCTAAATGCTAATAATCTTAATCATGAGGTTATAACTAAGCTAATATGTCCAGGAGCGCGCCGTGGGCTTATGATTTGTCTACCTTTACGCAATATCCCAGAGAAGGTTTAGCCACATAACAATCCAGGTTGGGGGAAGGGAGGAGGGGGGGGGGGGGGGTCAGAATTGCAAGATCTTAAAAAAGTTTTAGATAAAACAGTAGGAATCGAGTTAACACTGCTTGATTTAAACTGTTCATGTTTCAGTAATTTCAAAGGTCTCTCATGTGCAAAAAGTATGACTGTTCAGTACTTTACGAATTTATGGGGAATTTACGGGAATACCGAAAGGTTTGTTTTACGGCAAAATACTTCGTTGAAAACCTTCTAATCTCCAAATTCGCCCTTTAGAACTGCAACGACAATAAAATACGTCCTTGCAATATTTTGATACAACACAAGCCTTTCAGTATTCGCATATATTTCCATAACTTTTAAAACTGCAAACAGTAACACAACTTCTGGTGGCGCCCTGTATAAATTTCTGATAGTTATTGACTGAGCTAGTATATTAAAACGTGGAATGGCCGTCAGTTATGACTGCGAAAAAGTTCTAAACTCTGACGAGCAGACAAGTTAATCCAACCTCAAAGCCTCATCGGACAGGCGCCAACTCTGGGAAAAAGAACGAGGGAAGGAACGAATGTGGCAGTGATTCCCAGAGTGAAATTCATCTAAGACTTTTAATTATAAACCTCGAAATACTCTGTTGCTATTATACTTCATGTTAGTTTCTTGTATGATTCTGGCTTAATACGGTTGCAATTGCTTGTGTGTACGAGCTAACTGTGAGGTGGGAATTACTTTACGTGAAACAAGGGAAGAAAGGGGAACTAAGTGCAATTAACAGATGAAGGGAGGTCACGGAGGTCAAAAAAAAAAAGGAAAGAAAAAGAGGCGGGGGGGCAACAGGGTCGCGAGCCGGGATTCGTAAAGGGTATCGGAAGTGAGACGTTCGGACTGCTTTTTTTCCATTTACCACATTTCACCTACAAAATTGTTGAGATACTTTTGCCCATGCAAAACCCACCTTTGCATAGTCAAAATTGCCTTATCCCACGGGAAAGCTGCCAATTTCCCCAAGTACCCCCTCCCCGTTGTCAATGTTGTAGACCAATGTTTTGGACATGGCGTGAGGCTAAAAAATAACAATAAATATTGGAAGGGGGGAGGGGTGGGGGAAAGCAACTGGGCGCGGAAGGGAAGCCAAATTTTGCACCTGCGCGTAACAGTGTCTCAAATGTTTTCATAAAATGACAGTTTTTGGAAAAGGCTCAGCATTCAGAACAGGGTAATCTTTTGTTTTGTTTTTAGTGAGAAAGCTTATGGTCGAATTGTTCGTTAAACCCCGTTGACTGTGAGAGAAACTAAGTGAAAAAAACACTTATAATTAGTGACGCTACTACTATGACGAAGGCGCTACCTTCCAAACGCTAAAATGATGTTTTTCGAAAATTTTTACATTAACGTGAGGTTATTAATTTTTTCCTATTTGGGGTAGTTCAATCGTAACTTGCAGTAGACTTGCATTAGACTGAGATTCAGTCATCTATTCCTGAGAAAAATTTAAATTGCTTCAATTTGCTTGTATCATTGCATGTTTAAGATAGTCATCAAAAAGGGCCAGGATGGAAGTGGATTGCAACCTCAAGTTCTGCCATTGTGTCTTGAAAAAAATCGCTTAGGATTGATAATGATTTGTTTTCCTTGAAGAAATCAATTGAAAACTTCTTCGTGTTATAGGAGAATTTTTTACGAACGACGGTATCCAGTCGTAATTTTAGGACAGCATTGACAAAACACCACCAAAATCCCCGTGGCACACTCCCTATAATAACTCAAAAACGAAAGTAGTTACCGAGAAACTGTTACAATACGCTGTTTCATTCATTTATCCCACATTTTATTCGCTTATCCTTGTTTTACATTGCTGTCACTGAGTTAAAACAACCTTAATGCACCCACAAGAGTTCGTATCTTAATAATTCGGTTTTAAGCGGGCTTCCTTATCACCCCTATATTGATATTACACCTTTAAAGGGCCTTGAACTTACAAAAATGAAACAAACTCTGCTCTTTTTAAGCTTGTAGGGGAGGTATTTCTTCCACGTAGATCCGGGACACTGAGTTCCAGCCGGTGTACGCGTCAGCAGATCCATAACCAGCACAGTTACCGACCCAGAATCCCACGCGCACTGTGCCCTTGTGGAGTTTCTCGCAGACGCCTTCAATGTGACGTGGGCGGAGTAAATTCTTATAATATTTCCCGCCAGTCCCATACCGCATGTAAACCACACCATCAATCGCTGCCGGAGCTGAGCACTCTGCAGCGTTAAAGGTAAAATACCATCGCCTGCAGCAGTTGTCGCAGTTGCTGATGCGAAGATTACCGCCCCAGTAGACTCGCAGGGCTGTTTTGTCAGACATTTTCTTAAACACACATTCCTGAGAAAAAGAATAAAAAGGAGAAACTAAAGAAGAAGCAGAAATCAAAATCTCAAGAATATTAAGTTCAGTGTAAATAAATTGAGCTACGACAAGAGAAAAGCTACACTAGTACTGACGGTAGCATAAAAAACACTCACAAGATGAAAAGCACGACTTTAGACCATTTATGATAAATTTCTAATGAAAATTTCTTGCTACTAATCTCCCAAAGATTTATCTTAGTCATATTCAAAGTTCTAACTTGGAGCTATATACGATATAGCTGATCAATTTAACAGAAATATTTGTGGACGTAATAAGTTAGGGTTTGTAAAGCTGCGAGCTTCGTATTTACCTTGATTAATCCACTGTCCTTGTCGTCATTTATATTCTTGAAAACGCATTGTTTCCAATTACGAGCTAAGGAGCCTGGTGGACCCTGGAGGCCTGGTGGGCCTTGACTTCCACGAGCACCTGCATCACCCTTCTTCCCGGGTGGACCCACAGGACCGGAGGGAGGTGAGATAAAGGAGAATTCACCGTTTTTACGTCGCTAAAATAAACTGACCTTGTTGTCACCTGATTTGCCACTGCTGTTGCTATTCGCAGAACACAAGGTGATAACCAGCGACAGCACTACACAAAAAATGGTGGTCAGCGTTATCTTCATATCGGCACCTTGGGTTTATCTTGCAACCTGTGGATATTAACATGTGAAGTGTAAAAAAAAACGGTGATCCATACCAACTGAACGGAATATTACATTGCGGCATGGTGGTCTAAATATTCGCTGTCAGGATTGAACGATATTTGGATCTGCGTTGGAATCTTTCAGTCGTGCATCACACACAGTTCCACTAACATTATGGAATGTTACGAAACAGCAAACTTGGGAAAGGATGAAAACGAAAATGGCGTGTATTATCGCTAATCCCTAGCGTACGCTAGCCCATAAATCAACATTTTTGACGATAATTCTAGTATATATTATCCGACTGGAATCTCCATCAAACGAAACGGGATTATCTCCTTTTGCATTTTACACCGGCAATCAGCTCCTTTCCTTTATGCTGTAATAATAATCAAAATTCTGAAGATCTCATTTCGTTTTCAAATTAGTTTAAACGTGATAGGTATCGCCTAAAGTGATAAACATTATCCGGTTTTGTCCCTCATGCTTTTTCGAATGTTATTTTTTGCCTTTTCCTGACGTTTTAAAGACCTTCATTTCATTTTAAGCTTAGTCTGAAAGTGAGAGTCATTGATCAGTAAGTTTACGGTTGTGTGTATAGGGTACCAACCTTGATGGAGTGTCTATAATCATCCGACGAAGAATGATAAACCTCTTGCTGTTACCAAAAGATAATGATCATTTGCTCTCGACACTGAAAGTTTTATCTCTGGTGAACGAGTTTCACGACAAAACACGTTTTTGACCTGATTACGTGTAATATTCCAAAATTAGACAAGCACTCCTATTGGTTAAATTATGCCTGAATGGACCAATCTCATAACCTCTTTCAGTGTTGGGCTGTTTTGACAAGTTACACGAAAAAGCACGACGAAGGTACGGTATGTCACATGTAAGATTTCAAAATTAGAAGAAGCGTTCTTATTGGTTATATCATTTCTTCAATGAGCCAATGATATGCACTCTTTTGTCATTGTTTATTACATGTTGAAGCAAGTATGAGAGCTGATGACGTGCACAATGTAACAAAACGAAGCAGTGGCCATATTGGCTGAGATACAATTAATTTACCAAATTGCATTTAAAAACTGTTTCCCTTTTGGATACCGTAACATTGAAAAATGCTCCATGAAACCTGCCTAAACTAATTTAATTAATTAAAAAAGGTTCAGTATGTCCCAAATTGTGTGAAATTTGTGACAAAATTGTTCGCGGGCCAAATTTTCGTGATATTCGATGAGTCGTGTGCAAAGGAAAAGTAAAAAAATTTCAATCCTGTAAAAGAGAGCTTAAATCAGTTCAACTCAGTGAAAAAGAGCAACTGAACGTAAGCAAGTGAGTTGGTTTCATTTTGAAGGCTTGATTTTTCGCGCAGCAAAAACAAAGGCATTACAGTTCAAGTAGTGTTGTTCGTCAACGACAGACAAAGTTAGAGGCAGAGGTACTTTGTATCAAACCTATTTTATTTTGTATCAAAATAACCCAGAGTATACGAAATGTACAACAGGAAAAAAAATTGAGACCGAATTTCAAAATTTCCAACCCACAAATGACTAGAAATATGTGCAACAAGGAAGGGAACATCGAAAACAAGTCTCTTCCCCTCTTCAGATTGTTTTCGTCTTTCGTTCAATTTAATAATAGCAACACCGTAAGCACAAATTTCTGTGGCTGGCTTTCAAACTAGGTGGCTATTAAGTCGCGAACGAAAAGAAAACTGCAAATAAAGCCCACGATCGTCAGTGTTATTTTACGGAGGATCATAGCTCGTCAATTTTTTGCGTTTGTTCACCAAGAGAATACAGGGTACCTAACTGGAGCTTCGTTCATTGCTGCTTTCCCGCAGTCACGCGTAGTTAGATTCTACAAATTCTACACATTCTAAAGGACTTATGTTCGCAAAAAAAAAAAAAAAAACTTACCGGCAGATTTAAGACCTGTTAGTGAGCGTAAATCAACCGAACGTTCAATATTTTCTTTTTCTGTGTTAATTAAATCTGTACAAATTTTTGTTGCGGTGAATCGATGGCATAAGATAACATCAAGTTTCTGATTTTAATCACCCACCTTAATTATAGTGAACAGCGCTTGGGTTTTCAAAGGACGACAACAAGAAGCTGAAATAGTAGCGAAGAAAGAAATTAGGTCTGTTAAAGCAAGTGAATAAAGAAACCACAAAAGATAATAATCAAGAAACTCCGAGCTTACACGTGAGGTTTCGGTTCTTCTTGTTCCTGTTTAGTTAGGGGTGATATTTGATTTCTTTGTTACCAAACCCTGTCGTTTTGCTTTAATTTGTTTACTAACTGAGTTCTCGCAAGAACAAGTTTGTGTAACAACATACAGTTTCTAACCAGCAATCCCACTGGCTCGGTAGAACGGCTTGCAACGTATCCGTTTTGTCCAATAGAATAGCGTCTTTTATTTCTGTTTTGATGAACTGTCCATCCTTAATTGGAGAGAATTTTGCTCTGTTACCCTCAGATTTAAGGGGAAAAAATAAAGAAAAGCGTTTTCACAATATTCCGATAGACGGAATAATTTAAGGCCAGGACAAAAAATGCCTTAGAGATTTCATCTATGAGACAAGTGTTTCTATTTTTCTCCACACGCATTATTAAATCCAATTATTTTAAGGCTAGGTAAAATGTATGTAATCTCCATATTCTTTAATTTGTCTCAAATATACCCTGTTATCACACTGAAAAAGAGCAGAGCTATCACGATCAGTGTATTTCTATCCGTCTCTATAGTCTGTGGGTCGCTAGATGCTCTTTGTACAAAGACTTCAGCTAAGCTAAGGCGCCCATGTGATAATATCAGTTTCTCACACAGTTCTCGTTCTGAGAAGTGAATGACTACGTTTTTGAGCGAAAGTTACTTCAATGCTGCTGCGAACGACTGCGACGAATTTAAAAAGTTAATTTGTAAGAGTAACCGTAGAACATTATTGAAAAGGGATAGTCATAACGGTATCCAACATTGTTAAGATGACGATATCGTAGAACATGATTACAAACTCTATGTTAGGTCTTAAATTGCCGTCAGACATATTAACGAAAACAAAATAGTGGGCTTAGTTAAAACGTGCACATTCAAGTTAGAAATTTGAGGTTTTAGCAAGCCGGGTATTTCCTTTCTTCCTGATTGGTCCATAAAAGCGAAATAGGTAAAGAACTTCTGAATAAATCGTACATATGACCCGCAGATTGTCAGGATAGAAAAATAATAACTATAACAATGTTTGGTAAAGGGGTATTGGCAACGTATTTCTTTAACCGAGGTTCATTTTCTTTCAATTTTAACAACAAAGTGAAATCAGAAATGCAGTTACATGTATACAATCCACTAAACCTGTGTTTATAGTAAATGTGTCGAAAACGGCATCAAAAAATAAATTCACAAGAGAGCAGCTTTTTTTGTCGTTCAGCCATTTCTTAGTGGCACCCTTCAGGTAAATCCGTTAACAAGTATTTGAAATGTCTTCCTGTGTGTTCTCGGGTTCTTTAGGTAACATAGGTTAATCTGTTCAGGTTCTTTAGGGAAGAGATTCTTGTCTCCCGAATTTCCTAGATGCTAGTAGCTTCCCGAATGCTTGAAACCTTTAACATGTTTAAAGACTCAGCGAGTTTTTGAAATATTTAGCCGCGGCTATACGGCTTTCACAAGCAACGCATTTTTTCAAAGTTGTCGCTTTAAATGTCCAGCGCGCGTTGGTGGATACATTTGGCAACACGTTGCTGCAACACAACGGCTTCATCGTAAAAAAATTCAGCTCATAAAATATCTTGCCACTTTTTTCAGTTCTCGCATCGGCGCCTGTGCAAGGGTGGCTGCAAGTGGGATGTTCGCAGTGCCCTAGCGACGCGAAAATGTTTGGCAAAAAATTTGCTCGCTCGTGCGAGCAAAAAATCGCCAGTGTAGCCACGTCTCTATTTTCTTTTCACTCAAAAATAAATTAACTGATTAAACAGGAATGATCTACGGACGTATAAAATTCACATAACCGAAATGAATGTCGACCGCAGAAAAATTAAAATCCAAACCGAATATCAGTATTTTACTCCTAAATATCCAACACACCGAAAATGGAACTCGAAGCGAACGGCCAAAAAAACGCTTTTTGTTTCGCTTGTTCCGTGTTCCGCTCAAAATGGGAAAACCTAGAAATGGAACGAAAACAAAACTCACAAATGTTTAATGAAAAACCCAAAATCTTGCTTGAAAATTGATCAAAACCCGTAAAAACTGACAAACCGATTACATCCTCTTCAATAAGCGAACTTCATCTGATAAATTAACCAGAGTCTAGGAATCCAAATGCATACGTGATTAAAGAATCTACTTCAAGAAGTAGCCGTATATATATCTGAAACTCATCGATGCAATTTAGGTCCATTATAAGATTTTTTCTCTTGTTGTATTTTAAGCGAACTACAAACGACAGAATATGGATGTTAGCAAACACATTTTATAAAATAATTCATTTACCTTTGAAATCAACCAGCGTTAGCACGGCCCCCCGGACCGAGAAAGGAAAACTTAACCTAAATTTAAAAGAAAATCACCAACATAACAGTGAGTTAAAAATTCACAAATTATAATCACATAATTCCACAATTTAATTCAAAATTTGGAACTTTCTTCGTCAGTTTCACCAAATTTGGAACCAAGAAAATAATTCTATGCATAATGAAGTTCTCGTCAGATCAAGTTTTGAAAATACAAATAGACATCCTAAACTTTTCTTTGATCAGTTCTATTCTAACAAGCGATGCTATTGGGTAGGGAAGCTTTGCAATCACAGTTTAATTCGCCCAATGGAATGATCTCTTTTATTTTCTTTTTTGTTGTCAAGCAACTGTCAAAGCCAGTTGAAAAAGATCAAATTCAGATTTTCATAAATTGTAGTTGGGTCAAGCCAACTTACTCGGCTCTGGGACAAATTCTTGCATACTTTTACAGCAGCTAGTTGACAAATGATTTAATCTCTCTGTACTTCCACGGTATAAAACATCATGTTAAGAGCTCATATACTCAATACACTAAATAAAAAGGTAACTACATGTACCAGTGAACACACGCAATTCGAAACAACATTGAATATTAATAACAGTAATATACCCTATAGCCTTTCCGACGAATTTTTGATATTGTTAAATGTTTCTTTTTTGGTAAAAGCCCACCGAATGTATCTAATCACCTAATCACCCGAATAATGTCGACCTTAAATTTTTTTCCAACGTGAATTCAGAAGCTATAATGCCTTACGCGTCAGCCAATAAAACTGTAAACAGTGCGAGCCGTTTGTTTGCTTTGGTGATTTTGTCACTGGTACATACAAACTTGTATTCAATTTGAATAATCCTTGAGTTGATAAAAAACAAAAATAAAATGTTGGGAAGCATTTTATTGATAGACAAGACAAATTGAAACTGATTTCCCAAATACAGTATGTAACCTACCTCATGGCTACAAGATTAACACGGCCATTTTGTTATTGGAGCCATTATGGTTCGACCCGTAATAAATAATTAACATCTCCACGTCATTTTCTTGAGGGAAGAAAGCAACCTTCAATCCAGTTACCCCTCAATATAACATGGCCCATTTTCTTGGCTGTTGATGGACGGAAGTTCGATGTGCCACTGTAATTCGTCAAAATTGATCTGTGTTGGCCCCAAATCCTATGGATCCCGCCTGTTTCCTGTTCATCTGCCAGTTGCCGGGGATAAGCCAGTCTTGAAATGGATAATTCGTTAGCGCTCTGATCCACTGGAAGGGAAGCGGCAAAGGGGAAAATCAATTTTTTTTCGCCTTCCCTTTACTGATATTTCTTCAAAGAAAAATTTAGTCCTGTTTACACTTCAACAGTTGGATGAGCCCGCGGTCTTTATAGGGCTGTTACTAAGCAACAACAGCACGTGACGTAACAACTTTCGAAATCAACATCCTTCCCAAGGCTTTCTTTCTTTCTATCTTTTTTCTTTTTTGTTGAGTGAGATGAGTCTTGAGAAAGCTTGGATAAGGATGGACAGAGCTGAGTTAATTCTCATTCCCAGAGTCCGAGATATTGTGGTCTTTGCCAAGATCATAACGAGGAAAAAATGAAGAGAGAAGAGAAGAGAAAGAAGAAAAAGAAAAGGAATAAAACAAAAGACGAGGAAAGAAAAGAGAAGAAAAGAAATAAATAACGGCGGGATCAGGGTCAAATTTCCACTCTAGCCATGACGTAGAATTCTGCAATTGCTACGATGAACTCCAGCAAAACACCTATAATCATTCCTGAAATATAAACAAAGAAAACGCAAATTATAAGGTCATCTGCCATCACTGATTTTTCCCACTTTCTCCTTTCTGTGAAAGCCTGTCATACAGTGTGTTTTTAACTTTTGATTTCAGTTTTGTTTCACGTTTTCGCGAATTGCAGAAGTACCACAAAATAAATCACTTTCAAGTTGGTAAAAACTTACTATCGTCTGACGTTCGCATCATATCTGGCCTCCCAGCCTGCGGGAAGAGGCTGGTTTTGCCAGAGTTGAAATTGAGTTCAACCTGAATGCGCCATCTTTGTTTTGAAAGCTTGTGACGACAACACGGGTTACTACTTCATGTACTACACCTTGACTCCCCCCCCCCACCCCCACAGGATTCCACCCAATTTTAGTTCATCGCGCAACCCTTTTAATTGCATGACTCTTTAAATGCTAATAGCCCTAATCAAGAGATTATAATTAGGTTAACAGTCCTGGAGCGCGCCTTCGGCTTATGATTTTGTCTACCTTTAGGTAATATTCCATAGAAAGTTTAGCCATTTGCCAATCCAGATCCCCGTTTTCCTCTGACTTGCTCGCTCCCCCACCCCATCCCCGATTACGCCTCCTATGCAGGCTAGTTGCCCTTCCTTTTTAGCTCCTTTCTCCAACACGGTCCACTAAAGGAAATAGGTCTCTCAAGGGGTTCAGAATTCAAAGATCTAAAAATAAGTGTCAGATAAAATAGTTGTAACTCTTTTATTTATATATTTCCTGTTTCAGTAATTTCAAAGGCCTCCCATGTGTAAAAAGTCTGACTGTTCAGTACTTTACGAATTTATAGGGAATGTACGGGAATACCGAGAGGTTTGTGTCACAGAAAAATACTTTGTTGAAAACCTTCTAATCCCCAAAATTCGCCCTTTAAAACTGCAACGACAATAAAATACGTCCTTGCAATATTTTGATACAGCACAAGCCTTTCAGTATTCGTATACATTTCCATAAATTTTTAAAAGTGCAAACAGTAACACTACTTCTGGTGGTCCTGCATAAATTTTTGATAGTTATTGAGTATAAACGTGGAAGGGCCGTCAGTTATGACTGCGAAAAAGGCCTGAACTCTGACTAGCAGACAACTTAATCAGACATCAAAGCCGTCTGTTCTTAGCTACTAAGTCCCTAATGATTTTCGTGCTGAAGGGCTCATCGGACAGGCGCCAACTTTGGGAAAGAGAACGGAGGGAAGCAACGAATTTGGTATCAATTTCCAGCATGAAATTCTTCTAAGACTTTTAATTACCTTATGATAGGAAATTAAAGCTTCATTTAATTAACTCGAATTGTAAAAATTCGCGTTAATTTTAAGTCGCGTTAATTTTTGTGAGCGTTAATTTCCACGTTGTTAAATAAGTGGAGCGTTCATTTCCGCGACCTTAATTTCCATCATTTTAATCCCAAATTCTGGATCCAGTCTGGACATTCTTGACATGCACCTAAGAAACAATAGCTTTCTTACATCTAGGCAGAATTTAACGCAATTGTTAGTAAGAAATTGCCTCACACACGTGCACCTGTAGATCTGTTTTGCTCGTCACTTTTAAATTCAGTTATAAAACAAATTTGTTCCAGTTGGACCACAAAGTGTTTCTTTGTGTTTATCGCGCTAATTCCCTCATTATAAAATGTTACCCCCTCTTTCGCGTTGAGGGAGTAATTTTCCCTTCAATTCGCGCTAATTTAAGTCGCGTTAATTTCAAATACCTTAATTAACACGAGCGTTAATTTCCTATAATAAGGTATAAGCTGTGAAAAAAATTGCTGCTATATTATACTTCGTGTTAGTGTTTTGTACATTCTGGCTTAAGTGTATGGTTGCAATAGCTTGTGTGTACGAGCTAGCTGGGAAGCGGGAACCTTCGTGAAACGAGGGGAAAAGAGGGGGCAAGAAGTACAGTTTCTAAGATAACAGTAGTTCAAAGAACAAGGAAAAGAGGTGGAGAGGCAACAAAGCCGTGACCCAGAATTCGTAAAGGTTATGGGAAGTGGGGTGTTCGAACTGCTTCTTTTCCATTTGTCACCGTCAGCTACAAAATTGATCAGGTTGATACTTTTGCTCATGCAACACCCACTTTTGCGTAGTCAAAATTGCCTTATCCCACAGGAAAGCCGCTGATTTCCCCAAGTACCCCTTCGCCCTTTCAATGCTGTAGGATGATTTAGACATTGCGTGAAGCAAAAAGAAAAAACCTTGGAAGGGGGAGGGGTGGGGGAAAGCAACTGAATGCCAAATTTTGCACCTGGGCAAAACAGACATTTTTTAGAAAAGGCTCAGTAGTATTCGGAACAGGGGAATCTTTTGTTTTGTTTTTAGTAAGAAAAATGATGATCGAATTGTTCGTTAAATCCCGTTGACGGTGAAAAAAACAAAGTGGAAAAAAACTTATAATTAGTGACGCTACTACTATGACGAAGGCGCTAACTTACAAAAGACGCTAAAATGATGTTTTTCGAAAATTTACGTGAGGCTGGTTTTCCTTAATTTAATTTTTTCCCATTTGGGGTAGTTCAACAAATCGTAACTTGCAGTTGACCTGCAGTAGACTGAGATTCAGTCATCCCGAAGAGACGTGAACTCTTCCTGAGAAAACTTCAAATTGGCTCATTTTGCTTGTATCATTGTTGTTTATAGTCATTAACAAGGGGCACTGAACCAAAGCTGTCTAATGACATCAAAATAAAACATAATTAAGGACTCTGCAAAATTTATAGGGACTATGTATGTCAGCTACTTTTAGGAACACTTTGAAGATCCTTAATGAAATTTGCACCAAAGAAAACCTAGAAAATGGCCCAGTTTCGTTTACATACTACGTTAAAACACCGACGATACAAATGGCCAGGATGGAAGTGGATTGCAACCTCAAGTTCTGCCAATACGTCTTGAAAAAAAATCGCTTAGGATTGATAATGATTTGTTTTCCTTTAAGAAATCAATTGAAAACTTTTTCGTGTTATAGGAGAATTTTTTTACGAGCGACGGTATCCAGGCGTAATTTTAGAACAGCATTGACAAAACACCACCAAAATTCCCATGACACACTAAAAAATGGAAGTCAGAAATTAGTTACAGGCGTTGTTGATTGTCATATAATGACACCGATGTTTCGGCATTACTGCCTTCTCCAGGGTGTTTAAAAAGCTTTGTTTCAGGCTAGTTTTTAAACACCCTGAAGAAGGCAGTATTGCCGGAACGACGGTGTCATTATATGACAATCAACAGCGCATATAACTTATTTCTGACTTCTATTTTACAAGTTCAAGATGCTGCGCAGTATCCACTTTATTATCATCCCTTGCTGTGACACACTGCCTATAATAACTCAACAACGAAAGTAGCAACGCAAAAACTGATACAACACGCTGTTTCATTCATTTATCCTACATTTATTTGCTGGTTCCTTGTTTTACATTGCTGCTACTGAGTTACAACAACGCTGATGCACCCACCGGAGTTGATATCTTAAACTGTTCGGTTTTATTGCAAGTGGGCTTTCCTTATCATCCCTTCAATATTGATATTACACCTTTAAATCACCTTAAACTTACAAAAAAAGAGAGAATCAAAATCTGCTCTTTTTAAGCTTGTGGAGAAGGTATTTCTTCCACGTAGATGCGGGACACTGAGTTCCACCCGGTGTACGCGTCAGCAGATCCATATCCAGCACAGTTACCGACCCAGAATCCCACGCGCACTGTGCCCTTGCGGATTTTCTCACACACTCCTTCAATGTGGCGTGGGCGGTGTAAATCCTTGTATTTCCCGCCAGTTCCATACCGCATGTAAACCACGCCATCAATGGCTGCCGGCGTAGAGCACTCTGCACCGTTGAAGGTAAAATACCATCGCCTGCAGCAGCTGTCGCAGTTGTGGATGCGAAGATTACCAGCCCAGTAGACTCGCAACGCGGTTTTCTCAGACATTTTCTTAAACACACATTCCTGCAAAAAAAATGAAAAGGAATAAACTAAATAAGAAGCAGAAATCAAAATCTTAAGAATATTAAGTTCAGTGTAACTAAATCGAGCTAAGATAAGAAAAAGCTACACTGACGGTAGCATATAAAAATTCAAAGGACAAACAGCACGACTTTAGCCATTTATGTTTAAGAATTTTTATTGAAAAATTTTTGCCACTAATTTCCCACAGATTTATCCTGAACATAATCAAAGTTTTAACTTGGAGCTATGTACTTACGGTTTAGCTGATCAATTCAACAAAAATGTCAGTTTGTGGACGCAATAAGTTAAGGTTTGTAAAGCTTCGTATTTACCTTGATCAATCCACTGTCCTTTCCGTCATTGAGATTCTTAAAAGCGCATTGTTTCCAGTTACGAACCAAGGAGCCTGGAGGACCCTGGAGGCCGGGTGGACCTTGACTCCCACGAGCACCTGCATCACCCTTCTTTCCGGGTGGACCTGCAGGACCCGAGGGTCCTTGAGGTCCCTTGGAACCTTGGGGACCTTGGCTTCCACGAACACCTTGTTGACCCTTCTTTCCAGGTGGTCCCGCAGGACCCGAGGGACCTTGAGCTCCCTTAGGTCCTTGTAGACCTCGTCTTCCATGAGCACCTTCGTCACCCTTGTTTCCTCGTGGACCCATTGGTCCTTCAGGTCCATGATTGCCGGGTAATCCCGCAACACCTACTGGTCCCGCGGGTCCAGGGCTTCCTGGGATGCCTGGAATGCCTGGTGCGCAGAAACACGCACTGTGTCCACAAGATCCATGTGGTGAGATCTCCTGAGGGCCCTTAGTGAAAGGAATGAAATTGAATAGAAGTGTGTTGTGGATGTAATTTTGACACAAACAGCATGCAAAGCGCAATATTGTAGCTTGGAATATAGACCCTGTAATAAACCAATAACTCCCCATTCATAGTACTAGTCGATATGTGTATAAATTACCGTATTTGTTTTATTCAAAGGATTTCTCTAGAAACAGTGAAAAAATTATACTGCTGATTATCGATCTACTTTGTAAGATCGCACTTTTGTTGACAAGCACTTATTTAATTACAATACCATAGTATCAAACGCGAACTGAAAAGCTAAATTACAAAACCGAAGAAAACGCAGAAATTTTTTCACGAAAATGTTTGATAAGTTTTTATAGACGCGCATGGACTCCTTCATCACAAAAAATATAAGAACTCACACCCTAAAAAAAATGGCATTTCACACGATAGACTTAAGGACGGTGCCTCCTAATATAGGTGTATTTTTGCAAAGGTTATCACTATGGGGAAAAAGTAGATCTTAGCAAGGGTATTCGAATCCAAAAAGAAAAATGTGTGTAACCACGAATTTTTCAGAGATAATTAAGCAACAATAATTCTAAAAAAGCGTTAAAATACAAAGAATGTATGGCAATTTCTTTCCAAATTTAAGCTCAATTATCTCTGAAAAATGCGTGGTTACTCCCAATTTTCTTTTTGGATTCTGATAGCCCTTGCTAAGATCTGCTTTTTTCACGTAGTCTTAAACCGCGCAAAAGTATTGTCGTATTAGTGGGCAAATTCCTGAAACCCGAATATCCCGAAATGTGCAGAACGTATGCGCAGTAACAAAAGGAGGCACCGTCCTTAAGTGACCAAAAAAAAAGAGAAAAGAAAAAGGAAACTGTCAGAAACTGTAGAGCTGTAAAGAATAAGCATAGGTTAGTAGCAGTAATGGATCAGGTGAAATAAAGAAGTATTCACCGTTTTTACGTCGCTAAAATAAACTGACCTTGTTGTCACGTGGTTTGCTGCTGCTGTTGCTATTTGCAGAACACAAGGTGATGACCAGCGACAGCACAACACAAAAAATGGTGGTCAGGAGCATCTTCATATCGGCACCTTGGGTTTATCTTGCAACCTGTGGATATTAACATGCGAAGTGTCCAAAGAAAAACGGTGATCCAAACTAACTGAACAGAATAGTACATTATGGTATGGTGGACTAAATAATCGCTGTCAGGATTGACCAGTATTTGAAGCTGCGTTGGACTCTTTCAGTCATGCATCACACAACGTTCCACTAACATTATGGAATGAATCAGGAAACAGCAAACTTGGGAAAAGGTAAAAACGAAAATGGCGTATATTCTAGAGTAGTTCGTAAACAATTGCAAAGCCGTAGCGTACGCTAACCCCTAAATCAACATTTTTGACGATAATTCTCGTATAAATTATCCGACTGGAATCTCCATCAAAACGAAACGGGATTATCCATCTTTTGCATTTTACACCGGAAAGCAGTTCCTTTCCTTTTTACTGTAATAATAATCAAAATTTTGAAGACCTCATTTCGTTTTAAAATTAGTTTAAACGTGATAGGTATCGCCTAAAGTGATAAACATTATCCGGTTTTCTCCCTCATGCTTTTTCAAATGTTATTTTTGCCTTTTCCTAACGTTCTTAAGACTTCATTTCATTTTAAGCTTAGTCTGAAAGTGAGAGTCATTGAGTTAGCTTACGGTTGTGTATAGGATACCAACCTTGATAGAGTGTCTATAATCATCCGACGAAGAATGATAAACCTCTTGCTGTTACCAAGAGTTAATGATCACTTGCTCTCGACACTGAAAGTTTTATCTCTGGTAAACGAATTTCACGACAAAACACGTTTTTGACCTGATTACGTGTCACATTCCAAAATTAGACAAGCAATCCTATTAGTTAGATTATGCCCGAATGGACCAATCTCATAACGTCTTTTATTTTGGGTTGTTTTGACAAGTTACACGAAAAAGTACGACTAAGGTTTATCACGTGTAAGATTTCAAAATTAGAAGAAGTGTTCTTATTGGTTAGAGCATTTCCCGAATGGGCCGATGATAGGAACTCTTTTGTCACTCTTTACTTCATGATACAGCAAGTATGAGAGCTGGTGACGTGCACAATGTGGATACTGTAATAAATATGTTGAAGCCTGGTAAAATCTGATGAAACCTGCCTCTTAAACTGATTTAATTAACGGTGAAGATCGCCCGTATTAAGGGTTTAGTATTTGCGAAAATCGTGTGAAATTTGTGAAGAAATTGCTCGCGGGCCAAATTTTCGTGATATTTGACGAGTCGTGAACAAATGAAAAATAATTTCGATAACGACAGAAACAACTTAAACATGTGAGTTGGTTTGATTTTTAAGGCTTTATTTTTCACGAAATTTTGACGATACGTACGCCTAAATGAGTAACTGAAATAAAACCTAGGCAAAAATAAAGGCGAGTAACACAAAACGGTACAAGCAGTGTTGTTCGTCAAAAAAAGCAGCTTAGAGGCACAGGTACTTTGTGTCAAACCTAGCAAAGAAAATAGCTCAAACTCTATGTAATACATAACAGGAAAACAAAATTAAATTGAAACGGAATTTCAGAATTTCTGATCTTCAAATGACTAATGTATAACAAGGAAGGTAACGTCGACGAAGGTTGCTGCGCTGAAGATCAGTTGATCACAAAACGAGTCTCTTCACCTCGTCAGTCTGTTTTCGTCTTTCGTTCAATTTAATGATAGTAGTTAATACATGCACAAATTTCTGTGGTTGGCTTTCAAACTAGGTGGCTATATATTAAATCGAACAAAAAGAAAACTGCAGTTAAACCCACGATCATGTTGTTACGAAGGATCATAGGTCGTTAATTTTTGGCTTCTGTTCACCAAGAGAATACAGGGTAACCAACTGAAAACTGGAGCTTCGTTCTTTGTTGTTTTTCCGCAGTCTCGCGCAGTTAAATTCTACAATTAAAGTTGGCGTGAAAAATTGATAATGGGGTGACACCATTTTTAACAGAAAAGAATCAATTTTGCAACATGAAGCTATTGGCGGGCGAACAAGGCCGCGTGATAATCTAGCAGTTAAAGCTATTTTTGTCTCTGAGCTTTTAAGGTAAAATTTTAGCAATAGGAACCTCGAGCTTGATTGTTCTAGAGCCAGGGACGATAAATTTCTTTGTTTAATGAAACACACATCAAAATCAAACGCAATATAAAGGACTTTTGCTCGCAAAAAGAAAAAAAACTGATAGTCTAAACCTGTTAGTGAGCATGAATCCAACTGAATCCAACTTTTTCCCCGTTAATTAAATCTGCAGAAGTTTTGTTTCATTCCGCGAGACCCTCGCACGGTGAATCGAAGGTATCAGTCAACATCAGACTTCTGAATTCAATCACTCACCTTAATTGAAGTGAACAGCACTTGGGATTTAAGGCGAAAACAAGAAGCTGAAAGAGTAGATAAGAAAAAAATGGGTTTATTAAAGAAACCACAAAAGATAATGATAAAGAAACTGTGAGCTGACAAGGCGAGCTTCTTCGGTTCTTTCTTTACCCAGTTTAGGGATAAAAATATTTTCTTTGTTACCCAAACTTGTCCTTTTGCTTTATTTACTGACTGAGTACTCGCAAGGACAAGTTGGTGAAACAACATACTCATTCTAACAAGCAATCCTATTGGCTCAGTAGAATGGTTTGTCAATTAGCTGTTTTGTCCAATAGAAGAGCTTCTTTCATTTTCGCTTTGCTAAGCTCTGTTTCCTGAATTAGAGTGAATTTCGCTTTGTTCCTCTCAGATTTTGAGAAAAAGAAGAGTCTTTGCAATATTCTGAATAGAATAACTAAAGGCAGGGCAAAAAATGCCTGTAGAGATTTTGTAGTCTATGGGAAAAGTGTTTTCTTTTACTTCACACACATATTAAATCCCATTATTGTAAGGCTATGTATAACGTATGTGATCTCCATATTCTTAAATTTCTCTAAAATTCTCTAAAATACCCTATCGTCTCAAGGGAAAAAGAGTAGAACTAAGCCCTTCACTATCTCTTTTACTCTGTGTGTGCCAAGTTACTCTCTGTACAAAGACTTCGGCTAGGGCGCGCATATGATACATCTATCCTCGCACAGCTTCTCTATTTGAGAAGTGGAGAATTACGTTTTGAGCGAAAGCCTGCAATGAGGCTGCAAATGACTACAACGTGAGTTTGATCAGTTATTTGTAAGAGTAACAGTAGAACATTATTGAAAACGAATAGTCATAACATTATCCAAGATTTTTAAAATGAAGATAACGTAGAACATTACAAAATCTATGTTAGGACTTAAATTGCCGTCAGACATATTTTAAACGAGAAACAAAAAAAGTGAGGTAAGTTAAAATGTGAGCATTGTAGTGAGAAATTTGAGTCTCTAGGAAGCCCGGTATTTTCTTTCTCCCTGAATGGGTCAGAAAAACGATATATTGTTAGGATAAATTAATAATTATAACAACGTTTTTTCACAGAGGAGTTTTGCCAACACATTTCTTTAACTGAGGTCCATGAGGTCCAACCTGTTAGTGAGCGTAAATCAACCCGAACGTTCAATATTTTCTTTTTCTCTGTTAATTAAATCTGTACCAATTTTTGTTGCGGTGAATCGATGGCAAAAGATAACACCAGGTTTCTGATTTTAATCACTCACCTTAATTCAAATGAACAACGCTTCGGTTTTTAAAGGATGACAACAAGAAGCTGAAATAGTAGAGAAGAAAGCAATTAGGTCTGCCAAAGCAAGTAAATAAACAAACCACAAAAGATAATAATCAAGAAACTCCGAGCTTACACGTGAGCTTTCGGTCCTTCTTTTTCCTGTTTAGGGGTGATGTTTGATTTCTTTGTTACCCAAACCCTGTCGTTTTGCTTTGTTTACTAACTGAGTTCTCGCACGAACAAGTTTGTGAAACAACATACAGTTTCTAACCAGCAATCCTATTGGCTCAGTAGAACGGCTTGCAACGTATTCGTTTAGTCCAATAGAATAGTGTCGTTTATTTCTGCTTTGATTAGCTCTGCATCCTTAATTGGAGATAATTTTGCTCTGTTACTGTCAGGTTTAAGGGGAAAAAAGCGTTTTTACAATATTCCGTAAGGCGGGATGATTTAAGGTCAGGGAAAAAATGCCTTAGAGATTTTATCTATGAGACAAGTGTTTCTCTTTTTCTCCACACACATTATTAAACCCCATTATTTCAAGGCTAGGTGAAACGTATATCATCTCCATATTCTTTAATTTGTCTAAAATACCCTGTTATCACACCGAAAAAGAGCAGAACTTAATCACGATCAGCGTATTTTTATCCGTTTCTATGATCTGTGGGTCCCTAGATACTCTTTGTACAAAGACTTTAGCTAACTGAACTAAGTCGCCCATGTGATAATATCATTTTTTTTTCACACAGTTCTCGTTCTGACAAGTGAATGACCACGTTTTTTAGCGAAATTTGCTTCAGTGATGCTGCGAACGACTGCGACGTGTTTGATCAGTTAATTTGTAAAAGTAACAGTAGAACATTACTGAAAAGGAATAGTGAACATTATCCAGGCGTAGAACATTACAAAATCAATATGTTAGCTCTTGAATTGCCCTCAGACATATTAACCAGAAACAAAATAGTGGGTTAGTTAAAACGTGCACATTTAAGTTAGCATATTTGAGTTTTTAGCTAGCCGGGTATTTCCTTTCTTCCTGATTGGTCCATAAAAGCGAAATCTCAGTGGCATCCTTCGAGAAAATCCGTCAGAATACTTGAAATGTCTTCCCGTGTGTTCTTGGGTTCTTTAGCTAACACAGATCAATCTGTTCAGGTTCTTTAGCAGAATATTTTAGGGAAGAGATTTTTGTCCCCCGAATGTTCTAGCTGCTGTTGGCTTCCCGAATACTTGAAACTTTTTAAGACTCCGGGAGTTTTTGAAATATTTAGCCTCGGCTAAACGGCTTTCACAGGCAACGAAACGGCTTTCAAAGTTGTCGCTTTAATTTGCCAGCACGCGTTGGTGGATACATTTGGCAACACGTTGCTGTAAAACATCGGCTTCATCGTGAAAAATTCAGCTCATAAGATATCTTGCCGCTTTTTTAAGCTCTCGCATCGGCGCCTGTGCAAGGGTGGATACAAGTGGGATGTTCGCAGTGCGCTGGCGACGCGAAAATGTTTGGCAAAAAATTTGCTCGCTCCTGCGAGCAAACAATCGCTAGTGTAGCCTGTGACGTCTCTTTGATTTTCTTTTCACTCAAAAATAAATTAACTGACCAAATAAGAATTCTCCACGGACGTATAAAAATTCACATAACCGAAATAAATATCGACCGCAGAAAAATTAGAATCCAAACCGAAAATCAGTAAAACTCCTAAGTATCCAACACACCAAAAATGGAACTCGAGCGAATGCACGCCTAAAACCTGCTTTTTGTTTCGCTTTTTCCGTGTTCCGCTCAAAATGGGAAAACCGAGAAAAGGAACGGAAAAAAAAACTCGCAAATGTTTAGTGCAAAACCCAAAATCTTACTTGAAAATTGATCAAAACCTGTAAAAACTGACAAACCGAACGTCCTCTTCAATACGCGAAGTTCATCTGATAAATTAACCAAATTCTAGGAATGCAGACCAGCTTAATTAATTGAAGACGTGAAAGAATTTACTTCAAGAAGTAGCTTATAATTATATCTGAGACTCATCGATGCAATTTAGTGCCATTATAAGATTTCTACTCGTTGTATTTTATATACAAATAACTCATTTACCTTTGAAATCAACCAGCGTTAGCATGGCCTCCCTGATCCGAGAAAGAAAAGCGTAACCTAAATTTAAAAGAAAATAAAGGTTTGCTTGATCAACAACATCACAGTGAGTTAAAAATTCACAAATTATAATCACATAATTCCACAAATTAAATCAAAATTTGGAACTTTCGCCTTCTGTTTCTCAAAATTTAGAACCAAGAAAATAATTCTATGCATAATTAAGTTCTCGTCAGATCAAGTTTTGAAAATACAAATAAACATTTAACTTTTCTTTGATGATCGTGAGTTATCGTCTAACAACCAACGCTATTCGCCCAATGGAATTATCTCTTTTATTTTCTTTTTTGTTGTCGAGTAACTGTCAAAGCCAGTTGAAAAAGATCAAATTCAGATTCTCATAAATTGGGTCAACCCAACTTTCTCGGCTCTGGGACAAATTCTTGCATACTTTTACAGCAGCTAGTTGATAAATAACTTAATCTCTCTGTACCTCCATGGTATAAAACATCATCAAGTTAAGAGCTCATATACTCAATACACTAAATAAAACGATAACTACATGTACCAGTCAACACACGCAGTTCGAAACAACATTGAATATTAACAACAGTAATATAACTGGATTCCTATAGCCTTTTCGTCGAATTTTCAAATTGTTAAATATTTACTTTTTGGTAAAAGCCCACCTAATGTACCTAATCACCTACTCAGCCGAATAATATCGGCCTTAAATTTTTTTCCAACGTGAAACCAGAAGCTATAATGCCTTACACGTCAGCCAATAAAACTGTAAACAGTGCGAGCCGTTTGTTTGCTTTGGTGATTTTGTCACTGGTACATACAAACTTGTATTCAATTTGAATAATCCTTGAGTTGATAAAAAACAAAAATAAAATGTTTTGCCGGCAGTTTATCGGTAGAGAAGACAAATTGAAACTGATTGCCCAAACACAGTTTGTAACCTACCTTACGGCTACACGACTAATACAGCCATTTTGTTATTAGAGCCACTTTGGTATGGCCCGTAATAAATGATTGAGATCTCCACGTCATTTTCTTGAGGGAAAAAAGCAACCTTCAATCCCGTTACCCCTCAGTATAACATGGCCACATTTTCTTGGCTGTTGATGAATGTTGTTTCGATGTGCCACTGTAATTCGTCAAAAATGATCTGTGTTGGCCCAAATCCTATGGATCCCGTCTGTTTCCTGTTCATCTGAGTTTCCCGGGATGCGCCAGTCTTAGAATCGGATAATTTGATGGCGCTCTGATCCGCCTGGCCAATCGTGGCTTGAATCAACTAAGAGGAAGGGAAGGATCAAAAGGGGGAATCGAATGTCTTTCTTCGCTTTCTCTTTACTGACATTTCCTTGAAGAAAAACTAGTCTTGTTTACACCGCAACTATTGGCTGTGCCTGCGGTCTTTATAGGGCTGTTACTAAGCAACGAACACGTAAAGTGACGTAACAACTTTCGAAATCAACATCCTTCCCAGGGCCCTCTATATTCTATCTCTTTTCTTTTTTGTTGAGAGAGAGGAGTCTGGAGAAAGCCTGGATAAGGGTGGACAGAGCTGAACTAATTCTCGTTCCCAGAGTACGAGATCCTGTGGTCTTTGCCACGATATAACGAGTTGTCCAAAAGGAACAAAATGAAAGGAGAATAGAAGAGAAAGAAGAAAAGGTAAAGGACTAAGGCAAAAGACAAGGAAAGAAAGAGAAGAAAAGAAAAAAAGAACGGCTGGATCAGGGTCAAATTTCCACTCTAGCCATGACGTACAGTTCTGCAATTGCTGCGATGAACGGCACCAAAACACCTAAATCATTTCTGAAACAAAAACAAAAAAATTAAACGCAAATTATAAGGTCATCTGCCGTCACTAATTCATCCCACTTTCTTCTTTTTGTGAAAGCCTGTCGTACAGTGTGTGTGTGTGTTTTTCTTTATTTAAGCTTTGTTTCACTTTTTCGCGAATTGCAGAAGTACTACAAAATAAATCACTCTCAATTTCGCAAATACTTACTATCGTGTGACGTTCCATCATATCTGGCTTCCCAGCCCAGCGACCCCCCCCCCCCCCCCCAGCCCGCTGGTTTTGCCAGGGTTGAAATTGAGTCCAACCTGATCTCGCGATCTTTGTTTTGAGTGCTTGTGACGACAACACGGGTTACTACTTCATGTACTACGTCTTGACTCACCTCCCAGGATTCCATCCATTTTAGTTCATCACCCAACCCTTTTCCTCTCTAAATGCTAATAATCTTAATCAAGAGGTTATAACTAAGTTAATATGCCCAGGAGCGCGCCGTGGGCTTATGATTTTGCCTACCTTTACGCAAGATCCCAGAGAAGGTTTAGCCACATAACAATCCAGGTTGGGGGAAGGGAGGAGGGGGGGGGGGGGGTCAGAATTGCAAGATCTTAAAAAAGTTTTAGATAAAACAGTAGGAATCGAGTTAACACTGCTTGATTTAAACTGTTCATGTTTCAGTAATTTCAAAGGTCTCTCATGTGCAAAAAGTATGACTGTTCAGTACTTTACGAATTTATGGGGAATTTACGGGAATACCGAAAGGTTTGTATTACGGCAAAATACTTCGTTGAAAACCTTCTAATCTCCAAATTCGCCCTTTAGGACTGCAACGACAATAAAATACGTCCTTGCAATATTTTGATACAACACAAGCCTTTCAGTATTCGCATATATTTCCATAACTTTTAAAACTGCAAACAGTAACACAACTTCTGGTGGCGCCCTGTATAAATTTCTGATAGTTGTTGAGCTAGTATATTAAAACGTGGAAGGGCCGTCAGTTATGGCTGCGAAAAAGATCTAAACTCTGACGAGCAGACAAGTTAATCCAACCTCAAAGCCGTCTGTTATTTTCCTTATCATAATTTTCGTGCTGAAGGCCTCATCGGACAGGCGCCAACTCTGGGAAAAAGAACGAGGGAAGGAACGAATGTGGCAGTGATTCCCAGAGTGAAATTCATATAAGACTTTTAATTATAAACCTCGAAATACTCTGTTGCTATTATACTTCATGTTAGTTTTTTGTATGATTCTGGCTTAATACGGTTGCAATTGCTTGTGTGTACGAGCTAACTGTGAGGTGGGAATTACTTTACGTGAAACAAGGGAAGAAAGGGGAACTAAGTGCAATTAACAGATGAAGGGAGGTCACGGAGGTCAAAAAAAAAAGGAAAGAAAAAGAGGCGGGGGGACAACAGGGTCGCGAGCCGGGATTCGTAAAGGGTATCGGAAGTGAGGCGTTCGGACTGCTTTTTTTCCATTTACCACATTTCACCTACAAAATTGTTGAGATACTTTTGCCCATGCAAAACCCACCTTTGCATAGTCAAAATTGCCTTATCCCACAGGAAAGCTGCCAATTTCCCCAAGTACCCCCTCCCCGTTGTCAATGTTGTAGACCAATGTTTTGGACATGGCGTGAAGCTAAAAAATAACAATAAATATTGAAAGGGGGGAGGGGTGGGGGAAAGCGACTGGGCGCGGAAGGGAAGCCAAATTTTGCACCTGCGCGTAACAGTGTCTCAAATGTTTTCATAAAATGACAGTTTTTGGAAAAGGCTCAGCATTCAGAACAGGGTAATCTTTTGTTTTGTTTTTAGTGAGAAAGCTTATGGTCGAATTGTTCGTTAAACCCCGTTGACTGTGAGAGAAACTAAGTGAAAAAAACACTTATAATTAGTGACGCTACTACTATGACGAAGGCGCTACCTTCCAAACGCTAAAATGATGTTTTTCGAAAATTTTTACATTAACGTGAGGTTATTAATTTTTTCCCATTTGGGGTAGTTCAATCGTAACTTGCAGTAGACTTGCATTAGACTGAGATTCAGTCATCCCAAAGACGTGAACTATTCCTGAGGAAAGTTTAAACTGCTTCAATTTGCTTGTATCATTGTTTAACATAGTCATCAAAAAGGGCCAGGATGGAAGTGGATTGCGACCTCAAGTTCTGCCATTGTGTCTTGAAAAAAATCGCTTAGGATTGATAATGATTTGTTTTCCTTTACGAAATCAATTGAAAACTTCTTCGTGTTATAGGAGAATTTTTTACGAACGACGGTATCAAGTCGTAATTTTAGGACAGCAGTGACAAAACACCACCAAAATCCCCGTGGCACACTCCCTACAACAACTCAAAAACGAAAGTAGTTACCGAGAAACTGATACAATACGCTGTTTGATTCATTTATCCCACATTTATTCGCTTATCCTTGTTTTACATTGCTGTCACTGAGTTAAAACAACCTTAATGCACCCACAAGAGTTCATATCTTAATAATTCGGTTTTAAGCGGGCTTCCTTATCACCCCTATATTGATATTACACCTTTAAAGGGCTTTGAACTTACAAAAATGAAACAAAGTTTTTAAGCTTGTAGGGGAGGTATTTCTTCCACGTATATCCGGGACACTGAGTTCCAGCCGGTGTACGCGTCAGCAGATCCATAACTAGTACAGTTACCGACCCAGAATCCCACGCGCACTGTGCCCTTGTGGAGTTTCTCGCAGAGGCCTTCAATGTGACGTGGGCGGAGTAAATTCTTATAATATTTCCCGCCAGTCCCATACCGCATGTAAACCACACCATCAATCGCTGCCGGAGCTGAGCACTCTGCACCGTTAAAGGTAAAATACCATCGCCTGCTGCAGTTGTCGCAGTTGCTGATGCGAAGATTACCGGCCCAGTAGACTCGCAAGGCTGTTTTGTCAGACATTTTCTTAAACACACATTCCTGAGAAAAAGAATAAAAAGGAGAAACTAAAGAAGAAGCAGAAATCAAAATCTCAAGAATATTAAGTTCAGTGTAAATAAATTGAGCTACGACAAGAGAAAAGCTACACTAGTACTGACGGTAGCATAAAAAACACGCACAGGATAAACAGCACGACTTTAGACCATTTATGATAAATTTTGATTGAAAATTTCTTGCTACTAATCTCCCAAAGATTTATCTTAGACATGTTCAAAGTTCTAACTTGGAGCTATATACGATTTAGCTGATCAATTTAACAGAAATATTTGTGGACGTAATAAGTTAGGGTTTGTAAAGTTGCGAGCTTCGTATTTACCTTGATTAATCCACTGTCCTTGTCGTCATTTATATTCTTGAAGGCGCATTGCTTCCAGTTACGAGCCAAGGAGCCTGGTGGACCCTGGAGGCCTGGTGGACCTTGACTTCCACGAGCACCTCCATCACCCTTCTTCCCGGGTGGACGCGCAGGACCCGAGGGACCTTGAGCTCCCTTAGGACCCTGGATACCTTGTCTTCCACGAGCGCCTTCATCACCCTTGTTTCCTCGTGGACCCATGGGTCCTTCAGGACCATGCTTGCCGGGTGATCCCGCAACACCTGCTGGTCCCGCGGGTCCAGGGCTTCCTGGGATCCCTGGAATTCCTGGTGCGCAGAAACATGGACTGTGTGCACAAGATCCATATGGTGATGTCTGTTGAGGGCCCTAAGTGAAAGGAATGAAATTGAATAGAGGTACGTCGTGGGTGTAATTTTGACACAAACAGCATGTATAGCGCAATTTTGTAGCTCGGGCAACAGACTTTACAATAAAACCAATAACTCCCCATTAGTAGTACTAGTCAATATTTGTGTAAATTACCTTATTTCTCTAGAAACAGTGAAAACATTATACTGCTGATTATCGATTTACTTTGTAAGACCGCACGTTTGTTGATAAGCACTTAGTTAATTACAACACTATAGTATCAAACGTGAACTTAGTGAAAAGCCAAATTATAAAACCGAAGAAAACGCAAACATTTTTCACGGAAATGTTTGATAAGTTTTCATAGACGCGCCTTGACTCCTTCATCACAAGAAAGTGGCATTTCACAAGATAGACGTAAGGGAACCAAAAAAAAAAGAGAAAAGAAAAAGGAAACTGTCAGAAACTGTAGAGCTGTAAAGAATAAGCATAGGTCAGTAGCAGTAATGAATTCACCGTGTTTACGCCGCTAAAATAAACTGACCTTGTTGTCACCTGATTTGCCACTGCTGTTGCTATTCGCAGAACACAAGGTGATAACCAGCGACAGCACTACACAAAAAATGGTGGTCAGCGTTATCTTCATATCGGCACCTTGGGTTTATCTTGCAACCTGTGGATATTAGCATGCAAAGTGTAAAAAAAACGGTGATCCATACCAACTGAATGGAATATTACATTGCGGCATGGTGGTCTAAATATTCGCTGTCAGGGTTGACTGATATTTGGATCTGCGTTGGAATCTTTCAGTCGTGCATCACACACAGTTCCACTAACATTATGGAATGTTACGAAACAGCAAACTTGGGAAAGGATGAAAATGAAAATGGCGTGTATTCTTGAGTAGTTCGTAAATAATTGCTAATCCCTAGCGTACGCTAACCCATAAATCAACAACTTTGATGATAATTCTCGTATATATTATCCGACTAGAATCTCCATCAAAGGAAAGGGGATTATCCCCTTTTGCATTTTACACCGGCAATCAGCTCCGTTCCTTTTTACTGTAATAATAATCAAAATTGTTAAGATCTCATTTCGTTTTCAAATTAGTTTAAACGTAATAGGTATTCGCCTAAAGTGAAAACATTATCCGGTTTTGTCCCTCATGCTTTTTCAAATGTTACTTTTGCCTTTTCCTAACGTTTTAAAGACTTCATTTCATTTTAAGCTTAGTCTGAAAGTGAAAGTCATTGCGTAAGTTTACCGTTGTATGTATAGGGTACCAACCTTGATAGAGTCTCTATAATCATCCGACGAAGAATGATAAACCTCTTGCTGTTACCAAGAGTTAATGATCAATTGCTCTCGACACAGAAAGTTTTATCTCTGGTGAACGAGTTTCACGACAAAACACGTTTTTGACCTGATTACGTGTAACATTCCAAAATTACACAAGCACTCCTATTGGTTAAATTATGCCTGAATGGACCAATCTCACATAATGTTGGGTTGTTTTGACAAGTTACACAAAAAAGCGTCCGAAAAAGCACGACTAAGGTACGGTATGTCACATGTAAGATTTCAAAATTAGAAGAAGCGTTCTTATTGGTTAGATCGTTTCCTCAATGAGCCAATGGTATGCACTTTTTTATCATTGTTTATTACATGTTAAAGCAAGTATGAGAACTGATGACGTGCACAGTGTAACAAAACGTAACATTGGCCATATTGGCTGAGATACAATTAATTTACCAAATTGCATTTAAAAACTGTTTCCCTTTCGGGTACCGTAACATTGAAAAATGCTCGATGAAACCTGCCTAAACTAATTTAATTAATAAGAAAAGGTTTAGTATTTGCCAAAATCGTGTGAAATTTGTAACGAAATTGTTCGCGGGCCAAATTTTCGTCATATTCGATGAGTCGTGTACAAAGGAAAAGTAAAAAAATTTCAACCCTGTAAAAGAGAGCTTAAATCAGTTCAACTCAATGAAAGAGATTAACTGAACGTAAGCAAGTGAGTTGGTTTCATTTTGAAGGCTTGATTTTTTGCGCGGCAAAAACAAAGGCATTACAGTTCAAGTAGTGTTGTTCGTCAACAACACACAAACTTAGAGGCACAGGTACTTTGTATCAAACCTAGCAAAGAAAATAGCCCAGAGTATACGAAATGCACAACAGGAAAAAAAATTCAAACCGAATTTCAAAATTTCTAACCCTCAAATGACTAGAAATATGTGCAACAAGGAAGTGAACACTGATGGAAAACAAGTATCTTCACCTCTTCAGATTGTTTTCGTTTTCGTTCAATTTAATGATAGCAATTACTTCAAGCACAAATTTCTGTGGCTGGCTTTCAAACTATAGGTGGCTATTAAGTCGCGAACGAAAAGAAAACTGGAAATAAAGCCCACGATCGGCAGTGTTGTGTTACGGAGGATCATAGCTCGTCAATTTCAATTTGCGTCTGTTCACCTAGAGAATACAGGGTTACCTAACTGGAGCCTTACGTTCATTGCCACTTTCCCGCAGTCACGCGCAGTTAAATTCTACAATTAAAGTTTGCGTTAAAAATTTATTACAAGGTGAACCCCATTAATTTAACACTGAGAAAAAATATCAATTTTGCAACATGAAGTTACTGACGAGCTAACGATTTCGCGTTATAATGTAACAGTAAAAGATATTTTTGTCTTTAGAAAAGAAACATCGAACTCGATTGTTCTACAGCCAAGGACGATAAATTTCTGTGTTTAATGAAACACACATCAAATTCAAACACATTCCGAAGGACCTACGTTTGCAAAAAAACTTAAAGATTTAAAACCTGTTAGTGAGCGTGAATCAACCCGAACGTTCAATATTTTCTTTTTCTCTGTTAATTAAATCTGTGCCAATTTTTGTTGCGGTGAATCGATGGCATAAGATAACACCAAGTTTCTGATTTTAATCACTCACCTTAATTCAAATGTACAGCGCTTCGGTTTTTAAAGGACGACGACAAGAAGCTGAAATAGTAGAGAAGAAAGCAATAAGGTCTGCCAAAGCAAGTTAATAAAGAAACCACAAAAGATAATAATCAAGAAACTCCGAGCTTACACGTGAGGTTTCGGTTCTTCTTGTTCCTGTTTAAGGGTGAGCTTTGAGCTCTTTGTTACCCAAACCCTGTCGTTTTGCTTTGTTTACTAACTGAGTTCTCGTAAGAACAAGTTTGTGAAACAACATACAGTTTCTAACCAGCAATCCTATTGGCTCAGTAGAACGGCTTGCAACGTATTCGTTTTGTCCAATAGAATAGTGTCGTTTATTTCTGCTTTGATGAGCTCTGCATAAAAATAATAAAAAAATAAAAATAAATAAATTACTTTATTTAGGTGTCAACGGTATCTAGCAAAGAATGCTAATTGGGGACACCTCCAAGATCGAATTGGAATTTGGATGTGTTGGTTTATGTGGAGAGGGGAAAACCGGAGTACCCGGAGAAAAACCTCTCGGAGCAAGGACGAGAACCAACAACAAACTCAACCCACATATGACACCGGGACCGGGAGTCGAACCCGGGCCACATTGGTGGGAGGCGAGCGCTCTCACCACTGCGCCATCCCTGCTCCCCCTGCGCCATCCCTGCGTCCTTAATTGGAGAGAATTTTGCTCTGTTACTCTCAGATTTCAGGGGAAAAAAGCGTTTTTACAATATTCCGAAAGGCGGGATGATTTAAGGTCAGGGCAAAAAATGCCTGAGAGATTTTATCTTTGAGATAAGTGTTTCTTTTTTTCTCCACACACATTATTTAATCCCATTATTTCAAGGCTAGGTGAAACGTATATCATCTCCATATTCTTTAACTTGTCTAAAATACTAACCTCTTACTAACTGAACGCGAGGGCCGTACTGGGGAATATTGGCCCGAGGTCGTGGCAGTACGGACCGAGCGCAGCGAGGTCCGTACAAAAGCGACCGAGGGCCAATATTCCCCAGTACGGTCCCGAGCAAGTGAAGTTAGTAAGTAGTTTATTATATGGCATCATTTTTCGTACGAAACAACCTTTCCGGTAGTTCATTCAAGTCAATTTCCGGTGCGATGTCAAAAAGCCAGGCTGAGCGATTTTAACTGGCTTTCGAATCAGTTTGATGATCGTTGCTGTCGATCGGCAAAAACTTGCGTGGCTCTTGAATGAAAACTGCTCTGCTTATATGTGTCAGTTTTTCGTCGTCCTCTCCAACACAAGATAGTTTTATTTGAAAATACTTCTTCGTTATGGGCGGAGACAATTCGGGAAAAAGGAGAATAATGAAAAGGCCGCGATAACAAATCAAAACGTGCTTCTCAAACTGGAAATGGTGGCAGCGTGTTAGTCTGTAATGTGAACAAAGGAACACTCGAACTTTAAAAAAAGACACTGGAAATTATCTCTCCATCCAATTCTGCGAGTTGTTTGGCTCAGTGGCTTTATGGAGAACTTTGTGGATGCTGAGAGCAAATTTTTGTCGCACCTAACAGTTATTTTTAGCGCGAGCTACAGCAAGAGCGGACTTCAGTGAACAAGCTAAAATTATTTTCAAGGATGTCCATTACAAGAGCAGAATTCTCGCTGAGGAATCAAGGTAAACTGTTAGTTTAATGCATGTACGTATAGCTTTAATTTGTTCACGTGGAAAGTGCTGACTGAAGTGATGGCCGATATTAAACTAGACAAGAACGTGATCGTTTCCTTTCGATTTTCAGTTGCCGATGAAAGCCGTTTGTTAGATGTTTTGCAGTTTTCTTTTTTTTTCGTCGAGAGGTTTTCTTGTGAGAAACGTACTCTTTTGTAAAATGCTGAATTTTAATAATTATTATTTAAGTCTTGGCCGATTTATTCGGTTCTTTACAGCTTACAGTCTATAGCCGTACAAAAAAACAATAAACACACACAGTCACTAAAGATCGTTGGCCATGCTTTTTGATTCACTACTGGCGAGTCTTTTGCTTATATCAAAAAGTCGGTAAAGTTAATCGAAGAGCGCTTTTTCTAAACAGACGTCTTTACCTCGTTCATTTGTTTTGTACCAGCTCCAAACCTTTCCTTTTTTTTATCTTCTTGCGTTTTCGCAGTTTGAATTTTGAGGCAGCGGGAGCGCGAAAAGAAATATCCAAAAAGGACCGTTTCCATGGTAATGGTCCGTACTGTAAAATCCCGACCGAAAACTAACCAATCAGAACGCTCGATTTAGACTGGAGAATTGTTTGCCATATAATAACCTGTTTTATTTTTTTCTTAAGCATTTTTCCGGTCCGGAATCCGGAATCCTTAAATTTCATTGGCTGTTGACGCGCGTTCCGCCGGTCCAGTTTTTTCCTATCCGGACCGGTTTTGTCATGGTAACCGCGCCAATTAACCGCGCGAAAACCATTGAATGAAAGTTGAACTCGAGAATTTTTTTATTTACGGCTCAAAGATGCGACTTTTTTGGCAAGTCACAATTCTTGTGTGTGTTGTAAATGGAAAGTTCAACAAGGAGGGGAATTAAAGACCTTGAAATACCTTCAAAAGGCAAGTACTCGTTTCAATTTTGTGTAGCTTAGCATGGCGGTTGGTGAGTTTGTTGTTGAATTCACTTAACACAGCAGTTTTAGGGGCTGTTTACATGGACGGCGGAAGATCCTAGCACTAGGAAGATCCTAGAAGGCGAAACAAATTTTCGTTTGGTTTACATTCAAAAATTTCGGTCGGGGCGGTTGCTGGAAATCAAATAAAACTGTCGGCCCTTAGCAGCTGAACGCCCGACCGCCGCCATATTTGTTTTTCTGTCCCTAGTACTAGGATCTTCCTAGCGAAGGTAGTTTACATGGTGCTAGGATCTTCCTAGCACTAGGATCTTCCTATCTCTCAGCTAGGAAGATCCTAGCGCTAGAAAGATCCTAGTGCTAGGGCCAAATATAACATTTTGCATGTAAACTGAATACAGAAAACATATGGCGCTAGGATGATCCACCTTCTAGGATCTTCCTAGCGGTAGGATCTTCCTCCCTCCATGTAAACAGCCCCTTAGTTTTAAATTGCGATCACCGCAATGCCTTTTGACTCCGATATTTACTTTAATGACTTCGTTTTTCAGTTTTTTCTCTTAAATTAACGAGGGGCGGCATATTTTCATTCAAGAAATTGTGCAGGCTTAAACTGGAATTTTGCTTTTCATCTGTCGTAAATGTAAAGATAAGCTTAAAAGCCAGCCCACCGTTCGCTTTGGTTAAAACTGAGATCAAACCAAACGATTTCGCTAAATAATTAAATTGTTTATATCCAAAGAACCAGCACATACGTTCACAGGTACGAAGCAAAACATAAAAAGAAAGTAATTAGGCTAAACAGAAATGTTTTTCGAAGTATTATTTTCTTTCATTTTTTACGCAAGGGTAATTAAAACCTGTCCTAACGATTGAGTCCTATGGTTTTGTTTTTAGTAAGCTTAAGCTTAATTATAAGTATTTAATTGGGTTGTTTATCCCTATGCCGAGCAGGATTTTCCATGTGCGTGTCTGTTCTTGAAAAACAACCTTTCCGTGTTGATACGGCCGTAGTTTCTAGTCGAAAATATTAAACTTAAGTTTTAAAAAAGTTTGAAATGTTTATGATTACATTCTCTCCACGGTTTCCTGCCATCTGACTCAGTGAAACTTACGCGCGTTCTGACAACCTTTCAAGATTGATCTGCAAACTCGCAAATGTTGGGAAAAAAATAAAAATGTTATTTACCTGCCTAGGTCGGTCCGTATAGGGAAAAACTGTGCCCTTGGTCTTGGTCAAGACCGCGGGCACAGTTTTTCCCTATACGGACCTCCCGGCCGGTAAATAACATATATATCACACCGTAAAAGAGCAGAACTTAATCACGATCAGTGTATTTCTATCCGTTTCTATGGTCTGTGGGTCCCTAGATACTCTTTGTACAAAGACTTTAGCTAAGCTAAGTCGCCCATGTGATAATATCATTTTTTTTTTCAGACAGTTCTCGTTCTGACAAGTGAATGACTACGTTTTGGAGCGAAATTTGCTTCAGTGATGCTGCGAACGACTGCGACGTGTTTGATCAGTTTATTTGTAAAAGTAACAGTAGAACATTACTGAAAAGGAATAGTGAACATTATCCAGGCGTAGAACATTACAAAATCTGTATGTTAGCTCTTGAATTGCCCTCAGACATATTAACCAGAAACAAAACAGTGGGTTAGTTAAAACGTGCACATTTTAGTTAGAATATTTGAGTTTTTAGTAAGCCGGGTATTTCCTTTCTCCCTGAATGGTCCATAAAAGCGAAATCTCAGTGGCACCCTTCGAGAAAATCCGTCAGAATACTTGAAATGTCTTCCTGTGTGTTCTTGGGTTCTTTAGCTAACACAGATCAATCTGTTCAGGTTCCTTAGCAGAATATTTTAGGGAAGAGATTTTTGTCCCCCGAATGTTCTAGCTGCTGTTGGCTTCCCGAATACTTGAAACTTTTTAAGACTCCGCGAGTTTTTGAAATATTTAGCCGCGGCTAAACGGCTTTCACAGGCACGCATTTTTTCAAAGTTGTCGCTTTAATTTGCCAGCACGCGTTGGTGGATACATTTGGCAACACGTTGCTGTAAAACATCGGCTTCATCGTGAAACATTCAGCTCATAAAATATCTTGCCACTTTTTCAAGCTCTTACATCGGCGCCTGTGCAAGGGTGGCTACAAGTGGGATGTTCGCAGCGCGCTGGCGACGCGAAAATGTTTGGCAAAAAATTTGCTCGCTCGTGCGAGCAAACAATCGCTAGTGTAGCCACGTCTCTGTTTTCTTTTCACTCAAAAATAAATTAACTGATCAAATAGGAATGAACCACGGACGTATAAAAATTCACATAACCGAAATAAATATCGACTGCAGAAAAATTAGAATCCAAACCGAAAATCAGTAAAACTCCTAAATATATAATATATAATAATATGGCTGCATTTTATCTAGATGCTGGCCAAAAAACAGCTTTCTACATGTAATTGGTGTCTTCTAATGGAACTTTTTTCGTGAGTGACAGGGTTAGGTAACCCATATAACTTAGTCTGCTTGATACAGATAGCCTTTTAATAACATAGACCCATTTTAAAAGTAATAATATTATTTTAATAACTTGATTGACCACTCCAAAAAAAAATAATAATAATCCAATTGAACATAATAGAGTCACATGTAAGAACCCCAACTGGCAGAGAGGCAGACCAGTTGGCTATTTACAAACATGGTCAAGGAGTTGAACTCGGAACTACCAGGAACAACTATAGCTACATGTAGAGTTCAGAAGCAGGATTTCAACCCGGCAGCTCTGGATTTCAAGTCTGGTGCACTAACCACTCAGCCACACTGCTTCCCTTACAAGTCTCATGCAGGTCTCATGCAGCAGTGTCCATAATAATGGTTTGACTGTATTGAGGGTCCTGTGTCCAACAGTGTCTTCACAGGGGCTTTTATAGGTGAACATTGTTTTACTGTGCCTGTACATTCTGTTTGACTGTTTTTCATTTCACCTTAAATTGACTCATAGGAATGGCTTCGGGCTTTTTCACCCTGGGATCCTCCCAAGTTGTCCTGTGGGTGCTGTGGTCAATGAAATAACTGTGAAATCGCAACAAATTATAATCAGTCATAATTAACTTTCAGCAGTGTCTGGTCATGTAACCAAATGTCTCAGTTCCATATTGAGCTCCACAAAGTACACACGTACACAGCATAATTATTCCCTGTGTTTATAATTTCCTTTGGTTGTATTCCACTCCACTGTGGAACACAGTAAGCGACAGGTCACCAAAAAATGCCATCTCATGTGCACTGCTTGGGTGACATGTCGCTTGGTCAAGATGCCTACCTATTGCACGCGAAGCAACTTATTGCAATGGCCTGTCTACAACATGTACCTGTATGATGATGGTCGCTGGTAACTAATTTTTAAATAAGAAAAAAGATCACAGCTGCCGTGGCTGAGAAAACGAAGCTCTTGGTTCTGTTAATGATGATGCTTGATAAAGATATGTGTCAGATATGTTGACAAAAATGGTGGAGACGACAGTGGCTATTGAGAAGAGAAGAAAAGGGTGCTTGTTACACCATTTTTAAGGAGCTGACAGTGGAAGATGCCCCAGATTTTCTAAAACATTAGGATGCCTAATCACATGTTCATTAAGGTGCTAACCATAATCAGTCCTTCCTAGTCAGGCCTTCTGACAGGGTGTGGGAGAAAAATTAACATTGTGCGGGATTTTGGGGGCAAATTGTGTGGGAAAAAACGTCAATTGTGCGGGGAATTGTGTGGGATTGTGTAATCTTGTGACGAACCAAATATTCAATCTCCAGTGTTCTAGCCAGACCCGACGGGGAGCAAATTCTGTATAAATGAAAAATACGACTGAATTTCTTTCTCTGGCGATAGATATATACCCAGCAGTTGCCAATTTGTGGCTTTTTTTCTTACCAAAGAGTAGTTTGACTCGAAACTAAAACTGTGTCTGCATGACACGATAAACTCGATCGGGCTTTATTTATTAACACGCGTATAAAACCAAAAATAAAACTTCAGTATAAAATATTTCCGATCTAAACGAGTTCCGTTATAAAAAAAATCCATTGCAGTTTTGCTGTCTTTAATTAATAATATGTAGTGTGAATAATTCCCCATTAAAGGTTCACAAATTCTTTGAAGTTAGCCGCAAAAACACAAACTGAGATGTATGCAAATTGCGTGCTAAATGTGATTTGATACAGTGTTTGATGGCATGTTTGTTTTTCTCAACAACTTACCAAGTAGATCGTAGAACTTGCAGTTTCTCGAATGAAAATGCCTTTCACGTGAATGAAAAAAATCAAATCTAGTATGCAGATCAGAACTGAATGATTTTCTTCTGACCGAAGTTTAACGATTTAGTTTCTTTGTCAATTCGCAAATTTGATCAGTCCTTTGCAAAAATAATTCAGAAACAGTGACAGTCATTTCGGCGCCTTGGTTCATTTCTTCAGCATTTCTTCTTTGTTCCCCGACATATTATTAAACTGAACGAGGAAGCGATACGCTCGAAAACAAAACCAGATTATTGAAGTTGACTAAAAAAAGTAGATCGAACTGGAACTAGTGCCCAGGCCGGCGCAGAGTGACGAAAGACCGCCATGTCGTTTTTACATCCGCTTGAGCGATCGAGGAAAGCGATTTCTCGATTGTTTCGGAAGGTTAATAGCCTGGAAATTGCCTAAAAAGTTTTAAGGAATCTTGGTAATCAATAGGATACCTGATTTAATTAAATGTTTAAGCAAATCTTTCAGTATTGTGTGGGATTTTGCGGGGTTTTGGGAATTGTGCGTTATTATGCGGGTTTGACCGAATTGTGTGGTCCACCACCCGCGCACCCTGTCAGAAGGCCTGCCTAGTGTGTAACCCGGAACTTGTAGACATCTGGTGCAAAAATCTGTTGTCATGTTTGTTTACATTTTGCTTTGCTTGTACAGCTTGGATATTTACTATATGGGTAGTGAAGACTTGTCACCAGGTAAGTGGCAGAATTCAGAATTTACTAGGATGCAAGCACACTCACTTTAATTTGCTCGCAAATAACAACTTTGCCCCCTGGTTTATAATTACTCGCACGAAAAACTCAGCAAGCAGCAGTTAGCCTGCGCGCAGGCTAGCTAGAAACAGTTTTAGTTCAGTAAACTAGGTGTAGTACCAACTATGGCAAAGTAGCAAAACTGTTATTTATCTGCCTGAGGCTTAAGCCTAATTTGTAGCAAAACGTTCGAAATCATTAACCAACAAATCGATCAAGGGAGAGATATTTTTTAAAATATATTAGCTATCGCGCTTTAACAGTAGTGTATTTCGCATGTTTATGAACAGTTCTAAGTAAATTAGCCAAAGAATGCTAGATAAAAGAAAAACGACAAGCCTGTGAAACTTTCTAAATAGACATTCCAACTATATTTGTTTCTATCAAAACGCTGTTGTAAGCCAACTGGCAGTCGAATTAGCCAAAGAGCGGCTTGAAAGAGGTTCGACTTGAGGAAACCGGAATTTTAAGGTTTGTTTCCCTTTTTGCGAATTCCAGAAGTACCACAAAATAAATCACTCTCAAGTTCGTAAATACTTACTATCGTCTGACGTTCGCATCATATCTGGCCTCCCAGCCTGCGGGAAGAGGCTGGTTTTGCCAGGGTTGAAATGAAGTCCAACCTGAACTTGCCATCTTTGTTTTGAGTGCTTGTGACGACAACACGGGTTACTACTTTATGTACTACAACTTGACACATCCCCAGGATTCCACCCATTTTAGTTTATCATGCAATCCTTTTTCTCGAGAGAAAATTGCGTGTCTCTCTAGATGCTAATAATCTTAATCAAGAGATTACAAGTAAATTAATATGTTCAGGTCAGCACACCGAGGGCTTCTGTTTTTGCCTACCTTTAGATAATGTTCCATAGAAAGTTTAGCCATATACTTTGTACCATTCCAGCTCGTTCCCCCAGCCCCCTCCCAGGCTAGTTGCCCTTCCTTTTTAGCTCCTTTCTCCATCACGATCCGCTAAAGGAAATACGTCTCTCAAGGGGATCAGAATTCAAAGATCTAAAAATTAGTTTTAGATAAAATAGTTGTAGCTGTTTTATTTATATATTTCCTGTTTCAGTAATTCCAAAGGCCTCCCATGTGCAAGAAGTCTGACTGTTCAGTACTTTACAAATTTATAGGGAATGTACGGGAATACCAAGAGGTTTTTGTTACAGCAAAACACTTCGTTGAAAACCTTCTAATCCCCAAAATTCACCCTTTAGAACTGCAACGACAATAAATACGTCCTTGCAATATTTTGTTATAACATAAGCCTTTCAGTATTCGCATACATTTCCATAAGTTTTAAAAGGGCAAACAGTAACACAACTTCTGGTGGTCCTGCATAAATTTTTTATAGTCGAGTATAAACATGAAGGGCCGTCAATTATGACTGCGAAAAAGGCCTGAACTCTGACAAGCAGACAAGTTAATCCTGAACATCAAAGCCGTCTGTTCTTAGCTACTAAGTCCCTAATGATTTTCGCACTGTTCACGAAGGCCTCACCGAACGGACGCCAACTCTGGGAAAGAGAATGAGGGAAGCAACAAATGTGGCAGTGATTCCCAGAGTGAAATTCTTCTAAGACTTTTAATTATAAACCGTGAAAAGTTTTGGTGCTATTATTCTTCATGTTAGTTTTTTGTACATTCTGGCTTAAGTGTACGGTTGCAATTGCTTGTGTGTACGACTGAGCTATCTGGGAGGTGGGAACCTACGAGAAACGAGGGGAAAAGAGGGAGCGAGAAGTACAATTTTTAAAGAAGACAGGTTTTCAAAAGAACAAGGAAAAAAGGCGGGGAGACAACAGGGTCTCGAGCCGGAATTCGTTATGATAAGTGGGACATTTGGACTGCTTCCTTTTCAGTTGCTACAGTTGGTCGCAGAATTGTTGAGACACTTTTGCCAATGCAAAACCTCTTTTGCATAGTCAAAATTGCCTTATACCATAGGGAAGCCACTAATTTCCCCAAGTACCCCGTCCCCCCTTTCAGTGCTGTAGGATGATTTGGACATGGTGTGAAGCAAGAAAAACAAAAAAATGGAAGAGGGGGGTGGGGGGGGGGGGGGGAAGCAGCTGGACGCAGAAGCCAAATTTTGCACCTGGGTTTAACAGTGTCTCAAGTGTTTTCATAAAATGACATTTTTTTGGAAAAGGCTCTGTATTCGGAACAGGCAAGGGGAATCTTTTGTTTTGTTTTTTAGTGAGAAAACTGATAACCGAATTAATTGTTCGTTAAGTCCCGTTGACTGTGAAAAAAGTAAGTAAGTACAAAAACATAATTAGGGACTCTACTACTATCACGAAAGCGCTAACTTACAAAACGCTAATATGATGTTTTTCGAAAAATTTTTACATTAACGAGAAGCTAGATTCCTTTATTAGTTTTTTCCCCATTTGGGGCAGTTCAATAAATCGTGACTTGCAGTAGACTGAGATTCAGTCATCCGAAAAGACGTGAACTCTTCCTGAGCAAAATTCAAATTCTTTCAATATGCTTTGCATCATTGTTCTCAGTTATAGTCATTAACAAGGGGTACTGGACCAAAGCTGTCTGATGACATCAAAATAAAACATAATTAAGGACTCTGCAAAATTTATAAGGACTATGTCTGTCAGCTTCCTTTACGAACACTTTGAAGATCCTAAATGAGCCAGTTTCGTTTACTACGTTAAAACATTGACGATACAAATGGCCAGGATCGGAAGTGGATTGCAACCTCAAGTTCTGCCATTGTGTCTTGAAAAAAAAATCGCTTTGGATTGATAATGATTTGTTTTCCTTTAAGAAATCAATTGAAAACTTCTTTGTGTTATACGAGAACTTTTTCACGAGCGACGGTATCCAGTCGTAATTAATATTTTAGAACAGTATTCACTGACAAAACTGGCACCAAAATTTCCGTGACACACTCCCTATAATAATTCAAAAACGAAAGTAGTTACGGAGAAACTGATACAATACGCTGTTTTACTCATTTATCCCACATTTATTCGCTTATCCTTGTTTTACATTGCTGTCACTGAGTTAAAACAACCTTAATGCACCCACAAGAGTTCATATCTTAATAATTTGTTTTTAAGCGAGCTTCTTTATCACCCCTATATTGATATTACACCTTTAAAGGGCCTTAAACTTACAAAGAAGAAACAAAATCTGCTCTTTTTAAGCTTGTTGGGGAGGCATTTCTTCCACGTAGATCCGGGACACTGAGTTCCAGCCTGTGTACGAGTCAGCAGATCCATAACCAGCACAGTTACCGACCCAGAATCCTACGCGCACTGTGCCCTTGTGGAGTTTCTCGCAGACTCCTTCAATGTGACGTGGGCGAAGTAAATTCTTATAATATTTCCCACCAGTTCCATACCGCATGAAAACCACACCATCAATCGCTGCCGGAGCTGAGCACTCTGCACCGTTAAAGGTAAAATACCATCGCCTGCAGCAGTTGTCGCAGTTTCTGATGCGAAGATTACCGGCCCAGTAGACTCGCAAGGCTGTTTTGTCAGACATTTTCTTAAACACACATTCCTGAGAAAAAGAATAAAAAGGAGAAACTAAAGAAAAAGAAGAAATCAAAATCTCAAGAATATTAAGTTCAGTGTAAATAAATTGAGCTACGACAAGAGAAAAGCTACACTAGTACTGACGGTAGCATAAAAAACACGCACAGGATAAACAGCACGACTTTAGACCATTTATGATAAATTTTGATTGAAAATTTCTTGCTACTAATCTCCCAAAGATTTATCTTAGACATGTTCAAAGTTCTAACTTGGAGCTATATACGATTTAGCTGATCAATTTAACAGAAATATTTGTGGACGTAATAAGTTAGGGTTTGTAAAGTTGCGAGTTTCGTATTTACCTTGATTAATCCACTGTCCTTGTCGTCATTTATATTCTTGAAAGCGCATTGCTTCCAGTTACGAGCCAAGGAGCCTGGTGGACCCTGGAGGCCTGGTGGACCTTGACTTCCACGAGCACCTGCATCACCCTTCTTCCCGGGTGGACCAGCAGGACCCGAGGGTCCTTGAGGTCCCTTGGAACCTTGGGGACCTTGGCTTCCACGAGCGCCTTGTTGTCCCTTCTTTCCAGGTGGACCCGCAGGACCCGAGGGACCTTGAGCTCCCTTAAGACCCTGGATACCTTGTCTTCCACGAGCGCCTTCGTCACCCTTGTTTCCTCGCGGGCCCATTGGTCCTTCAGGTCCATGATTGCCGGGTGATCCCCAAACACCTGCTGGTCCCGCGGGTCCAGGGCTTCCTGGGATGCCTGGAATTCCAGGTGCGCAGAAACAAGGACTGTGTGCACAAGATCCATATGGCGATGTCTGTTGAGGACCCTAAGTGAAAGGAATGCAATTGAATAGAAGTGTGATGTGGATGTAATTTTGACACAAACAGCATGAATAGCGCAGTTTTGTAGCTCGGGCAACAGACTTATACAATAAAACCAATAACTCCCCATTAGTAGTACTAGTCAATATTTGTATAAATTACCGTATTTCTCTAGAAACAGTGAAAACATTATACTGCTGATTATCGATTTACTTTGTAAGACCGCACTTTTGTTGATAAGCACCTAGTTAATTACAACACTATAGTATCAAACGTGAACTTAGTGAAAAGCCAAATTATAAAGCCGAAGAAAACGCAAACATTTTTCTCGGAAATGTTTGATAAGTTTTCATAGACGCGCCTTGACTCCTTCATCACAAGAAAGTGGCATTTCACAAGATAGACGTAAGGGAACAAAAAAAAAAAGAGAAAAGGAAAAGGAGACTGTCAGAAACTGTAGAGCTCTAAAAAATAAGCATAGGTTAGTAGCAGTAATGGTTAGGTGAGATAAAGAAGAATTCACCGTTTTTACGTCGCTAAAATAAACTGACCTTGTTGTCACCTGATTTGCCACTGCTGTTGCTATTCGCAGAACACAAGGTGATAACCAGCGACAGCACTACACAAAAAATGGTGGTCAGCGTTATCTTCATATCGGCACCTTGGGTTTATCTTGCAGCCTGTGGATATTAACATGCGAAGTGTAAAAAAACGGTGATCCATACCAACTGAAAGGAATATTACATTGCGGCATGGTGGTCTAAATATTCGCTGTCAGGATTGACTGATATTTGGATCTGCGTTGGGATCTTTCAGTCGTGCATCACACACAGTTCCATTAACATCATGGAATGTTACGAAACAGCAAACTCGGGAAAGGATAAAAACGAAAATGGCGTGTATTCTTGAGTAGTTCGTAAATAATCGCTAATCGCTAGCGTACGCTAACCCATAAATCAACATTTTTGACGATAATTCTCGTATATATTATCCGACTGGAATCTCCATCAAACGAAACGGGATTATCTCCTTTTGCATTTTACACCGGCAATCACCTCCTTTCCTTTTTACTGTAATAATAATCAAAATTCTGAAGATCTCATTTCGTTTTCAAATTAGTTTAAACGTGATAGGTATCGCCTAAAGTGATAAACATTATCCGGTTTTGTCCCTCATGCTTTTTCAAATGTTATTTTTTGCCTTTTCCTAACGTTTTAAAGACTTCATTTCATTTTAAGATTAGCCTGGAAGTGAGAATCATTGAGTAAGTTTACGGCTGTGTGCATAGGGTACCAACCTTGATGGAGTCTCTATAATCATCCGACGAAGAATGATAAACCTCTTGCTGTTACCAAAAGATAATGATCATTTGCTCTCGACACTGAAAGTTTTATCTCCGGTGGACGAGTTTTACGACAAAACACGTTTTTGACCTGATTACGTGTAATATTCCAAAATTAGACAAACACTCCTATTGGTTAAATTATGCCTGAATGGACCAATCTCATAACGTCTTTCAGTGTTGGGCTGTTTTGACAAGTTACACGAAAAAGCACGACTAAGGTACGGTATGTCACATGTAAGATTTCAAAATTAGAAGAAGCGTTCTTATTGGTTATATCATTTCTTTAATGAGCCAATGATATGCACTCTTTTGTCATTGTTTATTACATGTTGAAGCAAGTATGAGAGCTGATGACGCACACAATGTAACAAAACGAAACAGTGGCCATATTGGCTGAGATACAATTAATTTACCAAATTGCATTTAAAAACTGTTTCCCTTTTGGATACCGTAACATTGAAAAATGCTCCATGAAACCTGCCTAAACTAATTTAATTAATTAAAAAAAGGTTTTATAGTAAGTCCCAAAATCGTGTGAAATTTGTGACGAAATTGTTCGCGGGCCAAATTTTCGTGATATTCGATGAGTCGTGTACAAAGGAAAAGTAAAAAAATTTCAATCCTGTAAAAGAGAGCTTAAATCAGTTCAACTCAGTGAAAAAGAGCAACTGAACGTAGGCAAGTGAGTTGGTTTCATTTTGAAGGCTTGATTTTTCGCGCAGCAAAAACAAAGGCATTACAGTTCAAGTAGTGTTGTTCGTCAACGGCAGACAAAGTTAGAGGCACAGGTACTTTGTATCAAACCTAGCAAAGAAAATAACCCAGAGTATACGAAATGCACAACAGGAAAAAAAAAATTGAGACCGAATTTCAAAATTTCCAACCCTCAAATGACTTGAAATATGTGCAACAAGGAAGGGAACATCGAAAACAAGTCTCTTCCCCTCTTCAGATTGTTTTCGTCTTTCGTTCAATTTAATAATAGCAACACCGTAAGCACAAATTTCTGTGGCTGGCTTTCAAACTGGGTGGCTATTAAGTCGCGAACGAAAAGAAAACTGCAAATAAAGCCCACGATCGTCAGTGTTATTTTACGGAGGATCACAGCTCGTCAATTTTTTGCGTTTGTTCACCTAGAGAATACAGGGTACCTAACTGGAGCTTCGTTCATTGCTGCTTTCCCGCAGTCACGCGCAGTTAGATTCTACAAATTCTACACATTCTAAAGGACTTATGTTCGCAAAAAAATAAAATAAAAAAAAAACTTACCGGCAGATTTAAGACCTCTTAGTGAGCGTAAATCAACCGAACGTTCAATATTCTCTTTTTCTGTGTTAATTAAATCTGTACAAATTTTTGTTGGGGTGAATCGATGGCATAAGATAACATCAAGTTTCTGGTTTTAATCACCCACCTTAATTATAGTGAACAGCGCTTGGGTTTTCAAAGGACGACAACAAGAAGCTGAAATAGTAGCGAAGAAAGAAATTAGGTCTGTTAAAGCAAGTGAATAAAGAAACCACAAAAGATAATAATCAAGAAACTCCGAGCTTACTCGTGAGGTTTCGGTTCTTCTTGTTCCTGTTTAGTTAGGGGTGATATTTGATTTCTCTGTTACCAAACCCTGTCGTTTTGCTTTAATTTGTTTACTAACTGAGTTCTCGCAAGAACAAGTTTGTGTAACAACATACAGTTTCTAACCAGCAATCCCATTGGCTCGGTAGAACGGCTTGCAACGTATCCGTTTTGTCCAATAGAACAGCGTCTTTTATTTCTGCTTTGACGAGCTCTCCATCCTTAATTGGAGAGAATTTTGCTCTGTTACTCTCAGATTTAAGGGGAAAAAATAAAGAAAAGCGTTTTCACAATATTCCGATAGACGGAATAATTTAAGGCCAGGACAAAAAATGCCTTAGAGATTTTATCTATGAGACAAGTGTTTCTATTTTTCTCCACACGCATTATTAAATCCAATTATTTTAAGGCTAGGTAAAATGTATGTCATCTCCATATTCTTTAATTTGTCTCAAATATACCCTGTTATCACACTGAAAAAGAGCAGAGCTATCACGATCAGTGTATTTCTATCCGTCTCTCTAGTCTGTGGGTCGCTAGATGCTCTTTGTACAAAGACTTCAGCTAAGCTAAGGCGCCCATGTGATAATATCAGTTTCTCACACAGTTCTCGTTCTGAGAAGTGAATGACTACGTTTTTGAGCGAAAGTTACTTCAATGCTGCTGCGAACGACTGCGACGAATTTAAAAAGTTAATTTGTAAGAGTAACAGTAGAACATTATTGAAAAGGGATAGTCATAACGGTATCCAACATTGTTAAGATGACAATATCGTAGAACATGATTACAAACTCTATGTTAGGTCTTAAATTGCCGTCAGACATATTAACGAAAACAAAATAGTGGGGTTAGTTAAAACGTGCACATTCAAGTTAGAAATTTGAGGTTTTAGCAAGCCGGGTATTTCCTTTCTTCCTGATTGGTCCATAAAAACGAAATAAATAAAGAACTTCTCAATAAATCGTACATATGACCCGCAGATTGTTAGGATAGAAAAATATTAACTATAACAATGTTTGGTAAAGGGGTATTGGCAACGTATTTCTTTAACCGAGGTTCATTTTCTTTCAATTTTAATAACAAAGTGAAATCAGAAATGCAGTTACATGTATACAATCCACTAAACCTGTGTTTATAGTAAATGTGTGGAAAACGGCATCAAAAAATAAATTTACAAGAGAGCAGCTTTTTTTGTCGTTCAGCCATTTCTTAGTGGCACCCTTCAGGGAAATCCGTTAACAAGTATTTGAAATGTCTTCCTGTGTGTTCTCGGGTTCTTTAGGTAACACAGGTTAATCTGTTCAGGTTCTTTAGGGAAGAGATTCTTGTCTCCCGAATTTCCTAGATGCTAGTAGCTTCCCGAATGCTTGAAACTTTTAACATGTTTAAAGACTCAGCGAGTTTTTGAAATATTTAGCCGCTGCTTTACGGCTTTCACAAGCAACGCATTTTTTCAAAGTTGTCGCCTTAATTTTCTAGCACGCGTTGGTGGATACATTTGGCAACACGTTGCTGCAACACAACGGCTTCATCGTAAAAAAATTCAGCTCATAAAATATCTTGCCACTTTTTTCAGTTCTCGCATCGGCGCCTGTGCAAGGGTGGCTGCAAGTGGGATGTTCGCAGTGCGCTAGCGACGCGAAAATGTTTGGCAAAAAATTTGCTCGCTCGTGCGAGCAAAAAATCGCCAGTGTAGCCACGTCTCTATTTTCTTTTCACTCAAAAATATTTAACTGATTAAACAGGAATGATCTACGGACGTATAAAATTCACATAACCGAAATGAATGTCGACCGCAGAAAAATTAAAATCCAAACCGAATATCAGTATTTTACTCCTAAATATCCAACACACCAAAAATGGAACTCGAAGCGAACGGCCAAAAAAACGCTTTTTCTTTTGCTTGTTCCGTGTTCCGCTCAAAATGGGAAAACCTAGAAATGGAACGAAAACAAAACTCACAAATGTTTAATGCAAAACCCAAAATCTTGCTTGAAAATTGATCAAAACCAGTAAAAACTGACAAACCGATTACATCCTCTTCAATAAGCGAACTTCATCTGATAAATTAACCAGAGTCTAGGAATCCAAATGCATACGTGATTAAAGAATCTACTTCAAGAAGTAGCTTATATATATCTGAAACTCATCGATGCAATTTAGGTCCATTATAAGATTTTTTCTCTTGTTGTATTTTAAGCGAACTGCAAACGACAGAATATGGATGTCAGCAAACACATTTTATAAAATAACTCATTTACCTTTGAAATCAACCAGCGTCAGCATGGCCTCCCGGACGGAGAAAGGAAAACTTAACCTAAATTTAAAAGAAAATCACCAACATAACAGTGAGTTAAAAATTCACAAATTATAATCACATAATTCCACAATTTAATTCAAAATTTGGAACTTTCTTCGTCAGTTTCACCAAATTTGGAACCAAGAAAATAATTCTATGCATAATGAAGTTCTATTCAGATCAAGTTTTGAAAATACAAATAGACATCCTAAACTTTTCTTTGATCAGTTCCATTCTAACAAGCGATGCTATTGGGTAGGGAAGCTTTGCAGTCACAGTTTAATTCGCCCAATGGAATGATCTCTGTTATTTTCTTTTTTGTTGTCAAGCAACTGTCAAAGCCAGTTGAAAAAGATCAAATTCAGATTTTCATAAATTGTAATTGGGTCAAGCCAACTTACTCGGCTCTGGGACAAATTCTTGCGTACTTTTACAGCAGCTAGTTGACAAATGATTTAATCTCTCTGTACTTCCACGGTATAAAACATCACGTTAAGAGCTCATATACTCAATACACTAAATAAAAAGGTAACTACATCTACCAGTGAACACACGCAGTTCGAAACAACATTGAATATTAATAACAGTAATATACCCTATAGCCTTTCCGACGAATTTTTGACATTGTTAAATGTTTCTTTTTTGGTAAAAGCCCACCTAATGTATCTAATCACCTAATCACCCGAATAATGTCGACCTTAAATTTTTTCCAACGTAAATTCAGAAGCTATAATGCCTTACACGTCAGCCAATAAAACTGTAAACAGTGCGAGCCGTTTGTTTGCTTTGGTGATTTTGTCACTGTTACATACAAACTTGTATTCAATTTGAATAATCCTTGAGTTGATAAAAAACAAAAATAAAATGCTGGGAAGCATTTTGTTGATAGACAAGACAAATTGAAACTGATTTCCCAAATACAGTATGTAACCTACCTTATGGCTACAAGATTAACACGGCCATTTTGTTATTGGAGCCATTATGGTTTGACCCGTAATAAATAATTAACATCTCCACGTCATTTTCTTGAGGGAAGAAAGCAACCTTCAATCCAGTTACCCCTCAATATAACATGGCCCATTTTCTTGGCTGTTGATGGACGGAAGTTCGATGTGCCACTGTAATTCGTCAAAATTGATCTGTGTTGGCCCCAAATCCTATGGATCCCGCCTGTTTCCTGTTCATCTGCCAGTTGCCGGGGATAAGCCAGTCTTGAAATGGATAATTCGTTAGCGCTCTGATCCGCTGGAAGGGAAGGGGCAAAGGGGAAAATCAATTTTTTTTCGCCTTCTCTTTACTGATATTTCTTCAAAGGAAAATTTAGTCCTGTTTACACTTCAACAGTTGGCTGAGCTCGCGGTCTTTATAGGGCTGTTACTAAGCAACAACAGCACGTGACGTAACAACTTTCGAAATCAACATCCTTCCCAAGGCTTTCTTTCTTTCTATCTTTTTTCTTTTTTGTTGAGTGAGATGAGTCTTGAGAAAGCTTGGATAAGGATGGACAGAGCTGAGTTAATTCTCATTCCCAGAGTCCGAGATATTGTGGTCTTTGCCAAGATCATAACGAGGAAAAAATGAAGAGAGAAGAGAAGAGAAAGAAGAAAAAGAAAAGGAATAAAACAAAAGACAAGGAAAGAAAAGAGAAGAAAAGGAAATAAATAACGGCGGGATCAGGGTCAAATTTCCACTCTAGCCATGACGTAGAATTCTGCAATTGCTACGATGAACTCCAGCAAAACACCTATAATCATTCCTGAAATATAAACAAAGAAAACGCAAATTATAAGGTCATCTGCCATCATTGATTTTTCCCACTTTCTCCTTTCTGTGAAAGCCTGTCATACAGTGTGTTTTTAACTTTTGATTTCAGTTTTGTTTCACTTTTTCGCGAATTGCAGAAGTACCACAAAATAAATCACTTTCAAGTTGGTAAAAACTTACTATCGTCTGACGTTCGCATCATATCTGGCCTCCCGGCAGCCTGCGGGAAGAGGCTGGTTTTGCCAGAGTTGAAATTGAGTTCAACCTGAATTCGCCATCTTTGTTTTGAAAGCTTGTGACGACAACACGGGTTACTACTTCATGTACTACACCTTGACTCCCCCCCCAGGATTCCACCCAATTTTAGTTCATCGCGCAACCCTTTTAAATTAATTGCATGACTCTTTAAATGCTAATAGCCCTAATCAAGAGATTATAATTAGGTTAACAGTCCTGGAGCGCGCCTTCGGCTTATGATTTTGTCTACCTTTAAGTAATATTCCATAGAAAGTTTAGCCATTTGCCAATCCAGATCTCCGTTTTCCTCTGACTTCCTCGCTCCCCCACCCCATCCCCGATTACGCCTCCTATGCAGGCTAGTTGCCCTTCCTTTTTAGCTCCTTTCTCCAACACGGTCCACTAAAGGAAATAGGTCTCTCAAGGGGTTCAGAATTCAAAGATCTAAAAATAAGTGTCAGATAAAATAGTTGTAACTCTTTTATTTATATATTTCCTGTTTCAGTAATTTCAAAGGTCTCCCATGTGTAAAAAGTCTGACTGTTCAGTACTTTACGAATTTATAGGGAATGTACGGGAATACCGAGAGGTTTGTGTCACAGAAAAATACTTTGTTGAAAACCTTCTAATCCCCAAAATTCGCCCTTTAAAACTGCAACGACAATAAAATACGTCCTTGCAATATTTTGATACAGCACAAGCCTTTCAGTATTCGTATACATTTCCATAAATTTTTAAAAGTGCAAACAGTAACACTACTTCCGGTGGTCCTGCATAAATTTTTGATAGTTATCGAGTATAAACGTGGAAGGGCCGTCAGTTATGACTGCGAAAAAGGCCTGAACTCTGACTAGCAGACTACTTAATCCGACATCAAAGCCGTCTGTTCTTAGCTACTAAGTCCCTAATGATTTTCGTGCTGTAGGGCTCATCGGACAGGCGCCAACTTTGGGAAAGAGAACGGAGGGAAGCAACGAATTTGGCATCAATTTCCAGCATGAAATTCTTCTAAGACTTTTAAGTAACAATGCGCGTAAGAACTAGGCAATCCTCTATTGTTCTGCGGCATTTCGCTTTCCCCACATAAGATTGTTTAGATTTTCTTACTGAGAATACATCAACCTCTGGACAACACGTTTTTGAAATAAAATGTACTGAAACTTTATTTTAAAACGATATTTCTTTTGTGTTACAAGATTTTATCCAATCATGAGACTCCAAAACAATGGCGAAGAAAGGCTTCTAATTTTCCATGTTTCCCACATAGAAATTTTGCTGCATTAAAACTCAGAATAGTTTTCACTAAAAGGGAATCAATAAGTAAACTACAGAGAAATAAATGCGCTACCTGATGAAGTAATAGTAGATTTTCATGTTTTAGCCAATGAGGTGGACCGTTTCAACAATATCACAATTAACACCTTTCTGCATTCCTTGCCGTTGGGTTGCCTAGTTCTTACTAGGACCATTACTTAATTACCTTATGATAGGAAATTAAAGCTTCATTTAATTAACGCGAATTGTAAAAATTCGCGTTAATTTTAAGTCGCGTTAATTTTTGTGAGCGTTAATTTCCACGTTGTTAAATAAGTGGAGCGTTCATTTCCGCGACCTTAATTTCCATCATTTTAATCCCAAATTCTGGATCCAGTCTGGACATTCTTGACATGCACCTAAGAAACAATAGCTTTCTTACATCTAGGCAGAATTTAACGCAATTGTTAGTAAGAAATTGCCTCACACACGTGCACCTGTAGATCTGTTTTGCTCGTCACTTTTAAATTCAGTTATAAACCAAATTTGTTCCAGTTGGACCACAAAATGTTTCTTTGTGTTTATCGCGCTAATTCCCTCATTATAAAATGTTACCCCCTCTTTCGCGTTGAGGGACTAATTTTCCCTTCAATTCGCGCTAATTTTCAAATACCTTGATTAACACGAGCGTTAATTTCCTATAATAAGGTATAAACTGTGAAAAAAATTGCTGCTATATTATACTTCGTGTTAGTGTTTTGTACATTCTGGCTTAAGTGTACGATTGCAATAGCTTGTGTGTACGAGCTAACTGGGAAGCGGGAACCTTCGTGAAACGAGGGGAAAAGAGGGGGCAAGAAGTGCAGTTTCTAAGATAACAGTAGTTCAAAGAACAACGAAAAGAGGTGGGGAGGCAACAGGGTCGTGACGCAGAATTCGTAAAGGTTATGGGAAGTTGGGCGTTCGATCTGCTTCTTTTCCATTTGTCACACACAGTCAGCTACAAAATTAATCAGGTTGATACTTTTGCTCATACAACACCCACTTTTGCGTAGTCAAAATTGCCTTATCCCACAGGAAAGCCGCTGATTTCCCCAAGTACCCCTTCGCCCTTTCAATGCTGTAGGATGATTTAGACATTGCGTGAAGCAAAAAGAAAAAAACCTTGGAAGGGGGAGGGGTGGGGTAAAGCAACTGAATGCCAAATTTTGCACCTGGGCAAAACAGACATTTTTTAGAAAAGGCTCAGTATTCGGAACAGGGGAATCTTTTGTTTTGTTTTTAGTAAGAAAAATGATGATCGAATTGTTCGTTAAATCCCGTTGACGGTGAAAAAAACTAAGTGGAAAAAAAAAACTTATAATTAGTGACGCTACTACTATGACGAAGGCGCTAACTTACAAAAAACGCTAAAATGATGTTTTTCGAAAATTTACGTGAGGCTGGTTTTCCTTAATTTAATTTTTTCCCATTTGGGGTAGTTCAACAAATCGTAACTTGCAGTTGACCTGCAGTAGACTGAGATTCAGTCATCCCGAAGAGACGTGAACTCTTCCTGAGAAAACTTCAAATTGGCTCATTTTGCTTGTATCATTGTTGTTTATAGTCGTTAACAAGGGGCACTGAACCAAAGCTGTCTAATGACATCAAAATAAAACATAATTAAGGACTCTGCAAAATTTATAGGGACTATGTATGTCAGCTACTTTTAGGAACACTTTGAAGATCCTTAATGAAATTTGCACCAAAGAAAACCTAGAAAATGGCCCAGTTTCGTTTACATACTACGTTAAAACACCGACGATACAAATGGCCAGGATGGAAGTGGATTGCAACCTCAAGTTCTGCCATTACGTCTTGAAAAAAAATCGCTTAGGATTGATAATGATTTGTTTTCCTTTAAGAAATCAATTGAAAACTTCTTCGTGTTATAGGAGAATTTTTTTACGAGCGACGGTATCCAGTCGTAATTTTAGAACAGCATTGACAAAACACCACCAAAATTCCCATGACACACTAAAAAATGGAAGTCAGAAATTAGTTACAGGCGTTGTTGATTGTCATATAATGACACCGATGTTTCGCGCGGCATTACTGCCTTCTCCAGGGTGTTTAAAAAGCTTTGTTTCAGGCTAGTTTTTAAACACCCTGAAGATGGAAGTATTGCCGGAACGTCAGTGTCATTATATGACAATCAACAGCGCATATAACTTATTTCTGACTTCTGTTTTACAAGTTCAAGATGCTGCGCAGTATCCACTTTATTATCATCCCTTGCTGTGACACACTGCCTATAATAACTCAACAACGAAAGTAGCAACGCAAAAACTGATACAACACGCTGTTTCATTCATTTATCCCACATTTATTTGCTGGTTCCTTGTTTTACATTGCTGCTACTGAGTTACAACAACGCTGATGCACCCACCGGAGTTGATATCTTAAACTGTTCGGTTTTATTGCAAGTGGGCTTCCTTATCATCCCTTCAATATTGATGTTACACCTTTAAATCACCTTAAACTTACAAAAAAAGAGAGAATCAAAATCTGCTCTTTTTAAGCTTGTGGAGAAGGTATTTCTTCCACGTAGATCCGGGACACTGAGTTCCACCCGGTGTACGCGTCAGCAGATCCATATCCAGCACAGTTACCGACCCAGAATCCCACGCGCACTGTGCCCTTGCGGAGTTTCTCACACACTCCTTCAATGTGACGTGGGCGGTGTAAATCCTTGTATTTCCCGCCAGTTCCATACCGCATGTAAACCACACCATCAATGGCTGCCGGCGTAGAGCACTCTGCACCGTTGAAGGTAAAATACCATCGCCTGCAGCAGGCGTCGCAGTTGACGATGCGAAGATTACCAGCCCAGTAGACTCGCAACGCGGTTTTCTCAGACATTTTCTTAAACACACATTCCTGCAAAAAAAATGAAAAGGAATAAACTAAATAAGAAGCAGAAATCAAAATCTTAAGAATATTAAGTTCAGTGTAACTAAATCGAGCTAAGATAAGAAAAAGCTACACTGACGGTAGCATATAAAAATTCAAAGGACAAACAGCACGACTTTAGCCATTTATGTTTAAGAATTTTTATTGAAAATTTTTTGCCACTAATGTCCCACAGATTTATCCTGAACATAATCAAAGTTTTAACTTGGAGCTATGTACTTACGGTTTAGCTGATCAATTCAACAAAAATGTCAGTTTGTGGACGCAATAAGTTAAGGTTTGTAAAGCTTCGTATTACCTTGATCAATCCACTGTCCTTTCCGTCATTGAGATTCTTAAAAGCGCATTGTTTCCAGTTACGAACCAAGGAGCCTGGAGGACCCTGGAGGCCGGGTGGACCTTGACTCCCACGAGCACCTGCATCACCCTTCTTTCCGGGTGGACCTGCAGGACCCGAGGGTCCTTGCGGTCCCTTGGAACCTTGGGGACCTTGGCTTCCACGAACACCTTGTTGACCCTTCTTTCCAGGTGGACCCACAGGACCCGAGGGACCTTGAGCTCCCTTAGGTCCTTGTAGACCTCGTCTTCCATGAGCGCCTTCGTCACCCTTGTTTCCTCGTGGGCCCATTGGTCCTTCAGGTCCATGATTGCCTGGTAATCCCGCAACACCTACTGGTCCCGCGGGTCCAGGGCTTCCTGGGATGCCTGGAATGCCTGGTGCGCAGAAACACGCACTGTGTCCACAAGATCCATGTGGTGAGATCTCCTGAGGGCCCTTAGTGAAAGGAATGAAATTGAATAGAAGTGTGTTGTGGATGTAATTTTGACACAAACAGCATGCAAAGCGCAATATTGTAGCTCGGACAATAGACCCTGCAATAAACCAATAACTCCCCATTCATAGTACTAGTCGATGTTTGTATAAATTACCGTATTTGTTTTATTCAAAGGATTTCTCTAGAAACAGTGAAAAAATTATACTGCTGATTATCGATCTACTTTGTAAGATCGCACTTTTGTTGACAAGCACTTATTTAATTACAATACCATAGTATCAAACGTGAACTGAAAAGCTAAATTACAAAACCGAAGAAAACGCAGAAAATTTTTCACGAAAATGTTTGATAAGTTTTTATAGACGCGCATTGACTCCTTCATCACAAAAAATATGAGAACTCACACCCAAAAAAAAATGGCATTTCACACGATAGACTTAAGGACGGTGCCTCCTAATATAGGTGTATTTTTGCAAAGGTTATCACTATGGGGAAAAAGTAGATCTTACCAAAGGTTATTGGAATCCAAAAAGAAAAATGTGTGTAACCACGAATTTTTCAGAGATAATTAAGCAACCATAATTCTAAAAAAGCGTTAAAATACAAAGAATGTATGGCAATTTCTTTCCAAATTTAAGCTCAATTATCTCTGAAAAATGCGCGGTTACCCCCAATTTTCTTTTTGGATTCTGATAGCCCTTGCTAAGATCTGCTTTTTTCACGTAGTCTTACACCACGCAAAAATATTGTCGTATTAGTGGGCAAATTCCTGAAACCCGAATATCCCGAGATGTGTAGAACGTATGCGCAGTAACAAAAGGAGGCACCGTCCTTAAGTGACCAAAAAAAAAGAGAAAGAAAAAGGAAACAGTCAGAAACTGTAGAGCTGTAAAGAGTAAGCATAGGTCAGTAGCAGTAATGGATCAGGTGAAATAAAGAAGTATTCACCGTTTTTACGTCGCTAAAATAAACTCACCTTGTTGTCACGTGGTTTGCTGCTGCTGTTGCTATTCGCAGAACACAAGGTGATGACCAGCGACAGCACTACACATAAAATGGTGGTCAGCAGCATCTTCATATCGGCACCTTGGGTTTATCTTGCAACCTGTGGATATTAACATGCGAGGTGTCCAAAAAAAAAAACGGTGATCCAAACTAACTGAACAGAATAGTACATTATGGTATGGTGGACTAAATAATCGCTGTCAGGATTGACCAATATTTGAATCTGCGTTGGACTCTTTCAGTCATGCATCACACACAGTTCCACTAACATTATAGAATGAATCAGGAAACAGCAAACTTGGGAAAAGGTAAAAACGAAAATGGCGTATATTCTAGAGTAGTTCGTAAACAATTGCAATGCCGTAGCGTACGCTAACCCCTAAATCAACATTTTTGACGATAATTCTCGTATAAATCATCCGACTGGAATCTCCATCAAAACGAAACGGGATTATCCATCTTTTGTATTTTACACCGGAAACCAGTTCCTTTCCTTTTTACTGTAATAATAATTAAAATTTTGAAGACCTCATTTCGTTTTAAAATTAGTTTAAACGTGATAGGTATCGCCTAAAGTGATAAACATTATCCGGTTTTGTCCCTCGTGCTTTTTCAAATGTTATTTTTGCCTTTTCCTAAAGTTCTTAAGACTTCAATTCATTTTAAGCTTAGTCTGAAAGTGAGAGTCATTGAGTTAGCTTACGGTTGTGTCTACGGTACCAACCTTGATAGAGTGTCTATAGTCATCCGACGAAGAATGATAAGCCTCTTGCTGTTACCAAGAGTTAATGATCACTTGCTCTCGACACTGAAAGTTTTATCACTGGTAAACGAATTTCACGACAAAACACGTTTTTGACCTGATTACGTGTAACATTCCAAAATTAGACAAGCAATCCTATTAGTTAGATTATGCCCGAATGGACCAATCTCATAACGTCTTTTATTTTGGGTTGTTTTGACAAGTTACACGAAAAAGTACGACTAAGGTTTATCACGTGTAAGATTCCAAAATTAGAAGAAGTGTTCTTATTGGTTAGAGCATTTCCCGAATGGGCCAATGATAGGAACTCTTTTGTCACTCTTTACTTCATGATACAGCAAGTATGAGAGCTGGTGACGTGCGCAATGTGGATACTGTAATAAATCTGTTGAAGCCTGGTAAAATCTGATGAAACCTGCCTCTTAAACTGATTTAATTAACGGTGAAGATCGCCCGTAATAAGGGTTTAGTATTTGCGAAAATCGTGTGAAATTTGTGAAGAAATTGCTCGCGGGCCAAATTTTCGTGATATTTGACGAGTCGTGAACAAATGAAAAGTAATTTCGATAACGACAGAAACAACGTAAACATGTGAGTTGGTTTGATTTTTAAGGCTTTATTTTTCACGAAATTTTGACGATACGTACGCCTAAATGAGTAACTGAAATAAAACCTAGGCAAAAATAAAGGCGAGTAACACAAAACGGTGCAAGCAGTGTTGTTCGTCAAAAAAAGCAGCTTAGAGGCACAGGTACTTTGTGTCAAACCTAGCAAAGAAAATAGCTCAAACTCTATGTAATACATAACAGGAAAACAAAATTAAATTGAAACGGAATTTCAGAATTTCTGATCTTCAAATGACTAATGTACAACAAGGAAGGTAATGTCGACGAAGGTTGCTGCGCTGAAGATCAGTTGATCACAAAACGAGTCTCTTCACCTCTTCAGTCTGTTTTCGTCTTTCGTTCAATTTAATGGTAGTAGTTAATACATGCACAAATTTCTGTGGTTGCCTTTCAAACTAGGTGGCTATATATTAAATCGAACAAAAAGAAAACTGCAGTTAAACCCACGATCATGTTGTTACGAAGGATCATGGCTCGTTAATTTTTGGCTTCTGTTCACCAAGAGAATACGGGGTAACCAACTGAAAACTGGAGCTTCGTTCTTTGTTGTTTTTCCGCAGTCGCGCGAAGTTAAATTCTACAATTAAAGTTGGCGTGAAAAATTGATAATGGGGTGACACCATTTTTAACAGAAAAGAATCAATTTTGCAACATGAAGTTATTGGCGAGCGAACAAGGCCGCGTGATAATCTAGCAGTTAAAGCTATTTTTGTCTCTGAGCTTTTTAGGTAAAATTTTAGCAATAGGAACCTCGAGCTTGATTGTTCTAGAGCCAGGGACGATAAATTTCTTTGTTTAATGAAACACACATCAAAATCAAACGCAATATAAAGGACTTTTGCTCGCAAAAAGAAAAAAAACTGATAGTCTAAACCTGTTAGTGAGCATGAATCCAACTGAAAGTTCAGAATTTTCTTTTTCCCCGTTAATTAAATCTGCAGAATTTTTGTTTCATTCCGCGAGACCCTCGCACGGTGAATCGAAGGTATCAGTCAACATCAGACTTCTGAATTCAATCACTCACCTTAATTGAAGTGAACAGCACTTGGGATTTAAGGCGAAAACAAGAAGCTGAAAGAGTAGATAAGAAAAAAATGGGTTTATTAAAGAAACCACAAAAGATAATGATAAAGAAACTGTGAGCTTACAAGGCGAGCTTCTTCGGTTCTTTCTTTACCCAGTTTAGGGATAAAAATATTTTCTTTGTTACCCAAACTTATCCTTTTGCTTTATTTACTGGCTGAGTACTCGCAAGAACAAGTTGGTGAAACAACATACTCATTCTAACAAGCAATCCTATTGGCTCAGTAGAATGGTTTGTCAATTAGCTGTTTTGTCCAATAGAAGAGCTTCTTTCATTTTCGCTTTGCTAAGCTCTGTTTCCTGAATTAGAGTGAATTTCGCTTTGTTCCTCTCAGATTTTGAAAAAAAGAAGAGTCGTTGCAATATTCTGAATAGAATAACTAAAGGCAGGGCAAAAAATGCCTGTAGAGATTTTGTAGTCTATGGGAAAAGTGTTTTCTTTTACTTCACACACATATTAAATCCCATTATTGTAAGGCTATGTATAACGTATGTGATCTCCATATTCTTAAATTTCTCTAAAATTCTCTAAAATACCCTATCGTCTCAAGGGAAAAAGAGCAGAACTAAGCCCTTCACTATCTCTTTTACTCTGTGTGTGCCAAGTTACTCTCTGTACAAAGACTTCAGCTAAGGCGCGCATATGATACATCTATCCTCGCACAGTCTCTCTATTTGAGAAGTGGAGAATTACGTTTTGAGCGAAAGCCTGCAATGAGGCTGCAAACGACTACAACGTGAGTTTGATCAGTTATTTGTAAGAGTAACAGTAGAACATTATTGAAAACGAATAGTCATAACATTATCCAAGATTTTTAAAATGAAGATAACGTAGAACATTACAAAATCTATGTTAGGACTTAAATTGCCGTCAGACATATTTTAAACGAGAAACAAAAAAAGTGAGGTAAGTTAAAATGTGAGCATTGTAGTGAGAAATTTGAGTCTCTAGGAAGCCCGGTATTTTCTTTCTCCCTGAATGGGTCAGAAAAACGATATATTGTTGGGATAAATTAATAATTATAACACCGTTTTTTCACAGAGGAGTTTTGGCAACACATTTCTTTAACTGAGGTCCATGAGGTCCAACCTGTTAGTGAGCGTGAATCAACCCGAACGTTCAATATTTTCTTTTTCTCTGTTAATTAAATCTGTACCAATTTTTGTTGCGGTGAATCGATGGCAAAAGATAACACCAGGTTTCTGATTTTAATCACTCACCTTAATTCAAATGAACAACGCTTCGGTTTTTAAAGGATGACGACAAGAAGCTGAAATAGTAGAGAAGAAAGCAATTAGGTCTGCCAAAGCAAGTAAATAAACAAACCACAAAAGATAATAATCAAGAAACTCCGAGCTTACACGTGAGGTTTCGGTTCTTCTTGTTCCTGTTTAAGGGTGATGTTTGATTTCTTTGTTACCCAAACCCTGTCGTTTTGCTTTGTTTACTAACTGAGTTCTCGCAAGAACAAGTTTGTGAAACAACATACAGTTTCTAACCAGCAATCCTATTGGCTCAGTAGAACGGCTTGCAACGTATTCGTTTTGTCCAATAGAATAGTGTAGTTTATTTCTGCTTTGATGAGCTCTGCATCCTTAATTGGAGAGAATTTTGCTCTATTACTCTCAGGTTTAGGGGGAAAAAGCGTTTTTACAATATTCCGAAAGGCGGAATGATTTAAGGTCAGGGCAAAAAATGCCTGAGAGACTTTATCTATGAGACAAGTGTTTCTCTTTTTCTCCACACGCATTATTAAATCCAATTATTTTAAGGCTAGGTAAAGCGTATGTCATCTCCATATTCTTTAATTTGTCTAAAATACCCTGTTATCACACTGAAAAAGAGCAGAGCTATCACGATCAGTATATTTCTATCCGTCTCTATAGTCTGTGGGTCCCTAGATGCTCTGTATAAAGACCAGCTAAGCTAAGGCGCCCATGTGATCATATCAAGTTTTTTTCTCACACAGTTCTCGTTCTGAGAAGTGAATGACTGCGTTTTTTAGGCGAAAGTTTCTTCAGTGATGTTGCGAACGACTGGGACGTGTTTAAAAAGTTAATTTGCAAGAGTAACAGTAGAACATTATTGAAAAGGGATAGTCATAACATTATCCAACATTATTAAGATGTTGATATCGTAGAACATTATAAACTCTATGTTAGGTCTTAAATTGCCGTCAGACATATTAACGAAAACAAAATAGTAGGGTTAGTTAAAACGTGCACATTCAAGTTAGAAATTTGAGCTTTTAGCTAGCCGGGTATTTCCTTTCTTCCTGATTGGTCCATAAAAGCGAAATAGATAAAGAATTTCTGAAATAAATCGTACATATGACCCCCAGATTGTTAGGATAGAAAAATAACTATAACAATGTTTGGTAAAGGGGTTTTGGCAACATATTTCTTTAACCGAGGTTCATTTCTTTGAAATCAGAAATGCAGTTATATAATCCACTAAACCTATGTTTTATGTTTATAGTAAATGTGGGGAAAGCGGCATCAAAACATAAATTTACAAGAGAGCAGCTTTTTTTGTCGTTCAGCCATTTCTTAGTGGCACCCTTAGAGAAAATCCGTTAAAATATTTGAAATGTCTTCCTGTGTGTTCTCGGGTTCTTTAGCTAACACAGGTTAATCTGTTCAGGTTCTTTAGAGAAGAGATTCTTGTCTCCCGAATTTCCTAGATGCTAGCAGCTCCCAGAATGCTTTAAACCTTTTAACATGTTTAAAGACTCCGCGAGTCTCTGAAATATTTAGCCGCGGCTAAACGGCTTTCACAAGCAACGCATTTTTTCAGAGTTGTCGCTTTAATTTTCCAGCGCGCGTTGGTGGATACATTTGGCAACACGTTGCTGTAACACGTCGGCTTCATCGTAAAAAAATTCAGCTCACAAAATATCTTGCCACTTTTTTAGCTCTCGCATCGGCGCCTGTACAAGGGTGGCTACAAGTGGGATGTTCGCAGTGCGCTGGCGACGCGAAAATGTTTGGCAAAAAATTTGCTCGCTCTTGCGAGCAAAAAATCGCTAGTGTAGCCACGTCTCTATTTTTTTCACTCAAAAATAAATAAACTGATTAAATAGGAATGATTCACGGACATATAAAAATTCACATAACCGAAATAAATATCGACCGCAGAAAAATTAGAATCCAAACCGAAAACACACCGAAAATGGAACTCGAAGCGAATGCACGCCAAAACCCGCTTTTCGTTTCGCTTTTTTCGTGTTCCGCTCAAAATGGGAAAACCGAAAAAAGGAACGAAAACAAAACTCGCAAATGTTTAGTGCAAAACCCAAAATCTTACTTGAAAATTGATCAAAACCTGTAAAAACTGACAAACCGAACGTCCTCTTCAATAAGCGAACTTCATCTGCTAAATTAAGGTTACCGTGTCCCTTCAGAGGTGTCTTCAGTCTTACGCATGTAGCGCTTCTCAGTTTCGCCGCAGATACCCCAAACCCTATATCAAATTAAAGCTTATAAAACTGGCTATTTGAATATGCCACTAACTTTTCACGAAAACGAATTTTTAAGTTTTCCGCGAAGTCTGAATATGAAGGTTTAGATCGCCTTTTGAAAGCTCCAGCTCAAAGGGAATTTTAAATTTTGCAATTTTTTTTGTTTGGTGAAAGTTCGGCACACAAGGGCTAAAAAACCGTGATGGGGTTTTCCTTTATTCAGCCGTGTTCAAAAGCTTTCGAACATTTTCTAAATCGCAAGAAAAACATACGGAGTAACGGCACAGAAATGGTTCTTAACGAAAAAATATTCCCCGACACGTTCTTGTTGAAGAAGCGCCAAGCTAGCGACTCTCCAAATTTGATTAAAATCGAACAAATCGCCTTTGACTTGGAACTCTTTAAGTGTCACCTTCAAGCGAAAAATGATTGTCGAGAAATAGCGCTCAAAAGAAAATCTTCGCTACGCAAACAAACACCGCCTCCAAACACCTTTGCCGACAGTAGACCAATCAGTGGGTGCTATTTTATCTTCCGGTCACCTCCCGTGGAAATTTCGCGCAATATTCTCTCCACGCAAATCCTAGTGTTCTTACCATTTTGTCGAATTTCTTTCAATGTTCTAGTGGACGTCGTTTAACTGATATTGTCGTGATGGGAAGAACCAAAATAGCATCAAGCTTAGCAAAGCTTATAATTGAACAATGCTCAAAGGGCTTATTTTTACTTGCGTTATCAAGCAATCAGCATAGCGCGTGTTCGACACACAATTGTTTTGACCGTTTCTCGCCGGCAAATAGGGAATTTTTAAAGGCAATTGTTGGTATCCAAACGATTTTAATATTGTTTAGACATATTTGTATCTTTCCAAAAGAGTATAATAAAGTAACAACAAAAGAGCGGTTTCATCGGGATCTGATAGGCCAATGTACAAATGAGTGAAACTTTTAGCTGTGACAGCAAGCGAGGTTCCCTGCGAAGAGATCAAAAGGTCGTCTCCCAGCGTTGGCTATATACCACGGGCTACATGTACACTGTATTAACAAATCTAAAATAATAAAATTCTTCTTTTTGCATTAAAATCAAAACATTGAAGAAAATCAGAAGCGAACACGGGTAAAACGAGATGAATTAAAATTCGCTATCTCTTTATTGTCGGTTCTTTGTTTACGCTATGCGGGAGCTGGTAAACTGTAACAGTTATCAGGTTACTTGGATGATTGTGTGTCGTAAACTGTATTCATGTTAGGTCGCTTATTCAGGGCTGCTCTACTATCCCAGAGAGATCAAACGGAGGTACTACAATGTATTCCATCGAATTGCAGTAATAACAGATGCTGTACGCTTCAGCGTAGTTTGCGCTCGCACAATAGTATTTGGTATTAAACTGTAGTTTTCATCACAATCGTCTGACGATTCACTGTCACTATTGCGATTAAAATCAGTCCAAACATTCAATAACCCTCTTTCTTCCGTTCTAAGGATACTTTGCCTGCTCACTCCGATACTTTCCTCGTGATTGGAAGGTTCTGACGGCCATTCCCGATGATATGAACTTTTGTCTGATGCAGCCAGGCTACAACGTGTTTCTTCTGTCATGCTTTTCTTGTCTTCTGAGTTTTCCTCTTTTTTTGCTTTTTGGAGTTAGCCCACGGACATTTCCGCGGCCTGTGGGTTTCCATAGCAAAGTAATAGCTTAGAAAACCGGGCTCTAACGACAAAAATATGACATAAACGGGCATAGAACGCTTCGGGAAACGCTAAATATGGAGGCTCTCCCATAACCAATCTTTCCCGCGAAAATCGTTCTGAATGGCTGCACTAGCATCAATTAGCTGTCAATCAAAAATAAACTTTCACTTCCGATGGAAAACGGTCATCCCATTTTCTCGGCGTATATTTACTCTTTTTTCAAATTTCTTTTTCGGAATTAAAAGATTCCAAGGAAACGTTTATTTTTATGGAAAAAAAATAACATCGTAAATTTCCCATTTTTATCGTACACGGTACTGAACCTTAACTATTGATCCCAGACGTCCTTTCAAATAGCCTCCCACGCAGTCGTTTTTAGGGGAGTCGTATTACTCCCACGCAGTCGTTTTTAGGGGAGTCGTATTACCCTATGAGGGTAATACGACTCCCCTAAAAACGACTGCGTGGGAGGCTACCTTTCAAATGGCTTGAATTTTGCGTCGCTTCACGGACCGTTGATTTCACTCCGCGGTTTGAAAAACAGTAAGCTTAATCATGTGACCATAAGTTTGTTTACCGCAAGCTGACCACAAAACCTGTAACGTTGAACATGGAAACAAATGAACTTCAACCCGCAATCATCACATGTCATAAAATAATGTCGTCTCCTGAATTAAAATATCGTCTTATACTAGTTATAAACATTATCTTAAGGGAAAATTCGGGAAAAGTGTTATCTGAGGACATGAAATGCGACGGCTAGTAAAAATTCATTCAGCGAAAGTTCAAATTTAGTTCTTGCGGTGAACAAACTTGTGATCACGCAATCATTTTTTTCAAACCGCGGAGTGAAACCAACGGTCCGTGAAGCGACACAAAATTCAAGCCATTTGAAAAGACGTCTGGGATCAATATTAAACCAAAGTCTAGGAATGTATATCAGCTTAATTAATTGAAGACGTGAAAGAATTTACTTCAAGAAGTAGCGTTTCTATATCTGGAGTCTCATCGACGCAATTTAGGGCCATTATAAGCTTTTTTCTCTTGCTGTATTCCAAACGAACTACAAACGACAGAATATGGATGTCAGCAAACACATTTTATAAAATAACACATTTATTTTAACGCTGGTTGATTTGAAATCAACCCAACGCTGATTCCAACGCTGGTTGATTTGAAACCAGCGTTAGCATGGCCTCCCTCCCTGGTGAAAATCTTTGAAGGATCTTCAAGGATCCTTAAAGATCTCCATGAGGACCTTTGAGGATCCTACTGAGGATCCTGACAAAGATCTTTACAAAATCTTCAAGGATCTTCAAGGATCTTCAAAATTCTTGCCAAGATCTTCAAGGATCTTCAAAGTTCTTGCCAAGATCTTCAAGGATCTTTTATTTTCTTGCCAAGATCCTCAAGGATCTACAAAGATCTTTCAATTTCTTGCCAAGATCTTCAAGGATCTACAAAGATCTTCAAAATTCTTGCCAAGATCTACAAGGATATTCAAAGTTCTTGCAAAGATCTTCAAGGATCTTTAAAATTCTTGTCAAGATCTTTAAGAATTGTCAAAATTCCTCTCAAGATCTTCAAAGTTCTTGCCAAGATCTTCAAAGTTCTTGTCAAGATCTTCGATGTTCTTGCCAAAATCTTTAAGGATCTTCAAAATTCTTGTCAAGATCTTTGATGTTCTTGCCAAGATTTTTAAGGATCTTCAAAATTCTTGTCAAGATTTTCAAAATTCTTGTCAAGATATTCAGTGTTCTTGCCAAGATCTTTAAGGATCTCCAAAATTCTTCCCAATATCTCTTTTGAACTTCAAAATTCTTCCCATTATCTTCACATTTCTCCACAATTCTTGCTAGGATCTTCAAGGATCTTCAAAAGGTCATCAAGTTCTTGCAAGATTAGAAAAGATCTTCAAAAATCTCCCAAAGATCTTTTTGGTTCTTTCAAGTTCCACAACAATCTTTGAGGACCATTAAGGATGTTGCAAGCTCTTAGCAAACATAAGGATGTAATGTACATCAAACAACAAACAAACTTAAAGTTGATTAAGTATTTATTGCAAAAATTGTAAGGATTCTTCACAAGTTTTCTTTTAGGCCACCAAATTCAACATTGTTTTGATTAAATGAAAATTTTATTATGAAACCTTAAAACACTTTCTTGTGAATATATTTAGAGCATTACAGTCGAAATACTCAGCACATTCCACTTATTATTTGGGAATGACTTTCATTAATTGGGGATGGATTGCATTATTGGAATCAAGATTCTACTTTCAAATTGAATATTGTAAGGTTCCAACGGTAGCCTTGTTCCAGATAAGGAATCCTGATTTGTTTATTATTGACATCTGGCGAATGTTCACGTGCAAGTAGCAGACTGTTGGCGGCTTCATGCGTCTGGCCTGATTTGTGTTCGCTCAACAAAATATTAATTGCAGGCACATTTCCATGTAAAAAAGCAGTCTGTTGTTGTAAAACTGTAAAGAATAATATCTTAAAAACAAGTGTGCTGTAAATGCACACAAATGTTCCTGAAAATTGAGAAAAATTCCCTGTAATGTCAAACCGACTGAGACCAACAGCCGCCAACGGTTTCATACTTCGCGTGTGAACTTTTGGCTTTTGTTAGTAAAAATCCAGTCAACATTCGTTACTTCGCATGAGTCTACCGTTGGAACATTTCAATCTTCAATTTAAAAATAGAATTTTGATTCCAAAAGTGCAATCCGTTCCCGATTAATGAAAATCGTTCCTAAATAATGAGCGGAATGCGCTGAGTATTTTGACTGTAATTTACCACAATTTCAGCACTCTGGAAACTAGCTTGGAGACTATATCAAGTACTGACACAGTGCAGTTGTGATTAAAATAACATCTCTATAAAGTTCACAAGAGTTTTTATAAAATTATGACATATTAAATACCATATTTTTCAGACCTATGTACATGACCTATGTATTGTCCTCTGAATTTCACATCACATAAAAGTTAATTCAACATTGGGAAAATTACAATAATATTATTATTCTGAATTGCTACACCTAGAACTACTTTTACATAAACCTTCATCAGTATACACAGCGTGAATCAGACAACATTGTCTTGATTGTCTTTTTTCTCAAAATATTTTGCTGTGTTCATTTAGAGTGGATTTATAGCGATAACTTACAATACATTTACAATTGTACTGTGTCCTGGTAGTTTGAGTAGGTATGATTCACAGAAAGGGAAATCAGTAAACTGGACTCAGCTATGTTCATTAAAAGTGACTTAGCTTTAATACTGAGCGCAGAGCAGGCTACTCCTGACTTGACACTGCAGTGCTAAGCAGCTGATCATGAATTGAATGTATTCCTAGTAGAGCAAAACAGAACAAATTGGTCATTGTGTGGTTAAAATCATTTCTGAATTATTTTGTATTCAGTTAACAGTTCCGTTCTTTCAATTCTCTAGAAGATGATCTCTATTATTGCTTTCAAATCAAGACATTGTAAACTCAAGGCAGATCAGTTACCTTGTGCTAGTGCATGTCCTTTTAACTACAGTGATGGAAACACTCTACAGTGAAAAAGCACTGGAGAACATTGTATTGGATGTTTCATTTTAACTTTTCTATAAACTGCACAATTATGCCATAACTGCTTCTTTAGTTAAATAAACTCGCAATTCAGCCTGCCTCAAGTGTAACTAGTTATATGTAAATATATAAGCCTATAGCTTATAATTATATAGGTTCGAATGGATGCAGATATAAGAAGACAGGAAAGAACATGATCTTCTTAGAATCGTTAATTTTGAAGCCAATCTTTCATTACAAATCATTTTCTTTTGAACTAACCTCCTTCTTAAGAGTAGATATCCAATTTTTGCTGCCTTGAGGCATCATTTAAGCTTGAAATAATAGGAAATCCAAGGAAACATATGTTGCCCATTTAAAACGAACTCGAAATTGATGAATTCAACTGTTTTCTCTGAGCCCGCAATGATGAGGCTGCTGACCAAAAGGGGCTCATTCATTACCAGTCTCTCCGAGATTCCAAAATGGCGGCTGCTCCTGGCTCCGTTTTTCTTGCTCACTTTAAGGATGGCATTCTGCTAAGAAGTCACTCCTGAATCGTTTTTTGGGACCTATGGAGACTTAGAACAAATTTACCCCTACAGAGGTTCAAAAACTAAGGATTTTCATCGTTAAATTGCTGAAACTGACTGCATGAATATTAAGACAAAATAATTAAGCTTAAGCAACTACTGCTGAACAGTTCAAATATGATCATGTAAATTAACAAGGTAAAGTAAAACTGATTATTTTTCGACAAATAAATTTTTCTGATTTATGGTTTATTCTTGCACAGACTAAGCATAACATTCCAAGCAGAAATTAAGACTTATGCTAATCTGAAAGTCTGAAAATTGTGTTGGATACATGTACTTTGTAGTGATAGCAGTTTTGTTTTTTGATCACACAGCAGATCAGACATTAGAATAATACACACCGCCTTGCAAGATCCTCATTATTTCAGTTCTTTCAAAGAGGATATTGAAGGAACCCAGCAAAGATCTTAGGAAAATCCTTGCAATGATGTTTGTAAGGATCCTCATCAAATCTTTGAAGATTCTGTCAACTGTGTCAAATTTTTCAAAGATCTTGTGAAGGAACCTTGTATGATCCCCAGATCAAAGCAAAAACTTTAACAGAATACTTTCAAGATCTTTGAAATCCTTGAGGATCTTGCAGGATACTTGCTAAGATCTTGTAAAGACGTCAATAATTATTGGCATAAAATTACAGATTCCTTGCAAGATCCTGATCAAATCCTTACGGATCCTTTCTAAGATCTTTATGCATCTTGTTAGGTCTTCGAAAGAACTTCATTAAATCCTTGAGGATCTTGAAGAAACCTTGCACAAATCTTGTAAAGATCTTGACAAGGATCCTTGGGAGATCCTGACCAAATCCTTAAGGATCTTAGCAAAGATCTTAACAAGATCCTTAAATGGATCTTTTTAAGATCTTTGAAAGATCCTCATTAAATCCTTGAGGATCTCCAAGGATCCTTGCACAGATCTTGCAAAGATCTTGACAAGGATCCTTGTAAGATCCTGACCAAATCCTTGAGGATCCTGGCTAACATCTTAACAAGATCCTTGAAAGGATCCTTTTAAGATCTTTGAAAGATCCTTGTTTAGTCCTTGAGGATCTTGAAGGATCCTTGCAAAGACCTTGTGAAGATCTTGACAAGGATCCTAAAAAGATCCTGACCAAATCCTTAAGGATCCTGGCTAAGATCTTTAAAAGATCCTTGAAAGGATTCTTTTAAGATCTTTGAAAGATCCTTGTTTAGTCCTTGAGGATCTTGAAGGATCCTTGCAAAGATCTTTGCTAGGATCTTTATTAGGATCTTTGTAGGATCCTTGGAAGATCTTGGTCAAATCCTTGAGGATCTTAACAAATGATTTTGCATATAAAGATCTTTGAAGATCTTTCAAAGATCCTTTAAGGATCTTTTAAAGATCCTTGTCTTTAAGGATCTTTGGCAGGTCTTTGGCAATCCTTAAAGATCCTTGAAGATCCTGTGAGGTTTTTCACCAGGGCTGATCCAAGAAACAAAAACGTAACCTAAATTTAAAAGAAAAAAAAAAGATTTGTATGATCACTAACAACACTGAGTTAAAAATTCGCAAATTATAATCACATAATTCCACAATTTAATTCAAAATTTGGAACTTTGTCCTCCAGTTTCACCAAATTTGGAACCACGAAAACAATTCTATGCATAATGAAGTTCTCGTCAGATCAAGTTTTGAAAATACAAAGAGATATCCTAAACTTTTCTTTGGTCAGTTCCATTCTAACAAGCAATGCTATTGACTATGCTAGTTTGCAGTCACAGTTTAATTCGCCCAATGGAATGATCTCTTTTATTTCTGTTTTTGTTGTCAAGCCAGTTGGAAAAGTTAGATCAAATTCAGATTCTCATGAATTAGGCCAAGCCAATTACTCGGCACTGAGACAAATTATTGCGTACTTTTAAAGCAGTTAGTTCTCAAATGATTTTACATCTCCGTACTTTCATAGTACAAAACATTATTCATTGAGTTAAAATCTTATATACTTAACATACTGAATAAAACGAAATCTACACGTACAACACACGCAGTTCGAAATAGGATTGAATATTAATGACAGTAATATAACTGGATAGCCTTTACGTCGAATTTTTCAAAATGTTAATTTATTTTTTGGTTAAGTCGACTTAGTGTAGGTCACCCAAATAATATCGGCCTCAAAATTTTTGTCCAACGTGAAAACTTACAGGCTGACACTGTAAACAGTGCGAATCGTTTGTTTGCTTTGGTGATTTTGTCACTAGCACATACAAACTTGTATTCAATTTGGATAATCCTTGAGTCGATAATATGTTGGAAAAATAAAATAAAATGTTGGAAAGCAGTTATTCGGTAGACAAGACAAATTGAAACTGATTGCTCAATTATGTAACCTACCTTACGGCCACGTTATTTATCCCACCATCTTGTCATTACAGCCTCTTTATTTTAGCCCGTAATAAAGGGTTGAGATCTTGTCGTCGTTTTCTCGAGGGGAAAAAGCAACCTTCCATCCAGTTATCCCTATAACATGGCAACATTTTCTTGGCAGTTGGTGGACAGATCGAGTTTCGATGTACCACTGTATAAATTCGTCATCGCTGATTTGTGTTGGCACAAAATCCTATGGATCCCGCCTGTTCCTGAGTTCCCAGGGATGCGCCAGGAATGGATTTGATGGCGCTCTGATCCGCCTGGCCAAATGCGACTTCAATCAACTAAGAGGACAGGAAGGATCAAAGCGGGAAATCGAATTTTCTTCTTCGCCTTCCTGTTACGTATATTTCCTCAAAAGAAACGAGTCTTATTTACACTTAATCAAGTGGTTAAGCCCACGGTATTTATAGGGCTGTTACTGAGCAAAAAACACGTCAAGTGACGTAAGAACTTTCGAACATCGTTCCCAGGGCCCTCTTTTCTTTTTTGGAAGAGAGGAGTATGAATGAGAGTCCGAGATCCCTTGGTCTTTGCCAAGATCCTGACGAGCAAGGATCGCGGACTTTGGGACAGGAAAGGATTGAATCATGTTCGTTCAAGCACGAGAAAAACTCATTACCAGAGTCTAAGAGGAAATGTTCGGATGTTTCCTCTTTTTTCAGACAGAACGCAAATTTTTCAACCTAAATTATGACATGCAACACTTAAAAACTCAAAAATTTTGTTTTGTGAACAAGTTTATATACATAAATAATAAATTGAGTTGAATTGTTCAAATAGAAAAATAAAAGAGAAGAGAAAAAGAAGAGGAAAGAAAAGAGAACCAAAGAAAAAAATCAACAGCCGGATCAGTGTCAAATTTCCACTCTAGCCATGAAATACAATTCTGCAATTGCCACAATGAACGCCAGCAAAACACCTATAATCACTCTCTGAAATACAAACAAGGAAAACGAAAATTATAATGTTATCTGTAGTCACCGATTTACCCCACTTTCTTCTTTCTGTGAAAGCCTGACCCATTCAATGTGTTTCTAACCTTTGATGCCGTGGATAGAATCCTACTTCTTTTTTTAAGTAGTCTTAAAGAAACTTATTTGGGTATAGTTATTTCAGCAGACACAAAATGTCCCAGTTACAAAGTCTTAAGGTCATTCCCCGAAATAAAATTTAACATACGATTTCTGTCAAACTTTCACAAGTTGTTATCTATCGTGCAGTGTTTTGAAATATAAAATAAAAAGAATAGGTCCCCATGTCCGTTTACGATATATCATCGTCTCAAGTTACCCCATAATTCCTTGGAATTTCGCCTAACGAACACGTTTATTTGATCAGTTTACGTAACTTTCCGTAGGAATAGGAAGCACATAATCAAAGCAAATCTTGAAACAATGTACTAGATGTAAAATATCGATAACAAGGAACAATTTACTAGAAGTTTTATGGCAGATGCTAGAAGCATCAGACGAAATTGACTTAAAATCTTCCTTACGTGCGTGTTCTCGAGGTCGTGATTTTATCTCCGTGAGTAACGCGTTTCTAGTAATAATTTTTTTTCGAACATATGTTTTTTTGTAACTCTTTGAACAAAAAGAGGATGAATGGTAGGTCAAAAAAATTTGGAAAAAAAGAAAGGTCCCCATGCTTATTTAAGAGTAAATAACTATTCTTTTCTCTGGTGAGCTTAGCCTCATAGGAAAACCTATTACTCCCTAGACGTGCGCGCGCTGTGAGCGCGCGCTAATGACGCAACAAATCGTGCGCAGTAAGGATGCGTAATGCGATACAGGGGAATGACTTTGAATATTGCATTGTGATCAGAATTGTAATCAGAAATTGAAGACACCGCAGGGGGGGGGGGGGGGGGTTACCCTTTGAGTAGTGTATTTGAGCAAACAAAACTGAAACAACGTCAAAGTAAAGAGGATTAGTCGATAGTCGATTAGTCGAGGATTAGTCGAGGGAAAGAAGAAGCTGAAAATAACTATAATTGGTGAGAATCAAGCTAAAATAATTGAGGAAGACTGTAGTCATGCACACGTCTGTGTTACATACCGTAGCTAAAGAAGGAAAAGCATATTGAGATGCAATGAACCCAAATGCAAATGTTGCTGCTATTGACAAAAGGAAATTAATTACGGTGGCCAGTTGTTTGCTACCAGAACGAACTGAAAAACAAAACACAGTGGTTCCCTATTAATAGACTTAATACAAGCAACAACGGACTATAACAATTTTATTGCATGAACTGGATGGTCAGATTAATGGAGTTTTCAGTAAGAAAATGACTACATAATTGAACCTTTAAGGGCTAAGAAAAAGTAGTTGTGATAATGAGGTGCTCGAAAGGTGGTGTTCCATCCCAAAGCTCAAACCCTTACCCAAACATGGCAGCCCTTTCATATAACTAGAGAAAAAATTGCACCCCTTTCAATCATTGTAATCATTTTCCATGATTGGTACATTTTACCCAGGCTTTCAGTCATTCAGGTTCAGTTACTCAAAGGCACCAAGCTTTCATGTGTTTTGCATTGTTATTATTAGACAGAATTTGCCATCCTACAACTGTACATGTATATACTAAAATGATAATTTTCCCACCCTTTCTGCAAGCGTAAAAAAGGTACCCTTTTGGGCGTAGCCTCCCTTGTTGCCCACTATAGGAATCCCCCCCCCCCCGATCCATTGTATGCAAATTATAAACATAAAGGGGCTACTTCACAGGGATTTCCATGTTTTTGGGTGAAAATGTGCTGAAATCCAAATTAATACCTTTTCTCATACACAAAATGCTCCTAAAACATCAAGAGAAAGCACAGGGTGCAGAGGAGTCATAATTTATTTGACTGTAGTGCTGCCGAAATTCATCGGGCTAATTGATCTTGTTGATTCAAAACAATGAATATGACTGAATAAAGTGTCATGCTATCTTGTTACGCATCTGGTGAAATTCTATCCGCAAGACGAAAGGCCAACAACGGTCGCCCAAAGAATGACGTCTCCAGAAAGTTGATTTGCCCACAGTAATTGCTGTATGTAGGTTTCGTCTTGCAGAGAGAATTTCAGCAGATGCATAACAAGATAGCATGACACTTTGTTTAGTCATGTTCATTGTTTTGAATCAATTTGCCCGATGAATTTAGCCAGCATTACGGTCAAATATGACTCCTCTGCGCCCTGTGGAGAAAGAAATGAAATGATTTTCTTAAAGGGAGAACAAAGCATACTCAGTTTCTGGCAATTTTGCAAGAAACAAGGGAGAATGTTGAAAACATTAATTACTCCTTATGCCTTCAAGATGCAATTCATTTAAATCCTAGCCATCTGCTGCCAAACACTCTCAATGGAAGTTTCAGAAAACTGGTAGAGTAATATTAAACAAAACTGAACTATTATTGTTGGGTTCCCTCTGATTGCTGCATGTCTTTTAGCTTTTAAAAATAATTCTAAAAATAGCTGACACAGTGTCTTCAAGTCTAAATATTGTTTGTAAAATAATAAGTACCGGTAATTAAATAAAAAAGAATATGAGACATGTACATGTTTACAGTTTTTCATAAAAAGTTTCTTGAATAGATTACATGTATTTACCTTCCTGCCCCAGTTGCATTCCATCACTTTGATTCCACTGCAAGCAAAAACAAAGGAAATTTTATAAAACTACATGTAAATATGCATTATTAACCAAATAATATCATTAAAATGCACTTTATTTTAACCTTTCTATCCACATTTGAAACCATCCTGTCATACTCTGCCTTGTCTTGTTCTGCTTTCAGCTTTTTCAGGCGAGCTATTAGCTCTGGACTCTGTGTAAAACACAAAATAAATGCATTTATTTAATGTCACTGGTAAATTTTCCGGTAATGCTTGACCACTCTTGCAAGCAACTCAAACCAAACGATAAAAGTAATTCAGTATAGATATCTATTAACGAGAAAGGACAACACCAACAGATTCCCTTGCACCCAGTGGCCCATGTGTGAGTGTCCAGTCAAGAATAATGCTCTTTATCCTGATTTTACATGGACTCACAACAATTATCAAGATGTGCTCCAGGCAAATGAATGGCTAGCATTACCACTGAATTTTAGTATGTTTAATCACATGCAAGAAGCTTATTAGATTCAGTCTTAAATTCAATTTGATGACAAGGTAGAATAGAAAAGAACAGGACAGAATAGAATAGAATAGAATAGAATAGAACAGAACAGAATAGAATAGAATAGAATAGAATAGAATAGAATAGAATAGAATAGAATAGAATAGAATAGAATAGAATAGAATGGAATGGAATGAAATGGAATGAAATGGAATGGAATGGAAAGGAATAAAAAGACGTACAGCACCAAGTGCTGCAGATAATAAAATAATAGACATTTGATACTGTCCTTCAGTACAATGTAGCAGCTTTGTGTAATGGTTCACCTTTGTGTAACCATGGTTCAATAGTGCTCACTTGAACCGAACTTAAAGATTGTTACGTAAACTCACGTAATAATATTTAATTTACTCGACATTATTTACCTTTTCTGGTAATCTTAAAGGCTCAACATAAACTTCACTTCCTGTCAGTAGCTCATGTAAATACAGCTTTGAACTTAAGTCTAAAAAAGTTGGAATATAAAAAAGTAACCAATTTTTAAATCATTAAAAATATGTATTACCAGTAACCCAACAATAACTATTAAATATTATTTTATTAAATATCCAGTAGGATGCTGAGAAAATTGACCATGTAGCTTATTCTTGATTTGTTACCTAAGTTGATAGAAGTGAGTTGGAGAGAGGGACTTGATGGACAATGCTTTATAATGAAGACCCGAATATATCGCTATATCAAAGAATATTTTTTCAGCCCTGGCTGAAGAGACCCCTGCTTGTAGAGTACATTAGACTAAAACTGGACCCAAAAGAAGTTCAACGGCCCAAAACGTAACCTAAAAATGCCATTTTTACTGTATTACAAAAAAAAAAAAAAACTAAGAGAGTCCAAGAGAGTTTGTGCTTCCACCTTTAGTGACGGGTAACACTATTGATATTTATTTAAGGATACAGTCGTGTAAATAATTCTATTTTGTAAACTTGTATTATTGTATTACTTGTAATCACTAATTATTGTATTACTTGTACTAAACTAGTATTACTGTATCACTTGTAATAAACTTGTATTATTGTATTACTTGTAATAAACTTGTATTATTGTATTACTTGTAATAAACTTGTATATTGTTATCACTTGTAATAAACTTGTATTATTGTATTACTTGTAATTATTTTTATTATTGTATCACTTGTAATACTTGTATTATTGTATTACTTGTAATACTTGTATTATTGTATTACTTCTAATAAAATTGTATTATTTATTGTCCTGTTTATTTAAACTCTGAGTATAGTGCAAACTGTCTTAGCAATACATCATTACAGCAATGTTTTGAGCATTAAAACGGGTTTCGTTTGTAACGAACCCGTTATGAGAAAACATTTTCCCAGTCCCTTGGCACTTCATTATAAGCTTATCGGGTTTTCCCTGACACTACATTACAAGGTTACCTGCTGTCTCTTTCTCTCGCAGACATTCCCAAAGTTGTTTCACTAACTTGAACGGGATCGTGACTTTATTCTCCACAGAGTCTGATCGTTTTTCACTCGAACATTCTTCTGTATACTTTGATAATTGTTCTGCTAGATCGTCTGAAATGTGTTCACATTTTGTAGCTTCTACAATGGCATTTTGGATACGCTTCGTTAGAACGACATCAACCGCCATCTTGTTTCTTGTTTTTGGCATACATGACGTACCTACCTTTCTCTTATAGTTGACCGCTCTGAGAGCTGACAGTCGGCTCAGGAATTCACCGAAAAGCCGGAAGTGCTGTACGGTGGACAGAAAATCTTTCGAACTTCTTTCTTTAACCTTTCCCTTAAGCTAACAGGCCAATGGAGTCAGTTTCGAGAATCTGCTTGATTGAACTTGCTTTTGATCTGTGCGCTGATTGGAAAAAACTCGGTTATGTTTTTTGTCTTTCAAATGAAGTTGACAGAATCAGCCAGGATTACAGGAAGAATGTCTTCGAACAGGCATACAGAATACTTCTAGCTTGGAAGCAAAAGAATGGATCCAAGGCAACATATCAAGCGTTGGGTGAAGCCCTGAGAAGGAGGACATTGACACGCACCGATTTAGCTGAAAAGTATTGTGAAGGAGGGTATCAAGGCTCTTTAAAGACAGGTACAGTAGAGGAAAACTCGTTGTGCCTAGACTACGAGCAGTCTCTCTTTCCGCTCAAGTATAGTCGAGGGAAACGAACAAGCGAGCGAGCGCAAATTGTTACGTGACGTGCGCGAAAATTGCCTGCCGCGTCGATACGTGAGTGTAGGGCTACACTCCGGCTTGACACGCGCGTCACGTAACAATGCGGCAGGCGATTTTCGCGCACGCTCGCTTGTTCGTTTCCCCCGACTATCCTTGAGCGGGGAGAGAGACTGCTCGTAGTCTACGTTGTGCCATACTAAGTGAACTTCCCCTTAGTGTCGTCAAATAAGTTCTGCAATTTCACAGCTTTCTATGAATTGTATGATATCTCAATAAGACCCATCACTATTAAGTCCCTCCCCCCCTGGGGGATGTCATATTGGGTGCAGGAGCCCATCTGTCGTGGGTGGGTCTCAAGCTAAGGGGGGATGGGGGTTGATTTAAGGAAAAGGGTGGGCTAATGCCAGGAAGGTCTATTTTTGCTAACCTTGAGTTTCGGGAGGTTCTTGCAGCAGGTTGGTGATGGCGTTCTATATGAAGTTGAACCAGTTCTGAAGCCTTATATATTACCCCAACTCCCGCACAAACCACTCCATCTCCCTCAAAGTTGCATATCCTTACAGATAGGTTACATTTGTGAGAGAATCTCCTTGTAGGGAGGATAATGTGACAAAATAAGTCATGATACTGGTACTAGTGGGGTACCCAGAGAAGAGGGAGTGAGGGGAGGGGGGTTGTGTTGTTGTGGTTTCCTTTATTTTCTGAATCCCCTGTTTTATTTTATAATTGGAGCATTTTATTTTTGCTTTAAATGCTTAGACATTTGCCTGCAAGGACAACTTAAGAGGGGGAAAGTATCAGAGAGTGATGTGGTTGCCATGGCAAATGATCTTGGAAAAGAATGGATGTGGGTCGGTCGCCTGCTTGGGCTTGAGGACACTGCACTGGATGACATCAAAGAATCGCATGACAAGCTGTACGAGTGCTCTTATGAAATGTTGGTTTCGTGGACCCAGAAGAATTCAGCCCAGGCAACCTATCATTGGCTTGCACAGGCATTACTCCATAGAGCAGTAGGCATGCGTGAGATAGCTGAAATGTACTGCATTGAGCACCTGAAATCACAGAGTGGTATGTTTATTTGTTGTTGTGATATCCACTGCCATTTGGAAAGTCAGATCACCTTACTTACAATTATTGCAACATTTGCATCAACATCAAAAAGAAAGAATAAACCATGGCTGGGGATTTGAATGAGGGAGAGGATGATAAGGGAAGCAGAAATGTTGCTACCTGGCATTCCTGCCCATTCATTAAATTGCAATTATTTTCTTTATTTTCTGCTAGCTTGATAAGTAAAGTAAGTATATAAGGTTGTTGTTGTTGTTGTTGTTGTTGACATATCCAATTTTTGAAAGAAATGTCCCTGGACAAAAGCCACTAGCTAATATTGATTCTATAGAACTCCATTTTAAATGTTGAAATGAAATTAAACATCTGCCACCAAAATAATGGTAAAGTCACATACGAGCCAAGGAGGCCCACACGGCCGGAGCTTATCCCGGTTTCTGTAGCATGAAGCAACTGAGAGTATTGCTACTCCCCCCTGGACGGGATGCTAGTCCATCGTAGGGTTACCCCCAGCAGTGTACATGTCGCCGGTACCCATTTTGACACCTGGGTGGAGAGAGACAATGTGGGGTAAAGTTTCTTGTCAAAGGAAACAACACCATGGGAGGGACTGGGCATCAAACCACTGACCTTTAGATCTGAAGCCAACACACTAACCACTACACTACCGCCCCCCCCCCCTTCCCTCACCAAAATAATGGCATTTGATTATTTATCCATTTTTCTTGTAACACATCCCACGCGCCTACTATACTTGTACTCACCACCGGACCCAACCAATTATCCTCAAATGTTAGGGGTAGGTTGTTTTAGTAAATAAAATAATTTAAATAACGAATAAATCAATCAATGAACACATACATAAATAAATGTGTAGTCATTACAAGATAGGTGTTTTCCTGATCAGCTGTTCCTGTTATAGCTTCCTATGTCCCTCCAGAAGAGATTCGGTCATTGAATGCAAAAATGGAGCAGTTACAAGTTCACTTGCCAAAGGAGTCAGTGGTTGCTGTTGCTAGTAATTCCACTGGGAATGCAGAAGTCGAGATAGTGAACAAGAGCAGAATGGAAAGTGGAGCAGAAAACAAAACAGGGGCGGGTTTATCAGGTTTGTTAGGTTCTTTGCTTTGTACCTTAATTCTGCTTCATTAAATAATAACTTTGTGCCCTTCATCAAAGAGCCAGGGACAGTATAAATTGCACCTGCGGAAGTTTGTGAGGGATAAATTCAAGATCTAGCAACTCTTTTGTTTTCTTGTTAGCGCAAGCTGTTGTTTCCGTGTTTTCTGTTGTTCTCAGTTTTCACTCTCTCTCCTCTCCTCCACAGAGGCCTCCTACAATCACGCCTTGACCGCATGCTTAGGAAAAAGTGCGCAGAGACTGGGTAGAAGGGGAAAATAAAGCGCGCGGGAAACTCTGGGAAGGGAAAAGAGTTCCTCGCGTTCCTCGCGTTCCTCCCGTTCACTGTGCCCCAGTTTTCTCTTCCCCTGTTGTTTAATAATAGGAGCCTCTGCGGAGGATAGAGGCCCCAGGGAGTAATCGTGTCTGTTCTCTTTACAGTAGAGCTAGTTATAAGTGAGTACAATAAGCTTACCGAAATTTCTACAGTAACGTTTCAGAATTTAAATCTTCAGAGAACTGTTTCACTGCAATGTTCCGATTAGGCGAAGAGGGCATTAGCGATCAGCAGCTATCGTTTCAGTGAATCGTTTAGTCGTAACGATCACTCAGTCGCTGGGAACGGGAACCATGCGACTTCGCGCGACCGCTTGAGATCGCTAGCGACCATATGGAAACCAGCCTTTACGAAAGTTTGAGGTGACAATTTCCTTATCAAACTCTCGGCAGAACTTAAAAGTCCCTACAAATTTACATTTCCCGCTTTCCTTTAATTGCTTTCCGGTAATTGCTCTTTTTGTGGTGTTGAACTCGAAACACTCACTCATCTCTTTTGGGATTGCGACAAAACAGAGCTTTTTTGGTCTAAGGTTGTGGCTTGGCTGAAAGAATGTAAAGTTGTTCAAGAGTCTTGCATCCTAGAAATAACGACGGCTCTGGGCCTCAGCGGGCCGGATACATCGAACATTAAGCTACAAATTGGCTATTGTCTCCTGCAAGCAAGGTTCTTTGTATGGTGTTGCAAGGTAAAGGGGAAAATTGTGAGTTGGATCAATTTTAAGCGAATTCGCAAAAGAAACTTTGAAATAGAAACAGCAGGCCACCCAAATAAATTGGAATTGAAAAACTGATGGACCTTTTGTCCCCCTTCCTGTAGGCACTTTTTGTTTACTTTTTTCTACACGAACGTGACCCCAAGCTCTCTCGCTTTAAACAAGAAAAGAGGGCAATATATACAGTGTATAACGGCAAACATGACGTCTTGCCCCCCTTTTTCTCTTTCCTAAATTCTTTTTTTCCCTACAACCTATTTCCTTCTAGTTTTTGCTTTTTGTATTTGTTGTATATTTGTGTATTTAGGTAAGGTAAGGTAAGGTAAGGTAAGGTACCTTTATTTAAACACGGTATTTCCTTCAGGTATACATTTACATTAAAGTATAGAAAAGACTAACTTCCTAACTAATCTGAAAACTAAGATAAGAGAAACTAAAATAATAAAGATGAAAAGAAAACACCTGCTTTTCAAGGAGGCCGTGTGTAAAAACAGAATATCGCTAATTAAATTATTTGTCAATCGAAATATATGCATCATTATTGCTTTACTAACTGCGCGCTGATGGACAAGTTTCGACCACTTTAAATTTTGAAATAATTCCGGCACTGGTACTGCAGTCATAATTAGAGAAAGTCAGAACGCGAGCGGCGCGATTCTGCAATTTTTGCAATTTAGAAGATAGGTTCTTAGAACAGTTTCCCCATACTACATTACAGTAATCAAAGTGTGGCTGTACCAGTGAATTATATAGGTTAAGTAGAATCTCAAAAGGGAGAAAATACCTAATACGCTTAATCGCACTTATGCCAGAAGCAATCTTCTTAGAGATTTCGTTAATATGACACTCCCAAGAAAGATTTCCATCGATGTGAACACCTAAGGATTTTGAAGTCGAAACGTGTTTAATCGGAAACTTGTTAATTTCAATTATTTAAGTGAAAAGATATATTTGTAAAAATTTGTAAAGCCTTGTTGTGAAATGGAATAAAACATCTCATTAAAAAAATTACATTTATTAATGACGACGGCAGGAGTCGTCAAAACGTCGTGTTACTACTCAGATATCCCTTATTCATCTAAATCTTCTGCGGTCAAAATACTTGGTCTTTTTTTAATTAACAGATTATCTTAAGAGAACATTATTCGTTATAATTTTTAAATCAACATTAAATATCTGAATTGATTATTGTAAGACCGCTTTCTGATCATAAAAGTTTCCGAAGCGATCTGTTGGGTGCCCTTGATCAGGGTTCGGACAATTTGTGAGACAACTTTGTTAACACTTGCTCAGGAATCTGTTGTGTACAAAGAAATGATGTGAGTCCTAGATGGTGAATCGAAGCAATGCCGACCTTCCGTACAACGGTCGGACGTTCAGTGGTCAGATTAACGACCGGGTTCGATTCCCGTCGGGAAATCAAACGTAACAAACAAATTATATAATTTTTCTTCTTTATTCACCCGAGCTTAAAATTTACCATCTTTCTTTATTCATCTTTTTTCTTTTGTTGGTCTCTAGGGTCAACAAACCCACCACTTGTACCAGATGACTGCATAAGAAAAAACTTTATTACCGTTCTACCTTATAAGGTGTGGAAAGAATTGATCATCAAGCTAGACCCTCCAAGGGAATTACAAATGCGAGGAGACTATAAGGATCTTGCTGCCGAGATGGGATACAACATGGAGTACATACTGTATTTTCAGTCACTGAAAAACCCAACAGAAGCTGTGCTTACGAATTGTTCAGCCACGGTGGAAGAGCTTTGTAACAAGCTGGAGGCCATTGGAAGATCCGATGCAAGGCTGATAATTGATGAATGGGTCAAGTCACAAGATTGCAAATGTACAGCGTGTCAGAGTTAATTCTTTCCTTATAAACCTGTCCTACCACCAGTCTAGTACCCAGGCGTTTCCGTCCAGCTCACTCGACTTGGTGCAGAATTTCATGACGTCACCGAATGACATATCCCGGGACGTCACTTATGGATCTTTGCGCCAAGTTTATTATTATTATTATTATTATTATTATTATTATTATTATTATTATTATTATTGTTATTATTATTATTAAATGAGCCGGAAGAGAAAGCCTTGTTACTATACGCTGTCCTTAACCTGTCCTTATTATGTAATGTTAAATCCAGTATGGTTCTAACTATAGAGCCTGAAACAAGAGAACATAATCTTGAAGGGCCAATGGATGGTAGACTCGGGTAGGATCCAGCCCAAATGGCAACCTGTACTTGATACTTCAAAAAAAAAAAAAGAATGGTAGTTCAGCTTTTGAATATTTCAAACGATTGATAAGCTTTAATTCCTGATATCTGTTATTAATTTTTATCTTCTTAGTTTCGTGGCTAAGCTGGAAACTATAGTTTACAGTTCATTACTGTACTATAGCGAACGATTTGAACATTTCAAATTAAGAACTGTCTTTTGTTTCAGATATTTCAAATCATTTGAGATGGTATTGTATCATTGTCTCGAATTGGTAACCCTGGCCTATTTATTTATTCGCGTCGGCCACGGTGTTTTATTTGTTTCTTTTTCTTTTTCTTTTCGAGTATCATCTATCCACTCAAAATTCGAAAATATCTCCAAAACTTCAGAACAAGTTTACTTACAAGTGGCCTTGAGTTAGTTTTTGGAAAGCTGTTCTCAAATTCTAACATAGCTTCCAAAGGTACCCGAACTAATTTTAAAACAATTTTGCGCGTCGCACTGGCCAAACGACCGAGCATTGTTAAGCGACATGTACATTTGTTGGCCCAACAATGTTGAAAAGATTAGCACCCCATGTCGGGGTGATGTTGGACCAATATTTAATGGTGGGTAAAGTTTTGCTTCCCATTAAATATTTCAATGATGTAATATCAACAAGCAATGATGTTTTAGTTCCGAGCCCCCAATCCGACAGTCTTCCGATCTTCCGGGAATGGCGGAGGCTTTGGAGCTTTAAACACAACAGGAGAAGACTTGGAAACACGAAGAAATTCGGAAATTATTCAGTTCAAAGTGTCAAAGAAAGGAAGGAAATAGGGCGCACTTATAAATTAAATGAGCTTAAATTCAATCAGGGAATGAACGAAGTAGTCTACAAGCACATTACAGCAGAAAACAAGGGCACGTTTTCTTGGTCTCCTCTGGAATAAGAATAGGCAGAATGGGAATGATCAGTGATATTAGAAGATGAAACAAGAATAAAACCATGGGCTGAAAACTGACTGAAAACTGACCACGGGTTTGTTTTTCTCTGGCTCGGCGAAATAATTTAAATTTGCTGCGAATGAGCTGCTGTTTTGGTTAGCCATTTTGTTATTGTCAAGTGATTGACAACTTCTTTCATTCTGCTCATTCTGTTCATTCTGCCCCAAACAGCAGAATACATGGAATGGCATAAACTACCACTCTAACGATTCCAGAATGCGAACAGCTACTAAAAAATATTCTCATTCCAGACTAGATCACAAAAAACGTACCCTAAAGCTTAGCTTTCCTTTCACATGTTCTTCATGCTCTTCACGTGAAGAGCCCCGCAAAAGGGTTCGGAAACGCGAAGAACAATGTTGATAAGATTCCTATTTTTACGATGTTGTTACGTTTAGCCGCAGTTCAACGGTCAGGTATATTGTAAATTGTAGACCACTGATCGTCTTTTACTTTGATTAATTTAGCATTTTGCTACTTATCACTTGAGTGTATTGTATATAGTATCTGCTTATCGCCAGTGTGTCCATTTCGCAGCATCTTTTTAAAGTTTTAAAACGCTTGAATATAGTGATCACACTTCTAATGCAGATCCGGGTCCAATTATCCCCTCCCGCCCTGGATATGGTACGAACGAGCTCAAGTACTTCCCCTTCACCTATCTCCCCCTAGCTGTTTTAGAAGTTGCACAAAAATGTTCTTCACCGTGATGCACACGCGCAATTGCCCACGGGCTCGTCTCAAGTCAAGGAAAAGACGGGCTTAAAGACTTCGAAATTTTAAGTGACGATAAAATCTTGGATATGTAATATTTGGATATGAATTTTTTCAGCCAGGGACCTGACTTTTCATACAAAATGGAGTGGCTAGTTAAAGCATTGGCCAAACAGAGTCGTACAAAGTTATAGCAAGTTTTGTAACTCCGTTTAGCCATAATTTGCGATTACTTGCGATGGCTTGCAATGACTTGCAATGACTTGCGTCCACTTTGATCGAGCTCAAATTTGCATACAAATGGACGCACGTTTTTCACCGTTTGGCCACCCATCGCACGTTTGCGTGCGCAAGTTCGCATTTCTAAGCTTGGGGTGACTTGTGTCTCAGTTTGGCCCAAGGGCTTTCAGCGGCAACTCTTTTAATACTGACCTTTCACCTCTTGCTCTCACGGACTTTGTATATAAAGCACGGTAATTAACAAGGCGGCTGGGTTATTTTTAAAAGAACTAATTGAAGTACTGTCCGCTTGTTAGAATCATGGCACAGCGGCTCTGATTTAGTCGTGAATTTTTTCTTTCAGTTTGCAAAGAACTAAGTTGTGCTGGCTGTTCGTTTTGCAACTTGCACGCGCAGCCAAAAATTGCATTATTCGACAAACGCCATAAGAAACTCGAATAATGCATTCTTGTCACGACGAGCAATACTGTAATATTTTTCTACCATTTGCATGCATGTTATATATTTTCTTCCTCAAACGTTTTCCACTACATAGGCCTAGCAACTAACGTCCGGCCTTTTTTCGGGATTTTTAGAGCTTCACGGGATTTTTATGGAAAACTATAAGATTTTTAGAGATTTTGGTGAATATTTTCAATTTTGTTTGTTTATTCATCACAAAAAAGCTTGAAACTTGGAAACGTTTCGTCACAAGCGATCGTGAAGGCTTTGTTTGCAGGTTATTGATGTTCCCTCACAGTATCGGTCAGTGGTTTTACCCATAATCCAGCATTCCTTGCTGTCAGTGAGTTCGAAATGACGGGCGTTGATTTGGAACTAGCCAAAGCCATAGAATTTTCACCACAGGGTCACCCGGTGTTTTTTTAGTATTATATTTTTAGAGAGTTTTTATGGGATTTTTAGAGGTGAAACCGGAGATTTTTTTAGAACATTTTTGGAGAAATTCTGGAAAGATTTTTTGGGCCTTTTTTGGAACGTGCGAGATGTCAAGTACTTTCAGTACTATGACGTCATAATTAATCTGTTATCTGTTAATCTGTTTTGCCAAACACTTTGTTGTTTTGGGAAACGTTTCGACGGAGAAAACTATTCAGCGTTTGTAGGATTATTTTCCCAAGTGAGATTTATACCAGTGAAACGCAAAGGTAGGAAAACTCAGAACTAGTTCAGGAGTATTCTTTTGAAGACAAAAATGTTAAACCAATTCGTGCTCGAGGAACTCATTTCCACAGCTCAAGGTACTTTTAAAAAAGACGTGTTAGGCTTGTTACTATTTTTAAAACCCAAATAATTTCTAGCGTCAGGAAAACCGAAGCTAGATTGCAAAATGCGCGTCGGCCCACACGTCTGTCCTCCACGGATGAACTGTTAATTAACAGTTGCAAGATCCACCATCCGAAGACAAATTACACTTGTCGAACAACCGTTACGGCGCGTTTCGTGGTCCAAAGTCACATTTGCTGATCGTGTTAGGTTAGGGATGGACGTGTAGGCTTACGATTTAGGGCTACTTAGGATCCACTACTACGGATCTCAGATCACGGTTTACGGTGAAAAGATGAATCGACAGAAAAAAAAATGGACGCCACGGGGCATTTTGGAATCGCTCCCGTTCGCGCGACCGGTCAGGAATTCTGAATTCTTTGCTTTCACTAGAGCCCAGTTTAAAGAATTCAACACCACTGGCAAAACTACTGAGCAAAACTTTGTTGCACGGAATTGAATTGGGGTAACCGAAAGAGTTCGTAATTCCGTTTAACACTGTTTAGAGTTGTTGGATCCGTGCCGAACGCGTTTGTGAATGGTACTGAACACCGGGCACTAGTGCTTTCTGCGCATAAATTTATTCATGCTTCCCCAAGTCGACCTTCGCTTTCGATTTTAATGAGAGTGATATTGTACCGCGCACAGAATTTACGGACCATTTAGTTCGCGAACTGGCGCCAAGAAACTAACATAGAGGAAAGATATTTTTTTGGAAGGCTTTTAGAAAGTCTAGCGTGAATTCGACAACCTTGGAAAAAGAGATAGAGTGGACTTTTTTTGTTGGATCAAAATTCGTTTAACGTGATGCAACAGCTGGGTCACCGAACACCAAAGAAATGTTCAGTGTTGAACGACATTGAATGGAATTGTTGAATTCGCATAATTAAGGCTATTAAAATAACTTTGCTTCGTCGCTTATTTTTGTATGCAGATTGTCAAGACTGTGCCCTACGCCGCCATGGAGTTTATGGTTAGCACGTTTAATAAAAACCTTCGCAGGTCACGGGATGAAGTAGAACGGCTTCATTACAGCGATTTAGGAAGAAAGATCCAAAAAGACAAGATATGTGTTCAGAATCATCCGGTCGCGTTCACACTGCTTGGAATCATCAGTCTTATCACTTTATCTCCTTTTCTTTTATTCACAGCTATTATCATGGCGCCTTTGTTCTTCATTCTTTGTTCAATAGTGGCGTTCATTGCGGGCGTTCTCATTCTGTGCTTTTCTGTTCTCGTTGGATTTTTTCTTAATACTTTTATATTTGTATCTGCCGTCTCTGTGGCTTGCTCCATCTTATACTGCATCGCTCACAAAGCAGTTCTATATATTAAGAAATTGTTGTCCTACTTTTCGTTCTGGTTTTCCAGAATGCCCGAGAGCTTTAAATCGAGAATGTACGGTATGCGATCACAGGATGCTAACAAATTTGATTGCGACTTAGTTCAACGTTTCACTAAAGGACAAGAGTCAGATATAGAAGAGGAAGAACAAAGCGAATCTGATTACATTAGCGCATTGGAAGATCTTGAGCCAGAATGAAGGGACACTGAAAGCTGCAAGTTACATAAGGCATCAATAGAGAACTTAAGCACAGACGTTCTTTAGCCTTGGAAGGCAACCCGAAGTTTAACGTTTAAAGGCAAGCCACCGGACGCAAAACGAGAGTTTTACAGCCTTGGGTGAAGAGCAGACACAATCCAACAAAGGAAACGTTAACTAAACTTCCGGTTGCATGACGTCCGTGGCTCAATTTAAACAGTGTGTACTTAAGTTCCCTAATCAAATGACTGGCCCTTGATCTACGACGACTTCAAGGCAAGAATTGTCTCTCCTCAACGCAGTTCAGTAGTGAGATTTCATTGACTGATTATGTATTGTACCTAGATTTGATAATAGAAATCGGCGATGTAAAGGGTGGGCCTTGATTTAAAAAGTGTGTTGGTAGCGTGAGGCTAGAGAGAGGGCCCATCTCGATCGTAGATGTGCCACTGGAGAGAGTGATGATTCCCTATTCCTAAATACCATTAAGTATACCATAATTGGCAGTACTATGTTGGTCAGTTTGTATCTGACAAAACAATTGAATGATTTGAGAAAAAATAACGACAGATATAAAACGTTTGAACAAGAAAAGCAAAAGTAAAATGTTCTCAAATGCCCAGGTGAAACTAGCAAATACTTGACGCCGGGTTAAACGCAAAATTTGATAGCTGTAAAAACTGTTATCTGGCCGAACTCTGGCGGTCAGGAAGACCTCATCATACCAATGGTAACTTAGTTTTAAATTTACGATATTACTACAATTTACGATTTGAAATGAACCGAATAAAATTAATACAAGAATGTTGTGTTGTATTCGTTGAAAACGTCCTCGTTTTGTATTGCCCTAACGACGGAAATGGGGTACTTAATTAAGCAAAATGTTTCACCCTGTTATGTTGCTTGCGGACCAACTCAAGAAAAAGTAAAAAATTAAAAATAAAAACAGTGCATGGGTTAGAATGAGTAATGGCATCTTAAAAACTGACACAAACGCACATGAGTTTACATCAGCCATAAGCCTTTATTAGCCATTATTTTCTTCGGCTGATTATTCAGGCCCTAGTCTCTCGGTAGTAGTACAGTGCACGGTTCTATTTTCAAATAACCTGCTACAAGGCTCTCTATTTTTGGCCTGTGTGGTAAAGATTCTCTCCTTGCCTGTGGGAAACGCGCGGATGTGAAAAGCGACGTCAGCAAGACGAAATAAGTCCGCTGCTAAAACTCAGCCCGAACATCAGGCCGAATTTTAACACAGAGATTCTGAAAAGCCCACCAGGTCTAGCCTGGTGGGCAAAATACCAGATGGCAAGAAGGTATTGAAATCGGATCCGAGACCCTAGTGACAAGTACTTTAAGACGACTTTGGCCGGGCGGGTGACCACATATGATTTTGCAGGATTGTAACTGAGATCTGATAACTGGGGGGAGGGGAGAGGATACACGTCGGCCACCCCCTCAAGTATTGTGTGTAATTATGGCCTTTTTTCTCCCTGAGTGCTTTCGCAGAGTCTCAAGTTCAGTTAGTGGACAAAATCCTTATGCTTTGAACATAGATGAAAGTAATGAAACATTACTTTCTTACTGCTACGCTGCCTATAGTGGTGTAGTAGTCATCTTGCTGGACTTTCGCACTTACGATCGCACTCAGACTTTCGGATTTTAAGAGTTATGATCGGACTCAGACTTTGGGCCTCTGAGACATACGATCGGACTATTGGACTTTGGGACTTAAGATCGGAAGTTCAAAGGTCGGCGTTTCAAGGGTTAGTCACTGCTTCATGTCGTATTGCTTCCTTATAGACAAGAAACATTACGCCAAGCTGTTTTTCTCGTGTGTAAATAAGTAAAAGCGAAACGATAGGGAATGCTTACAAAATGATAAGATATAATGGCCGTAGCTGCGGTGCTGTACGCTCCTAAATGCTACGTGCTACAGCCAGTGCGTTCAGAAACCGGATTATATTTAAGCACCGGTTTTAATGCGACACTTAGCTCGTTCAACTTTACTTTAAGATTGCTCTTACATGTGAGTCTGTGGATGGTGTGACCATTCAAATGATATGTATGATACATTAGTATAAATCTACTAGCGTTCTATCATTAATGCTGTTCTCTGATTGGCTACGCTACTCACTATCTATTCTGTTGTAGATAGTGAGTAGAGTGTTTTCCGCGCGCGGTGTGACCTAATTATATCATTTTTCAATAAAAACATGTAGTGTCTGCTGTTAAGTTTTGAACGTCTAGTAGATTTATACTAAAACAATTAGATTATTCGCTCTCGATTTCTATCGCGTGATAGTTGATTCGGCCTTCGGTCTCATCAACTATCACGCGATAGAAATCGAGAGCGAATAATCTAATTGTTAAATATATTCCTGTGGTTCTGTCTATTGTTTATAATTTTAGCTAAATAAAATTTTAAGAAAATCAATTGGTCAACTTTGTATTTTGGGTATTTTGGCTTAACTGTTTTCTCGTTTTCTCGTCAAGTCAGACAAATGAACAGCAAGATGGCCGCCTCTATTTTAGGCTACTTGTTGCGTAATGGTAACACTGTTCACGGCCGATTTACCCTCTCAGCTGACGTGTCAAACAAACTCAATCATCCAAAATTAAAATTGTGTGTGTTTTTGATTGTATCCAGTCAAGAAACTGATCGGTAGAAAATTTATCTCAATCAAATGTCCCCCTTTTTTTCCTTTGGTACTATTATGAAACAGAAACTTTAGTGGCAGTATTAGACTAAAAGTGGACAGTACCCGTTCTTTCAAAATATACGATAAAAATCAATAAACAAATAAATATGCATGTTGTCCGACAAACTTGATATGACGAGAACTTCATCACTATACAAAATAAAAGAACAATTCTACTTGAACTCTGAACAGCAACAAAGGAATATCGGAGAACATGATTAGAGTAAGTGCATATTTTTCGCTTGTGGATTCTTTTTTCGTTTGGCTGGGTGTTCTAACACTGCTTTTCTCGTCTACCGTTTAGATTATTTTTTTCCGCCAGGCCAACACATCCAAGGCATTATGAATAACTTCAAAGGTGAGTCAGATTTACGAAAGCGTGTCTAACTTTCCCGCTAAAAAGGTACCTGCAGTTCGAATGAAAAGAAAAACGTATCTACTGCAAAAGTTCTCTAAATGTTCGAAAACTCGGTTACATTAATCTTACAGTTTAATGAGTTGAACAAGAAATCCCTTGTCGGCTGCTTTACACCAATCTGCATTGTTTGATGTGTGTTTTTAGATCTTGATGTCTAATTAATCAGCTTGGTCTACGATAATTTCAAGTGATTCAAGGACAATTATGCCGCGATCTGATATTTCAAGTTAGAAAGTAAAGGCCCAGTAAAATGGGCAACATTTTCGTGCACCTTGTCGCGCAACAATGTTGCCATTGCAAGTTGAGATTGTTTGTTGCCCGTATTACCACCTTCTCGCGCAACAAATTTTTATGTTGCAGAAAGTAAAAGCGACGTCTACTTTTTGCAACATGAAAATGTTTTGAGTGAGAAGGTGGTAATACGCGCAACAAACAACTTCAACTTGCAACGGCAACATTGTTGCGCGACACAGTTGCACGAAAATGTTGCCCGTATTACAAGGCCTTAAACTAGATGTTTAATTTTGACACGAGCTTGCCCGGGAAAGTAAATAAATCTTTATTCGTCCATTATATTTCTAATTTACAGAAATGTCATATATCTGCTAAAAATATTAATATATAATGACTGGAGATCTTAGCAAGCTCTACTGAGCTTTTCTAAATAAGATCCCCATATGTTAAAAACTAACAATAATATAGCAGATGGATATAATTTCTATAAATGTAGTCACTAACACGGGTTTTGCTATTTTTAAAAAATTAACTATAATCTAGCTTAAGGAATACATATGATTTTGCACATAAACTTTTACTGATTTTTTAAATAGGCTATATGTTTTTAATACTTTAAGTTCCTTAGGTAATTTGTTCCAAATTTGGGCCCCCCTAAATTTAAGAGAAAATTTCCCATAATTTGTCCTTTTATAATCAATATATATATTTGAGGCTGTTCTAGTGTTATGGCTAATGGATCATTTCATTTAATTTAAAATAATTAGTAAAATAACTTGGTAGATTATCACTAAAGTATAAAGCTTGGGACCACAAAGAAAAAATATTGACTTCTTGAGTAGGCCGTGTTTGAAAATTATCATTCTTCTCTCAATAAGTTTCCAAAATAAAAACAGTAATAATCATTGTAGTAAAAAATGTCTCGACATGTTTCCATAATCACAATGCTTAGCATAAAAATGTCTATTATGATATTAATGACAGTTGTGAGCCGCTTTGCAAACGTTGATAAGTTAGCTGCGGCCGTCCAAGTCACTCACTCAGAGTTTTCGTCAATTGTCATTTGTGGTGGATTTTATACAGCGAAACATTGACTTCACAAGCAATGGAAATAATAACGTCGTTTAGAAAAATTAACGTGGCGTTTTTTTTTTTACATTTACAGTTTTGAAAGAGCCTTAATTATAATGGAATTGTAATTCCTGTAGTAAACCAAAGGGTGTTACGAAAAATAGGACGCTCGAAAACTAAGAACTATAAGACCTCGAAATTACGCGTTGCACAACATTTACCTGTCTAAAAGACTTGCGTCGCTTCTTTTATTTCGTGGCGGACGGTTGTTTCGAACGCTTTTCTTTAAGTGTTTTAATAATATTAAAGGGCAACTTTTATGTGGATAAAAGCCCAGCAAAACCTACTACTAGTTAAAGATCTGGAGGCTGAATATATATTGCCTTACAAGGTACAAATCGGGCAGAAGCCGACTTAGCACAGCATGTCCATATTTCGATATTGTTTAAGAATTCAGTTGCGCAACAGAATAAACGATTTTAAATACTAATGATGTCTTAGCTGCAGGATGTCTTCTTAAATCTTTACATGATACTTTACACCATATCAAGTGGCGTACAGGACGAAAACTAAGATGGGGTCTTGGATCTACGCTCGTGAACCCAATTACATTCCGGGGAAAATGGTGACTTTAATTAATTTTGAATTAACGTTCAGTATGTTGTGCTTGATCATAATGCATCTTGGCTGGCAAAAATGTAGCTATGCTAACGATCTAAACTTTGCGCTTTTGTCCAATTTCAGTATTGTTTGATTGATAGATGTTTGGCAAAAACTACAGCTGACTGGCTTCAACTGTTGAAGTTTTTGCACTACTAAAAAATAAAGTGAAAGTGAATATATGACATGCTTACATAAAATGCCAAAAAGGGTATAACGGAACTATTATTTTTATCTTGCATTTGGATTTCATAAATAAATACTTGATATCCCTTTTCCCTGCATCTGTTAACATTTTCCTAAATTTTGTTAGTTTATCAAATCGGGATCTTGCTGTATTTTTTTTGGATTGGAAGAAAATGAAACAAAATGGAGCAAATGGCAGTGAAACAAATGACAAAATTTTGATTTTCTTGACGATCGAGCCTTTCTTACTACAGTGTTCTTTTAAAAACTTTGTAATAAGACGATGTATGCGCTCTATCTAGCTCTGTTAATTTGGCCATGTAACATTAAATTTTGACTTGTTTATACTAGTAAACGTTCAGAAAATTGTACTGTCCGTATCTAATTTAACTGAAAGAAATCATTGAAAACAGAACAAAAAAAAGCAAAGGAAAGTAAATTGCAAACTGAAGAAAAGTAAGAAACGTTCTGTCTCATTGTGCTCACGTGTCAAACGAACTTTTTATCCATTGCTCAAACATTTGGCTGTAATTACTTTTGTATGTTATGCCACAAAGCTGCTTGAAGGACTTTGTGTCAAGAACACATCTGAAATAAACGAAGACGTCCGCGAGATAAGGGATAAAAAGAGAAACAACAGATCAAAGAGCAACATTTTGGGGGCCTTGTTGCCAATTAGACTGAATTAGATTGCGGGGTGTAGTTCATTTATGTAGTTCTGTTACACCGTGTTTCAGGGAAGGGAAGGATGCTTATCTCTTACGTTATTATAACTCAACTAATAGATATTTTATTGTTGTGTAGCTGAAATTTGTGCGAAATTGCAGACATTTCTCTGTAAAGAAATTATTAAGAAAACGAAACTTTCGCCAATTCAAGATGCAGAGAGTGGTAAAACATGAATAGAAGACGCTATTCCATTGGAGAAACAACGACTAAACAGTTGTGTTCTACTGAACGAATAGGATTGCTTGTTAGAATGTGGAAGTTCGTTCCCAAACTTGTTCTGACGAGAGTATGGCTAAACGAAGCAAAAACAGAACTGACTTGGTTAACTACGTAAAAAGGATTCCACAGCGGACCGACTGAGAAGCTAACAGTCGAGTAAGCCCGAAGCTTTTTATTTCTTTGTGGACACTTTTATTTGTTTTGATTTTTTAATCTTACACTTCTTTTCTCCGTTTCCGTTTCAGCTTCTTGTTCACACCAGACAACCCAGTTGCTGTGTTACTTGAAAAGGAAATGAGTTTATTCAGTATTATGCAAACTGAAATTCCTTTCAATAAGCCCACTGACTTTGTCGTAAAACAAAATAGCACTATCGCAGAATCAACACTTTCCAAAATTAGGTTAGTTCATTTTTCGGACTAAGTACCGTTTACATGAATTTAATGTCTGCTCTATTTCAGGTAGCTTTAACTTAACTCAGGTTATTGATTACAGGGGCACCCACTGGCAAAGAGTAAGTTTCGGTACAATGTTGAAATCTGCGTAGACGTCTGCGAGATTAGGGGTAAAAAGAAAAACCAGACCACTGTACTTGTCTAAGAGCCAGGTATTGGGGTTTGTTAAAGATTGCAGGGCATAAATTATTTATGAAGCCCTGTTATACTGTGTTTCAGAGAAGAGGCGAATGTTAATTTGTCTCTTACGTTATTATAACTCGACTAATAGATATTTTATTATTGTGTAGCCTGTTCCAGGCGTTCAGATAGTGGAGTGCGAGCGAAAAAGAAAGCGAGCGAACGAGCGGGAAAAAAGCGAGGGGAGACTGGGGAAGAGGACGAGGGAACGCCTGTGAAATTAATTTTACAAAGCCCATGCCGCTCACTTTAGACCGCCGACAGCGGCAGAGAAACATGAACCCAGGGTCAGGTCAAAGTAAACAAGAAAGTTATGTAATTATGCTCACCGAAATAGGTTTCACCCGAGTTTGAAGCGTTGGGAAAAGTAGATGATGCTTTAAGAAATCTGACATGCCGAATGAACATTGCAAAATTTTCTGCGATACGGAAGCGCAAATGTCATCTCCACTACTGGACCAATAAAGGTACCGAGAGTCACAGACGACTTTATATACACATTGGTTTATCAAATTGATGAATAGAAAGCTTTTCACTCTGTGACGGAATGAGCTTCGTCGTCTTCATCGATTGCGATGGCTACGATATGTTTGTTGTTGTTCTTTTCTCCATTCCTTAGACAGCAGGCTTTCAAGACTTTCATAAACAATCTAGCCGATCCATTTTTCCTGCTCCTTCTTCGTCTTCTTTTTCGTCTACTCCGATAGCCAGCGCTCTAATTCCGATGCTTTGAACTGAGCTGTTCTACTTGGTCTTTCATGATTGCGACAAGTGGAGTGACCACAATTATCTTAGAAACAGCGTTTCTTTGCAATGCGTTGATTAACTTTGGAAAACGTTGAACGATCAAGCTATTTCCAAATCCTGTTGGAAGAATGGCGATGAGACCTCTTCCCAGAAACACGTTCAGATAGTGGAGCGCGAGCGAAAAAGAAAGCGAGAGAAAGAGCGGGAAAAAACGAGGGCTCTTTCGCTCGCTTTATTTTTCGCTCGCGCTCCACTATCTGAACGCCTGGAACAGGCTATTATTGTGTAGCTGAAATTTGTGCAAAATTGCAGATATTTCGCTATAAAGAAATTATTAAGAAAACAATACTTTCGCCAATTCAGGTTACAGAGAGAAGGAAAACACGAATAGAAGACGCTATTCTATTGGATAAACAACGACTAAACAATTTTGTTTTCTACTGAGCGAATAGGATTGCTTGTTAGAATGTGTATGTTGTTCCCAAAACATGTTCTGACGAGAATGTGGCTAAACGAAGCAAAAATAGAATTTGGTTATTTACGAAAAATGATTTCACAGAGGACCGACTAAGAAGCTATCGGTCGAAGTAAGCTCGTAGCGTTCTGTTCTTTATTCGTTTTGAATCTTTAATCGTACACTTTTTCTCTGTTGCCGTTTCAGCGTCATGTTCGACGCAGCTGCTGTGTTCTGATTGAAAGGTAAATGACCTTATTCGGTATTATGTTATGCGCCGATCAATTCGAAAGTTCAACATCCCCCCCCCCCCCCGGGCAACCCCCCAGGCATTTGAACTTTTGAAGATTGGCTTGTTCAAATTCCCTTCCCTCGGGGCAAAAGAGCCGTTCAAATGCCCCACCTATTAGTACTGAACTACCTCTCCTCAAAGACAAATTTCGTCTTCAATCAAACACTTTACACGCCTTTCAGAGAGAGATATGCCGTAATGACACCTTCAAACTTCTTTTAAGACCCTTTTGAAAGAGTAATTTACTAACAAAGGCGAAATTCTATCTTGTAAATCCATCAAACCGTGAAAAAACCGAAAAAACTCACGAGCGTTCTACGTCAGAACAAGAGATAAATCCGGTTCAAATTCCCCACCCTTTCAACGCAACGTTCAAATTCCCTCCTCCCCGGGCACGATGCACAGTCAAATGCCCGGGGTGTGCCCGGGGGGGGGATGTTGAAGTTTCGAATTGATCGGCGCATTAACTGAGATTCCTTTCAATAAGCTCGTTGCGTTTGTCACCAAAATATAGATCTATTGCCGAGTCAGCAGTTACATTGTTTTACTGGTTCATTTTATTTTCCCGTCCCGTTTGCTGAGCTCGACTAATGTGTGCTCCATCTCAGGTACAATTTAAAAATTTAAGAATTCAGGGTTTTTTATTATTATATTTCAAAGACAACCAAAGCGTCGTTTCGGTTGAATGTCTGTTAAGGAGACCTTTACCGCCTTCAAAAAAGTCGAATTCAATTGTGATGAAAAACAAATAAAATAAGTTGGCTAAATGTAATCTTAAACTATCATAATATGAGACAATTAGTTTCTTTTGCTCTCGGAAGGACAAGAGTGTCGTTTACATGGTCAAGCTAACGGTGCATGTAGGAAATTCCATTTCCTAAACTTTTCTGCCAAGAATATAATTATATCTGTGAGAAATTGATTAAAATTATGCATATAATTACACGTAGCGGGAAAACGACCCTATGCGACCAAGAAGGAAAAAAAGATCAAGAACTGAACTAGGACTGTTGAGCGTAGTTGAGAAATAAAATTTCAGGGCTATCGTTCCGAGCTACATTCACAACAAAGTTCTCTGTCAATGTTTTAATGAAATTATTTCCTGTGTTAAAAGTTTTCACAGGGAATTACGTGACTGTATTTCAGGAGAAATTTATGTTCAAGAAATTCTCTTGATGCGGATAATTTTGGCGATTTCGGTCATTTTTCAAAAACTTTCCTTCAAAGTTAATACTTGTTTTATTGTGTCTTAAACAAAATAAAAAGATAACATCATTGGTCAGCTAAAAATACCCTATCCGATAGAAACTTTCGTCTTCTCGTGTTATATACACATGTTCAGCTCTCAACTGCGTTTTTACATGAAACCTTATAAAGCACTGAAAATCTTAATAGAAGATGTAATATCATTGGCCAACGATAAATAAATTAACCAATAGGAATACTCGTCTTATTCAGGTATCCTGCAGGCAATCTGCTGTAAAACATGTTTTAACTTGGAACTCGTTCAGCAAAGATAAAAAAGGTCTCTCAAGAGCGAATGAACATTTTCTCTCGGTAAAAGCAAGAGGTTTATCATTCGTCTTCGGAGGATTATATCCACAGTAGCAAGGTTGTTACTTTGGTAAGTTAACACTACTTAAGGTGTAAATAACTGTTAAATTAAGCCTTTAGAGATGATAAGAAACCCCATGCGTTGTAAAAATCCTAAAATACCCTTTGAAGTTACAAAAAGTACGGAAACTGGAAAGGATGAAAACAACAGAAAAGTCAGTTTTATCTATGGGTTTGTTTCTTCAGTGATGTACGTTTAAAGCGGTGCAAGTGCAAATGGTAGATCACTGTAATTTTATGCCATAATTTCATTTTTTTTTCGAAGTTTTGGAATTAAAGAAAACCTAACGATCGAACAACACATTTGAAATTCAACTGTTTTTTAAAGGATTTAATTTATCAAAACTCGAAATTCGCTGAAATCAGCTAGACTAAACCATTGAAGGAGTTACGAGATTACAGTCGTTAATAATGAGTCATAAAAGATATCAAACTAGTGGCTTTCATAGCAATATTCTATACAATAAGAGAAGGAACATCCTTATTTACGCTTTGGATATTTAAATACACAGGCTGCAAGATAAACTCAAGACAGCGATATGAATATGCCGCTGACCACCATGTTTTGTGTAGTACTGTCGCTGGTGGTCACCTTGTCTTCTGCGAATGACAACAACAGTAGCAAACCACGTGACAATAAGGACAGTTCACTTACCTTGACGCTACTATCATAATTTTTCGCTTACTGCTCTTAATTTTTTTTCCACTTCACGTTTTTTTCCGTGATCCTAAAGAAACGCCCGAGCAAGTCCTCTGATTACTATTTTCAGTCTTAGATTACAGAGCTGGTGGCTTAAAAATGTGTCGAACTTATCAATTGATTAGCCTAAACTGAAGTTCGACACAGAAGGTTGTAACTCTTTCACTCTTTAATAAAAAAAAAATAATAATAAGGCAAAGAACATAATTTAGGTAAAAAGAAGGAAATACCTAATCCTCAGTAACTTTCAGGATTATTGCATGTTTATCGCCTGAACTATACACAAAGAGATTTTTTTCTTGCGCACAAGTTTTGGAGGCTGGGGAAGAACACGTGACAAGAACAAAGAACACAGGAGAGGATTCTTAATTTACTTTGTTCATCTAGGGCCCTCATGGGTCTTGTGCGCCTAGTGCTTGTTTCTGCGCACCAGAAATTCCAGGAATATCAGGAAGCCCTGGACCCGCAGGACCAGCAGGTGTCCGGGATCACCCAGCAATCATGGACCTGAAGGACCCATGGGCCCACGAGGAAACAAGGGTGACGAAGGCGCTTGTGGAGAACAAGGTCCACAGGGTCCTAAAAGACACAAAGGCACACGAGTTTACACCAGCCATTAGCCATTATTTTCTTCGGCTGATTATTTTTGCCCTAGGCTCTCGGCTGGTGTCGAGAGAATGGGATGTATTTCAAATAGTAGTGATATGCACGGTTGTATTTTTACATAAGAAACTTGCTGCAAGGCTCTCTATTTTTGTTTCGCTTTGGTGACCCCTGCAGTGGTAGAGGTTCAGTCTCCATGCCTGTGGGAAACGCGAGGACGTGAAAAGTTGTACGTCAGTACGAGGAAAGCGCTGCTAAAATCCAGCCTGAACACCAGGCCGAATTTTAACACAAAGATTCTGAAAAGCCCACCAAGTCAAGGCTGGTGGGCGAAATACGAGATGGCAAGAAGTTATTGAAATCAGAGAAGACTGGTGACAAGGGCTTTAAGACGACATTGGCCGGGCAGGTGACCATATGTGGTTTTTGCAGGGTTGTAGCTGAGATTCCGGATATCGCGACGAGTGAAATCTGGGTAGAGGACAAACCTTCAGTGGATAGGGGAGGAAGGGGTGAGGATACACGTCAGCCACCCCCTCAGGTATTATGTGTAGTTATGGCCTTTTTTCTCCCTGAGTGCTTCCGCAGAGTCTCAAGTTCAGTTAGTGGACAAACTCCTTATGCTTTGAACATAGATGAAAGCCATGAAACGTTACTTTCTTACTTCTACGCTGTCTATAGTGGTGTAGTACTCATCTTGCTGGACTTTTCGCACTATACGATCGCACTCAGACCTTCGGATTTTGAGACTTAAGATCGGACTCAGACCTTAGGCCTCTGAGACAATCGATCGGACGTTCGGACTTTGGAACTTTTGGACTTAAGATCGGAAGATCGAAAGGCCGGTGTTTTAAGGGCTGGTCACTGCTTCATATCCTGTTGCTTCCTTTTTAACAAGAAACTTTACACCAAGCTGTGTTTCTCGTGTGTGAATAAGTAAAAGCGAAACGATAGGGAATGCTTACAAAATGATAAGAGGTAATGGCTGGAGTTGCGGCGCTGTACAGACTAGCATCCCAGTGCTCCTAATCTATATATGCTACGTGCTACAGACAGTGTGTTCAGAAACCGGATTGAATTTAAGCACTGGCTTTAATGCCACACTTGGCTCGTTCAACTTTTCCTAAAGATTGCTCTTACATGTGAGTATGTGGATGGTGGGATCATTCAAATGAAATGCATTATACAATATTTTCCTTCGGTGTTGTCTATTGTTTATAATTTTGGATAAATAAAAATTTTAGAAAATCAATTGGTCAACTTTGTATTCGGGATTCTTTGGCTTAGCTGTTGTCAGTCAAATGAACAGCAAGATACAAGCCTCTATTTTAGGCTACTTGTTGCGTATTAGAGCGAACCGCTCTGTAATACACTGTTTACGGTCGATGTCACCTCTCAGCTGACGTGTCGAACAAACTAAATCATCCAAAATTAAAATTTGAGCGAGTGTTTTTGATTGTATCCAGCCAAGAAACTGATCGGTAGAAAATCTATCTCAATCAAATGTCTTTTTTTTTGGTACTATTATAAAACATTGCTCTTGTGTCGGTATTAGACTAAAAGTGGATAGTACCTGTTTGTTCAAAATATAGAATAAAAAACAGTAAACAAATTAATATGCAGGTTGTCCGACAAACTTGATCTGACGAGAACTTCATTACTATACAAAATAAAAGAACAATTCTTCTCGAACTCTGAACAGCAACAAAGGAATATCGGAGAACATGATTAGAGTAATTGTATATTTTTTGTTTGTGGATTCTTTTTTCGTTTGGCTGTGTGTTCTAACACTGCTTTTCTCTTCTACCGTTTAGATTATTTTTTTCCGCCAGGCCAACACATCCAAGGCATTATGAATAACTTCAAAGGTAAGTCAGATTTACCAAAGCGTGTCCAACTTTCCCGCAAAAAAGGTACTGGCAGTTTAAGTGAAAAGAAAAACGCATCTACTGCAAAAGTTCTCTAAATTTTCGAAAACTCGGTTACATTAATCTTATAGTTTAATGTTTGGACAAGAAATCCCTTTTCGGCTGTTTTACACGAATCAGAATTGTTTGATGTGTGTTTTTAGATCTTGATGTCTAATTAATCAGCTTGATCTTCGATAATTTCAAATGATTCAAAGACAATTATGCCGACGTCTGAAGAAAAAAATTTGACTTCTTGAAGAGGCCGTCAGTTGACAATTACTATTCTTCTCTTAATAACTTTCCAGAAATAAAAACAGTAATAATCCTTAAAGTAAAAAAAGTGTCTCGAAATGTTTCCATAACCACAATGCTCAGCATAAAAATGTCTATATGATATTGATGACAGTTTCGAGTCGCTTTGCAAACGTTGATAAGTTAGGTGCGGCCGTCCAAGTCACTCAATCAGAGTTTTCGTTAATTGTCATTTGTGGTGGATTTTACAGCGAAACAGTGACTTCATAAGCTATGAAGATAATAACGTCGTTTAAACAAAATTAGTAAGGCATTTTTTCTACATTTACAGTTTTGAAAGAGACTTAATCGAATTGTAAATCCTGTAGCAAACCAAAGGGTGTTACGAAAAATAAGACCCTCGAAAACTAAGACCTATAAGACCCAAGTCCCCATCTTAGTTTTCGTACTACGAAAACTAAGACCCCCGACGTTGTAAACTGTCGAAATTACGGGATACACGATATTTACCTGTGTAAAATACTTACGTGGCTTCTTATGTTTCGTGGCGGACGGTTGTTTCGAACGCTTTTCTTTAATTGTGTTAAAACTATTAAAGGGCAACTTTTATTTGGATAAAACCCGAGCAAAAGTTACTACTAGTTAAAGATCTGGAGGCTGAATATATGTTGCCTTACAAGGTACAAATCGGGCAGACGTCGACTTAGCACAGCATGTCCAAATATCACTATTGACTAAGAATTCAGTTGCACAACAGAATAAACGATTTTAAATACGAATGATGTCTTTGCAAATCTTCACATGATACTTTACGATTCCCATATCAAGTGGGGGACAGTACGAAAACTAAGATGGGGTCTTGGGTCTTAGGCCCGTTAGTTTTCGAGGGTCAAAGTTTTCGTAACACCCGTGAACCCAAATACATTCCGGGAAAAATGTTAACTTTAATTAATTTTTTGAATTAATGTTCAGTATGTTGTACTTGATCATAATGCATATTGGCTCGCAAAAATGTAGCTATGCTAACCATATAAACTATGCGTTATTGTCCAAATTCAGTTTTGTTTGATTGATAGATTTTTGGCAAAAACTACAGCTGTCTGGCTTCCACTGTTGAACTTTTTGCACTAATGAAAAGACCAATTTATGTCCTCATAAATTTAAGTTAATGGGACAACCATGAGTGATTACGTGCTGATTGTGTGACATGCTATAAGGTAGAGGGTAGGGTTTCACAGTCCAAAGTTTAGTGTGATCACATGCATTAGTAACGCAAACTGTACGCTGAGCCAATCAGAATTGGCTGGTATTTCACTGTCAATCGATCCCCAGACATTGAGCACGAGTTGTGTGTTCATTCATTCCTTCGCTGCGAGCTAGCAAACTGTATTTGTCTTGTTCTACGACGTGTTTTTCTCTCCCTCCCACCCTATGGTTTAAGCATGTCACACACAAATTAAAATACACAATGCTTTTGAATTTATGAATATTTATAATATATCCTACTTAAGCTGCTAAGCTGGGCCTTTGGCCCCTATGTTACGAGATCATTGACTAGCTTTACTATGTACAGCCAATGTACATGTATCTAATTTTCAGATACACAGCAATATGTATTGAGATCTCTTTATACAAAACATTACAGTTAGGAGCTATTTTGTTACTGTTAGCAACCAATGCTGTTGGTATTTATGCAGTTTATCTGCATCAAAGACCCTGAATGAACTGATTAGCCTTATCTAATCTCAAGGACTGCATAATAATAGGAGCTAGTCTACAATTTAGATTTGTCTAATCGAAATACACAAATAAACTTTGGGTTGGGATGAAGTACTCCCATACAGGCACTCTTGGCCCCATAGACTCACAGAATTGATGGGTTGCCACGGTAACCATGAGTCTAAACTCCCTTAAGACTAGGAACCTCTTTCAGGGTATTGTGACCTGCAGCCCTGAGGGGGAGTAGGGACCTTTTTAGGGTATTGTGACCTGCAGCCCTGAAAGGGAGTAAGGACCTCTTTCGGGGTATTGTGACTGCAGCCCCGAAGAGGATTAGGAACCTCTCCCAGGGGTTTGTGACCTGCATCCCCGGAGAGGAGGGGGCTTTGACCCCCCTTACCAAGCCAGATTAGTGATTCATTTATTGATGGCATTTAGTTCCACTGGCCTGGAGTACTTCATTCCCAACCCCTTACCCCACATATCATTGTTGTGTTCTTGTTTCTCATGGGTTGGGAGCATTAAAATAAAGTGAAAGTGAGTATATGAAATGCTCACATAAAATGCAAAAAAGGGTATAATTGAACTATATTTGAATTTTGCATTTGGATTTGATAAACAAATACGTGATGTCGTTTTTCCCTGCATCTGTTAATACTTTTCTAAAGTTTGTTAATTTATCAAATCTGGATCTTGATAATTTTTTTTGGATTGGAAGAAAATGAAACAAAATGGAGCAAATAGCAGTGAAACAAATGGCAAAATTTTAATTTTCTCCTAACCCACAACGAATATCAGAATCCTTCACAGTGGAGGAGAGAGTTTAACCTCGCCTAACGATCGAGCCTTTCTTATTGTAGTGTTCTTAAAACGTTGTAATAAGAAGATGCAGGCGCTCTATCAAGGTCTGTTAATTTGATACCCATATATCATTAAATTTTAAATTTTTTATGTCAGTAAACGTTCATAAAATTGTGCTGTCCATATCTTATTTAACTCAGAGAAATCATCGAAAACAGAATTTAAAACAAACGCAAAGGAAAGTAAATTGCAAATTGAAGAAAAAGTAAGAAATGTTCTGCCTCTTTGTGCTCACGTGTCAAACGAACTTTTTATCCATTGCTCAAACATTTGGCTGTAATTACTTTTGAATGTTATGCCCCGAAGCTGAAGGACTTTGTGTCAAGAGCACATCTGAAATTTATAGCGTAGACGTCTGCGAGATCAGGGATAAAAAAAGAAACAACAGAACTAAGAGCCATATTTTGGGAGCGTTGCTGCCAATTAAACTGACTTAGATTGTAGGGTGTAATTCATTTTTGTAGTTCTGTTACACCGTTTTTCAAGGGAAAAAAGCGGTGAGAATGCCTATCTCTCCTTGTAATAACTCAACTAATAGATATTTTAATTGTTGTGTAGCTGCACTGTGAAATTGCAGACATTTCTCTAAAAAGAAATTATTAAGAAACGAAATTTCTGCCAATTCAAGATGCAGTATGAAGCAAAACATGAATAGAAGGCACAATTCTATTAGACACTGAAACAACGATTAAACAATTGTTTTCTACTGGACGAATAGGATTGCTAGTTAGAATGTGGAATTTGGTTCCCAAACTTGTTCTGACGGGAATGTGGCGAAACGAAGCAAAAATAGAACTGACTTGGCTAACTACGAAAAAAAAATTCCACTGAGGACCGACTGAGAAGCTAACGGTCGAAGTAAGCCCGAAGCTTTTTACTTCTTTGTGGACACTTTCATTCGTTTTGATTTTTTAAACTTACACTTCTTTTCTCTGTTGCCGTTTTAGCTTCTTGTTCACACCAGACAATCCAGTTGCTGTGTTACTTGAAAGGTAAATGAGTTTATGCAGTATAATGTGAACTGAAATTCCTTTCAATAAGCCCACTGTCTTCGTCGTAAAACAAAAAAAAAAACAAAAAAAAAATAGCACTATCGCCGAGTCCACACTTAAAAAACTAGATTGGTCATTTTTTCGGACTAAGTACTGTTTGCATGAATTTAATGTGTGCTCTATTTTAGGGTAGCTTGAACGTTTGTTAACTCAAGTTATTGATTACAGGGGCACCCACTGGCAAAGGGTCGTTTCGGTAGAATATCTGTTCGGGAGGCCTTGATATTGAAATCTGCGTAGACTTCTGCGAGATTAGGGGTAAAAATAAAAATCAGACATTTCAGTGTACTTTTTTCTATATAAGACCCAGCTTTTGGGGTTTGCTAAACATTGCAGGGCATAGTTAATTTTTGAAGCCCTGTTACACCGTGTTTCAGGGAAGGGGAGAATGCTTATCTCTTAATACGTTATTTTAACTCAACTAGTAGATATTTCATTGTTGTGCAGCTGAAATTTGAGCAAAATTACAGATATTTCTCTATAAAGAAATTATTAAGAAAACGAAACTTTCGCCAATTCGGAATGCAGAGAGAAGCAAAACATGAATAGAAGACTCTATTGTATAAGACAAACAACGGCTAAACATTTTTTTTTCTACTGAGCGTATAAGATTGCTTGTTATAATGTGTATGTTGTTTCCCAAACTTGTTCTGACGAGAATGAGGCAAAACCAAGCAAAAATACAATTTGGTTAACTACGAAAAATGATTTCACAGGGGACCAACTAAGAAGCTATCGGTCGAAGTAAGCACATAGTGTTCTGTTATTTATTAGTTTTGAAATTTTAATCTTACACTTCATTCCATTCCCGAAACTTTTCTCTCAAGGATATAATTATATCTGTGAGAAAATGATTATGCGCATAATTATACGTAGCGGGAAAACTACCCTATGTGACCAAGAAAGAGAAAAAGATTAAGAACTGCGATGCCGGGATCCCAGCTAGCCGGGCTGAGATTTTTCCATGTAATCGTAAAGTTGATATTTAATATGTTTCACAGACGTGCCAAGATCCCGGCAAACCGGGCCAGCCCGCCTCAGTAATCGGCCCGTATCTCTCGTTTAATCCTGTCACAAACAAAATAAAAAAGAGCACATCACTGGCCAGCTAAAAATACCCTATCCAATAGAAATTTTCGTCTTCTGTTGTTAATTACACATGTTCAGCTCTCAACCGCGTTTTTACTTGAAACCTAATAAAACAAAACTTAATAAGTATGTGTAATCAAATGGTGACGAGTGAAATTAGGAAATAATTTCACGCGCGTTTTGTCAAAATTCTAATAATTTCCCGAGCCTTTAGGCGAGGGAAATTATTAAAATTTTGACAAAACGCAAGTGAAATTATTTCCTAATTTCACGAGTATACCATTTGATTACCTATTAATATCATGGGTGACAAATTACACTCACAACTGTGGGGTTTTGACTTGTTTATCGCATCGAGAACTCCTTGAGCATTGAAACGGTTTAACGGTTAAAGTTCACATTTTTCTGAGTGAAATAATGAAAAACTCTTGTGACAAGTTTTTACCACGCTTTGAGGATTTCGTGTTTTTTTGTAACCGACAGCAAAATACACCAGACTCTGAATTTTTACTTGAAAAGTACCAAAGCAAATCGCTTGGCAAAGGTTATCCGCGTTTTATCCGGGAAATTCACTGAATCGTGCACTACGTTGCTCCATCGAGCAAGACTCAGGAGGCTTCACAAATTCATTGAAAATACGCACAGCAAACTTGTTTTAACGAAAGTAAACTTCGGAAGCAAATTTGTATTTAAAAACTGACCTTTATTCCATTCGAAGAAGTGCCAAAATCCACTGAATTACTTCTCTGAGTTCGCGGTCAATCACTCGATCGCTGCAGCTGGCTCGCCGTTCAAACATTTTCGCTGTCACACTATCAAAAATAATCTCTTCTTTTTAACTCGCAGGTGATTTCTGAGAAGTTCAGTCAATTAAAAGTCAAAATTCACAGATTACCAATTGTGTCCTCAATGAATATTTCCAGAATTGCTTTAGTTCTGCACAAAACATCTTCATCATTAACAACGCCATCTTGGCGCTGAGCGATAGACCCGTTGCCATGGCAATTTTGTAATTTCACATGTGAAATTATAAATTAACGCTGAAATTTCGCGCCAAAATTATGGAGTAATTTGTCATCCATGATATTAAAGATGTAACATCATTGGCCAATCCATAAATACATTAACCAGTAGGAGGGCTCGTCTTATTCTGGTTTCCTGCACGCAATCAGCTGTAAAATATGTTTTAACTTGAAACTGGTTCAGCAGATAAGATCTCGGCAAAAGCAAGATGGTATCATTTGTTTTCGGAGGATTATATCCACAGTAGTACTGAAGGTTGTTACTCTTGTAAGTTAACCTAATAAGGTATGCCACACTACTTTAGCTCATAACTGTTGAATTAAGCCTTTAGAAATGGCTAAAAACTTTGTAAAAATTCTAAAATACGGTTTGATACCTTTTGAAGGTTGGAAACCTCAGCTATAACTACGGGTTTGCTTCTGCAGTGACATAGGATTAAAGTGCAAAAAAATGTTTTGGTTTTAGTACAGGTAGTTGCAAGTAAGTCGATCACTGTAATTTCATTACAGTTTCATTTCTAAGTTTTGGAATTGGCATTTAAAAAAAGTAATAAAAAAACAAACGATTTTTCTTTGATTCATCTTTTGATCGCATAATGCTTATCTCACAGGTAAAAAAAAAAAGGCTAACGCAGATTTAAAGCGTTCACAAATCTTGGCAACGAAACTTGAACCTTTCATTCTTTACATTTCTCTTATCTTTTTGCATTACGTAAAGGATTTAAATCATCAGCACTTCGAAATTGGCTAAAATCAGAGCTAGACTAAACTACACAAGGAGGTACGAGACCACAATCGCTAAATGAGAATCATAAAAGATATCAAACTAGCGGCTTTCAAAGCAATATTCTGTACAAAAAGTGATGGAACATCCTTATTTACACTTTGGATATTTCAAATACACAGGTTGCAAGATAAAACCAAGACAGCGATATGAATATACCGATAACCACCATGTTTTTTGTACTGCTATCGCTAGTGATCACCTTATGTTCTGCGAATGACAACAACAGCAGCAAACCACGTGACAACAAGGTCAGTTCACTTACCTTGATACTACTATCGTAACTTTTCGCTAAATGCTTTTATTTATTGTTATTATTATTTTTTCACTGCACGGTGAAAACGGTGAAAGAACGTAGGAGGTCAACTTATTCATATTTCACTTTGTTCATCTAGGGCCCTCAACAGACCTCACTTCACTCGTCTTGTGCTCCCAGTGCTGGTTACTGCGCACCAGGAATTCCAGGTATCCCAGGAAGCCCTGGACCCGCGGGACCAGCAGTTGTTGCAGGATCACCCGGCAACATGGACCTGAAAGACCAATGGGTCCACGAGGAAACAAGGGTGACGCAGGCGCTCATGGGAGACAAGGTCCACAGGGCCCAATGGGACCTCAAGGACCCCCAGGTGTATCTGGTCCACCCGGGAACAACGGTGACGCAGGTGCTCGGGGAAGTCAAGGTCCCCCAGGTCCCCAGGGTCCTCCAGGATCCTTGGGACGTAACTGGAAAAAAAGAAGATCCTCGCAGTTATTAACGCAACTTATGCAGTTGCGAAAAGAAAGCCATATATTCATAGTTTAAATAACCAGCGTTGTGTTGGCCTTGATTATTTGGGTTAACAGAATCACTTTTGCTGAGAGATCATGCCAAACAAAATATGTTCAGAATAAATAAAGAGATGATTAACATACTTTTAATAGAGACATTGGTAATTTTTAACATATAAAGGTTGCTTTCTATGATCCCGTGGATTTCCTTTTTTTTAACCCTGACAGTGAGGCTAATCGTTTGCTCTAAGCGGTGTTGCACGGAGTTCCAGGGTGTTATTTGATCGTATTTCGATTATATTTTCGGCTTTAAATCCGGTTTAAATTTTTTCCTTCATTTTCGCAGGAATGTGTTTTTAACAAAACTTCAAACAAAACAACGCTGCGAGTCCACTGGGCTGGCAACCTTCGTCTTTATAACTGCCAGAGCTGCTGCAGGTGATCGTATTTCACCTTCAACGGTGCAGAGTGCTCAGCTCCGGCTGCCATTGATGGTGTGGTTTACATGCTGTATGGTAATGCCGTCAAAAAAAATGTATACCACCCACGTCACATTGAAGGAGTTTGCGAGAAACTCCACATGCAAGGGCACAGTGCGCGTGGGATTCTGGGTCGGTAACTGTGCTGGGTATGGATCTGCTGACGCGTACACAAGCTGGAACTCAGTGTCCCGGATCTACGTGGAAGAAATACCTCCCCCACTTAACAAGGAATATGCAAATAAAGGAAAGGTAAACCAGCAAAACAAAATGTGGGTGAAGCAGTCTCGTGGAAAATGTTTACATGACGGGCGTTAGAGGAGACAAGAGAAACGCAGAAAAAAGAGCTTAAAGCTTTTATTTCGAGCTTTTTGTTTTCTTTCCCTCTGCTAGAAAAGTCCCCGTCAAACCGTTGAGAAAAGATGACATTTTTAACTAAACGTAACAACCTGTGAGCAGGCCAAAATTATGCTTCGTTTAAGAACTTTGCTTTCCTGGTAAAATTGATCCGATCTTCGCATTCAGACAAGTATTCGGAGATGTTTTCTTCGTGTATAGAAAAAAGGTGATAAGGTCACAAATGATACGATGCGCATGGCCCCCAAAACGCATCTCAAAGTACGTTAAAATTTGCAGTTTTATAATGAAGCAGATGCACACAGACATTTTACACTAAACACCGCTAGAACTGCTCGTATTATAATGTCACTTGGTCGTTTTCCTTTTTCTTCTTAAAGAGCGAGAGAGAGAGGTGGGGGGGGGGGGGTGGAGGATCCGCGGCATGAAAACGAGTGAGAAAGCCTCTCAAGGGCTCGAACTGAGCAAAATAGGGAGCGACTGGGGACGAGGTAGGGGCCTGGGTACAATGATACTAAGGTCCACCTCAGATTCCAGGTCCCCAGGGCCTTTTTCAGTCAAACTGATGAGGTCGACACTGTTCGACATACGCTATAAGCTCTCTTCAGATACAGACTCTTTATTCCCAGACTTCTCTCATTTCCTTCCTCAAGAGAAGAGATGGTAATAGAGAGATCTGGTAAAGCTGTTGACTCGAAAAGTTGAACGTCACTTTAGTGATTCTTGTTGCTTAGCAACATCCTGCGCGGACTCGGCCATTTCTTGGGGTGTGAACTGAAATCATCAGTGGGGCTGGAAGAATTCAATAGGACGATAAAGTAAAAGTTTTGATTTCCCCGTTATTCCTTTACTAGCCCTCATCCCTCCTCCTTCTCCCTTCTTTCAAGCCTCACTGGGCCCAGCAGATAAGAGCACGATCAAACTATTCCAACATCAGCCATTATCCACGGAGACACAAGAGCGGACAACCTTACGCGGAATTTTAAAACATGTTAAACCAAAATTTTCATGGAACTGAGTTAAACATCAACCTTGTTGCTGACAGTAATGAAGCTTGATTAACCTTCACTGCGATGATCTTCATATAATTCTATCTTTATCCGCAGTTCAAATATATGATTATTTCATATATTCATATTCACTTCTCCATCTACGGGATAAATACGAACTCACAATTGACCAGCTCCCAGTTGGCTTGATAGCTCAGTTGGTTGGAGCGCTGCACCGGTATCGCAGAGGTCATGGGTTCGATTCCCGTTCAAGCCTGAATTTTTTTTTCAGGTTTCTTCTTTTCAACTGCTTAAGTTGAAACACCTTCACTGCGATGACCTTCATATAATTCTATTAGTCACTTGTATTATAATCTATTTTAATCTTGCCAACAACAGTTTTTTGTAGGATGACTCTCATCTGGACGATCACGCTAGACAGGACATCTGACACTCCCGGATTTAATTCAAATAATTTATTCAATTTTCTTCTTTTTCTAACATTGTTATTCTTTTTTGAAAATTCAATTTACACTACAGTTTTTGCGACTGTATTCAAATTTAAGACCAGTATGTCGCAAAATTGGCAAAGCAAACAAAAGCTCGCACTGTTTACTCTACGGTAAAAGCTGACGTATAAAACATTCTTCTATGCTCAAGATGGGACATTTTCTAACAACTACATTGTAATGTATTCGTCGCGTGACTTGTCCAGGGAACGAGATTCGTAACAGAAAATATCGACACATTTTTCTCAGGGGGTTTCAGAAGGAGAATGAAAAATTTTCTGAGACCAGAGTAATGGGACAAACCGTCACGACAGTAAGTGTAATGACTATACAATATTATTTCAACAACATTTCGAGACATGCGGCTTTTATATTCAATTTTCCACGTTAGTACAAGTATCTATGGATAGCATTAATAAAGATATAGACAAACGACAATTATCTGTAAGAAAATTTGCTATTTTCGAGTTTGTGTCTATTTAGATTTCAGTGAGAACATTGTAAGAAAGAACATACATCTGATAAACTCAGCAATGTATAACATGATGGATCCAGTGAAACACAATTTGCTTTTACTTTATTATCACAATTTAGGTAATCTTTCTTATCTGAGAGTTTGTGGAATTGCGTTTTCTTTTACAAACAAAGAAACAACTGAACGGGACCTAATTCAGGATGTAGAGCAAAACAGAAATAGAAGACGCCATCTTATTGGAAGAATTGGTGACTTCAGCTGCCCCCAGCAAATAGTATTGCTTGTTAAAATCATGTTTAATAAATAAATATGCATGTTGTTTCATTAACTTGTTCAGACGAGAACCTAATTAAACTTAGCAAAAAATAGAATTCGGTAGACTAAGAAAATATTTCCTCAAAAGAGCGACAAGAAAGGATTGAAGGAAACTACTGTGTGACCGCAATTTTATTCTTATTTGTGAATTCTTTACATGTTGTGATGCTAATTCTGATGCTTCTTTTCTTTTCCAAGGTTTAAATTTTGCTCCCCATTCACAAAACCAGGCTCTAAGTTTCTGGATCAAAGGTAAGTTATTCATCTCTCGTACAACAGAGAATCCCAATACAGAAAGCAAGCAAATATCCTGCTACTTAACGTTGTAAAGATGCTACGAAAATATGTTTGGAAGTCATAAAGAATTACGGAAATTAAAAAACGAAGAAAGGAAATGAAAATTCCACCTATGGATTTATATATGCAGTAACGAAGTTTAAAATGATGAAACATGTTTGGTTAAGTTCGTGTATTACCAGGGGTACATCTTAGTGTTTTAGAGCTTTAATTCAAAGTTAACGGCAAAGGTATTAGTCAAAGAATTACCGTGGTTACCAAATTATAGACAGTAAGACAGTGATCTGCTTTGATGAAATCATAGAACAAAAAAACAACTCAACTATTCATATTTTTCTGACTTAAAGGATAAAAGCAGTTTCAAATCGTCCTCAGGTCTTGGCAAGAAAACTGTGAATCCTTCAATTCTCCGATTTGTCTTATTGTTTGCATTGCGTAAAGTAATTTACACGTCTCGTATCATTAAGTTCCAGCCAAATCCGTCGCAGTAGGTTTCAATGTAACATTCTGTACAGTAAGTGGGGGAACATGACGTTATTATACACCCTAGTTATTTGAATACACAGCCTGAAAATTAACACTGAGACAACGATATGAATATGCCGCTGATCATTATGTGTTTACTGCTGTCCCTGCTGATCACTTTGTGTTCTGCGAACGACAACAGCAACAGCAGTAGCAAGCCACATGACAACAAGGTTAGTTCATTCACCCAGAAGCTACTTTCATAACTTTTTTTTTATAATTTTCAAAGTTCTTTATTGACTAGGCTTTTCCTTGATCTCAAACAAACAAATCGCCTAGGCAAGTGTTCTGAAAAAAAATTCTTAGCCTTTCAGATTAAAGGGCCGGTTGTTTAAAAACGAGTTGATTAGCCTAAAAGTGAATTTCGACTTAAAAGATTTTAGCTACGACCATTTAATGAAGAAATATAAATAAAGTAAAGGACATAATTCAGGCAAAAGAGGAAAATAAATGCACTCAGTAACTTTAAAAAGTATTGGATGAAATCTTTTATTTATCGTTTGAGCTGTGCACACACACAGTTGTCCTACGCATTGGTTTTGGAGGTGGATGAAGAGCGCGCGACGAGACCAAAGAACGTAGGAGGTCAACTTATTCTTATTTTACTTTGTTCTTCTAGGGCCCTCAACATACTTCACCATATGGACCTTGTGCTCACAGTGCTTGTTTCTGCGCACCTGGAATTCCAGGCATATGCCTTATAATCGATTTAATCGATCTGATCGAAACCGAGGAAAAAAAGTTACCGAAAATAAATTGTTACTTAAATTAATAAGTTTAATTTCTAATTCTCATTTTCTTATGATATTTTAATTTTTTCTCTTTTTAAATTCTTTTTCTTTGCCACGATATTCAATGTAGTTTTCACCTTGTTAGCTCTTGTTGTATAAAAAGACGCTTCGTTGTTCTCTTTATTGAGATAAAGAGCAACCGATCTGCAGGAAACAAAATGCAGTTTCCACCTTGTTGTATAAAGAGACACTTGTTGTTTTCTTTTATTTGAGTTACAGAGCAATCGATCTGCAGGATAACAAAATAAAAATGCACTACCTCCCCTCCCCTTCCACCCTCTTCCGCTCCCTCTCCCCTGTGGATACCCTGGACTTGGTGGATTGTGTTCGTCAACTCTGACCTCTAAATTTTATCCCACCAAAAACGACAATTTTAGAATACAAACGTCGTTCTCTGATCCTGTTCTCGCCAACTTACAAGCTAACCAAAAACATTGCTTGCAACATGATGGCCTAGTTTTCTTTTGGTTAATAATTAAAGAAAGTGACCGGGCATTTGAGTACGTAAGAGAAATGTAAAAAGAAATAACTGAAGCTTTTCAATTCTGGCAGTTGGACGTTTTTGTGAAAGGGTTCTTTGTTTTATTGTTTTGTTGGTCTTTCACGGTCTTACTTCTTTCTGCTGGAAAAAATTCACGCCAAACCGTTGACAAAAGTTAAAATTTTAAACTAGAGTAGCAAGGGGAGGGTAGGTCCAATGTATTTTCGAGTTCTTTGATCCATTCTTTGCATTCAGACTTGTCTAGCCTGCTTCCAGTGATCAGTTATTGTTTTGCCTGTTGCGCTTTTTTAACAAAGAACTATTGGATTTACATATGACAACAATTGAAACTGATAAAAAACATTGCTGGCATGTGAATCAGCCGTTGTAAACTTCTGTAAGGATAGCGGATTGACGTTCTTTATTTTAGGCACTATCTTTGATTATCCCTAGGGGGGTCGTGGAGGGGAGGTGTGAAGGCTGTTTTTGGGCTTGATGAGTCTTTTTTTGGTTCTAAAAATATTGGCCTCATTCGCACCTCCCCCAATGTCCCTGTCGCTAATATACATGAGTGCTCCCCCCCCCCCTGAAGGCCGTAATCCCCAAGGGAAACTGAATTACCATTAGCTAGCAATGCAGGGCGTTTAGGGGCTGTGCAATAATTACCTAGAGGGGGGGGGGGTTGGGGGGCATAGGGAAAAATCACAACTAGAGAGAGGGGGGGTTGGATGTAATGGGGCATTACTTTTTTTTACTCTTTTTCACAAACTGGAAAAGTTGTAGAAGAGCTATTAGAGTTCAAATATTTATACTTGCTTACATTGGAATTCACTGGAAAAATATCAACTCCAGGTGTTTTGATCTCTAAACTGGCTGATCATTTAATATTTTCCTATCTGTCATGCAGTAGGAAAGGAATGCCTCTGTTATATAATAAAACAGTGCTACTTTATTGGCACCAGGTTTTAATTATACAGGGACCCTTAAACGTTGTAAAAGTTACATTATGGTGTTATTCAATGAAAACGAAAGATGCCAATGTAGGATAGCCTACATGGTATTATAACTAAAGAGAATGGAAAACCCACCTGTTGAATTTCATAGCAATAAATTGAACTATGTACATAAACAGTTTGATTATTTAGCAAAGTCATTTGAAGAGTCATTTGAAGTACGTTTTGTGCCTGAGGAAGACATCCAACACGTTAATTAGGTATGAGGAAACCAATGGGGGGAGGAAGCAGGGGAGGGGGGTTGACCTTAATATTATCAGTAGGTGAGGGGAGGTTTAAGTTAATTTTTGCTTAGTGAGAGGGGGGAGGTGTGACTTAATTTTGAGCCATATTTTACCCATTTCCCAGCCCCCTTCCCCCCTCTAGGTAATTATTGCACAGTCGATCACTAGGGTTTCACAAGGTCCAGAACTGCTATTAGAACAGAACAGAACAGAGGAGAACTATTCGGAGGTTATCAAGTGGTTTAACAAAGAAAATGACACCACCTTCTCGCCAAGTCCCGTAGAAATACTGTTCGGGAAAAAATCAAGCAATTGCTCTCAAGGCTCGTTTAAATTGTTAAGGAAATTTAATTATACACTCCTGTTTGCCAAATACTATCTATATACACAAAAACTACTCAAAAAAGAAATAAACACGAAAGAGTATATTAGGAAACTCACTTTTAAATATCAAATTGAAAAGCTATTTTGAGCAGTTATCAACGCTGTTCTCCAGCCCTCCCCACTACTCTTACTGTTAGTCATAAGAAGAATACTGTGTGGTAAACACTCCCTTTTTGTCTTTCTTTAATTTTTATGTATGTATTCTTATTTTAGCGACGTATGTAATGTATTAAGTAATTCTACTGTAAATAATGTCACTGTATTGTATATTATTATTTATAAAAAAAAAATCTGTAGCTGCTATGTTGGATTTGCAAAGCCTTAGGGAGTTGCCCAACGCCCACCCCATTGCTTTTAATATGGCCAACAACAGTTCTTTTAGGATGACTGTCATTCGGACGATCACACTACACAGGACATCTGAGACTCCCAGACTCAATTAATTTAGCCAATTTTATCCTTTTTCTAGCACTTTTACTCTTTTTTTAAAATTAATTTGCTCTATGGTTTTGCGACTGTATGTCGCAAAATGGGCAAAGCAAACAAACAGCTCGCGATGTTTACACTATGGTATAAAAAAGGCTGACTTGTAAGACATATTTTTCGATTACATGAGGCGGGCTGGCCCGGTTAGCCAGGCTGGTTCGTTTTGCCGAGATGACTGCTCAGCCCGCTATTGCATGAGGCGAGCAAGCCCACCTGCGGCTAAATTTGGAAGATGTCGTGTGAAAAGTTGGCTCAATCAAAGGGAATGAATCGAGTGATTTTACTTTCGTTAATCCATCATTTTGGTGTATTATTTTCAGTTTTATGTAGCTTTATGGTCTGATAAACCTTTATGTGTTATATAGAAAGAGAAATATCGATCTTCTGGTGAGCAAATTTGCTCTGAAGCGAAATTTAGGGGCCGATTACATGAGGCTGGGCTCGGCTAGCCGGGCTGAAAATTTACCATGTAATCACGATTGCCGGGCCAGCCCGGCTAGCCGGGCCAACACTTTCTCGTCACTAAATTTCGGTTCAGAGCAAAGTGGCTCACAAGAAGAGCGATATTTATCTTTCTATATAACGCATAAATCGAAATAAAGGTTTATCAGATCATAAAGCTACGTAAAACTGAAAATAATACGCCAAAAATAACGAATTGGCGAAAATAAAAACACTTGTTTCATGCTCTTTGATGTAACCATCTTTTCACACGACAGCTTCTAAATTTTGCCGCAGGCGGGCTGGCTCGCCTCATGTAATACCGGGCTGAGCAGTCATCTCGGTACACCGAGCCAGCCCTGCTAACCGGGCCAGCGCGGCTCATGTAATCGGCCCCTTAGTGACGAGAAAGTGTTGGTCCGGCAATCGCGATTTCATGGTAAATTTTCAGCCCGTCTAGCCGGGATCTCGGCATCGCGATAGTGGGATCCCAGTTAGCCGGGCTGAGATTCTTCCATGTAATCGCAAAGTGGATTTTTAGGGGCCGATTACATGAGCTGGGCTGGCTCGGTAGCAGGGCTGGTTAGGTCTACCGAGATGACAGCTCAGCCCGGTATTACATGAGGCGGGCCAGCCCGTCTGCGGCTAAATTTAGAAGCTGTCGTGTGAAAAGATGGCTACATCAAAGAACATGAATTGGTGTATTATTTTCAGTTTACGTAGCTTTATTGTCTGATAAGCCTTTATGTGTCATATAAAAAGAGAAATATCGATCTTCCGGTGAGCCACTTTGCTTTGAAGCGAAATTTAGTGACGGAAAAGCGTTGTTGCTAGCCGGGCTGGCCCGGCAATCGCGATTACATGGTAAATTTTCACCCCGGCTAGCCAGGATCCCGGCATCGTGATGCCGGGATCCCAGCTAACCGGGCTGAGATTTTTCCATGTAATCGCGAAGCTGATTTTTAGTGTGTTTCACAGACGTGCCGAGATCCTGGCAAACCGAGCCAGCCCGGCTAACCGGGCTAGCCTGCCTCATGTAATGGTGCCGAGATCCCGGCAAAAACCAAAAAAAAAAGACTTTTCATCCAAGCCTAACATGTGGTATGAAATCCAAATTCATTGAGCTCAAGTAAGATTATGTATAAGTGCATTCAAAAACGGAAGTGTGACCCTAAAAAAACTACTTGGAGCCACCTTAACTGACGACGTATTCGAAAGTTTTACTAGCTAAAATTAGCCGTGGTTACACGCGTCAACTTTACCCAGGTAAATGTGAGGCTTCCCCGGGGAAAGTTGCATTTTCCCGTGTAACCGATTTTACCTCGGGAAAATTTACTTAGGTAAATTTTCATGGTGAATTGATTAAAAACAATACAAAATGCCCCGAGCAACACCCTATGTGGATTGAAGGGTCGTTTGGTTTCCTCATGCAGGTAAACCTAGCAATGAAAATGCGTGATCAGCTAGTTGACCTAATATACATGTAGCGTCCTTGCGTAAAAGATTCAAGATGGCCTCTTCTCGAAAAATGCTGTGAGTCCTAAATTTTGAGGAAACATGAGGTTTACAGCTGCAGTAGAAAGCTGCTTAGTATTGGGTGTAAAGAGATACACTTTCTGAATAAAAGTGCACAATAAAGAGCAATTGCGTTTCCTAAACCTATCTTTTTTATTGCCACGAACGTCTCACCATGTACATGTTTATAGTCCGCTTTTGGAAATTCAGCAGTGCCGGTCATTAGTAGCCATCCACTGTAGATATCTTTTGCCTTACATTTTCGTGGGGTTGTGAATTCACGAAAATCGGCAATCACAACTTTCGCGATACTCGATCAATCATGTACTAAAGTGGACAAAGTACGAAACCTCCAGTTCAACGAAATAGATTTTACAGTCAATGTCACGGAGTAAATGAGGGTAGAATGTACTGCCAAGCTAAATTTGCGTCCAACAAGCAAGTGAATAGTAGCCTTACGTTTTCCTAATGTGGATTAATTTTTGCGGGTTATAGTTTTCGTTTCGGTCCTGTTCACGTGGCGGGAAAATAAAGAGTTTTTAAAAGGAGGCTCGCAACAGTTTTTTTGGCCTGGGAGTTCGTCTTTTGAAATCAAAATTTCGCATAGAATACAAACTTCTATTTCCTTGATACTACTCCATCTTTTGGACATATCACCAAAGTTTACTTTTTCATTGTTTTCCTAGCAACAGCTGTCACCATAGCAACGGCAATGGACGGCCCTTCATTTTAAATAATGAAATCAAGTCAGACGCTTTATGACGAAACTTGCTTTGATAAAATTAATCTCATAAAACAAATCTATATTGCAAGCATTTCCCTGACAGAAATGGTTACCTGGTAGTTTGGGGTTATTTCGAACGCGGTATGAAAAGGCTTTGCTTTTTACAGCAATGAATATGACCACAAAAAAGGAATATTGCTTGCAAAATATAATCATACCGTTGATTCAAATTTTTTAACAAGAACATGCGCTCAGTTAAACCTTTTATCCGTTCGCGTTTCGTTAAATAAATATTAAGGAGCTTTGTAATGTCCAGAGTTAACTCTAAATGTCTTACAAACTTAGCAAGAAGGATAAAACCCTCTGCAATCGCTTTTCACTGACGTTTGAAAGAAATATGATTACACACTAGTCCAAAAGAAAACTGTTGAAGTAATTAATAGCATTTTTATGAAGGTGGTTTTGTGTCAAGTATTTTGGACCAGCATTTTCACAATTGCAGAAGTGATAAAAAAATGAAAGAAGGACAAAAGGCTAAAATGCTAAGCCTTATAGAAACCATGGTTCCGGGAATAAAAAACAAAAACAAAAAAACTTTAAAATTACTTTATTATGAATTCTACAGGATTTGTTTCTACGCACTGATTACTTCTTGCTTAAAGGAACAAACGTGAGTGCCACCAATTCAGGATGCAGACGTCCCAAAACGCTTGAAAACAGGGGTGGTAGTCGATATTCTATTGGACAAAACAGGGACTGAACAAACTATTCTAACGAATTACATCGCTTGTTAAAACGATAAACACTAAATTTTATGTGGATGCTGTTTCACAAATCTTGTTCTGGCGAGAACCTAAATAAACAAAACCGACACGTTTCATGAAAGGTAAGAAGTAAAAAAATATCTCCTAAACTGCGGCAACACTGAGAACTGGAGGACCAAAGAGGTGTAAGGTGTTCAAATTCTCTATTATATTACTGTCTGCGTATTCTTTATTTTCTTTGATATTTTAAATCTAACAATTCTTCTCCCTTCTTCGTTTCAGCGTCCTCTTTTCCTCAAAAAACTAAAGTGCTGTGTTATTTCAAACGTCAGTGATTTCATTCAGTATTTTCCCTTATTCGACTGGCATAAGTTCACTGACACAGTGTACTGAGATTTTCGCCAAAAACTGATTCTTTTTGATAATGAATATGTAAAATAATCAGTCTCAATGATAAAAGTGCAAAAATACATGTGTTAAGTCCGTCTCAAGTTTTGCACAACGACAGTGAATTCTCCTGAGTGAAAGACCACAATGAAGCGTCAAACGTTAAATTCCACCCGGAAAATATGACTTGTGATTCATGCGTTGAGATCGTAGCTTTCGCTATAGTTTGATAGCAAGAAGCCTTAAACTCGCAGAACATTGTAGGAGATGCCTAAAATTGTCTTACTGTTCTATTAACCTCAAGAAAAATAAACGCCGGTTGGGGCAAATACTAGCGTTCCGCAAACCGAGTCGTGTTAATATAATTTTTGGCAACAAGCCAACAAAGCCATTTAAAGTAGAATCTTTCGAAGTGTAACTAATAGGCTTGTTTTGAGGGACTTTTAACCAAGCTTTGCGCTGTCTCAATGGATGAAGAATTCATGAGTGGTTTGGATCCTTGAAACTACTGTAGATTTTTATTTGCAAAGACCACGCACGAAGGAATCGGATGGAAAAGTTTACTCAGGTGCGTGTTAGGATTCTTAGGAAGCTTGCTGGTCTTCAGTTTAAGTTGGCGTTCGCCAGCGGGTGAGGAACAGCTGGATGAGCTCGAGGAAAGAAATTGAATTGTGTGTTAAATTTGGTTGCCGGCGACAAGATTGCAATGAGTATATTTATAGCTTTCAGTTTGAGTTTTATGCGGTCTATCTCGAGCTGATATATACGTTGCTCGGAATTATAAAAAATCCTGGCCAGCCAGGATTTTCCCCGAATTTAAATATTCTTTGCTTCATTTGCCAGAAGAGTCCTGACTTGTTCCCTTTATCGAGCTTTCCAGAATCGACCGTTACTGAAGAGTTTTTGTTTCTGTAGTTCATGTCAGTTTCAGTAGTTTTGTAATTCCCAGAGTTGAATGTGTGCGGCTTGCTTCGTGGTTATGACATTGATCTGACGATGTAATTAATTCTAAACTTTCCATTCCAAATGATGTTCAGTGTGCTCTAATGATCACCTGAAAAGATTCTTGAAATCCTTGTCATTTAGCTGCAAATTATAAAGTTAAGTGTTTTCTCCTGCTTAGCTTTTTAGGCAAAAAATCTAAAATACCTAACTCGGGAGATTTTTCATGCACGGAAAGCTATTCAAATTTGATTTTCATATAATAAATTCAATTATAGTGGAATGTTTACCTAGGTGTAATGTTGGCATGATTTCTGATACGAATGTATAACTGTCTGTCGTCCTCGTATTTTTAATAAACTTAAACAACTTATACACACGCCAAAAATTGCCCAACGTCTGTTTCTCTTCAACAATGTAAATATTCTACATTCATCCTAGATCATCCTAATTGTATTGTTACCAAAAAAAACACCCGATTTTCCAGACTTATGCTTTCAGAATATTTCTATCCAAATACTGGATTACTTTTCCTAGACCCTGTCAATCCTGGTCTCCCTGGTTTCCCCGTTGTTCTTTGAGCTGCCTGTTATCTCACCCCATCAGTGACGCTCTCCAAATCCTGCTCCTGATAACCCAATGAACAACAAAAATAGCGGGGGCAAAATAGTATTAACATCTAAAAAACAACTGCGAACTATCCGAACGGATCCGTTCCTTAGTTTAGTTTAAAATAAAGATAAAAACTGTTCAGTATCGAGTGTAAAGAAATATACTTTCTCTGAACATATGTGCAAAATAAATATAAAACAAGTTTCCTCAACCTAGCTGTCTTTATTATCACGAGATTCTCACAATGTGTATGCTTATAGACTGCTTTTCGAAATTCAGTGGCGCTGGGCATTAGTAGCCATTCACTGAAGATCCAATTGCCTTTTATTTTCCTGGGGTGTTGAATTCACGAAATCGGCAAATTAACTGTCAGCAGTATGAGATGAATTATGTAAAGTAGAGAAAATACAAAGAATCCAGTTCAACAAAATGGAGTTTTATTGTCAATGTCAGAGTAAACAAGCCTCGAATTCATTATAATGGCCTTAAATTTCCTTATTGTGGATTAATTTTCGCGATTTCAAGTCCTCGCATCGATCCTGCTCACGATGTGAAGAAAATATAAAAAGTCTCAAAATACAACTCGCACACATGTAAAAGACACAAGAATTAGGGAATTTTATTTCATCGAGACTATTAAAAACTTAAGCTAACAAGGGTTCCAACCAACAAAATAATCCTCTTCTCTTTTAATTATTTCAGCTTTTTTTTGTTTTTAATTTTACTACTTTGATAACAAAAAATTAACCTCATAAAACACAAGTCCACATTGCAACCATTTGCCTTACAGAAATGGTTGCCTGGTGGTTTAAGGTTACTCCAAATTTAAAAGGGCGGTTTTTTTTACGGCAATGAACATTATCAGAAAAAGGAATTTTGCTTCCAAAATATCATCGTGCTATTGATTTAAAACTTGTAACAAGAACAATGCGCTCTGTTAAACCTTTTAGCCATTTGCGTTTCGTTAATAAACGTTAAGGTGCTTTGTAATGTTCACCGTTAACTCTTACAAACTTATTAAGAATAATAAAACCTCTGCAATCGCTTTGCGGGTGATGTTTGGAAGAAATGTTATTACACATTACTCCAAAAGTAAACTGTTGAAGTAATAAATAGTAATTTTATCAAGGTGGTTTTGTGTTAAGTATCTTGGACCAGCATTCTAATAATTGCATAGGTAATAAAAAAAATGAAAAGAAGGACAAAAAGGTGAAATACTAAGCCTTATAAAAACCGTGGTTCCGGGAATAAAAAACAAGAAAACTTTAAAATTACTTATTAGGGATTCTACAGGTGTTTGTTTCTACGTACTGATTATTTTTTGCTGAAAGGAACAAACGTGAGTGCCACCAATTCAGGATGCAGGGCGTACAGAACTCTTAAAAACAGGAGTGGTAGTCGATATTCTGTTGGACAAAACAGTGACTGAACAAACCATTCTAGGGAATTACATTGCTTGTTAAAATGACAAACAGTAACTTTTATGTGAATGCTGCTTCAGAAACCTTGTTCTCGCGAGAACTTAAATAAACAAAGCGAACACCTTTCATGAAAATTTCTCCTAACTGCAACAAGAACTGAAGCACCCAAGATTTGTAAGGCGTTCAAATTCTCTGTTATATTATTATCTGCGGATTCTTTATTTGCTTTGATATTTTAAATCTAACAATTCTTCGCCCTTTCACTATTTCAGCTTCCCCTTTTCGCTAAAGAACTAAAGTGCTGTGTTATTTCAAACGTAAGTGATTTCATTCAGTATTTTACCTTATCAGTCGACTGGCATAAGTTCACTGACACAGTGTACTGAGATTTTCGCCAAAAAATTCTTTTTGATTATGAATATGTAAAATAATCAGTCTCAATCAAAAAAGACGCAAAAATACATGTGATAAGTCCGTCGCAACTTCTATTACTGCAGAAGTCAGTTTAGCTCAGTTCAGCTCGGATACGATTCGCGTTTTACAGGCTTTAATTGTTTTACACAACAACGGTGAATGACCACAATAAGGCATTTAAGGTAATTCCACCTGGAAAATAGATATACTCGTGATTCATGCAACACCAAGAATACATGTTTAAGCTCCGGATCTTGGCTTTCGCTATAGTTTGATACCTAGACACAGTACTTTAACCTATGGAAAACATTTGTTACGTTATTGAGGCCCCAAATTATCGCTAGCCGTTTTCAAAAACACTATACGTAAGCGTAATATAAGTACACTGTTAGACGAGTGCGCAAGGGCGGTGCCCTTTGTAATACATAATCATATATTTTGAAATATTTCTTAATTACAAATTTTATTATTGATTTTTTATACAATGCCTTGTACATGTTGTATTTTTCTATAGCTACTGTTAATTAGTTGTATTTTATCAGTGTTTTCTTTGTGTACCCACATTAGTATGGGACTTGTTTTCCCAAGCTATTAGATCTGACACAAGAAGCCTTAAACTCGCAGAACATTGTAGGAGATGCCTAAATTTATCTTACTGTTCTATTAAACTCAAGGAAAATAAAGGGGAAAAAATATTTTTTTCACGGTCAAGTTAATTATAATTTGCTCCGGCGTGTCATGCAAACAACCCTTTTTTTTATCAAACAGTGCTATTGTAACTGGTAAATAAACATTTATTATTACTGTATGATATGTAGCCAACATCCTCTGTAAAGATAATCGACTCTGACAGCGAGGGTAAAGATTTCAAACGAGGAAGGACAAACGAAATCACTATTTTCGAGATTTCAGTGAGACCATTGTAAGAAAGAACATCTCAGCACTATTACAACATGATGGATCCAATGAAAACACTTTGTTTTTACTTTATTATCACAATTTGGCTAATCTATCTTATCTTGAGTTTGTGGAATAACAATTTTTTTTACAAAAACAAAACAACACGTTACATAATTCAGGAAGTAGAGCAAAACAGAAATAGAAGACGCTATCTTATTAGACGAATTGGTGACTTTTAAAGCTGCTCTAGCAAATAGTATTGCTCGTTAAAAATCATGTTTATTAAAATGAATATGCACAGTGGCGGATCCAGGGGGGAGGGATGAGTGGAATGCAACCCCTCCCCCCGCCTTTGGGAAGTTTCCGAACTTGTCTGACTCCTTCTGTCTATGTCTTTTTGATCACAAAAATAAAAGCATATTGTTGTTCACTCATCACGAGCCAGAGAGAACCGGAAGTTTAAAACTTCGCAAGGTCATTATACGCAACTGCCGATTTTGTGATTGTCAACCCCTCTTCCCCCTTTGAAAAAATCCTGGACCGCCCCTGATGCATTTTGTTTCACAATTTTGTTTCAGACGAGAACGTAATTAAACACTAAGCAAAAAGTAGAATTTGGTAAACTAAGAAAAATATTTCCTCAAATAGGGGCAAGAGAATATTGAAGAAAACAAGGGTATATATCTTATTCTCATTTGTGCATCCTTTACATGTACATGTTCTGGTGTTAAATCTGACGCTTCTTTTCTCTTTTCTAAAGGACATGAAATTCGTTAAAATTGACCTTTTTTGTTCTAGACAATGGTTAGCGCGCGAATTAACAGAGTGCCACAGTTTATTACCCCGCCGTCAGGACGGGGTCTAGTAATACCCGTTTTTTTTTACCCCGCCGTCAGGACGGGGTCTAGTAATACCCGTTTTTTTTTTTTTTGTTTTTTTTTTTTTGTCGTGGTCAGTTGCCCCAGACCTGCGCTCGGTCAAAACAATACTTGCCGGTAAACTTTGTTCGTTCAGCGTTTATTCGCCAGAATTTTCATGAAAGTTGGTGTAGAAAATTACCGGCAATTTAATGGCATGAAAATTCCTTCGATGAAAGCAAGAACGAACGTTCTAGCGAGCTTTGAAGCTGGCATGAATTTGCCAAACCTGCCCTGGCACGTAAACATTACATCACTGAAACACAAAAGGTGATCCGGGGAAGTCCCTTGCTTTCGCCAAGTTGAAAAATTCAACAGTGAAATGCAAGCATATTTTTGGCAGTTTTGCTTTGCTTCGCCAAAATCTCTAGGGAAAGTTGTGTAGAAAAGTACAAGAAATTCAATGGAGTTGACTTCTCTTCAATGAGAGCAAGGACGAAGGTGCTAGCGAGCTTTGAAAGCCAATGATTCATGCTACGTGCCGTAGCACATAAACATTACGTCTGAAACACAGAAGCCGATTCGGAGAAGTAAACTTGCTTGCGCCAAATCACTCATCGAATCACGGCCTAAAATAGACTTTTACGGTTTTTCATAGCTACCAGTTTCCTTTAGATTTTAGAATGAGTTTTTTTATCAAGAAATCTATTTAAATTTCCGTGCCCTTGCTATTTAGAATTACGCTGACATGTCAGTTCGTTTATTTTAAAAAAACGTGACTTAATTGAGTCACGCTATGGTCAAAATATTTCGTCACGTTCTTCTTCGCGAAAGCTAGGACAAGTGGATGACCAAGGAATGAGGGATGGGGTTCATACTATCAGGGATTCATGTTACCACAGGGAGAAGGGTGCAGAGCAGACGCATAAGGGGAAATGGCAGCAAACACAGGTACGATAAATCATCAACTTTAAAATTTACAATACTTGAGCTCGTATCTTGAGTGACCGTAATATATTTTGCTCCCTGGGAGGAGGAGAAAAACGGAGGGGTCCGATGAAAGTAGGAACGAAGGTGCTAGCGAGCTTTGAAGCTGGAATAAATTCGCCTAACTTGCCGTGGCACGTAAACATTACATCACTGAAACACAGAAGCCGATTCGGGGAAGTCCCTTGCTTTCGCCAAGTTGAATAATTCAACAGTCAAATGCAAGCATTTTTTTGGCAGTTTTGCTTTGCTTCGCCAAAATCTTTCGGGAAAGTTGTGTAGAAAAGTACAAGGAATTCAATGGAGTTAACATTTCTTCGACGAGAGCAAGGACGAATGTACTAGGGAGCTTAAGTTTGAAAGCTGGCATGAACTCGCGATCGCTATGAACTTAGTAATTATAATGTAAAGTATGTATGTATGAGTGCCAAGAAGTGAGTAATACTGCCCTCCATAATTTCCCCCCGACCACAGGCCTTAAAAGTAAGAAATTAGAAATGAGAACCAAGATAAAAGAAAAATCTTTGATCCCGGCGGGATTCGAACCCACGACCTCCGGATTAGAACACCGTCGCTCAACCAACTGAGCTACGAGGCCAGGCTGAGTCACGCTGTGATCAAAATAATAATTTGATCACGCTCTTCGTCACGCACGCTAAAACAGAGTGATTAGGCAAGTCGTGTCTTGATTTATATTATCATCGCAAGCACGTAAAAGATACGATAAATCACCAACTTTTACCTGGCCGTAATATATTTTGGACCCCAAGGGCAGAGAGAACAACGGTGGGGTTAATGCCCCCTGGGGCTTTTCTTGTTTTTTTACCCCGCCGTCAGGACGGGGTCTAGTAATACCCGTTTTTTTTTTTTTACTCCGCCGTCAGGACGGGGTCTAGTAATACCCTTTTTTTTTCCGTGGTTTTTTTTTATTTTTGGTGGTCACTTGCCCCAGACCCCCGGTTTTCGCTCGGCCAACGAAATACTCGTCGTGTCTTTCGCTACACAGCCAAGGGCTTTTATCTTGAGTTACCGTAACATATTTTACACCCCCGGGGGGGGGGGGACAACGGCGGGGTCTAATGCCCCTAGGGCTTTTCTTGTTTTTTTTTTTGTCGTGGTCACTTGCCCCAGCCCTGCGCTCGGTCAAAACAATACTTGCCGGTAATGTGCGTTCGTTTAGCGTTATTTCGCCAGAATTTTCATGTAAGTTGGTGTAGAAAATTACTGGCGATTTAATGGCATAAAAACCCCTTCGATGAAAGCAAGAACGAAGGTGCTAGCGAGCCTTGAAGCTGGCATGAATTCGCCAAACTTGCCCTGGCACGTAAACATTACATCACTGAAACACAGAAGCCGATACGGGGAAGTCCCTTGCTTTCGCCAAGTTGAATAATTCAACCGTGAAATGCAAGCATTTTTTTGGCAGTTTTGCCTTGCTTCGCCAAAATCTTTAGGGAAAGTTGTGTAGAAAAGTACGAGAAATTCAGTGGAGTTGACTTCTCTTCAATGAGAGCAAGAACGAAGGTGCTAGCGAGCTTTGAAGCTGGCATGAATTCGCCTAACTAATGCCCTGGCACGTAAACATTAGATCACTGAAAACACAGGAGTACCCAACGAATTTTTTTCTAAAATTGATTGTTTGTTGCTCTAAGATGTTATTTAGTAATCACCGAGTTATTTTTTTCCCATAAATAGTTTTGCTGGCAAAAATTTATCCGTTCTTCAGAGCCAGCAAGCTAAAGATTGAGAGTTTAATTTGCCAGTAAGCATCGTTCGAAGGATTCTGTTTTCCCAGCCAGCGGCACATTTGATAGCAATGCTAGCCAGGAAATTATTGCCTTCAAAATTTGCCAATGATGGTATCGACCGTCAAAAATGGCAACGACCGTTTGCGAAAGGAAAATAGGCGCAGGCGAGTAGCGTATTGCTTCGCAGCAAAGGTCCGGTCTTGTCAGTGGATGCTTCACTGCATGCAAAAGTTTCACAAAATGAATTGCAAAGTTTCGCAGAAAAGGTCCAGTCTTGGCAGTGGATGCTTCACCGCAAAAGTTTCAGAAAATGAATTGCAAAGTTTCTCAGCAAAGGTCCGGTCTTGTCAGTGGATGCTTCGCCGCAAAAGTTTCACAAAATGAATTGCAAAGTTTCGCAGCAAAGGTCCGGTCTTGTCAGTGGATGCTTCGCCGCAAAAGTTTCACAAAATGAATTGCAAAGTTTCGCAGCAAAGGTCCGGTCTTCTCAGTGGACGCTTCGCCGCAAAAGTTTCAGGAAATGAATTGCAACGTTTCACAGCAAAGGTCCGGTCTTGTCAGTGGACGCGTCAGCAGCGCAGCAAAGGTCTAGTAACGTTTCAGTAGACAGGGACGTTTATTTAGTGCTTGAAATTTTAGGACAAAAACTTTTTTTCTGCGGGAGTCACTGCGCAAGCCGCGTTTCACAAACTTTCGCTAGGGGTTCGTTATATCGGGTTCCACTGCATGTATGTCAGTTTGCTTGACAAGCGCGACGAACACGACAAAGGCGCGAGAAAATATTGTGTACTGTAGAATTCGCGCGCGCCAACTGAAGATAATCTTCAACCGGTGGCTCTAGCGCTCTCTCTGATATCATAACAATGAAGAACAATACAATTTTTGAGAAATGTCAGAATTGCACTCACTGCACTGTCTCGCAGCTGAATACGTTTTCGTGCTTAGAGTGATTTTCCCTCAGCGTTTCTAAGTAAAAATACAGCACGTGGTGGAATGCGTCAGTTAAAAGCTGTTTTCTGAGCAGAACTTAATACCTTTAATTGAAAAACCTCTTATCGATGTCATGGATAGCAGACGAGCATCATAGCGATGGGATATTTTTCTTGATCTATCTTCTTGCAGAGCTTGCGGAGGAACACGCGTTAGAACCGAACCAACCAAGATTACGAAGACAGTTCGTCGGCCCATTTGCCAGTACTTTGGAATTACTGAGAGGTAAAAACTTTAATCCGTTTATATGAACGAAAAGATAATTTAACTTTTGTCAAGTTGAGATCATGAATCTTTTATTCTTCACACGTTTGCATTTGGCAAGAGCCCAGGGGGAAAATATGGCTATTTTATCATTGAATTTAATTTATTGCTATTCTTCAGAAAATTAAATACCGCCAAGTTCCAATACCCTCTTTTCTTTCGGACTTAGCTGTCTTTTTTTGTCGCTATCTTCGCGTTGTAACTTTCTAAGTTTCACTACTTTAAGGTAGAAGTGGTCCAGAGAAACGTATCATTTATTGGTCAAATCCATGTTAGTAAAATATACTCTAGTACCTTTTTTTTATATAGAAACCCACAGTTTTTGCCCTTTGCCATCTCTGACGGTGGAACAGGCTGTTGATGTATACAATATTCCTCAGTCGCCGGGTGTCTGTGATATAGATCGGTATTTATTTTCGTTCATAAAGCAGAGGCACCCAGGAGAAACTTTAAGCAAAATAAGTGAAGGTCGTTTCCTCATTTCTCGGTGTTTTCTTAAAGGGATATTTGTGTACGCTAACAGAGATTGAGCTGTTCTGATTTTGGCCTAAAACATTACTCGTATCGCGTATCGCGAATTTCTGAGCTCCCAGTGCCTTTAAATACACGATGGTATCAATGCTTATACAGCTGGCGATAGCCTTTCTTCGCTTTTAAATTAAAAGTGGTCGGTTAATTTGGCGATCAACAAATATAAACGGAACTGAATTAAGAAAACTGAAAAAGCGTATCTTTATTACCCAGATGACGCCCTAGAATACTACAATGTGAAAACAAGCCTACTTACGATTCGAATCCCTACCATTCCTGAGATATTGCAGCCGGTAGATTTTAAGCGGTTTGAGAGACGCCCCTTCGAATCTTGCTCATTAGTGCGCTAAACTTGCTCATTAGTTCCCGAGTCGGTACCCTGACAACCTAAAAAGAAACCTTAGCCACTTACCTTCCCAAAATAGTAAAAATATACCAAAGCGACCATCTCTTCATGTTCTATGGGCAGTACACTCTTTTTTTTTAATGCATGTTCTTAAGTTACATGGTATAGAAGTTCAGAAAACTGATATAAACGTGACCAGGAAACCTTAAAACGCCCATTGTGCGCTGTATCATGTCAAATTTCTTCGACATACATGCTGTTGTTGTTTTTTCTTCTTAGCAAAATTCACTTTATTACTCTTCCACAGTTGAGAAAGAAAGAAATATAGCCTGAGCTCTACATTAAAAAACAAAAAACACACAAAAAAACAAAGAAAATGTGATTCGATAGAAATTCATGTTGTTACTCATGAAAGTAAAAAATAGGCGCAGGCGAGTAGCGTATTGCTTCGCAGCAAATGTCCGGTCTTGTCAGTGGATGCTTCACTGCATGCAAAAGTTTCACAAAATGAATTGCAAAGTTTCGCAGAAAAGGTCCAGTCTTGGCAGTGGATGCTTCACCGCAAAAGTTTCACAAAATGAATTGCAAAGTTTCGCAGCAAAGGTCCGGTCTTGTCAGTGGATGCTTCACCGCAAAAGTTTCACAAAATGAATTGCAAAGTTTCGCAGCAAAGGTCCGTTCTTGTCAGTGGATGCTTCACTGCAAAAGTTTCACAAAATGCTTTGCAAAGTTTCGCAGCAAAGGTCCGGTCTTGTCAGTGGATGCTTCACCGCAAAAGTTTCAGAAAATGAATTGCAAAGTTTCGCAGCAAAGGTCCGGTCTTGTCAGTGGATGCTTCACCGCAAACGTTTCACAAAATGCATCGTAAAGTTTCGCAGCAAAGGTCCGTTCTTGTCAGTGGATGCTTCGCCGCAAAAGTTTCACAAAATGAATTGCAAAGTTTCGCAGCAAAGGTCCGGTCTTGTCAGTGGATGCTTCGCCGCAAAAGTTTCACAAAATGAATTGCAAAGTTTCGCAGCAAAGGTCCGGTCTTGTCAGTGGATGCTTCACTGCAAAAGTTTCACAAAATGCTTTGCAAAGTTTCGCAGCAAAGTTCCGGTCTTGTCAGTGGATGCTTCACCGCAAAAGTTTCACAAAATGAATTGCAAAGTTTCGCAGCAAAGGTCCGTTCTTGTCAGTGGATGCTTCACTGCAAAAGTTTCACAAAATGCTTTGCAAAGTTTCGCAGCAAAGGTCCGATCTTGTCAGTGGATGCTTCACCGCAAAAGTTTCAGAAAATGAATTGCAAAGTTTCGCAGCAAAGGTCCGGTCTTGTCAGTGGATGCTTCACCGCAAAAGTTTCACAAAATGAATTGTAAAGTTTCGCAGCAAAGGTCCGTTCTTGTCAGTGGATGCTTCGCCGCAAAAGTTTCACAAAATGAATTGCAAAGTTTCGCAGCAAAGGTCTGGTCTTGTCAGTGGATGCTTCACTGCAAAAGTTTCACAAAATGAATTGCAAAGTTTCGCAGCAAAGGTCCGGTCTTGTCAGTGGACGCTTCACCGCAAAAGTTTCAGGAAATGAATTGCAACGTTTCACAGCAAAGGTCCGGTCTTGTCAGTGGACGCGTCAGCAGTGCAGCAAAGGTCTAGTAACGTTTCAGTAGACAGGGACGTTTATTTAGTGCTTGAAATTTTAGGACAAAAACTTTTTTTCTGCGGGAGTCACTGCGCAAGCCGCGTTTCACAAACTTTCGCTAGGGGTTCGTTATATCGGGTTCCACTGCATGTATGTCAGTTTGCTTGACAAGCGCGACGAAGCAGCAAAGGTCCGGTCTTGTCAGTGGACGCTTCACCGCAAAAGTTTCAGGAAATGAATTGCAAAGTTTCACAGCAAAGGTCCGGTCTTGTCAGTGGACGCGTCAGCAGTGCAGCAAAGGTCTAGTAACGTTTCAGTAGACAGGGACGTTTATTTAGTGCTTGAAATTTTAGGACAAAAACTTTTTTTCTGCGGGAGTCACTGCGTAAGCCGCGTTTCACAAACTTTCGCTAGGGGTTCGTTATATCGGGTTCCACTGCATGTATGTCAGTTTGCTTGACAAGCGCGACGAACACGACAAAGGCGCGAGAAAATATTGTGTACTGTAGAATTCGCGCGCGCCAACTGAAGATAATCTTCAACCGGTGGCTCTAGCGCTCTCTCTGATATCATAACAATGAAGAACAATACAATTTTTGAGAAATGTCAGAATTGCACTCACTGCACTGTCTCGCAGCTGAATACGTTTTCGTGCTTAGAGTGATTTTCCCTCAGCGTTTCTAAGTAAAAATACAGCACGTGGTGGAATGCGTCAGTTAAAAGCTGTTTTCTGAGCAGAACTTAATACCTTTAATTGAAAAACCTCTTATCGATGTCATGGATAGCAGACGAGCATTATAGCGATGGGATATTTTTCTTGATCTATCTTCTTGCAGAGCTTGCGGAGGAACACGCGTTAGAACCGAACCAAAACCGAACCATTCCTGAGATATTGCAGCCGGTAGATTTTAAGCGGTTTGAGAGACGCCCCTTCGAATCTTGCTCATTAGTGCGCTAAACTTGCTCATTAGTTTCCGAGTCGGTACCCTGACAACCTAAAAAGAAACCTTAGCCACTTACCTTCCCAAAATAGTAAAAATATACCAAAGCGACCATCTCTTCATGTTCTATGGGCAGTACACTCTTTTTTGTTTTTAATAAGAACGTCTAATTTTGCGGCTGAGGCTGAACGGAAACTGAATGTTCTTAATTTTTTCAGGTTTTGAGCCTAAAATGTTCTTAGCATGTTCTTAAGTTACATGGTATAGAAGTTCAGAAAACTGATATAAACGTGACCAGGAAACCTTAAAACGCCCATTGTGCGCTGTATCATGTCAAATTTCTTTGACATACATGCTGTTGTTGTTTTTTCTTCTTAGCAAAATTCACTTTATTACTCTTCCACAGTTGAGAAAGAAAGAAAATATAGCCTGAGCTCTACATTAAAAAAACAAAAAAACAAAAAAAAAAAAAAGAAAACAAAGAAAATGTGATTCGATAGAAATTCATGTTGTTACTCATGATGTGTTTTTAGCTCGATGCAAAAACGGCTGCAGAGCTGAACAAAATTACTGCCTTGTCTCTTAATGTCAGCTTGGGTACGTTCTTAGTATGTTCTTAAAATCTGGGTCAATTTCAGCCTCAACGTTCTTATAAAAAAGGTTCTTATAAAAAAAAAAGAGTGTAGCTCGCAGGAGTAATAAATATTAACGACATCAACCGCTACGTTATAGCTCAGAGTACTGGATGCATTGCATGCGCACTATCGTTTTGCAATTAAAAATTAACTGGTCGTCCTCTAGTTGACATAAAAACAAATGGTACCGACAAAGCGAAGCAATATTTCACTAATTGCGAAGTTAAACATTAAATCACGCCGCGAGACATCCTCACGTTTTGCCAGCTATAACAACGGTTCGTCACGCCAACCGGAAGAGTTAATTTTTCTAGCCATAGAATAATTTGGTAAACACAGACCCAGCCAGCTTTCGGTAACAGCAAATTGCCAGCAAGATTTCTATGCCAGTTGACAAGTTGCCAGCCAGCTCATGATGACCCTGCAGAACGGTTATTTTGCAGAACGGCTCCGTCGAGTACTCCTGAAAACACAGAAGCCGATTCGGGGAAGTCCCTTACTTTCGCAAAGTTGAATAATTCAACAGTCAAATGCAAGCATTTTTTTGGCAGTTTTGCTTTGCTTCGCCAAAATCTTTAAGGAAAATTGTGTAGAAAAGTACAAGGAATTCAATGGATTTAACTTTTCTTCGACGAGAGCAAGGACGAATGTGCTAGCGAGCTTTAGTTTGAAAGCTGGCATGAACTCGCCATCGCTATGAGCTTAGTAATATTATGATGTGAAGTGTGTGATAGAGTGCCAAGAAGTGAGCAATGCTGCCCTCCATAATTTTCCCCCGGTCACAGGCCATAAAAGAAGAAATTAGAAATAAGAACCAAGATAAAAGAAAAATCTTTGACCCCAGCGAGATTTGAACCCACGACCTCCTGATTAGAACACCGTCGCTCTACCAACTGAGCTACGAGGACAGGCTGAGTCACGCTATGATCAAGATATTTCATCAAAACTCTTCGTCACGCACGCTAAGACAGGGTGATTAGGCAAGTCATGTCTTGATTTATATTATCATTGGAAACACGTCAAAATACGATAAATCACCAACTTTTAAAATTTACACCACTTCGGCTTGTATCTTACGTGGCCGTAATATATTTTGGACCCCAAGGGCAGTTCGAACAACGGCGGGGTTAATGCCCCTGGGGCTTTTCTTGTTTTTTTTTTTCCTTTTTTTTGTCGTGGTCAGTTGCCCCAGACCTGCGCTCGGTCAAAACAATACTTGCCGGTAAAGTTTGTTCGTTTAGCGTTTATTCGCCAGAATTTTCATGAAAGTTGGTGTAGAAAATTACCGGCGATTTAATGGCACGAAAATTCCTTCGATGAAAGCAAGAACGAAGGTGCTAGTGAGCTTTGAAACTGGCATGAATTTGCCAAACCTGCCCTGGCACGTAAACATTACATCACTGAAACACAAAAGGTGATCCGGGGAAGTCCCTTGCTTTCGCCAAGTTGAAAAATTCAACAGTGAAATGCAAGCATATTTTTGGCAGTTTTGCTTTGCTTCGCCAAAATCTTTAGGGAAAGTTGTGTAGAAAAGTACAAGAAATTCAATGGAGTTGACTTCTCTTCAATGAGAGCAAGGACGAAGGTGCTAGCGAGCTTTGAAAGCCAATGATTCACGGTACGTGCCGTAGCACTTAAACATTACGGCATTGAAACACAGAAGCCGATTCGGAGAAGTAAACTTGGTTGTGCCAAATCACTCATCGAATCACGGCCTAAAATAGACTTTTACGGTTTTTCATAGCTACCAGTTTCCTTTAGATTTTAGAATGAGTTTTTTATCAAGAAATCTATTTAAATTTCCGTGCCCTTGCTATTTAGAATTACGCTGACATGTCAGTTCGTTTATTTAAAAAAACGTGACTTAACTGAGTCACGCTATGGTCAAACTATTTCGTCACGTTCTTCTTCGCGAAAGCTAGGACAAGTGGATGACCAAGGAATGAGGGATGGGGTTCATACTATCAGGGATTCATGTTACCACAGGGAGAAGGGTGCGGAGCAGACGCATAAGGGGAAATGGCAGCAAACACAGGTACGATAAATCATCAACTTTAAAATTTACACCACTTGAGCTCGTATCTTGAGTGACCGTAATATATTTTGCTCCCTGGGAGGAGGAGAAAAACGGCGGGGTCCAATGAAAGTAGGAACGAAGGTGCTAGCGAGCTTTGAAGCTGGAATGAATTCGCCTAACTTGCCGTGGCACGTAAACATTACATCACTGAAACACAGAAGCCGATTCGGGGAAGTCCCTTGCTTTCGCCAAGTTGAATAATTCAACAGTCAAATGCAAGCATTTTTTTGGCAGTTTTGCTTTGCTTCGCCAAAATCTTTCGGGAAAGTTGTGTAGAAAAGTACAAGGAATTCAATGGAGTTAACATTTCTTCGATGAGAGCAAGGACGAATGTACTAGGGAGCTTAAGTTTGAAAGCTGGCATGAACTCGCGATCGCTATGAACTTAGTAATTATGATGTAAAGTATGTATGTATGAGTGCCAAGAAGTGAGTAATACTGCCCTCCATAATTTCCCCCCGACCACAGGCCTTAAAAGTAAGAAATTAGAAATGAGAACCAAGATAAAAGAAAAATCTTTGATCCCGGCGGGATTCGAAACCACGACCTCCGGATTAGAACACCGTTGCTCAACCAACTGAGCTACGAGGCCAGGCTGAGTCACGGTGTGATCAAAATAATAATTTCAGCACCCTCTTCGTCACGCACGCTAAAACAGAGTGATTAGGCAAGTCGTGTCTTGATTTATATTATCATCGCAAGCACGTAAAAGATACGATAAACCACAAACTTTTACCTGGCCGTAATATATTTTGGACCCCAAGGGCAGAGAGAACAATGGCGGGGTTAATGCCCCCTGGGGCTTTTCTTGTGTTATACGAAAAACACACTTTCTAAAGGCATCTGTGCAGCAATATTGTCTATAAAATGAAAAAGGCAAGCATCCTTTGTTTGGCTTCGTTTCTGCTCTTAGCAGTGTAAAATCAACTGACATTTGCATGAAATTGTCTGTAATCGTGATCAAACAGAACAAATTAACTGAATATAAAATTTTAGGAATTTAAGGCCTAAGATATATTCACAAAATGCGTTCTTTCCAGTAATTTATTGATTTTTTCTTCTTTGCAAGTTTGACACTGACCTTTGTTTCTCTATTTCAAGAGAAAATTATGTTTAAAATGTTTTCTTCATCTGGATAATCTGACAGATTTTCTTTATCAAACTCTTTTCTTGTGGTGATTTTAAAATGGAAACGGTTATTTGGTTATTTTGCAAATTTCTAGCAACCCAGATACCACCGCTGCTCCTGTTTTGAAATTGTGCACGTGATCAGCTCGTAATCTTTTTTTCACGTGTAAAGGATTGTGTAACTTATAAAAAGAGAACCAAATAAAAAGAGGGCATATCATGGTTAAATATTATTGTTATTATGATCATTCCTTAGTTCAAAAGGATCTGACCAGTACTCAATCGTGTTTTGTCTTGTAATGCATTGAAACAAAACAGAGTAAAAGATGAGAAAGATGGAATATTCAGTCTTTCTCATTTCTTCCCGAGCTTAAAATTCACCATCTTTCTTTCTTTAGAATAAAAGATGTCACGTCACTAGCTAATCCAGAAATAAACTAGCCAATGAAAGCGCTTGTCTTTTGTATATTACACGTAATGAGCTACAAAACATGTTTTAAGGTGAAACTCGTTCAGTAAAGGAAAAAAACGGTGTTAGAGGCAAATGATCATGTCACATATGTAACCTGGCCAGCATGCATATGTAACCAGGTCAGGTCTTGTTGTTAGATTATTAAACATGGACTCCACGTGTTCGTGTCGTATGTCACAGATCATTTTTTATTCTCTTGGTGAGAGCAAGGGGTTTATTAGATGATTTTAGCGACACTAGCAAAGTTGGTACGTTATATCACCAAGCTTAATTTAACGAACTAACTGTTACACTCAAGCTGGCTTTAAATGGAATGAAGCCTTAAGATAAAGGTTGGAAAAGTGGTATCTGGAAAAATGGCAAAGGAAATACATAAGAAAGACATGAAGTATTACGGAAATTAAAACGAGGAAAGAACTGAAAATCCAGTTGTACCAAGGGATTTATATCTGCAGAATCGGAAGTTCAAAAAGCTGAAAAAGTGGTAGCTTTTCTTAAAAAATATCCGCAAAACTTGAGGGTTAAGTTGTGGATCTGAACTACAAAGGATCAAAGACCTCAAAAAACACATTTTCAACTCAGTTATTTATAATTTTTTTTAATCACACATTGCAAGATTTTTCCATGGTTAAAAAGACTAAGACAGATACAAAACGTCCTCAGGTGTTGGCAATAAAACCGTAAATTTGTCAAACGTTATACTTGTCTTATTATATTGTTTTGCATTCGGTAAGGATACAACAGTTTTCGAATCATCAATATTCGAAAACTATTATCATTGCTAAATATTAATGAGACTTTTAATATGATACCCTGTACAGAAGTGTTTGAACGTCGTTATCTTAACCTTTGCGTATTCAGTTACGCAGGTTTGAAGTAAAATCCAAGAATACGATATGAATAAACCGCTGACCACCATGTGTGTATTGCTGTCCCTGCTGATCACCATGTGCTCCGCGAATGACAACAGCAGCAGCAAGCCACATGACAATAAGGTCTGTTCATTAGCCTTGACGTTACTATCCTTACTTTTCTCCAACTGCCCTTAATATTTATCCTTTCTTTCTTCTTTCTTTTTTTGGGGGGGGTGGGGGGTGTCCTTGATTTCAAAGAAACAAAACCCGTAGGTAAGGAATATAATATAAGCGAAACGTTTTGATGTGCAAATACATATACTTAGTGACTTTTGGAATTATTGAATGAATTCTGTTGTTTATCGCTTGAGCTATACACAAAAATATTTTGCCTTACGCACAAGTCTTGGAGGCTGGAGAAGAGCGCGCGACGGGCGTTCAAGAAATTCATTTTTACTCTGTTCTTTTAGGGCTCTCAACAGACCTTGCCAAACGGAGCTTGTGCTCAAAGTGCTTGTTGCTGCGCACCAAGAATTCCAGGCATCCCAGGAAGCCCTGGACCCGCGGGACCAGCAGGAGTTGCGGGTTCACCCGGTAGCAAGGGTGATGCAGGTGCTCTTGGAAGCCAAGGCCCTCCAGGTCCCAAGGGACCACAAGGACCCTCGGGACCTGCCGGTCCACCTGGCAAAAAAGGCGATGCAGGTGATCGTGGAAGCCAAGGTCCCCAAGGTCCCAAGGGGACTCAAGGACCCTCGGGTCCTGCAGGTCCACCTGGCAAGAAAGGCGATGCAGGTGATCGTGGAAGCCAAGGTCCTCCAGGATCTTTTGGACGTAACTGGAAACAGTGCGTTTATAAGGATTTGCACGACAGCAGGGACAGTGGATTGATCAAGGTAAACTGCTTGTGCCTTACTAAACAAAGGATCTTCTAAATATTACGGCAGGTCAATTCGCGCACCCGCAAGGGAGGGGATTAACGTATATTGACCTTAATCAGAGTAGAGGCAAAGGAATTGAGGTTTATTGAGGTTTTTAATGTCAAAACGTAAACGGAGCGAAGATTTATATAACGTTACTCATTTGTTTCAAGGATATTCAGGTTAGAATTTTGCATACCATAGCCATCGCGAAGATGGCTATGGTTATTGGCTATGGTTTATGGCTATTGTTCTCCGGTCATTCACTTAGAGTCCATCACAGTAACTAGGTCTGTCGTATTACCCATTATTATTCAAAGGCGCTCGGAAAGAGCGTCATCGGTTGGTTGTCATCAACGCGCGGCTGTCCTACTGATACTCCCTTGTATTTCTTTTTGATTATTTTAGGAATGTGTTTTTAAGAAAACTTCAGACAACACAGGACTGCGAGTCTTCTGGAATGGCAATCTTCGCATCTACAACTGCAACTCTTGCTGCAGGCGATGGTATTTCACCTTCAACGGTGTAGAATGCAGGGCTCCGGAGGCAATTGATGGTATAGTGTACATGGCAATCGGAAGTGGCGCCAGGGCACAAGATCTACACCGCGTAAGGCAAATCGAAGGAGTCTGCGAGAAAGTCAACAAGGGGATGGTGCGCGTTGGATTCTGGGTCGGTAATTGTCGTCTCGGGGGATTTGCTGACGCGATGACGGGCGATTATTCTGTGTCCCGGATCTACGTGGAAGAAATACCTCCCCCACAGGCTTAAAAGAGCACATTCCGTTTTTCTCTTCAGTTTTAAGTTGTCTTATTGGTAAAGGTTGAATAATCCTCGAGGTCTAAAAAGTTAACATTAAATTCGGTAATCGGGGATTGAAAGCGACCAAGCACTGTTTATTTAGAAAGAAAAAAAGAGCCATTTTCATTATCAAAAATGGTGTTTGAACGGTGTAGGGGATAAAGCTAATTATAACTGACAGCATTGTAAAACAAGCAATTTGCAAATAAAGGTGGGGTGAATGAATAAAACAGCGTGTTGTGTGAATTTGTGAAGATGAAGGTACGGTCGCGAATTATGTATTAAACAAAAGCTCTTGGATTCTTGAGTTTTGTCTGACTGCCGTATCGCACGAAAGTTAAGCAACTTTTATCTTTTACTTTTTCCCTCTAACTCTTAAATTGTCTTTTTCACAATAACAAACTTGATTCAAAGAACCCGCAAAAGTTCGATTCTTGACCACCGCACATAAAAAAATGCGTATGCAAAAGCAATTAAAGGCTGTCTCTGTAAAAAAAAACGGAGACTTTACCGAAGCTAGAACTAAAAAAGGTTTCGTTTGGTTCAAAATGATTTTCTGGCCGCGCTGGGAGCTGTTAAATATTTTGTCCCATCTGGGCCTGTTTCAACTTCTCCAAGATTATAATTTAGGCATTATTGTGGTGTTGTAAAATATTCGATTCGCGTCATCTAGCAATGAATCTTACACTGTAAAAATTGACTAGTTAAAATGACTATTTAAAATGGTCGTAACTAATAACAATGGTCATTTAAACTATTTCAAACAGTCAAATTTGTCAACTAAATAAAATAGTTAATGTTACATTTAACTATAGGTTGTTTTAACCATTGAGATTAGTTGTGATTCTAAGCGACCAAACTAATTAGTCATGGTACATATGACTTACTAGTTGGTAAAGTATAATGTATTTAACTCGCCACAGGAGCACTCTGCTCGCTATTAAAACTTAAATATAAAAAAATAAATAGCAGCTAAAGTAACAGAGCATTTGATAAGTATGAAATCTAATTGATGGAAATAAACAAACTTTCTTGCTTTAGTGACAGATTTTTTACTCAATCCGACAGTCGATTGCTAGTGATTGTGGCTAATAATTCATAACCCGTTGACTGATTCATATCGTTTGATCCCTCATCACAGTAGCAGAAACTATTGTAACTGTTCGATGACTGGTTAAAATTACTCTTATTAAATCAGTCATTATAACCAATTAAGAGTGGTTGTGACTAATCAAAACAGTCATTTTGCAAGAGGTAAAACATCAACTAAAGACAAGTTGAATGAAAAGATGTTCGATTTACCATGTTGCTTACAATATAATAAAACAAAAATGACCCGTAAAGGAAGCTAAGGTTGTTTCTACTTAAGCTGTTATATTAGTTAAGATAAACTCAACTAATAGGATTAGTTATTGCATGCCGGGTAGAAAATAACGTGACTTTTACTGACCCACAGGAAATAAGGTACACGTTATCGGCTCAAACGCCGCCGAGCAAGGTTGTTTGAAGCTTTTCTTTATTTTGCAGCCACAACTTCTAAACCAAAACGCGTTTAGACCTTTTAAAAAAACGTTGGCTTCTTTCAGTGACGTTTGAATTTTGAATAACTCATTGCTCAAAGCCGATAATGTATCGTTCAATTATGCAAGGAATTCGCATACCCGCCGCAAGTATTTGCAGTCATCTACTGCGGTATGACAGATTCTGTCCTAGATCTCGCCTTGTGTAAACACTACAGCCAATCATAATAGAGGAATTTAAATCGTATTATTTTTGACCAATCAGTGAATAATATCCAACAAAGCCTTGAACAATTATAGTTACAGTCAATTCAGTCCACCTTCAGTCAATGAACCTGAAATCACGTTTGCGTCTTTCAGTCGGGGATGGATTTTTCGCTCTAGTTCAGAGGCACGGACAATTCGCACAGCAGTGGTTGTTTCTTTATATTGACTACATGCCAGTTGCTTTCTTTGGAATCAGTTGGGGAGTTACATGAGATTGAATGAATCAAACGAAGATCACTTCTTGCCGATATATCGATGTTGTTCAGTCTCCCACATTTGCTCGAGCTTATATTTTCCACTTCTTGTTTTACTTTATTTTTACGGCAAGTACAACTTAACACAACGGCGACCGGCGGGCCGTATTTCTCTGTAAGCCGTGAAGAAAATTCTCCCCTAGACGACCTTCATGATCATGCTGTCGTGGCGCCAGGCCATCGCCGGTTAGGTCGTGGTAAGTAAATTGCCGTTTATTTAAAATATATAAGCAAAGTAGCTTATTTGAGCTGTTTTCATTTTTACGTTTTAATCATTATGAGACGATCAAAGCTATCAATATCACAGGGTCCAGAGGAGCGAAGTTCGAGCAGAACGTTTAGTTTTCCTTGCGAAAGACAACCGACATAATTTGCTGCGAACTTGCGTTACTCGCGTTACCTATATTTTTACCGCAGGTCAAATTACTGTGGGCTCTTAGAATCACTGAGATCGACTTACACTAAATAACTTCGTGCCTCGTTCGGAAAGCGAAGCTTGCCGAAGAAAAGCCGTTGCCCTTCGGGCAACGTGTTAGGTAGTCTCCTACGCAGCCGTTTTTAGTGGCGTTTTTAGTGGGAGCGTAGGAGACTACGTGTTAGGCGACCGCAGAAAAACAGTCCGCGGTTAATAGCAATTTTCAATATGGCGGACGGCATGGCGCACTAAGCGAAATCGAGATCGAGAAATACAGCGTATGGAAAGAGAAAAAAGCCGTTCAAATTGGATTCACAAATGTTGCATTGGGAAAATTTATTGATCAAATGGACGTGGTTATTTATTTTATAAGATAAGATGTACGAATGATAATTCTTGCGTACAAATTTAACTCCTCTGGACCCTGTGTCAATATTTACGAAGTTATGACTGTTTTATGTGCAACAATGTTTTAATTCGTGCCGTTGAAACGCAGTGCATAAACTTCCCGCCAAAACTTTGATGAGCTGTGATCTGAATGTCTGAATTTTTTATGCTTCTAGAACTAGCCTACATATATGCATGAACGTTTCCAGTAACACTTACACTTTTTACGTGCGGGATCTATGAGATATATAGTTTTGTGCCGTTATTTCGATGACAATTTTCCGCTTAAACCAACGGTCACTTTTTTATAAAAGATATATGAATGTTCTTTGTGTAATTGTATTTGTTACCGCCTGTCACATAATTATTTCCGGCGACTTCAAGCGACGCGCGCGCCTATTAGCAGCGGAAGTGGGTGCATAAAGCTGTCAGTCATTTAAAAATAATTTCCATAATGATTTGCCGTTTTTGATCAAATTATAGTATAAACTCGAACCAGTAAAGGAAAGTTCACTTCTGTAACCCGAAGGCCGTAGTTTTGTCAAGGCAAGATCTGTGCTTGCCTTCTGACAATTTCCTGGCTGAGGTTGTCTGTAAATGGCAGCCTTGCTTGGGCTTTATTCGTGGTGATTAGAAGTTGATACTTCTCCTTCCGATCAAATGCCTCGATTATCAATTCAAAGCCAACGTACATGCAATTGGCTTCTTTACATTTTCCACACTAAAAGTCTTAGAAATTGCTTTTCATTGGCCACTCAGGTTTAATAGATTGTTTAATACTATATTTTGCGTGCTGTTTGAGTATCGTGTCTGAACTGAATTATCTAGAAAGTCCACTCAGCTGTTAAAAGGGAAATCTGTCAGACATTTTGCAGTTGGATAGCTAGACAACGAGAAAGGAGAAAATCGCTTAAAATGTTTTCTTCCAAAACGTTAATATTTTATTGTTTTATTTGAAGATACTTTCGTTCGTAGTTTTGTCAAGGCAAGATCTGTGCTTGCCTTCTGACAATTTCCTGGCTGAGGTTGTCTGTAATGGCAGCCTTGCTTGGGCTTTTTTCCTGGTGATTAGAAGTTGATACTTTTCCTCCCGAACCAATGCTTCAATTATCAGTTCAAAGCTAAGGTAGATGCAATTGGCTTCTTCACATTTTCCAAACTAAAAGTCTTGGAAATTGCTTTTCATTGGCCACTCAGGTTTATTACTATATTTTGCGTGCTGTTTGGGTATCGTGACTGAACTGAATTATCTAGAAAATTCATTCAGCTGTTTTTAAGCTCTTGTTACAAGGGAAATCTGTCAGACATTTTTCAGTTGGATAGCTAGACAATGAAAGGAGAAAATCGCTTTAAATGTTTTCTTCCAAAAAGTTAAGTCTTGAAGTCTTGGAAATTGCTTTCCATTTGCCTCTCAGGTTTCAAAAAGTGCTAAATATTATCTTTAGCGTGCTGTTTGAGTATCGTGAATGAACTGAATTGTCTCAAAAAGTAGTTTATTGTCGGTAATTTCCATCAGGCTAAAGTGACCCTTTTCAAATCGGTTGACTTTTAAGCAGCTTTAAGTTTGTCACAAGTTGGGTTTGTTTGCAAATTTTCAGTTCAAGGGAATTTGTATTTAGCGAGATATAAGCAATTGAAGTTCCGTCTCCAAGGAAAATTTTGCGGGAAAATTACCACAGCAGACGGCTAAAAAATGTAATTGCGGTTTCGAAAACATCCCCTACGGTGCTCGAATTTGACAGTTTACGATCTCGAGTTTCGATTGCGAAATTGTCACAAGTCACAGACTCTTCGCTTAATGCGCCTTATTCACGCTAGTTTAAATGGAATATTACAAGTTACCTTTCTCTCAGGAAATACAATAGTATTTCGGCGGTAGATGTGTACTGAAGTATATTTTTCTTCTACGAAGACAGAGCAACGCAAGTTTTGATCGTGACATTGAAATACTAGCCGTCGGCCAGAGTTATCGCAGACAACTTCTAATTACAGGTCGCTGAAATCGCAATCTTCCCCTTTGCAAAATACAACACAGTATTTAAAAATATCTGTTGAAGCTTCATTTTATCATAAAGAGCAGAGGTTCTTTAGTACTTCGTGGAATAACTCTGATATTTGCGACACGAACGAATAAATCTGTCAACGCCACGCTCCATGAGATCGGTTGCCAAGGAAAGGTGTCATTGTTTATGCTGGCGCTTCTGATTGGTTTCGCGGGAAAAATAGCCCACCTTAAAAGGAAAGAGGGACCAAAAAAAGGGCACTATTTTGCGTTTTTCCGCTGGAAAACATGACTGAAGGGCTCAACAACATGGCTGCCGTGGAAAACACTTCGGAGGAAAGCTGTAGACCGATTTTCTTTCCATTCCAACGCGATTTTGGGCTAAAAAATACGAGTTTCATTAAAGGTGGGGATTTATATATTACAATATTTATTCTTTGGTTCATCGGACAGACTTGAAACTTGCAGGACATAAACTAGATGCGTGTACGATGTTTTCTTTGGCAGTACGTCAAATGTTGTCAAACATCAGTCCCGCGATGACTTCAAGAATTCTATAAACGAGCGAAATTGAATTTTGTGGCATAACATTTTTCGATTTGCCTTTTCTGTGACTTACTGCCACAAGATTTAAGGTTTCGGTGACATACATAGATCGGAAAAAGCTTTTTGAAGTTGAATGAATTCTCTTTGAGTTATATTTAAAAAAATTAAGAACCAAGAATATTTTGACCACACCCAAAAGTATCAGATTACAGGAATTCTTTACATACTTTCAGAATAAAACTATTTTTTAACGAATCTACACATAATGTTGTACTGTCTGTGTTAATGTGACCAAGTTTCAAGTCACCTCAGAAGAAAACCTTGTAGTGTTTATGGTTATCAGACTTTCCAGGAGACTGAAGGCTGCCTGTGGGCCATTATAAAATTCAGTACGTGAACTGTAGTTAAAGGACTGAATTGTTTTAAATGTGATAAGGGTTGAGACAGAGAAACTGAACCCCAGCAATCTGAAGCCATAGTTTTGTCAAGGCAAGATTTAATTGCTTGCCTACTGACAACTTCCTTGCTGAGGTTGTCACTTTGGCAGCCTTGCTTGGGCTGTAGTCTGCCTGTGAGGTCTTGCTTTCTTGATTGACCTAGCTCACATTTTTTACAGTTACTTAAATTCTGTCTACGATGTACCAAATTCAAATTTAATTTATCGGTTTAAATAATATCTTGCCCTCAATGACTCAAGCAGCTTTAAGCAGCAACACCGTGTGGAATTAACCTGCAGGCGACAAGTTCAGTCCCCCAGGTCCCCCAGAGGTGGAAAGAGATAAACGAAAAAGTAGATAAAGAATGAACTGTTTAAATCGAAAAAAAAAACTTTTTTGAAAACCACTTCTCCAAATGTTGTCTGGTGACAACTCTGGGCGCGAAAGGGTTAAGGTGCATGATTTTGAGTATTACGTTAAAAAAAATTACATTTTGAAATGGAAATTTAATTCATGTCATTAGAAATGTGTCATTTACTTTTAACTTAAAAAAATTATGAGAAAACGCGCTCAGATTTGTGACAGATGTAGTCTTGAATATTTCACTTTCATATTTCCACTCGCGTGGACGGACCCACCGCCGTATTGGAAGTGTAACGCGAATTGCATTTAAGTATAAACTTACGGTTTTCGAATAAACTTTATTGCCATCAAAGCCACTGAACAACCCGTTCCCTCACCAACGGAGAACAATAGTCCAGAGCCCGTTCGTGTTGTTCTACCGTTCAAAGATCAAGCCTCAGCTGATATTCTTCGCACCCAACTGAAAGACCTTAGCCAGAAAATTAACACCACCATCCAACCCGTTTTCGTCAGCCACAAAATTGAGCGAGACCTGAAATTACGTGAAGTCAAGCCGCCGGTCGTAAACCAACAGTGACTAGTTTACCTTTTTAAATGTGACCTGTACGATGCAGGTTACGTTGGTTTTACGTGCCGGCACTTGCATCAACGCGTCGAGGAGCACAAGAACTTGTCGTCGTCTATTGGCAAACATTTTCGCTCGGAACATTCTCTGGCCCCTAAGGATCTTAACAAGAATTTTAAAATTCTCAAGAAATGTAAAAACAAATTTGACTGCCTCATTTACGAAATGTTTTTTATCCATGAACTGAGACCAAAGCCCCATTTACACGCGCAAAAAAATCGGCACGGCACCCCGGAATTTCGGCACGGTGCCCAAACTATTTTGGCACGGCACTCCCCTTTTACACGAGAATTTTCTCTCAAATGAGCACGGTACCTATTTCCGTATTGGCACCCCGAAAAATCACTTATAATTTTCCAGGGAAAATGGCGGCAAACGATGTTCTTGTCGCTGTTTTTCAGTTATTGTCGAGAAATAGGCGCCTAGAACAAGAAAAAGCCGGACATCAACGCTTTCGAAAGAAAAGGCAACAACATCTAAAAGCGATCCGAGAAATCAAAAGAAGAGGACAGAAGAAAAGGTGGTTTTTGTAGCAATGATGCAAGCTGTTGTGAAGAGCTTCCGTGAAAGACGTTTGTGGATGAGACCAAGTAATCAGATCTGGTTTGATATCGCAGATACGCAGTTTGATGATCATCAGTGGTACGAGAAGTTTCGAATAAATAGAGATACATTTCAATTCATTTTGAATGAAATAGAGGGAGATATCATGCGACGAGACACGACAATGCGCCGAGCTGTCAGCGCCAAGCGTCGTCTTTTATTTGTAATACTATATTACTTATCTTCAACAGCTGAATACCGCACAATTGCAAATCTCTTTGGTGTATCTATATCATTTGTGTGCACTTGCGTCAAGGAGGTTTCCACTGCAATAGTTCAAAAACTGCAGTCACAGTTTATAACAATTCCTAAAGGAAATGAGCTGGATGAAATTATGCGCACGTACAAAGATAAATGGCAATTTCCCATGTGCGCCGGAGCAATAGACGGTACTCATATACCGATCATCGCCCCACTGGTCGACCATGCCGACTATATGAATCGCAAGGGCTATCATAGTATTGTTATGCAAGCTGTTGTAGACTGTAAGTATCTCTTCCGAGATATCGTCGTCGGATGGCCGGGGAGTGTACATGACACTCGAATATTTTCGAATTCCAACCTTTACAGGAAGGGAAATGAAAATGAACTGTTCCCTAGCAACTTAAGTCAGAGGCTGCAGGGTTGCGAAATACAGCCCCTTTTGCTCAGCGACCCGGCTTACCCACTGCTGCCCTGGTTGATAAAGGCATATCCAGAGAATGTTAACACCCCAAATATAGAAAGAAATTTCAACTACAGACTGAGCCACGCTCGAATGACGGTAGAAAACACTTTCGGTAGGTGGAAGGGAAGTTTCCAGAAATTTTTGAAGAGAGTTGACGTGCAGGTACAAACACTTGTCACTGTCGTTGCTGCGTCCTGTGTATTACACAACATCTGTGAGCTGCAAAACAACAGCTTTTTGGAAGAGTGGCAGCCTGATGTGACCCCCCTTGACCAACCTCCCTCTTTGGTCCCTCCCGTGGAAATAGCAACGAGTGATGCTACAGATGTTCGAGATGCTTTGGCGCAGTTATTTGAATCAGAAGCTTCAGACTGAAATTTTTAAGTCATTTTAACACAAAGCAAGGTAGTGTAATGTAAGGGACATTTGAAATGGTATTTTGCTAAATCTTTGCGCTCTGGTTTATCAACAACATTTTTGTTGTGAAAATACTGTTTGTTTCATGAGGTTGAACTCATTAACTAATGAGTGAGATTGTGCAGGATATCTTGTGAAAATGGATCACCTGATGAGTTGAAACCAGTTGATACACACCAGTCCAGTGGTGGGAAAGATATGTAAGGCCCGAAGGGTCGAGACGGTTACACCCCCGTTTCCTTAGGCTAGTTGCTTAATTGGTAGTTGTCTGGTTAACTCTGAAGTTCTGTAGAACCCATTCTAATGTCTTTCCTGATAAGATAATTCGTTTTACTCAAGTTGCTAGGCTCATAAACGACTGTGATTGGTCGAGTCACATTCTTTGAAAAGGCAATAGCCATGTTCAGTTTATGACCTCACGTCAGCAAAATTAATGTTCTAGGTCTAACTAAGAACCAAAAGTACAACACGGGGATAATCTAGTAACATGAGAAGAAACTTGTGTCCATGATAGAATTTACAGTCACTGTCGTACGCCATGGAAGTGTGCACTACCTGAACTGACAGCGTTACATAAACATAGGCCCGCAATGCGTGCAGAACCGACGAAGTGTTGGTTCGTCTCGAAAAGAAAGAAAGCGAGCCGTGCGTGACTGCAGCTTCAATAACATTCAAGCATCTGTAACAGCAAGTTGCAGTAAAAGCGTGTAACTGTAACTAACGCTTAAATTTGACCAACTGAAAAGGCGACCAATACCCTGGAAAGGAGGTCAACTGAATTATTCACCCTCTCCTCACCAAACATAGCTCCACAGACTATGCATTCTTCACTCTCGATCATTTTTCGCTGTCTTTTGGTCGGTCTTCTTCAAAACCCGGAACAAAAATTCTCAAAACAGACGCATTTCAAAAAATGGGCGACAAATTTCCCAATATAAAAGTAACCACATCTTCACGATTGATCAGTATGGGCACCGTAACAGCCCAAAAGAATTGAACTTTACCCCATACCTGGGAACCACGCTTTGTGCACAGTTTCCTTTAATCATGTCAAGGGCTCCTTAAGCCAAATTGTGAATGCAAATACGAAATAAATCATTGCTATGCTCTATCGTACAGGTTACAAGAAAGCGCATTATAAGCATTTACCAGTCGTTTTGACCCACTCCACCCTCGACAAATGTTTTCACTTGGTTCAACGTGCTAACTGGCGTAACAAAAATTGTGACAGTATTTTGCCCATTACGTTACCGAATGACGTTATGTTTAAAATCTGATGACTAAGCTCATCTGTCTTATCGCTTTGAATATTTAATTTTCTTGAATTAAACTAAAAAATTAAATGTTGATATACATTTGTCCACAACTGAACATGCTTTTACCAAGAGTTGTGAACAATGTATTTATATACTGTTGTGAATAGGGCACTATAAAAACATGATTATCGATAAAGACAAACACATCGTCAGAATCTCAACGTGCTAACCGGCGTGACGAAAATTGTGACAGTATTTTGTCTTTTACGTTACCGAATGACGTAATGTTTAAAATCGGATGACTCAGCTCATCTGTCTTATCGCTTTGAATATTTTGTTGAATTAAAATTAAAAATATAATTTAAACATAAATTTTGTCCACAACTGAACATGCCGTTTTCAAGAGTTGTAAGTGAAGCATTTATATACTGTTGTGAATATGGCACTATACAAACATGATTATCGATCTGGAGAAATTAGTAAAAAGCGAAGTCGACGCTTTATCTCAAACATGTTAAAGCATGTCTTATGACGTAATCGTTAAATCTGGTTTCCTCTTCCGCAGTCAGCGAGTCAGTGTCTCGAACTCTAAAATCGAACAAATCGGTTCAAAATCAAAAGTAAAGAAGAAAAATTAAAAAGACTAACTGGTATATCCTTCTGTGCCGCTTATAGTATACTATCCAAGAAGTTCCAGCCTCGTGTCGTAATTCATTTCCCACCTGCCAATAACCTTTCTTAACGTTGGCAGCTAGACATTTTCAAGTAATAAACATAACCACAACAACATACACCAGAATTTTCCTTTCATAACCTTTACTGAGAACGATTCTATCCTTACGATGTCTCAGCAACACTTTGGTCCCACCAGCATCAACAGTGCCACTGGACCTCACCTCCTGTTATTGTCAGTCCTCCTTGCTTTCTTTCACTAGTATTGCACAGATATTTCAGTCCGGTCAAAACCAACACTGCTCGGCGGAAGTGTCCTTCTATACCTACGATACTTTTTATGTGGACCCTTGTCCTATCGTGCGTGCGTATGTGTACTAATCGATGGGCTTAACTGCAGAATACGTCATCCCATCCCGTGGGCCATAGCGAACTACACACCTTGTGAGCCTTACACGACGTATTTTGACCGACCAAACCAGTCGACCCTCTTGACACGACTGCTCTAACTCGACTTCGTCGGTTAAAAACAACAGAAACCAAAACTTAATACCAAACTTTAATAGCAAGTCTAGTTTAAGTCAACTAATCTCGAGAAACTGTTAAGTCTTGAAGTTCTTTGCTGGTTTTAACGCAACTGTTGTTGTACTGTTCATAGTCTAAAACTGAAAAAACTAACTGTAAGTGGCAACACGGTTTGTTATGACAAGATCTAAGTTCTAAAACTGTTAAATTAAGCGTTCGAAAAAGCTCTTCAACTTTTCCCGAAAAAGTATGAAAAATGGTGTATTGCATTGGGAAGCACAATGGTTTGTTCAACTTGAAAAAACAAATGTTATGATAGTAATAAATAAAACAACGCGACAACATCCAACTGTGTTCTCTACAGTATGTTGTATTGCGTTCAGTGCAAACTTAAAACAAGAAAACTACAACGTGGTGAAACTCGAGCTACTAAGTGAATCTGAGTCACCATGCATTACAGATGCTGACTGGTACATGGGAGTGGCTGACATCCCTTGGTACGACTGGGGAAACGATGCAATACTGTCATGATGCAAGTAATTTTGATGGCCCATAGGAGGGCGGTCAACATGCCCCAATAGAAGTTTCAGCATGTTAAACTCATGTTCCCTCTCCAATCGCCGCCTCTCATTTTCCATTTGTGCCTGCTTGGTTTGTAATTCCACTTCTCTCTGATGTCTAGCCTCCTCAGCCCTCAGATATCTGTTTATGAAGGTGCGAGATTTAAGCGAGTGCCATGATTTAAGTTCCTAAGCAATCAAAATACAAAAGATCTTGTTCCCACCACCTATCCCAAATTTTTATATATCGACCATTCCAAATCATCAGTTCTGGCTGCTTTGTATTCTATCAAGTTTTCTGAAAGGGAGAGTGAAAATGAAGGAATTTCTGTGAAGGTGAACACACCTTTCTGTTTCTTCTTTTGATGTTGCTGTATATCTATCACAGAAGAGTTCCATGCTTTTCTCAATGTTTGATCTCTTCCGCTTCCTTGAGGGTTTGCTGATTTTAACGTTAACGACATCTTTAGCATCTTTTGCATCAGCAGCAACTTTGAAATCATCACCATCTTCAAAAATAACAACAGAAGCAAGGCCTTCAATTACTGACAGTAAGCATCTCCAATAACAGTGATTCAATTTTTAATTACAATAAGACATACACTGTGACTGGTTATTCCATTTTAGTCTCAGGACTGTTGAGGCTTTCCCTGGATGAGTCTTCTATTTATCTGATTGCTCCTCACTTTCAATTCTTCACATCATCCCTGTATCTTTTCAAAATGCATTTATGGAGAATATAATGGGAACCACAGTTCCAATGCGGCAAACATTTCTGCATTGGGTGACAGATGGTGTAGGCTGGTAAGATTATGCTGCATGCTGTCTACTAAGGGACTGGTATGAAAATACCACAGATGATGAGTAAGGAAGTGGGGTGGGGTGGGGGGTTCAGGATTCATTAGCTGGTTTCACAACAAAATCCTGCCTCTATCCACTCCCATTTCACAAAGTGACCATCCCTTTGTTTTATATACATCTGCACAATAATAAAACATTTGTTAAATAAACATATAACCCACCTTGATCAAAATTTGAGTGATCTTGATGTTCTTCTCTTTCACACTCTACAGGGAAAGCAAAGCTTTTATCCACAAATGATATTTAATCACACAACCACACTTATATAGCTAATTCACAAATGAACACCCCCAGTCTATTTATTTTGCCAGATTTCCAACAAGTTTAATGAAGGTCAGGTCAAAAATATGTACTGCATGTAAATCCATATTGTCCCTTAAGGAAAAGTTATGAACACAACAATGCTTCAAAGGTCCCTGGTGTCCTGGGTGTCCAACAGACTGCTAAAGGTAGTGTTAATTCAAACTGAGTTCTTCTAAGCACAATATCCATGAGTGTGCAACAGGCTACGGTATGTATTCTAACCACAGTAGTAGCAAAGGCTGAAGTTACATGACATGGTTTTGTTACATGATACTAACAATATAATAATTACAATAGTGGAATGGATTCGTACATGGCTGGTCTGTGGTACATTTTGCATGTACCAAGCACAATCCCCTCTGTGTTACTGAGTTTCATAAATGCAACATCAGTCTATAATAAATTGATGGCTGGTTTTTACATCAGTAGCACAGTCCCTGTAATTTTGTTTGACTAACAACCATAAACAAGCATGACAAAACATGTTGTCTAGAAACTTTTGGACCTATTAATTATTAGATACACGTACATTACGTACTTACAAATTGGTAAACACATGGTAGTGCATTACCTTGTTCTTGGTTACCTGTATCAGAATCACAATCTGGGTTGTCACCTATTAGGATAAAACAAATTCCCTCACTTTTCACTCATGGCCACAAACCAATTTTAACTGACCATGAATGATAAATCTCTTGGTGGTAAAGCCGCAGATAAACATTGATTCAAGAATACTTTTTCAGACATTATCTTGCCAACAATAAAAAAAATTATCAAACCCAGTGGCAATTAAAAAAAATAAAACTCCCTCTTTTTTAGTGACTTTGAGGTACAATTAAGAATTTCCTAACTTTATGCAAAATTCCCTGACATTTCCCTAACCTTGAAAAAATTATGTTTTCCCATGACTTTTCAATGACCGTGACAACTCTTTCATAGCCAACTGGGATTTCTACTGTGCCAGAATTGTTGAGCCAGGGCAACGGTTAAGAAGAATACTCCATTTGAGCTATACAAATCATGAAACGTACGGTGTAATGTCATGCTTCTGGACAGATTACCTGATTCTAGACCCACTTCAGTAACCGATGAGTCAATAACCAATGGTGGTTTTACTTGTGGTCTGTCGCACAATATCCTATCCATTCTGTCAAAGAACACCCATTTCCTTCGTCTTCCTGTTCCACTCTTGTTAGCCTTGTCTTTCTCTTCTTTATATTTCTGGCGTAACTTTTTCATTTTGTTTATCAGATCTTGCACTGTGAAATCTTTTAAGTTTCTATTATCCATCTGAACCTGACATGATAATGAATTTTGTTTTAAAATTCCACAAAAATATAAATTTATCTTGCCTCCCTCGGGCCTCCCTCTGGTAATGAATTTGCTGTAAATTGCCCTGCTACTGGATAACTTGACATCTAGGCATCAGGGAATTTCAAAGTCAGATATGATATCCCTTTAAATGCATGGAGTACGTGTCATGTAAGCAAAATAATTAAGACACGTTTGGGATGAACAAGTTTATCAATTTACTGAACAAGCTTAACTTAAAACACGAACTAGGTCTATAGCTGTAGGTAGATAGATCTGGAATCAATAAGGATTCCTCCACCTGGTTAGGGCAAATCACCTTTTATAAGGGAAACTCCAAGCTAGAAAATCGTTACCTAGCCATGCAAAAGATAGAACATCAGTATTCATCAGCTGAACTAAGTTAAGCTTAAATCTTACCTACAGGTTCTGGTAAACTGCACGTATTTCCTTAGAGGATTTTGCATTTTCCAGTGCAAACTGAATTGTCTCTTCGGCCCATCGATCGATCAGGACTTCGGTGGCTTCGTTCGGCCAATGTACACCTCGATTCTTGCGCTGAGAATTACCCTTCTTGTCCTTCTTGCCACGAGCAACAGCAGCAGCACGGCTGTGAACGTTTACACGGACACTTTTTTTGGCACGGTGGCTCGTTTACCTGTGCCGAGACTACCTCCCGGAGGTAGTCTCGGCACCCCTAAAATTTCGGGCACCGGTGCCGTATAAATGTTTGGACCGTTACGTTTACACGTTGGAAATTAGGAGTGCCGTGCCAAAATAGTTTGGGCACCGTGCCGAAATTCCGGGGTGCCGTGCCAATTTTTTTGCGCGTGGAAATGGGGCTCAAGTCTCAATGTACAGACCGACTCAATCCGTGCGAAGGTTTTTAAATAATTAGTTTTTATATAGTAAGTTTTTTGCATGCTTTTATTGTTTTAACAAATTCTTTTTACACATACTTTTAGCTACTTTTACATATTTTTACCTCATACATTTTCCTTACATATTTTTGCCCTTTTGTCACTTTATATATCTATGCAAACTCATTTTCTCAAAATTTCGCTTGATAATGACCGAAGAACGGTCGAAACGTCGTGAATTTTTACCGTTAGTTTTTATTGTCAATATTGTCCTCCAAAATGAAAAAAAGCAAGCGTCCTTTGTCTGGCTTTGTTTCGGCTCTGAGCGTTTTTACTAAATTGCTTCTAATCGTGGTAAAAACGAAATACAAAGTAATATAAAATTTTAGGAATTTAAAGGTTCAGGCTATTTTCGTAAAATGCCTTCTTTGCCATAAGGTCGCAAGTTTGGCACTGCGATCTGTGCTGCTGTCTTTCAAGAGAAAATTATGCTCAAGGTGATCTGTTAATTTGGATAAGTTGAACGAATTTTCCTTTTCATTCTTTCTTGTGGTGATCTTAAAATGGAAACGGTTTCGTTCCCATACCACGGCTGCTCCTGTTTTGAAATTGTTCACGTGATCAGCCCTAAAATCATGTTTTAACATGTAGTGGGTCATGTAACTCATCCAAACAGAACAAAATAAAAGAGGTCGCTTTATTGGTCGGATCAAAAAGGATCTAACCAATAAGAAAACGTGTATTATATTGCACGTGCTCAGTTCTTAATCGTGTTTTGACTTGTAACATATTAAAAAGATCTTAAGAGTAGTTCTCTGAGAAAGTGTAGCAAAGTTGGAAATGAAAAATTTTAACCCCCGTTCATTTTTTGTGTGAAGTTAGGTTGCCTGGGGGGATGAACGAAAACAGCCATATAAAGGTCAGCAGATGTGTCGTTGCCATGGTAACCGCAATCACTCATGCTACCCTCAAAGTCATATTTTGAGCAAAAATTTTGCCCTTAAAAAGCAAAAATAAACTGGTCTGGTTCTCGGGTGAATGTAAACCAGTTCTTTTCCTCGTTTTCAATCTCCGTATTTCTTTCTATTTCCGTATGTCTCCCAAATGTGTTTTCTTTGCATTTTTACAATTTTTCTAACCGTTATTAAAAGGCTTAATTCCATTTTAAGCCAGTTTGAATTTAAAAGTTGTTTCGTTAAATTAAGCTTAATTGATATAAGGTACCAACCTTGGTGGTGTGACTTTAATCATCTGATGAAGAATCAGAGAACTCTAGCATAAACCAAGAGAAAATGATCATTTGCTCTTGACAGACCTTCTTAGCTTTTACTGAACGAGTGTCGCGTTAAAACGTGTTTTGAAGCTGATTACATGTAATCAGACAAGCACTCTCATTGGTAAGTTCTTTCTATCGTAGTTTAGCCAATTAGTGACGTCATTTCATGATTTTGCTTTGTTTTAAGAGCAGTTCTCTGAGAAAGTGTGGCAAAAGTTGCAAATGAACCCCCGTTCATTTTTTGTGTGAAGTTAGGTTGCCTGGGGGGATGAACGAAAACAGCCATATAAAGGTCAGCAGACGTGTCGTTGCTATGGTAACTGCAATCACTCATGCTACCCTCAAAGTCATATTTGAGCAAAAATTCTGCCCTAAAAAAGCAAAAATAAACTGGTCTGGTTCTCGGGTGAATGTCAACCAATTAAAACAAAAATTCCCCAGGGAGAAGCTCTATTACTCTAGTTTCTAAAACTTGATGTTAAAATATTTTGACTTTTATCAACGTGCTAAAATTGATCGCTGAACCAGGTTACCTTTCGGCCATTTTGACAATCCGCCAAAACAAGCACAACCTTTTTCGCAATTTCTCCCAAAGTATTCTTTTCCCAGGAACGAAATTAGCATCAGAGTTTACATGGATACTAAAGATTCTAAACGTTGTAAAATCTTTTTGGGGAAAACTATATTATGGCCTTGGCCGTTGAGCACATTTGAGGAAAATTTGAATGAATGTCAAAATTGGCCATTTTCAGGCTCCATTGTTTCGCTCAGAAAAGCTTTGGATAGACCTTTTAAGCTTCAAAGGTATTCTTTGCAATCTTGTCTGTGAACGTACTTTGATTTATAAGGTTTTCGTTACACGAGTTTGGATGAAATAGGAATTGATACAAAGCCTACCTTGTGAGTTTTGCCAATTTATACAGCATGCATTGATCGCGTGCGTTTCTCCTTCGCTCGCTCCGTTTTTTAAAGCCAATTCTAGCGCAGCATCTTGCATTCAGGTCTAACCTAAGAGTTTGCTCCATCCTACATCCACTTGTCGGTGATTTAAACCACAGATGATGGCGCATTTGTCCGTAGATACTTGATAAAGGACCATTGAGCAGATCAAAACACAGTGATTGTATTTGTGGTTTCTGCCATCGAAGCACTGAAAATCGTCAATAAAATCCATCCATGAAGCTGCAACTGCATGCCTGTAACGATCCAGTACATGTATCTGGCTATAATCGAGCGGGACATTGCGTTTTCTGAGAAGCCATGAAGTTGTTGTTGACAAAACGCGTAGATCGGGCTGTAGACCGGAAATGAGAGGGCAAGACTGCTGACCGGATGTATGATTTATTTTTATTTCAGCATATGAAAATGTTGATTTTCAGCACTTTAATAAATGCTATGGCGGTTTTTACACTGGCGTAAAAAAAAAATGAAATAAAGCATAAAGGAAATGTATTAGACCACAAATAATATCTAGAAGAAAAGGCACCACAACGCCGCACGAGGAATGTTACTTTTTCCATTGTGTGGAGCGTACTACACAGTCCCCATTATGGACAGGTTTGATGCACTACAACTGATCATGACGAGTTTTACGTTAACATTACATAACATAACCTAACATAAACTTTATTTTTCTCGAATTTGAGAGTCGCTAGAAAGCTAATATTTCCGTGAAAAGAACAACAAAATACACTATGAGAAATTCACAGAATATCAAATATATGAAAAGAGTCATACACAAAATTTACAAAATTTACATTCTATTTGTATGATATATGTATTTAGGCCTGCGTGTCAAGGTTAGCTAAAATTCTCTTTAAGTTAACAAAATTGCTAGTCCTTACAGAGTCTGGTAGTAATTATAAGTTCCATTGTTTAGCAGTACGGTAAGAAAAAGAATGAAGGCCGTAAATAGTAGTTCTAGGCACAGGGGGAGTCAGAATATAATTACCGGGTAAATTATAGGGCATCACAGAGAGTGAACAGTTTATTAAACTGTAGCTGCCATTTTCTTTATTTTAGAAGTATTTCTCAAATATTGTTAAAACTCAGTGTGGTTATCAATGTATGGTCGAGACATAAATCACTACAGTGGATTAAGTTTAGTGTTACCGTAAAATTAAATCTCAAGGGAGTATTTGGATGACGTCGTCGGCTTTTATGATAACAAGAGGGCTCGAAAAGTTATAAATGAATTTCCCCCGATTATAAAATTTCAAGGACACTTGGGTGTTAAACTTTGCCTGCTCTTTAGTTTGAGGAGGGTATACAAAAAGCCAATCCATGCGTGAAAACACGTGAAAAAAAAAACCACGTGAAGACGCCCGCTTTAAGTACATTGCGAGCAGTCGTTTTGTTTGCTTGCTACCCGCAAAGGAGAATGTATGAACCATGCGAGCCAACGCTAAAAACGAGGAGGGGTTGCGGAGAGGGACGAAAGATAAGCTACATTGCTCGACTTTGTTTCACAGATGAGACAATTTTAACAATGGCAAAATTTTGTTCTAAATGGGTACAATCAGCGAGCTCAGCGAACAAGCAAGTTCGTGTAGTTTGATTTTAGACACCTTCCCACCAGACGAGAGTACGCAATTTTCAGAGGACTTTTCTGTTTTACCTCCATTTGTGCCTATGGATGCTTTCGAGCAGGTAAAGAATTCTGGTAAGTCAATGAAGAAATTTACCAATGCAGACGTTGTTATAAACTCAAATGACAAAGGCCTTCGTATGATGAACTTTGTACACGATTTACAAGTGTACAGTAACACGGAAAATAATATCATATACGTCCGTGCTTGTTGTTGGGCTTCCTATAAGAGGAACGTTAAATACAAGCTAAAAATAGTTTGTAACCAAAGGGGGACCCCAAAGATTCTTGCAGCAAAGTGTGATAGGCAGTGTCCGGCTTCCAACAGTGGATGTTGTTGTCATGTCATGGCTCTCATTTGGAAACTTGAGGACATGACAAGAAAGTCAGAGCTAAAAAATGTCACTCCTGACAACAGATGCTGCACATCAAAACCAAGGGAATGGGGAAAAGGGAGTAAAAGAGAAGTAGAGTTCACTCCAGTGATGGCTTCAAAAATTACTAAACCAAGACATGCGTCTGACTTACCTGGCAGGAAGAGGAGGAGTATTGAGTCTCAGTTTTATGATCCCAGACCATTTAAGTCCAGGAAGCTTGATGTTGATGGAATTGTTAAGCTGAGACAAGATCTTCAGGAAATAAATGCCCGTATACCCTTTGCTGTTATGTTGCCAGAGGAAAAGACAATTCCAACAATAATGACTATAGTTGGCACTCTTGCTAAAGGTTCAACGATTCACAAGCAACTTCAAGATTACACCCGCCTCCAACTTTGGTAGCACCCTATTTTAGTAGTACCCTCCCTGCTGGTAAAGAAAATGTGAATCCTGTCTTCAGTACAACCCACTTTACCACAGAAACAACACTAGACAGTCACGGGCAAGGATTAAATCCACATTCAAGTTTGAATCATGAATCATCTGCTCCACTCTCCACTGTGCAGAATGAATCAGATATGTCACCCCTTAGCACTCCTCCTTTTGGACAAGGTGAGCCACAGCTGTGGCAGATATTAGATTCTAATGCTAATAACCAACGGCAAGAACAGAATAGTTCAAGTTTTATTGCAACCACAAGATGTGCCTCTGAAGTACAACTGCTAACAACACAAACAAAAACATTATTTATTGAAACTCTTACAGACAAGCAAAAGCAAATTGAAATGGCAACAAGAGGGCAATCAACGAACCCTACTTGGTTTAAACAAAAGCAAAACAGAATAACTGCCAGTATCTGTAAAGATGTGTTTTCTCATATGCAAAAACAAGGGTCAAAAATGCCAGAAAATCTAGTTAAAAAAATCACTAGAAGAGGAGCACCCCACAAACTTGTCAGCTATTCACAAGCTAAAAATCTTAACTATAAAAGTAAAGGATTGATTTTTGGTATTGAAAATGAACCTGTGGCAGCTGATATGTACAAAGAATATCTATTATCATTGCCAGACATCAAGGAAGTAACAGTTCAAGCGGTTGGCTTAATTGTAGACAAAGAAAATGATGTTCTTGCAGCAAGCCCTGATAGAATTGCACAATAGTGTATGCCAATGGTGAAATTGAGCACAGAAATGTGGAAATAAAATGCTTAGAGTCCAAGCAGGATATGTCACCAGAGGCTGCAATAAAAGGTCATCAAAAGGAAAGCAGTTTCCCTGTAATGGAAACAAACTCTTTCTTTGTAGTAAAAGAAAGGCATAAATATTGGTTTCAAACCCAGATGCAAATGGGGGTCAGTGGAATTCCATTGACTGACTTTGTCATATTTACTAATGTAACATTTCCAGTTTTGGTTCTCAAGGTCACATCATCGTCAAGATGGGAGGATGCAATTAAGCCTAGTTTAATTGCTTTTCACAGGAAATATATTTCATAATAAAACAGTTTATGTCTTTAGAACTGTGGAACAACAAATAGTTTCATGGAAAATAAAAGTTGACTTTGAAAAAATCTCTGAAAAAGGGGCTATTATACTTTAGGATGTACTGAAGCACAGAGAAGAGTACTCAAGTTTACAGGTGATGGTGGAACCAGTTATTTCTGTGTATTGTTTCAGTGCTGGAAATAATTTTTCTTATTTAGCAGGACATGTGTCCTTTCAAATCTTCAGTTTGGTCGGACATATTACAAATTTGATCAGTCACTAATTAGCATAATGTAACTTGCATACAAACAAAAAAAAATGTCTCGATCTGAATTATTTGTTTTATAATGCCATTTAGGGTGGCATTTGAACACCACTCTAAAACACCATACTTTATCTAATCACGACAAAATATCAATGTCTACTTTACAGTCATTACTAATTGACTTCTGATAACAAGCAGTAAATTTCTTTTTATACCGGTACTTGAGTTCAGTTTCTCACTATTGTTATCACTGACGTATTTGATTGAAGCCTCTTGTCAAAGTCTTGTCAAAGTAACTGTAGAGATTCGAAAAGCGAGACATTTTTCTTGTGTTGAGATATTTTGTGACACATTTTGGTATTGTGTGACATTGTTGCGTGCACCAAGCATGTGAGTAATGCATGGATTTTTGCCATATTTGGCATATATTTTCTCTCAGAATAGGTTCTACGTAGATTGTAGATCGGAGATGCGAGACTAGTACTTGTTGACGTAAATACTGTGAAAAGATTGGTGGACTGATAGTATGAAAGCGAATTGATAAAATGCTCTTGCGTTGGAGTTGGAGCTATTGGAGTGGTTGATAGATACAGTCCTAAACAGTAATTATTGGGTGTTAAAATCAGTGTAGGGCTACTTCCAAATGTAACTACTTTATTTACTATTAGCCTGACTGAAAGTCAGGGAATTTAAAACCGAGCTGGGCTAGAAGAATTATCTTGTTTGTATATTAAACTTGTACTTTGTCTTGATAATGACATCCAGCCATTGCCGAAACGTTGTCAGTTCTTTTGCACAGCTTTCATGGTTGTTAATATAAAATAAAAAATTGATTCAGGTATTTATCCCAGACAGTTTTGAAAAACTACATCTGTCATATTTCGACACATTGATTAAAAACCAGAGAATTGAACTCTGCTTTACATAAATGCCTCGAGCAACAGTGTAACTTTTACTTCTTGCATTTGTAATGTGAGTCGAAGTCATTACGTAGAATATAAAATGTAGTACTTACATATAAAATAACATGGTATTAACGTACTGACATATGAAAAAACGCCGAGAAGACGACATAAAACGTTTGAACGTACTGACATGTTGAGAAACGTGGAGACGACAAGACGTATATCATGTGGACAAACTAACTTACGGAAAAGAAGGAATGCAAACGAATAATTAACATACGAGTACATGTTGAACGACAAGACTGGTACCGTATGGGTGTTCTATGTTAGGGAAAACAGCCATAAGACAAGATTTATTTAATACGTTAGGATCGAACTCACCTACGGGGAATTGCCGAGAAGATAGAGCATAATACGGTACGAACGAACTAACCGGTACGGTAAAACGTGGAAAAGATAAGACTAACGCTGTACAAACAAACTAACGTACCAACAAACGTGGGAAAGATAACACTAATGCTTACAAACGAACTAACATACCGAGAAACGTGGCGAAGATAAGACTAATACTGTACAAACGAACTATCGTACCAGATAAGACTAATACTGTACAAACGAATTAACGTACCCAGAAACGTTGAGAAGATAACACTAATACCTACAAACGAACTAACGTACCGAGAACGTTAAGAAGATAAGACTAATACTGTACAAACGAAATAACGCACCAAGAAACGTTGAGAAGATAAGAGTAATGCTGTATAAACGAACTAACGACGGAGAAACGTTGAGAAGATGAGACTAATACTGTACAAACGAACTAATGACGGAGAAACGTCGAGAAGACAAGACTAACATTGTACAAACAAACTAACGACGAAGAAACGTTGAGAAGACAAGACTAATACTGTACAAACGAAATAACGTACGAAGAAACTTTGAGAAGACTAATACAGTAACTAAACAACCGAACTAATGACGGAGAAACGTTGAGAGGATTAATACTGTATAAACCAAGTAACGAACCAAGAACGATTGATATGACAGCAGTAACACCAGAGACAGGAACGTACTTCGATATGGAGAAACGTCCAGACGAGACTAGTACCGTAAGAACGGACTAATGTGCGGGAAAACGCTAAAAGACAAGACTTCTACTGTACAAACAAACTATCAGTTATCATTTTAATTTGGTTTAAAGCAAATGCAATCGTTGAATACAATCTTCAGTGGAAAAAGCTAAGATGTTTTTCGTGTTCGGACATCATGTCCGACCATATGGCAAAATTGGTCGGACAATTTCGAAATTTGGTCGGACAATGTCCGATGACCGACTGTTATTTCCAACACTGTTGTTTTGGAAAATTTTGACTCTTATTTTTGAAGACTTGAAATTGCAGGTAAACTTTTAGTATTGAAAGTAGAGATAATACTTTTGTTTTATTCCTATATTATTATTATTATTATTATTATTATTATTATTATTATTGCCATCATCATCACTAGTTCTCAAACCACACCCCAACACTTTTAAATCTGAGTACCCTGTCTGTCCAATTGCAATTTACAGCATAGTTTTACATTCACTTTCACATATCAGGTCCGCCAATTATTGAGTAAACCCAAAGTTGAGACCCATAAAAAGGAACAGGACCTGAAACAGTTCCAGATTCTTTAGTTGAACATTCAATACCTGAAAATCACATCACATGAGAACCCATCCCATGTATGCAACTTCAAGAAATCTCAAAGCTTTGTTGCTTTAAACGGAGATAATTGGATATTGAAAATTGACCAGCAAAGCACAAACAGTCCAGATCTGATTTATGGACCCAAAGCTGGAAAGAGGCAGAACTTGATTAAAAATATGCCAGGCCTTTACTCGCTTAATTGCTCTTTCAACATGAATACGCACATTTGCTATACTCATGGTCTCAAAACACTGGCTTTGTGTGAACTGGTCAGTGGCAGAAAATCTCTTTGGAGGAATATATAAGCTTGCTCCTTTGAGTGCCATCAGCTCATGGATCTCAAAGCCTTTGGCTGCAAGGTACTGATCCCCTATTTCAATTAATTGACAGAAGTTACTCTTCTCCACTAATTCTTTATCACTTATTCTTCCTGGATATAATTGACTAACAAATGTTATCCATCCACTCGGTAAAATGCAGATGAGCCCTTTAAACGTATCATGAGATTTATAGTCTGAGTACATTTCTGAGTGCTTCTGATAATCCTTGGGCAACTCACAATTTTCAGCTCTGTGCAATCTAGAATTCCCCGTACGTTTTCATACCTTCCTTTAAATGAATCTGGTATGTGCTGCTTTATCTTGTCTCTTGAAGGCCATACAGGCAAACTTCCTAACATGATGTAAAGGTAGTTTGCCCAAGTAATGAAAATATCAGAGACGGTACTTACAGCGACACCAAATCTGTGCGCTAAGTCACGCTCGAATAAACCAAGACGCACCCTTGTTAAAAACAACCACAGCTGATCGATTGGCTCTATTTCTCGCTTTCTATTTCTTTGCTTTTCCTGTCCTTGCAAAAAAGGAAATGGATTAGCATTGTTTACGGAGCTTTCTTTCACTTTATCACGTGCTGCGTTCCAAGTCATCAGAGACTCAGAGCAAGGTTTAATAAAGTTCCAAAATGCCATCAAAGCTCGGTAACTCTGAAATCCTGTGTAGAAAAATGTCATCATCATTCGATCCAAACCTCTCCAAATCAAATTTTGAAAGAAAGAGCTTTTGTTTAAGATCATAATTCTCAGCAACTAAGTATTCCTCTTTTGTGAGTGGTTTTTGATCTAAATCTTCGTCTTGAGTCTCCTTTTCAGAGATGTCCAGTGCTTCACATAAATGATGTTTGTTTTCCATACTCTCTGATGGGCCCGCAGACGGTTGAATCCTTTTTTCACGACTCTTCGCTCTTTCTGACCTTTCAGAGACTTCATCATTGGGAACTGACCATGGGAAAATGGAAGGAACGGCATTCGTTACAAGATCATGTCTTTTGCCAGTAAGACTTTTCCTGTTGTCCTTCTCACTGAAATGTTCGGAACAGCAAAAGAGTGAGGCATTCGAAGCAAATTTTTTGTCGCCACGCTTCATTTTTTGATCCCAGATTTTTCTTAGCCTTTCGTCCAAAGGAAAATTATGAAAAATCAATCTGGTCGATTATCTGAACGGTTACTACAAAGTGCAGCCGTACAACATTTGTGACTTGAATTCTTCGGCTTACTTGAAGACGCCATGTTGATGAACGATAGCCCTTAGGCCTCACTTTCATGCAACTTCCGGTCTTAGGCTGAATCGGTGTATTATGTGTAGCAAAAGGCCGGCCACGTGTGCAAAAGCTGTGTTTTATCTTAGTTTTATCGTGTACAGTCCCGTGCGATTTGCATTAGAAAAAAATTTTTGGCAAAAAGAAATCCTTGAATCAAAACTTATAATCTTGAATTTTTAATAAACATTACTAATCAGTACGTAAAAAAACATCACACTGCACTATGCTCCGCAACTTAGTTTTATTATGGAATGCGGTACGGTCTTTTTGTCACGCTTGAAATGGTAAGAACAGCATCCGATGCTTCAACTTCATAATTTAAATCGATTTATTCAGAAAGTAAACGGATACCTTAAAGTACTCTATTCAAAGTCCCATTTTTAGACTGCAGATCGAGAGGTAGAGCTGAACCTTGAATTATGACGGATCAAGAGCCTGATAGAGGAAAAAGAAAACGCCCTTATCGCCAGCGCGTTATTTGTGGTGTATGTAAGAAGGAACTCGATTCCGATTATAAAGATAATCATGCCAAAACTGTGCACAAAGGACAGAAAGTTGCTTTCACTATGGTACGTGAGCGTAATCAGAGTCAGCTTGCTTTTTTCACCAAGAGCTCCGCGGAGTCGCGGCCGTCACAGAAGCTCTTCAGATCAGACAACCAGACTGACGCACATGACCAAGATAACACTGGTTCCTGTTCCAATGTACAAACTGATGGCATTGAAAGAGTTGAAATCTCGCCTGTGTCGGTGGTTCTGGAACTGCAGGATGACCAAGATGAACACGTCCCTATTCAGGAAGCTACTGAAGAACCTCAACCATTCTCGCCTGCAAACCGTGGAAGTAGCGATGGAGCCTGAAGTAGAGATGACCGTGCCGTTACAAAGAGATGATAACGCAGTACGTGAATCAGGGCTGGCCACAAGTGAGGGGCCGCAGCAACCGACTCTCCGCGAATATAACCCGCAAAGATTTGGGAACGAAACATTCACCAGAGATTTCCAGCCAAAGTGGTTCAAACAATATCCTTGGTTAAATTACTCAGTAGATGGAAAGGTTGCAACTTGCTATGCGTGTTCCACGTTTTTAAAGGATAACGCTTTCACGTTTTCCACTTGGAAGAAACCTGAGCGCCTTACAAAACACCATCAAAGTGACGCGCACTCTCTGGCGATGACAAAGTGGTTGGAATACCGCCAGATGGAGCGGAAATCCTCTTCTATCATCAGCATCATTGATGATGGGCATCGTAAGGACGTCCAACGCAACCGCAAGTTTTTACGTGTGATCATCGAATGTCTTTTTTACACTGCCCAACAAAACATCGCTCAAAGAGGTCACGAAGAGGACCGATCGAATCTCGGACAAAGATCAGATGTCAACAGGGGTAATTTTCTAGAGCTTTTGCACCTTCGGTGTAAAGACATTCCTTGGCTGGAACAGACATTGAACACTCAGTTACATAACCACGCTCAGTGGACCTCGCCATCCATCCAGAATGAGCTGCTGGAAATTTTTCCTGACCTCATAATTGAACTTATCTGTAAGGATGTAAGAGATAGCGGCTGGTATGGGATCATAATTGATGAAACGTCCGATTTAAGCCGAGCCGAGCAAGTGTCCTTTTGTCTCAGCTACATAGCGAATGGCAGTAAGAAAGAAGCATTTGTCGGATTTCATGCGACGAAAACAACAGACGGTGAAACTCTTTACCAACTAGTCAAAGAAGTTATCAATAAGCTGCAGTTAGAGCTCCAGAATATCGTGGGTGAGTGCTTTGACGACGCAAGTAACATGAGTGGTGTAAATAAGGGACTCGGTGCGCGAATGAAAGAATGCTCTCCCCTCGCGATTTATGTGCACTGCTATGGCCATTTGTTAAATTTGGCACTGCAAGACACCATGACAACAGTGGAACCATTGCGAAATACTCTGGGCACAATTCAGAGCCTGTACAATTTTCTAGAGGCTAGTTCAAAGCGACACGCTTTGTTTGGAGACATTGAGACTGAAGAAGGTAGTCTGCTTAAGACATTGAAGTCTCAAAGTGTAACAAGATGGGCATGTCGGTGGGAAGCGGTGAAAGCCGTCGACCAGCAGCTCGAGCGAATAGGGAAGGCATTGTTAGTATTATCCACCGACAAGGACACTAAAACATACTCGGAAAGTCGCTCGCTTCTGCATGGAATCTGTGATTTCCGGTTTGTCCTCGGTCTGCGTGTTTTGAAGATTATTTTATCTAATACAAGCAGCTTGAGTGCTTACCTTCAGGGAAAAACTATTGATGTTATCACGGCGAGGCGGAATGCCAATTTGACTTTGGCGACTCTACGAAGCTGCCGAAATGAGGAGAGTTTCACCTCAGAGTGGAAACTGTGTGAATGCATCGGTATTAAGATGAAATCGTGGATTTCTGACTCGGAGTTTTCATTCCGCGATGCTCGTGTGCCGCGACGACAACCCTCAACTCGCTTACAAGCTTTAGTCTGGGAAACCGTGCAAAACGTCAATGCAGCGCCTCCACCATCAAAACCAGAGGACTACCATCGTGTGAGCACCTTTTACACCTCTCTGGATAAGGTACTGGCAGAAATTGAAACTCGATTCAGTGGCAATGATCAAGATGTTCTTTGTGCGTTAGGTGACATCACCCTAAGTGATTCGCCCACCAGTGCTAGCTTCGACCGGGGTTGCCAGGTACTATAACCCCGACAGGGAGCTACTCCAGGCAGACCAACGCCTGTTCTGTCAGTTTAAGGCAGCACACGTGGGGAAATCGATAAAAACACCTGCAGAAGTCATCGAAGTGTTGAACGCAAACAGCCTGTATGAAATGACCCCAGAATTTTCAAAGGTCGCGTCCATTCTGGCCGTCATCCCCGCAACGTCCTGCTCAGCGGAGCGCTCATTCAGCGGACTCCGACGCTTGAAGACCTACCTTCGGAGCACGATGGGTCAAAATAGGCTGAACAGCCTCGCTATCGTGTGCATTGAGCGCTCTTATGGGAACAAAGTTATTGTTAACAGTATGGACAAGATTATTAACACTTTCGGACAGCGCCACGGAAGGAAAAACTTTTTCTTTTAATAACTTTTTAATTTTAACAAGATTGATCGCATGAGTAGACTTGTCAATAGAGTTCATAGAGTATGCGAGGTTTGAAAACAACTGTTTTTGGAGTTATAACAGTTTCAGTAGACGTGAGAATTGTGAACGTTTTTGTTTTTCTTGCAATTTAAGTTCGTTTATATCCAAATTTCAACGCTTACACATTCGGGCATTGTGTAATTTTTTCGGGCAAGAAGATCACCGCCCCTCCAAGTCCGAATGTGCCCGTACGCCTATGCCCGCCGTTGTGTTAAGTTGTACTTGCCGTAAAAATAAAGTAAAACAAGAAGTGGAAAATATAAGCTCGAGCAAATGTGGGAGACTGAACAACATCGATATATCGGCAAGAAGTGATCTTCGTTTGATTCATTCAATCTCATGTAACTCCCCAACTGATTCCAAAGAAAGCAACTGGCATGTAGTCAATATAAAGAAACAACCACTGCTGTGCGAATTGTCCGTGCCTCTGAGCTAGAGCGAAAAATCCATCCCCGACTGAAAGAAGCAAACGTGATTTCAGGTTCATTGACTGAAAGTGGACTGAATTGAATGTAACTATAATTGTTTTAAGGCTTTGTTGGATATTGTTCACTGATTGGTCAAAAAATAATACGATTTAAATTCCTCTATTATGATTGGCTGTGGTGTTTACACAAGGCGAGATCTAGGACAGAATCTGTCATACCGCAGTAGATGACTGCAAATACTTGCGGCGGGTATGCGAATTCCTTGCATAATTGAACGATACATTATCGGCTTTGAGCAATGAGTTATTCAAAATTCAAACGTCACTGAAAGAAGCCAACGTTTTTTTTAAAAGGTCTAAACGCGTTTTGGTTTAGAAGTTGTGGCTGCAAAATAAAGAAAAGTTTCAAACAATATGTAAGCTTCAAAGGTATTCTTTACAATCTTGTCTGTAAACTTACTTTGATTTGTAAGGTTTTCGTTACACGAGTTTGGATGAAAGAGGAATTGGTACAAAGCCTACCTTGTGAGGTTTGCCAATTTATACAGCGTGCATTGATCGCGTGCGTTTCTCCTTCGCTCGCTCCGTTTTCTTAACCCAATTCTAGCACAGCATCTTGCATTCAGGTTAAATCTAACAGTTTGATCCATCCTACATCCACTTGTTAGTGATTTAAACCGCATATGATGGCGCATTTGTCCGCAGATGCTTGATAAAGGACCATTGAGCAGATCAAAACACAGTGATTATATTTGTAATTTCTGCCGTCGAAGCACTGAAAATCGTCAACAAAATCCATCCAGGAAGCTAAATTGTCGAATCACGAATACTGTATACTCAGCAACTGCATGCCTGTAACGATCCAGTATATGTATCTGGCTATAATCGAGCAGGACATTGCGTTTGAGAAACCATGAAGTTGTTGTTGACATCGACAAAACATGTAGACCGGAAATGAGAGGGCAAGACTGCTGACCGGATGTACGAATTATTTTTATTTCACGCATATGAAATGTTGATTTTCAGCATTTTAATAAATTCTATGGCGGTTTTCAAATTGGTGGTAAAAATAAAAGAATAGAATAAAGCATAAAGGAAATCTATTAGACCACAAATGATATCTAGAAGAAAACACACCACAAGGCCGCACGAGGAATGTTACTTTTTTCTACGGTGTGGAGCGTACTACGCAGTCCCCGTTATGGACAGGTATGATGCACTACAGCTGATCATGACGAGTTTTACGTCTATTAAACAGAAGTTGCCATTTTCTTTATTTTAGAAGTATTTCTCAAACATTGTTAAGACCCACTGTAGTTATCAATGTATGGCCGAGACGTAAAGCACTACAGTGGATTAAGTTTATTGTTACCGTAAAATCCAGTATGTATGAGACCAAGTATGTGGCCAAGAAGATCTGGCAAACTCGTGTTCAGGATGGCAAACCGTTACCGTCGATAACGTCTTAACGCCACAACAGATCTCCTCATATTTCTCACGTTTTTCTCCTAAGCGGCTAAATATGTGAGATAGACCAAGAAACTCGGTAGGAAAGAAAACAAAATTTTCCAATTAAAAGAAGCAACGGTCGAAATAACGGCTAGGCTACCCGCAGAGCCGGGAGCGTGGCAATCTGTGGCAGAGGTGGAAAACTGCTGCTGCAAATACAAGAGAATGATATTGTGTTGCACTGATGAAGAGATATGAGCTTAGGGCCAATCTACGACTGTCAAACCTAGAAAAAAGGGTATTAAGCACGGCGCCGAATCTCATCTCGATATCGTAATCGACAGATGGCACATTCTTCCTTCCCAACACGCCCTGAACGCCATGCTTAATAGCATTATTAACTGTGGGCCCTTGAAGCTCCCATAACGACGTGGGTAGAATGTTCCCTGTTGGTTTAAAGGTAGCCTTTCTGCCACGAGAAACCTCTCAGTTTGATCTCTCTGAGAATTTCTTCCAGTATAAAAATCAATATCCATTTAGGGCAAAGTTATAACCATTGAGAAATCGTTGAAACAAAGTGGAGCAATGTGGTGTATCTTTGGTTCCTCTCTCCAATCCCTCCTTGATTTACCATTGGCTTGCATGATTCATACGTTGCCGTTTGCGTGTAGGATCTAAGAAAAACAAATTTAATTTAATTTAACTAAGAGAGAAGATAGCAAGCAGTCTACTAAAAGCAGGTGTCTTCCATCATTGATTGAAAAAAGGTCCGTCTTTACTTTTGAAGAATGGTTTAGCTTTTTGTTTACCTTCATCAAACTGAAAAAGGCCGACGAAGTTCAAAACCCAAGAGTTCTTGAAATTTGTAATCGGGGCCCTTCATTTATAACTTTTCGAGCCCCCTTGTTATCAGGTGTCATCACAAAGCGACGTCAGCCAAATACTTTCTTCAGATATAATTTGGTGAAACTTGACACTGATTGTACCCATTTAGAACAAAATTTTGCCCTTGTTAAAATTGTCTCATCTGTGAAACAAAGTCGAGCAATTTAGCGTATCTTTCGTCCCTCTCCGCAACCCCTCCTCGTTTTTAGCGTTGGCTCGCATGGTTCATACATTCTCCTTTGCGGGTAGCAAGCAAACAAAACGACTGCTCGCAATGTACTTAAAGCGGGCGTCTTCACGTGGTTTTTTTTTTCACGTGTTTTCACGCATGGATTGGCTTTTTGTATACCCTCCTCAAACTAAAGAGCAGGCAAAGTTTAACACCCAAGTGTCCTTGAAATTTTGTAATCGGGGGAAATTCATTTATAACTTTTCGAGCCCTCTTGTTATCATAAAAGCCGACGACGTCATCCAAATACTCCCTTGAGATTTAATTTTACGGTAACACTAAACTTAATCCACTGTAGTGATTTATGTCTCGACCATACATTGATAACCACACTGAGTTTTAACAATATTTGAGAAATACTTCTAAAATAAAGAAAATGGCAGCTACAGTTTAATAAACTGTTCACTCTCTGTGATGCTTCCTATAATTTACCCGGTAATTATATTCTGCTAAACAATGGAACTTACTACCAGACTCTGTAAGGGCTAGCAATTTTGTTAACTTAAAGAGAATTTTAGCTAACCTTGACACGCAGGCCTAAATACATATATCATACAAATAGAATGTAAATTTTGTAAATTTTGTATATGGCTCTTTTCATATATTTGATATTCTGTGAATTTCTTATAGTGTATTTTGTTGTTCTTTTCACGGAAATATTAGCTTTCTAGCGACTCTCAAATTCGAGAAAAATAAAGTTTATGTTAGGTTATGTTATGTAATGTTAACGTAAAACTCGTCATGATCAGTTGTAGTGCATCAAACCTGTCCAAAATGGGGACTGTGTAATACGCTCCACACAATGGAAAAAGTAACATTCCTCGTGCAGCGTTGTGGTGCCTTTTCTTCTAGATATTATTTGTGGTCTAATACATTTCCTTTATGCTTTATTTCATTTTTTTTTACGCCAATGTAAAAACCGCCATAGCATTTATTAAAGTGCTGAAAATCAACATTTTCATATGCTGAAATAAAAATAAATCATACATCCGGTCAGCAGTCTTGCCCTCTCATTTCCGGTCTACAGCCCGATCTACGCGTTTTGTCAACAACAACTTCATGGCTTCTCAGAAAACGCAATGTCCCGCTCGATTATAGCCAGATACATGTACTGGATCGTTACAGGCATGCAGTTGCAGCTTCATGGATGGATTTTATTGACGATTTTCAGTGCTTCGATGGCAGAAACCACAAATACAATCACTGTGTTTTGATCTGCTCAATGGTCCTTTATCAAGTATCTACGGACAAATGCGCCATCATCTGTGGTTTAAATCACCGACAAGTGGATGTAGGATGGAGCAAACTCTTAGGTTAGACCTGAATGCAAGATGCTGCGCTAGAATTTGCTTTAAAAAACGGAGCGAGCGACGGAGAAACGCACGCGATCAATGCATGCTGTATAAATTGGCAAAACTCACAAGGTAGGCTTTGTATCAATTCCTATTTCATCCAAACTCGTGTAATGAAAACCTTATAAATCAAAGTACGTTCACAGACAAGATTGTAAAGAATACCTTTGAAGCTTAAAAGGTCTATCCAAAGCTTTTCTGAGCGAAACAATGGAGCCTGAAAATGGCCAATTTTGACATTCATTCAAATTTTCCTCAAATGTGCTCAACGTTTAGAATCTTTAGTATCCATGTAAACTCTGATGCTAATTTCGTTCCTGGGAAAAGAATACTTTGGGAGAAATTGCGAAAAAGGTTGTGCTTGTTTTGGCGGATTGTCAAAATGGCCGAAAGGTAACCTGGTTCAGCGATCAATTTTAGCACGTTGATAAAAGTCAAAATATTTTAACATCAAGTTTTAGAAACTAGAGGAATAGAGCTTCTCCCTGGGGAATTTTTGTTTTAATTGGTTTACATTCACCCGAGAACCAGACCAGTTTATTTTTGCTTTTTTAGGGCAAAATTTTTGCTCAAATATGACTTTGAGGGTAGCATGAGTGATTGCGGTTACCATGGCAACAACACATCTGCTGACCTTTATATGGCTGTTTTCGTTCATCCCCCCAGGCAACCTAACTTCACACAAAAAATGAACGGGGGTTAAAATTTTTCATTTCCAACTTTTGCCACACTTTCTCAGAGAACTGCTCTTAAAACAAAGCAAAATCATGAAATGACGTCACTAATTGGCTAAACTACGATAGAAAGAACTTACCAATGAGAGTGCTCGTCTGATTACATGTAATCAGCTTCAAAACACGTTTTAACGCGACACTCGTTCAGTAAAAGCTAAGAAGGTCTGTCAAGAGCAAATGATCATTTTCTCTTGGTTTATGCTAGAGTTCTCTGATTCTTCATCAGATGATTAAAGTCACACCACCAAGGTTGGTACCTTATATCAATTAAGCTTAATTTAACGAAACAACTTTTAAATTCAAACTGGCTTAAAATGGAATTAAGCCTTTTAATAACGGTTAGAAAAATTGTAAAAATGCAAAGAAAACACATTTGGGAGACATACGGAAATAGAAAGAAATACGGAGATTGAAAACGAGGAAAAGAACTGAAAATTTTGTTATACCTAAAGATTGATACCTGGAGTATCAAGGTTCAAAAAGCTGAAAATGTGCTTGCTCAAGTTGGTGTAGTTGCAAGTGGTAGCTCTTAGCGGATCTATTAGAGTTAACAGCTCTTTAAAAAAACACAAAACGTTGGGGTGTAAGTCGTGTTTCTGCTATACTTAACTCGTCGCGAAGGATGATCAGTGATTTTACATGATTTTTTACATTAAAAACACAAATCTGATACGTCCTCAGGCCTTGGCAACAAAACTATGAATTCTTTAACATTATATTTGTCTTTTAGTTTGAATCGTGTAAAGGATTTAACAGTTCCCGAAATATCAAAGTTCAAAATTCATTAAAATTTGATGAGCTCCCATAAACTATTATAATTGCTAAATACAAATGATAAGAGATATCAAGCCATGTCGTTGTCTGAATATTCAGTTGTACAGGTTCCAAGTAAAAGCCAAGACAACAATATGAAAAAACCGCTGACCACCGTGTGCGTACTGCTTACCATACTGATCGCCTTGTGTTTTGCGAATGAGAACAGCAGCAACAAGCCACGTGGCAATAAGCTCAGTTCATTAGCCCAGTTACTATCCTTACTTTTCTCTAACAGCTCTCAATATTTTCTCTCTTTTTTTTTTGGAGGGGTTGGGGGGAGGGGGTGTTTCATTTCAAAGATACAAAACGCTAGGCAAGTGTTGTCAAATAAGAAAAGAACATAATTTAGGCAAAACGTTTTCAGGTGCAACTACATTTTACTTAGTGACTTGGATTTATTGAAAAAAAAGCGTAGGACAAAAATGCGAAGAACAAAAATATTTTGTCCTAGCACAAGTTTTGGAGGCTGGAGAACAACGCACAATTCCCAAGAACGTGGACGGTCAAGAAATTGAGTTTTATTCTGTTCACTTAGGGCCCTCAACAGACCTCGCCGATCGGATCTTGTACTCACAGTGCTTGTTGCTGCGCACCTGGAATTCCAGGCATCCCAGGAAGCCCTGGACCCGCGGGACCAGCAGGTGTTGCGGGTTTAACTGGTAGCAAGGGTGATGCAGGTGCTCGTGGAAGCCAAGGCCGTCCAGGTCCCAAAGGACCTCAAGGACCCTCGGGTCCTGCAGGTCCACCTGGCAAGAAAGGCGATGCAGGTGATCGTGGAAGCCAAGGTCCCCAAGGTCCCGAGGGATCTCAAGGACCCTCAGGTCCTGCCGGTCCACCTGGCAAGAAAGGCGATGCAGGTGCTCGTGGAAGCCAAGGTCCTCCAGGATCTTTTGGACGTAACTGGAAACAGTGCGTTTATAAGGATTTGCACGACGGCAGGGACAGAGGATTGATCAAGGTAAACTGTTTGTGCCTTGTTAAACAAGAGATCTTTTAAATATTACGGTAGGTCAATTCGTGCACCCGCAAGGGAGGGCATTAACGTATAATGATCTTAATCAGAGTAGAGGCAAAGGAATTGAGGTTTATTGAGGTTCTTCATTGCCAAAAAGCAAACGGAGCGAAGCTATATTTATAACGTCCCTGGAATTTTCCATACCACAGCAATGAGTACTACTGAGTCTCACTTTTAATTTTTATCTCTTTTTAATTATTTAATCCGGTGGATTTTTATCCTTACAGTGAAGCTAATCGCTTTCTCTAAGCGCTGGGGCACGTACGGAGTTTCAGAGCGTTATTTATTTTATTTTACAATGATTAATATGATGGTTATATTCTCGGCTTTTAAACCAGTCTAAATTTTTTATTCATTTTAGCAGGAATGTGTTTTTAAGAAAACTTCAGACAACACAGGACTGCGAGTCTTCTGGGATGGCAATCTTCGCATCTACAACTGCAACTATTGCTGCAGGCGATGGTATTTCACCTTCAACGGTGCAGAATGCAGGGCTCCGGAGACAATTGATGGTATAGTATATATGGCAATCGGAAGTGGCAGCAGGAAACAAGATTTACACCGCGTAAGGCAAATGGAAGGAGTCTGCGAGAAGGTCAAGAAGGGAGTGCTGCGCGTTAGATTCTGGGTCGGTAATTGTCGTCTCGGGGGATCTGCTGACGCGATGACGGGCGATTATTCTGTGTCCCGGATCTACGTGGAAGAAATACGTCCTCCACAGGCTTAAAAAGAGCAGATCTTGATTTTCTCTTCAAAGGCTTAAGTTTTTTGAGTGGTAAAGGTCTAAAAGGTCTAAAAATGAACATTTACTTGGGTAATCGGGGATAGAAAGCGAGCAAGCAGCGTTTAGTTAAAAAACAAACAAAAACAAAAAGGAAACAGCCATTTTCGTTATCAAAAATGATGTTTGAGCGGTGTAGGGTTTAAAGCCTATTGTAAAACAAGCAATATGAAAAGAAAGGTGTGGTAAATGGATAAAACCGAGTGTTGTGTGAATTTGTCAAGATAAAGGTTCGGTCGCTAATTTTTTGTTAAACACAAAGAATGCGTGGGCAAGAGCACGTCACAGTTAACTAAGAGGCTGTCTCTTTAAACAAAAAAATATTACTAATAATTAAAAAACACCCACTCAATTTTGGCGTCAAAATAAGTGTGCCTGAAACTCTCCCAACTGAAAGACTCTACCGAGGCTAGAACTAAAACAGGTTGGTTTGGTTCAAAGTGATTTTCTGGCCGCGCTGGGACCTGTTAAATATTTTGTCCCATCTGGGCCCGTTTCGATTTGCGTCATCTAGCAGTGCATTTTATGTCAATGTGTTCATAAGCCTTTCTAGTTTTCTAAATGAGTAACAATTTCCCTCTCGATTTAACTAGAAAGGCGAAATCAATCGTATGAGCCCCACCAATCGCCATCCAAAAACGCCCTTGATCTGGAAGTTTATTTTTACAATCTAGGACTTAGTTAACAGCTCTAGCCTACATAGTGGAACAGTGCAGTCCTTGATCGGCACAAATATGCAAAACTCCCCTGTACGATTTCAGTATTTCAAAAGTTATGACCATTTGTATCAGTGCATTTGGCCGCATTTGCAATTTTTCCGCCTACTGCAAATCGACTCTTATCGATCAGATTTTGTCATAAATACAGCTTACCTCCTTTGCAGCTCGGGCTTATTTCCAACTTAATTCAGCCATTTTCCAGTTGTTTCGTGTCGCTTGTCAGTGGCCAGCCAAAACTTTAAACCATGGCCACGTTTCCGGCTCGTCGATTCGGATAATAAGCTATCCAACTTTTGCATTTAGGAGGAGAAGTTATGGAGAAGTTAGCGCTTAGATCTCGGAGAAATCTTTGCGTTAAATCGCCGAAAGCGAATGAAACATTCGTCGCCTTGTGTGGCGATGATGCTTTCGCAAAGGACTCCATAAACCGCTGATTGCATGAGGATTCTCTAGCTGCTGTTTTTTCGAAAAATGGAAACCCGCAAAAATTTCATACCAAACCCTAATTACTAGAATTAAACCTTAAAATTCTTCTACAACCCTACTGTTTTCAGCATTTTTCAATAGAGTCATAAATAGCACGCGTTGTATAAAATTGCGTTCCCCGTATATTTGCGTGACTACTTGTTGAAGGGGACACTTGAGGTAGACGCCCGGGGTAAGAGGTTCTCTTGAAAGAGAAATATTTTGCATTTTATTAAATCCTTTTTTGTGGAAAATGTTTTGGAAGATCTTGAGCCAGAATAAAGGGACAAACGGGACAAACACAGACGGTGTTCAATCACGGACGGAAGTTTGACGTTTTTCTCTTGATCCATTCTGATGCCAACACATCAATAACGGCAAGCAACCAGATACCAAAACAAGAGTTATCCAGCCTTTGATGAAGAGCAGAAACAGTCCAGCAAAGGAAGGACAAGGAAACATTCAACTTCCGGTTGATATCCGAGGCTCAAAAACAGTCTTAACTTAAGTTCCCTAACGACTGGCCTTTGCTCTACGACGAGTTCAAGGCAAGACTTACGTATCTCTCCTCAATGCAGTCCAGAAGTGAAATTTCATTGACTGATTATATACTGTAACTAGATTTGATACTGGAAATCAAATCAGTGGCGATGTCACTGAAGGAGGGAGGGGGGGAACTTGATTAAAGCAATGTGTTGCCACTGGAGAGTAACGGGGATCCCCTGTTCTTAATTACCATTAAGTGGCCCTGAAAAGAGCAGTGTTATGTTACCCAGTTTGCTTTTGACAAAAACTTGAATGATTTAACAAGAAATAATAACTACAGACGTCTAGATAAGCAAAGCAATAACTACAGACGTCTAGATAAGCAAAGCAAAAAATATTCTCAAATGCCCTGGTGAAACTGGCAAATTGATGAACGTGGGGAATTCCAATAATATTTACTGGTAGCTCAGAATTTGCTGTGGGCTGCATTACCTGACGCCAGGTTAAACGCAGAGGTTGATAGCTATAAAAACTGTTGTCTGGCCAAACTCTGGCGGACAGAAAGACCACTTTATATGAATGGTAACTAAATTTTAAATTTATAATGTAACTACAATTGACAATTTTAAATTTTTCATACTGTTATCTTCCCTGTAAACCAATTCAAGTCTGTTTTTGAAAGCCAGGGCCGTAGCAAGGGGAGAGGCCGGGGCTGGGGTGGGGGGCGCCCCAGTTCCCCCCCCCCCCCAAAGGTAAAAACACACAGGCAACATAAGTTGAATATAAAATTTCATCTCCCATAGGTTTGAAACAATAACAAGATGTCAATAATTCCGAAAGGTATCATTCCTGATAAACTACAATACCGTATCCATTTCCCCAATTCGTATTTTTACTTTTGTATTACGCGACGATAGAGTGTATTCGCACTGGATTTAACCAGGAGGACTTCAAGTTCTACCAAGGCATGCAAGAACTTCTTTTGAAGGCTGTAGCATGCGAAGACCACGGAGAAGACTTAGCGAAAGTAATGGCCTTGTATGGGGAATGGCGGGATATTGACCTGCAGCGGTACAAGCTAGCACCCCAGCTGTCTGTTCTCCAGCTTCCTCCAGACATGGTGAAGTCAGTGGGGTATGACACCTCCCGATTCGACATTGCTGATCTGCTGGACTTTTTTCATTCACTCGGAAATGCTGGCAAACTTATACTTAGTGAGATTTGCACACTTACTAGGCTTATGCTTGTCATGCTTGCTACCAACGCGGTCCTTCTCCGCCAGGCAGGTCAAGATCTACCTGCGTTCGACCACGGGAGGGGCTAGGCTCAACCACCTTATGCTTCTGCATGTCCACAAGGAATTAGCAGATGGTATGGGCATGGTGGAGGCTACCAATTTGTTTGTGGAAAACAACCATCGGCGCAAGCATTTGTTTGGGAAGTTTTCAAAATGGGACCTTCCGATGAAGTCTGTTTTTGCCTCTAATGCAACTCAGGCAGTCTTAAATGACCACGAACTTACTATGATGACTCTGCAGGTGAAACATTTGCTGGTTTCAAGATACGGAGTCTGGTCCAAAGGCTTGCTACGGCCCTGGGTTAGAATGAGTAATGGCATCCTAGAAGACACAAAGGCACAGGAGTTTACACCAGCCATTAGCCATTATATTCTTCGGCTGATTATGTTTGCCCTAGGCTCTCGGCTGGTGTCGAAAGAATTGAATGTATTCCAATTAGTAGTAATATGCACGGTTGTATTTTATATAAGGAACTTGCTACAAGGCTCTCTATTTTTGTTTTGCTTTGGTGAGCCCTGCAGTGGTAGATACTCCATGCCTGTGGGAAACGCGAGGACATGAAAAGCTACGTCAGTAAGAAGAAACAAGATCGCTGCTAAAATTCAACCTGACCACCAGGCCGAATTATAACACAGAGATTCTGAAAAGCCCATCAGGTCTAGGCTGGTGGGCGAAATACAAGATGGCAAGAAGTTAACGTTATTAAAATCAGAGAAGACCCTGGTGACCATGGCTTTAGGACGACATTGGCCGGGCAGGTGACCATATATGTATTTTGCAGGGTTGTAACTGAGATCCTGGATATCGTGACGAGTGAAATCTGGGGAGAGGACCAACCTGGAGTGAAAAGGGGAGGGAGGGGTGAGGATACACGTCAGCCACCCCCTGAAGTATTATGTGTGGTTATGGCCTTTTTTCTCTCTGAGTGCATCCGCAGAGTCTCAAGTTCAGTTAGTGGACGAAATCCTTACGCTTTGAACATAGATGAAAGCCATGAAACATTACTTTCTTACTGCTACGCTGTCTATAGTGGTGTAGTACTCATCTTGCTGGACTTTTCGCACAGGGTCGCACTCAGACTTTCGGATTTTGGGACTTATGATAGGACAGACCTTAGGCCTCTGATACAATCGATCGGACTTTCGGACTTTGGAACTTTGGGACTTAAGATCGGAAGATCGAAAGGTCGGTGTTTTCAAGGGATGGTCACTGCTTCATGTCGTGTTGCTTCCTCATAGACAAGAAACTTTACGCCAAGCTGGGTTTCTCGTGTGTGAATAAGTAAAAGCGAAACGATAGGGAATGCTTACAAAATGATAAGAGGTAATGGCCGGAGTTGCGGTGCTGTACAGACTAGCATCCCAGTGCTCCTAATCTATATGCTACGTGCTACTAACAGACAGTGTAATCAGAAGCCGGATTATATTTAAGCACCGGCTTTAATGCGACACTTGGCTCGTTCAGCTTTACTTAAAGATTGCTCTTACACGTGAGTCTGAGGATGGTGTGACCATTCAAATAAAATGTATTATCCAATATTTTCCTGTGGTTCTGTCTATTGTTTTTAATTTTGGCTAAATAAAAATTTTAGAAAATTGGTTAACTTTGTATTCTGGGTACTTTGGCTTAGCTGTTTTCTCGTTTTCCCGTCAAGTCAGTTAAATGAACAGCGAGATACAAGCCTCTATTTCACGCTACTTGTTGCGTATTAGAGGAAACCACTCTGTAGTACACTGTTCACGGTCGATTTTTCCTCGCAGCTGACGTGTCAAACAAATTCAATCATCCAAATTAAAATTTGAGTGATTGTATTCATTCAAGAAACTGATCGGTAGAGAATTTATATCAATCAAATGTGTGGTTTTTTTTTTGTTACTATTATGAAACAGAGACTCTTGTGTCAGTATTAGACTAAAGGTGGATAGTACCTGCTCGTTCAAAATATAGGATAAAATTCAATAAACAAATTAATATGCAGGTTGTCCGACAAACTTGATCTGACGAGAACTTCATTACTATACAATATAAAACAGTAATTCTACTTGAACTCTGAACAGCAAGAAAGGAATATTAGAGAACATGATTAGAGTAATTGTATATTTTTCGATTGTGGATTCTTTTTTACTTTAGCTGTGTGTTCTAACACTGCTTTTCTCTTCTACCGTTTAGATTATTTTTTCTGCTAAAACATCCAAGGCAATGAATAACTTCAAAGGTGAGTCAGATTTACTAAAGCGTGTCCAACTTTCCCGCTAAAAAAGGTACCCGCAGTGTAAGTGAAAAGAAAAACGTATCTACCGCAATAGTTCTCTAAATTTTCGAAAACTTGGTTACATTTAATCCTATACTACACTTAATGTTTGGACAAGAAATCCCTTGTCGGCTGTTTTACACGAATCTAAATTGTTTGATGTGTGTTTTTAGATCTTGATGTCTAATTAATCAGCTTGGTCTGCGATAATGATTCAAAGACAATTATGCCGAGATCTGATATTTCGAGTTACAAAGTAAACTCGATTTTTAATTTTGACAAGAGCTTGGGACCACAAAGAAAAAAACATTGACTTCTTGAGGACGCCGTGTTTGACAATTACCATTCTTCTCTTAATAACGTTCTAAAAATTAAAACAGTAGTAATCATTATAGCAAAAAAGTGTCTCGAAATGTTTCCATAATCAAAAATTATTAGCATAAAAATGCCCTTATGATATTGATGACAGTTATGAGTTTGATACGTTCGCTGCGGCCGTCCAAGTCACTCAGAGCTTTTGTTAATTGTCATTTGTGGTGGATTTACAGCGAAACAATGACTTCATAAGCTATGAAAATAATAACGTCGTTTAAACAAAATTAATGAGGCGTTTGTTTCTACATTTACAGTTTTGAAAGAGAGGCTTGATCGAATTTTAAATCGTGTAGTAAAAACCAAAGGGTGTTACGAAAAATAAGACCCTCGAAAACTAAGAACTATAAGACCCCAGACCCGATCTTTTCACCGCGGTCAAACGAGAAAAATAAGAAAAGTACTTCAAAGATAAGGGAATTATTTCTGCTGTTCAAAGTTTGATACTTTATCAGTATCCTGTAGATTTACTAAAATGTCTCGAACTTTACCAAAAAAGTTCTAAGTGTTTGAAAACGGGAAACGGACTTGTCGGCGCAATTTGTAAAAGTAATAGTTTTGTTCAGGTGCGGAACATTTAAATAGCAAAGAAACTCTTTTATTTGAGAGAAATGAAACTATATTTACACTCACACAATATTTTATATATCCTTGATCATGTTTTGACTGCACCGTGAAAAAATCTTACGAATTAAAACAAAAACCTGGCTCAGACGTTTGACCGCGGCGGACCCCATCTTAGTTTTCGTACTACGAAAACTAAGACACCCGACGTTGTAAACTGTCGAAATTACGGGTTACACAACATTTACCTGTAGAAAAGACTTGCACGGCTTCTTTTGTGTCATGGCGGGTGGTTGTTTCGAACGCTTTTCTTTTAGTGTTTCAAAAAGATTAAAGGGCAACTTTTATGTGGATAAAACCCGAGCAAATCCTACTGCTACTTAAAGATCCGGAGGCTGAATACATATTGCCCTACAAGGTACAAATCGGGCACAAGTCGACTTAGTACAGCATGTCCAATTTTTGCTATTGACTAAGAATTCAGTTGCACGACAGAATAAATGATTTTAAATACGAATGACGTCTTAGCTGAAGGATGTCTTCGCAAATCTACGATGGGGTCTTGGGTGTTAGGTCTCAGTTTTCGAGGATTTTAGTTTTCGTAACGCCTGTGAACCCAAATACATTCCGGGAAAAATGGTAACCTTCATTAGTTTTCGAATTAACGTTCAGTATGTTGTACTTGATCATAATGCATCTTGGCTTGCAAAAATGTAGCTATGCTAACGATCTAAACTTTGCGCTTTTGTCCAAATTTAAGTTTTGTTTGATTGATAGATTTTGGCAAAAACTACAGCTGTCTGGCTTCAACTGTTGAATTTTTTGCAGTACTGTTAAATAAAGTGAGAGTGAATGCTTGAAATGCTCATATAAAATGCAAAAAAGGTATAATTGGAGTAGATTTCAATTTTGCATTTGGATTTGATAAATAAATACGTGACGTCGCTTTTCCCTGTATCTGTTAATGTTTTCCTGAATTTTGTTAATTTATCAAATCTGGATCTTGATAATTTTTTTTTGGAGTGGAAGAAAATGAAACAAAATGGTGCCAATAGCAGTGAAACAAATGGCAAAATTTTGATTTTCTTGTTACACCGCTAATTCATTCAGACTATAAATTTCATGACTCCTTCACAGTGGAGGAGAGAGTTTAACCTCGCCTAACGATGGAGCCTTTCTTATTATAGTGTTCTTAAAACTTTGTAATAAGAAGATGCAGGCGCTCAATCAAGCTCTGTTAATTTGATAACCATATATCAATAAATTTTGAAATTTTATATCAGTAACCGTTCATAAAATTGTGCTGTCCATATCTTATTTAACTCAAAGAAATCACTGAAAACAGAAGAAGAAATTAAAAAGTAAAGGAAAGTAAATTGCAAACTGAAGAAAAAGTAAGAAATGTTCTGCCTCTGTACTCACGTGTCAAACGAACTTTTTATCCATTGCTCAAACATTTGGCTGTAATTACTTTCGTATGTTATGCCCCAAAGCTGAAGGACTTTGTGTCAATAGCACTCTGAAATTTATAATGTAGACGTCTGCGAGATTAGGGATAAAAAGAGAAACAACAAAACTAAGAGCAAGATTTTGGGGCATTGCTGCCAATTAGACAGGGGCACCCAACGAGAAAATCTTAGCAAAATACTGGAAATATCATTTTCTGCTTTCTTAGATTGTTTCAGAGCTGTTTAAACGCATCGTTTTCTATAAGTTAACTTCAGGTTGATCTGTTCGGCGTGTTTTGCTGAAAATTTAGGCCGCAGAAAACTTTAGGAAACGGAATCCTATCCGCCGAATTTCCGAGCTGCTGCTAGTTCTCAGAAAATGCTAACTGACTTTATTTTACACTCTCAACGACATATTTGTCCCTCTGAAAACAATAGGAATTAATAAGTGCTCTTGTTACGAAAGTCTGAGGTGATGTTTCGTCAAAGAAATCTCTAGTTTTCACTGGAATTAAATCCGAATATATCAGGTGATTTAGGCCTTCCGAACACATGTTCCCTGAAACGGACCGTTAGGTGCCCGTGAATTAGATTGCGGGGCGTAGTCCATTTAAGTAGTTCTGTTACATCGTGTTTCAGCAAAAAGGATAATGCTTATCTCTTACGTTAATATAACCTCAACTAACAGGTACTTCAATGTTGTGCAGCTAAAATTTGTGCGAAATTGCAGACATTTTTTGAAAACGAAAACGAAACTTCCGCCAATTCAGGAAGCAGAGAGAAACAAAACATAAATAGAAGACGCTAATCTATTGGACAAACAACGACTAAACAATTGTTTTCTACTGAACGAATAGGATTGCTTGTTAGAATGTGGAAGTTGGTTCCCAAACTTGTTCTGACGAGAATGTAGCTAAACGAAGCAAAAATAGAACTGACTTGGTTAACTACGAAAAAGGATTCCACTGAGGTCCGCCTGAGAAGCTAACAGTCGAAGTAAGCCCGAAGCGTTTTATTTCCTTGTGGACTCTTTTATTCGTTTTGATTTTTTAATCTCACAATTCTTTTTTTCTGGTTCCGTTTCAACTTTTTGTTCACACCAGACAACCCAGTTGCTGTGTTACTTGAAAGGTAAATGAGTCTATTCAGTATTATGTGAACTGAAATTCCTTTTAATAAGCCCATTGACTTTGTCGTAAAAAAAAAATAGCACTATCGCAGAGTCAACACTTTCCAAAATTAGGTTAGTTCATATTTCGGACTAAGTACCGTCTACATGAATTTAACGTGTGCTCTATTTCAGGGTAGCTTGAACGTTTATTAACTCAGGTTATTGATTACAGGGGCACCCACTGGCAAAGGGTCGTTTCAGTAGAATATCTGTTCGGGAGGCCTTAATATTGAAACCTGCGTAGACTTCTGCAGGATTAGGGGTAAAAAGAAAGCCAGACAGCTGTACTTGTCTAGGAGTCAGGTTTGGGGTTTGCTAATAAACATTGCTGGGCATAGTTTATTTATGAAGCCCTGTCTCAGGGAAGGGGAGAATGCTTATCTCTTACGTTGTTATAACTCAAATAATTGATATTTTTTTGTTGTGTAGCTGAAATTTGCGCAAAATTGCAGATATTTCTCTATAAAGAAATTATTAAGAGAACGAAAATTTCGCCAATTCATGATGTAGAGAGAAGCAAACCATGAATAGAAGACGCTATTCTATTGGACAAACAACGACTAAACAATTTTTTTTCTACTGAGCGAATAAGATTGCTTGTTAGAATGTGTACGTTGTTCCCAAAGTTGTTCTGACGAGAATGTGGCTAAACGAAGCAAAAATAGAATTTGGTTGGCTACGAAAAACGATTTCACAGAGGACCGACTGAGAAGCTATCATAGTGTTCGTAGACCGTAGTGTTTTACTATTTATTCGTTTTGAATTTTTAATCTTACACTTCTTCTCTGTTGCTTCACACCAGACAACGCAGCTGCTGTGTTCTGACTTGAAAGGTAAATAACCTTATTTGCTATTTTGTTAACTGAGATTCCTTTCACTGAAGCTCATTGCCTTTGTCGCCAAAATATAGATCTATCGCCGAGTCAGCAGTTACAATTGTTTTATTGGTTCATTTTTCTGTCCCGTTTACGTAAGCTCGACTAATGTGTGCTCCATTTCAGGTACAGTTTAAAAATTTAAGCATTCAGGGTTTTTTTAATATATATTTCAAAGGCAACCAAAGAGTCGTTTCGGCTGAATATCTGTTAAGGAGACCTTCACCGCCCTAAAAACGAATTCAATTGTGACGAAAAAACAAACAAAATAAGTTGGCGAAATGTCATCTTAATATGAGACAATCAATTTCTTTTGCTCTCGGAAGGACAAGAGTGTCGTTTGCAGTGTGAATAATGATCAAGCTAAAGGCACAGCTAGGAATTTCCATTCCCGAAACTTTTCTGTCAAGAATATAATTATATCTGTGGGAAATTGATTATGCGCATAATTATACGTAGCGGGAAAAGGAGCTTATGTGACCAAGAAAGAGAAAAAAATTAAGAACTGAACTAGGAACTGTTGAGCGTAGCGTGTAGAGTACAGATTTCGAGTGTAGAAGATACCAATTAGGTTGAGTACAGACCTTTAAGATAACCAAAACTGTTGATAAGTATTTTGTGTAGAACAGTCAGTTCGGAAGTGACACAGCAGATCCGAGCAAATCAAACTTTCTGAGCTTACATTAAATATCCCGCTTTAGAAAACCCTGAAACAAACTGACAAAACAGAAAAAAAGCTTAAATTTTCTCGAGAATCAGGAAAGAATAATTAAATCTCTGACTGCTTACGTGTAAAATAAATGACTTATTTTCAACTGTTCAGGTATCAAATTTTGTAAATGATTTTTTTTGGAACTCAAAACTCTTTTTCAAATCTGAAAGGAGAAAAAAACGTGTCCGTGCACAGAGCGTAGCGAAACAGAAATGGTAGACTCCATTTCATTGGACGAAACAGCTAACGAATTAAATTGCTTGTTAGAATTAAACAAAACAAAGCAGTTGTGTAAAGTACTAAGATATTATATTCTTCTGAACCTTTACAAGGAAGGACCGAAAGAAGCTAAAGGTATATGTTTGAAATATTTAATTGCCTGGAATTCTTTATTTGTTTTGTTTTTCAATCTAACACTTCTTCTTTCTTATCCAGTTTTAGCTTCTTGTTGCTGTGTTACTTTAAAGGTAAGTGATATCACTAAGGGTTTTTTTGCTAATTAACTGGCACACGTCCACTGCTTTTCTTGCATAAAATGTCCATACAGCTTCAATGAAGAACACGGAAATACTTGTATATCGTTCACTGCATCCCTTTTCACAGCAGAACATAATAGGTCCATTTAGTGTGTGCTTCAACTGTACAAATAACGTTGTCGATTTTCCAAACCATATGGATGGATGTTTGTATTATGTTTACCTTTTTTATCTCTAGAAGAAAAATAAACGGATAACTTTGTGTATTGAATAAAAGTGAAGATTAGTTTCCCAGAGTAAATTCTTTCAATAATACTTTTTCTGTAGAAGGTAGCGGCAGCTGATTATCACTTTACAGTTTTATTTTATGCGACAGCGATAAGGACGGATTGGAAAAAAACGGTACCAGCTCGCATTTTTTAGTCTTGTCCGTAAATTCTTAACCAATTTTTTTCTCGATTTGCTCTTTTTTCTCTTCCTAGATTTTTCCTCTTCGCACAAAACCAGCACTAAGTTTCTTGACCAAAGTTAGGTTGTTCAACTCACTTGCAACACAGAATACTTTCTGAAAACGTAAACCGGTTCTCCTACTTTAGAAGGGGCGAAATAAACCTCCGTAAAAATCAGACGACAGACTTAATAAATGGTATAAGTGTGGCATTTGTAGGAATTAGTAGCTTTCATCTTTTATCTTCTCTGCAAGTTGATTAAACTATCGCATTCATCGATCACTAAATACAGGCTCACAACGGGAACAAGTATGCTACGGTTTGCCAACTTTTCCAACCACTTGAAGGACATCGCAATCGTTGTAATCGCCTGTTTCTAGATACTAGAGGAAGCGCGCAAATTTCGTTAACATTACAGAAATACTTAAAACAACCATTTACAGTCAACTGCAAATAACTGCCCTTCTAAGCACCTCTTTGCAGCATTATTGTCTTCTAAAGAGGAACGGCAGACTTTTTTGTCTACGCCTGGAGTTTTCACCATTAGCATTGTGACATTTGTACCATTACATATATTTATAAGGACTTGGATATAAAATTTCAGTGCTAACGTTCCGAGCTACATTCACAACAAAGTTCTCTGCCAATGTTTTAATGAAATTATTTCCTGTGTTAAAAGTTTTCACAAGGAATTATGTGGCTGTATTTCAAAAGAAATTTATGTTCAAATTTTCTTGATGCGGATAATTTGGGCGATTTTGGTCATTTTTCAATTTTTCCTTCAATGTTAATACTTGTTTTATCGTGTCTTAAACAAAATCAGAAGATAACATCATTAGTCAGTTAAAATACCCTATCCAATAGAAATTTTCGTCTTCTCGTGTTATTTACACATGCTCAGCTCTCAACCGCGTTTTTACATGAAATCTAATAAAACAAATCTCAATAAAAGATGTAACATCATTGGTCAACGATAAATAAATTAACCAATAGGAATATTCGTCTTATTCTGGTATCCTGCAGGCAATCAGCTGTAAAACATGTTTTAACTTGAAATTCGTTCAGCAAAGATAAAAAAAGGTCCCTCAAGAGCGAATGAACATTTTCTCTCGGTAAAAGCAAGAGGTTTATCATTCGTCTTCGGAGGATCATATCCACAGAAGCACTTTTGTAAGTTAACACTACTTAAGGTATAAATAACTGTTAAATTAAGCCTTGAGAGATAATAAGAAAAGTTGTAAAAATCCTAAAACACCCTTTGAAGTTACAAAAAAGTACGGAAATTGAAAAGGATGAAAACAACAGAAAAGTCAGTTTTATCTATGGGTTTGTTTCGTCAGTGACGTACGTTTAAAGTGCAAGTGCAAGTGGTAGATCATTGTAATTTTATGCCATAATTTCATTACCGTTTTTTTTTTCTTCGAAGTTTTGGAATTAAAGAAAACCTAACGATCGAAAATTATGTTTGAAATTCAACTATGTATTAGGATTTCATTCATCAAAACTCGAAATTTGCTAAAATCAGAGCTAGACTAAGCCATTGAAGGAGTTATGAGATCACTGTCGTTAAATATGAATCATAAAAGATACCAAACTAGTGGCTTTCAAAGCAATATTCTGTACAATAAGAGAAGGAACATCCTTATTTACGCTTTGGATATTTCAAATACACAGGTTGCAAGATAAACCCAAGACAGCGATATGAATATACCGCTGACCACCATGTTTTGTGTATTGCTGTCGTTGGTGATCACCTTGTGTTCTGCGAATGACAACAACAGTAGCAAACCACGTGACATTAAGGTCAGTTCACTTATCCTGATGCTACTATCATAATTTTTCGTTTACTGCTCTTAATTTTTTTTCCACCTCACGGTTTTTCCGTGATCCTATAAAGAAACGCCTGGGCAACTCTTCTGAAAAATATTTTCAGTCTTAGTTTACAAAGCTGGTGGCTTAAAAATGAGTTGATTAGCCTAAACTGAAGTTCGACACAGAAGGTTTTAACTTTTTCACTCTTAAATTAAAAAACAACAGTAATAAATAAGGCAAAGAACATAATTTAGGCAAAAAGAGGGAAATACCTAATTCTCTGTAACTTTCAGGATTATTGAATGTTAATCGTCCGGCTATCAACAAAGAGATTTTTTCCTGCACACAAGTTTTGGAGGCTGGGAAAGAACACGTGACGAGAACTAAGAACATAGGAGGTCATTCTTATTTTACTTTGTTCACCTAGGGCCCTCAACAGACGTCACCTCATGGGTCTTGTGCGCCCAGTGCTTGTTTCTGCGCACCAGGCGTTCCAGGCATCCCAGGAAGCCCTGGACCCGCGGGACCAGCAGGTGTTTCGGGATCACCCGGCAAGCATGGTCCTGAAGGACCCATGGGTCCACGAGGAAACAAGGGTGATGAAGGCGTTCGTGGAAAACAAGGTCCACAGGGTCCAATGGGACCTCAAGGACCCCCAGGTGTATCGGGTCCACCCGGGAACAACGGTGATGCAGGTGCTCGGGGAAGTCAAGGTCCCCCAGGTCCCCAGGGTCCTCCAGGATCCTTGGGACGTAACTGGAAACAGTGCGCTTTCAAGGATTTGAACGACGGAAGAGACTCTGGATTGATCAAGGTAAATTCATAAGTTGTAGCTAAATAACCAGCGTTGTGTTAGCCGTGATTATTTGGGTTAACACAATCAATTTTGCTGAGAGATCATGCCAAACAAAGTATGTTTAGAATAAATAGAGAGATGATTAGCACACTTTTGATATAAACTTTGGCAGTTTTAAACATATATTGGTCGCTTTCTATGATCCCGTGGATTTCCTTTTGACAGTGAAGCTAATCGTTTGCTCTGCATGGTGTTGCACGGAGTTCCATGGCATTATTTGATCGTATTTCGATTATATTTTCGGCTTTAAATGCAGTTTAAAGTTTTCCATCATTTTCGCAGGAATGGGTTTTTAACATGTGTTGTCTTGTAGAGCCTTCATTATTTCCGACATCAAATATCACATTTGCTGAATAGATGACAAACCAAACGAAATATATTTACAACAAGTATAGCGATGGTTAGCAAGCGAATGCTTTTAATGTAATAGTTACTCTCCATGATCTCCTAAATTTCCTCCTTTTTTTATCTTGACAGTGAAGCTTATCTGCACGTATTATTTCTCGCAGTTCGATTGCATTCAGTTCGGCTTTTAATCCAGTTTATCTTTTTATTCATTCGCTAAGGAATGTGTTTTTAACAAAACTTCAAGCAAAACAGCGCTGCGAGTCTACTGGGCTGGAAATCTTCGTATCTACAACTGCCACGCGTGCTGCAGCCGATGGTATTTCACCTTCAACGGTGCAGAGTGCTCGACTCCGGCAGCCATTGATGGTGTGGTCTACATGGTTTATGGAACTGGCTACAAAAAGAACTTACACCGCCCTCGTCACATTGAAGGAGTCTGCGAGAAACTCCACAAGGGCACAGTGCGCGTGGGATTCTGGGTCGGTAACTGTGCTGGGTCTGGATCTGCTGACGCGCACACAGGCTGGAAATCAGTGTCCCGGATCTATGTGGAAGAAATTCCTCCCCCACAGGCTTAAAAAAGAGCAGATTTTGCTTTTGTTAGTTGTTGTTTCTTTTTTTCTCAGTGAGAGGTGCTTTAAAGCTAATTATATGACGTGGATTAGGCATTAAATCTGATGCTGTATAGTGTAGGGTATAAAGCTTATTTTGTATGACAGGAATGTAAACAGTCGCAAATAAAGGAGACGTATATCAACTAAACAAAGTGTAGGTGAATCAGTCTTGCGGAAAATATTTTTTATTTCTCGACTTCAACAACTGTTTAACGTGCCTTTTTTTACCATGTCCACAATTTAACTATTCAATATCACTAGCATTTCAGGAACAAAATACAATTTTACCAACTGATGCGTACTTAATGCACGAACTTACAAATGAGTTTAGGGAAGAGAGGGTCAAAAAGAATAAGCTAAGTGAGTTTTCAACTATTCTATTGCAATATACATGCCAGCTCTTGCTTCGCATTAAAAAAATACTAATAAACCATTTAATCGGGGTGATAGAAGTCGAGGAAAAAAATTCGGAAACTTAAGTCCTACTTTGAAATAAAATGGAATTCTAATTCTTAGTGATGTTCGCAACACTTAATACAGTTTCAGGATTTGGAGAAAATTTTGAACACCTTGCAAAAAGCTACGTCGCTGTTGGCCTTATTATGAGCACTCAATATGCAGTAAAACAAAATAAGAATAAAGTACTCATCCCACTTCCCTGCTCCCCTCCCCTTTGGATAACCTGGTCTTGGTGGACTGTGTTCGTTAACTCTTTGGTCTCTAAATGTTATCTAGCAAACCGCAATTTGAAGACAAAGCTGCCGTTCTTTGACCTGACCTCGGAAACTTGCAATCAAAGGGCCAAAAACATTAATAGCGGAGCTCCATTGCTAAACAAATTTGGTAGCCTATCGATCCGAAAAATTTTGGTTGTGACGTCAGCGTACGTCCGTACAGACTCTGGGGGAGGGAGAAGGGAGTCCCAAGGCAACCCGACCTGGGGAGGAGAATGCCATCTTTTCTTGGCTGGAAATCGCGCGGTGCTTGTGGGAAAACCGCGTTTTTCTTGGCGGGAAATCGCATGACCATCCTCCCTATTTTTTTTTATCTCGCCGCTTTTGAAAAACTAAAAGAGGTTTCTTTAAAAAGAGTAAGTTTATTTAGCAAAACGATTGTTCGACTGTATTGTAGTTTTAAACTTGAGAAAAAAAACATCTAATATCTATAAATGAAAAGAAAAAGTTCAAGAGACTACTGGTAAAAGGCGAAAAGTTCAAGTTACGAAAGCTGCCTTCAAAGGACTTCATCGCTTTGTTTTCTTCACGGCGGAGAGCTTGCCTTGTTCTGAAACACAACCGAGTAAGCTGCCTTCAAAGGACTTCATCGCTTTGTTTTCTTCACGGCGGAGAGCTTGCCTTGTTCTGAAACACAACCGAGTAAGTGAAGTTTTTAAAGGGTTTAAGGTGCATGATTTTGAGTACTACGGTCAAAGAAATTACATTTTGAAATGGAAATTTAATTTATGTCATTAGAAATGTATCATTTACTTTTGACTTTAAAAATTATTAGAAAACGCGCTCAGATTTGTGACAGATGTAGTCTTGAATATTTTGCCATGCATGGCCGATTTCACTCGCGTGGACGGACCCACCGCCGTGCTGGAAGTGTAACGCGAATTGCATTTAAGTATATACTTAAGGGTTTTCGAATAAACTTTTTCAAAGATGATTTCTCTGTTTATTATTTTGTGTTTGTTTATTCGTAACGGTAGGTCAAAGCACAGTCGCAAGGCAACTGCACAAGCATCACTTACGGCGAATAATTGCTTTCAATTTTAACTGTCGGGTCGGTTTGTGCAATTGTCGATTATCTTGTCCTAGAAGTTTTCAATAGTAATAATCTTTTAAGCGAAGCAGTTGTCGGTTTGAAGCTATTTTATTCGAAAAGCTTCCGAAAAACGTTTCCTGCGTCCTCAAAGCACCTAACTTTATATAGGCTTACTTCGCATCCGCAAAACTTATCCCATAATTTAAAGCCTGTTTGGTCTTTGTCTGTTTTCAATCTTGATGGTATAAATTTTTGACCAGAGCTAATAGTGGCAGTTCATATTATTTGTTAACTGAACATCCGAACGCAATGAAGATAACCCATTTACTTCAAAATAGGTTTATTTTGTTATTCTAAATGAGCGCCGTTTCAAGTTCATTCAAGCGAACGGCTAATTTAATCCAAGGAGATTTGACAAGCCTTGACAGTTAATGACAGGATAAGGAAACATTGCAAAAACCAAGCAAGAAGGCTCCTGAGTAAAATATGTGTTCAGTTTGATGCCTGAAAAGAAAATCAAGCTGTGCTCCGCCTCTAGAACGACCTTTCGAGCTTGGATTTACAGAACAGATCCTCAAAATATTGGAGGACAATTCGGAACACTTTTGGGCTTTTTGAGAAACACTTTTCGAAAGCGAACGAGCCAAAGAAAGCCCCGAAATATATTTAAGACCGAAAAGTTTAAGGACTATGTTTGAGAAACGAGCACCAGTTTCTTCTTTGGCAGCTCCTCTTTTAGGCATGGCTAAATCTATATATTATCGTCTGCAATGTGGTTACCCAATTTAATGATGGAGCATGTGCAAAACCCAAATTTGCGAAACTCTCTTCAGCTTCCCTTCTTTCTTGTTTTGTTGACCTTTTCGTTTTCTATCTCTTTACTAGAAAGGTTTCCGTCAAACCGTTGAGAAAACCTGACATTTTTAACTAAAAGTAGCAACCGGTAGCAACTCTTACCTTTTGTGTGTTTGTCGTGTTTTTTGCCGCTTTTCCGAGGCTCTGGAGGCCGTTTTGGGCGATTTTATGTTTAACGGTCGATGCGACGTCTATGTCAAAGCTAGTACATGACAAGACGTCGCATCGACCGCTAAACAGAATATCGCCCAAAACGGCCTCCAGAAGCTCGGAAAAGCGGTAAAGACACGGCAAACACACAACAGGTAAGTTTTTTCAAACTCTATTTTGATTTTTAGGTATTTTCCAAGAAAAACTGCCGATTTCAGCTCCATACAAACTATCATGTTACGCTTTGGTGACCTGTTCTTCGTCTATATTTGCATATCCTATCGCTCAACAATCTTTCGCGATTTTCCCGTCCATATATCCTAGGTTTCGCTAGTTTGAACAATTCAACAGATTCTAGAACGTCGTCTGAAAGTTTAGAAGGATAACTTCGTCCCCCTTGACTGAACGCCTCACATGTATCGAACGTTTTACGATGTCGAATGATACAATAAACAGCGCCAGGAGTTGCACGAGCTGCTGTGGAGATCGCTGTTGGTCAGTCTCCAGTCAAATAACGATCAATTATTCGTCGTCGTGTTTTCTTGTGGAGAATCCTACCTGGCTACCCTGCAAGCAGAGGCCCTTCGATCTTCCTAGATAAGTCGGGAAGAGGAAGGGACCTCTGCCAGCCGCCGCGACTTTCTTTGATTTGCCGCTCATCCACCGAAACGGATGAGTCAGTCCGGTTTGAAACCCGTTTTTCCCGTTTTTGCTCAGTGCGCATGTGCCTTGTTAGAAATTGCTGACTAAGTACGCGCCCACGGTACGTTCGGTGCGCTCGTGAAGTTCACAGCAGCAGACGTTTCTCTTTCGAAAGATGTCTTCGATAAAGCCGTGAAAAGTGCACTGGGAAGAGTGAATACTCATGGAATAAGCAATCTCACACAACACCAGTCGAAGGCCTTGCTTTATTTTCTGTGTGGAAAAAAAATTCTTTTGTCTGTTTGCCAACCGGCCATGGCAAATCGCTAATTTACTAACTGGAACAAAAGAATCTGGGTTGCGGTTGCTTTCGGACCAAAAAATTTTACTTTTGGATTGAGCGGGAATCGATGCGAAGGGCTACGCGAATGTGCACTTTAACGCTTATTTTTATGACGAAATGACATTTATCTTGGTCAACGGCGAGACAAGCAAACGGCAAGAGAAACAATTATTTGCCGACTGGCGGCCGGTAATTTTGAAGACGAAACTGTCTCAGTACAAAATATAATTTACCGCATGACGGCCGAGAAGTTTAAATACGAAACAAACTCGACACAAATGCGTTTTGTTGAATGAAAGCCGAGAATGTTGAGGACGAAAGAGTCTCAACACGAAAATACTTCTGAATGACAGGGACAAAAAGAGGGGCAAAACAAAATAAATATCTCGAAGACCAAGATTTCTATGCGAGCTTTCCGTGACTCGCTAATTGGAAAATCACTGGACTGTAACAACATGTTGACAGTCGACAAATCGCAGTTTCTTGATCAGCAAAAATATTTCGAGGCTGACAAGTTTTCAAAGTGTGACATAAATTCGAATAGAATTATTCTCAGCCTTACGGTTTAATTAAAGCTTTCCTCAAATCTCTCGTGTTTAATACGACCGAAGTCAGAATAGTTTGTTGTGGACGCGGCTGTCATTCAGTAAACATGTCAATTGAAGCGAGGCCGACAAGGCTCGGTTACATCTGCATTTAGCGCATGCTCAACAGGGAAAGTCGCGGCGGCTGGCAGAGGTCCCTTCCTCTTCCCCACTTATCTAGGAAGATCGAAGGGCCTCTGCTCGCAGGGTACTACCTGGCCTGTTCTTCCGACCTAAGGCATTAACATAGGCAGGTCTGTACATTTCGAAAAATCCGTGACGGACTCGGAATCTCCTTTCGATTTTCGAAGTCCCTCTCTGAATCTCAGAAAACACAAAGTGAATGCCCAAATATGGAGAACGTGACTCATCACTTTGTTTTGAATTTTAGAGTTTCCGTTCACGCGTGACGTGGATCAATTGTAATTCTGTTAAGAGATTTGGCCGTCATCCAGGTTTTGTCCGCAAGAGCCAGCTGAAAGTTGTACAACTCAGCTAAAACCGCCATATTTCCATCGTAAATACTGCGATCCAATGTCGGTGACAAAACACGAAATAAATGACCCATCACCGCGTAACTGCTCCAGCAACGAAGATCAAAGTTCCCGCCCAATGTCAACTGAATGGAATCCATGGAGGAGTCTCATTAGAGTAGTCATGAAGCAAGATGTATCAGTGAAGAGAGTTCGCTGTCGGCCATGTTTTTGCAAGCCGCTGACCGGACTGTTAATCAGCTCACAAATAGACTAACGTCTAGAATTATATGTAGATCATCGCAGTGAAGGTGTTTCAACCTAAGCGGCTGAAAAGAAGAAACCTGAAAAAATTCAGCCTTGAACGGGAATCGAACCCATGACCTCAGCGATACCGGTGCAGCGCTCTAACCAACTGAGCTATCAAGCCAACTGGGAGCTAGTCAATTGAGAGTTCGTATTTATCCCGTGGATGGAGAATAAATGAACATGAATATATGAAATTCATATATTTGAACTGCGGATAAAGATAGAATTATATGTAGATCATCGCAGTGAAGGTGTTTCAACCTCCATCTACGGGATAAATACGAAATCTCAATTGACCAGCTCTCGGTTGGCTTGATAGCTCAGTTGGTTAGAGCGCTGCACCGGTATCGCAGAGGTCATGGGCTCGATTACCGTTCAAGCCTGAATTTTTTCAGGTTTCTTCTTTTCAGCCGCTTAGGTTGAAACACCTTCACTGCGACGATCTACATATAATTCTATCTTTATCCGCAGTTCAAATATATTAATTTCATATATTCATGTTCAGTCTAACGTCTGCCGCAAGAACACTCAGTGATCGATCATTGACGCCAGATTTTCTACAAGTACATGTTTCAGATGTTTTTTTGTCTTTCGACTTAAAAGAAATTTCGAAATGTTTGCAAACTGATTTGAGCATTTGAACATTAAAAGAACTGAGCTTTTCTTTCCGGTACAAATCGCAGAGATCATTATAACCATCGCAGTAAATTGGATGCTGGACTGATAGGTTTTGGTAAACCTCATCCACTTGTTGTAACCACTCTTCTTCTTGTACAACGTCCTCAATGTCAACAGCATCAATAACTTCAGTTGCCTGGCCAGAGTAGGAAGTAGTGGTTTGTTTTTCCTCGAAAACTAGGACCTGATAGAAAGATGGTCTGTTTATGAATTCCAAGAAATGTTTGGCTTTGACTGTATCAATCCTGACCCTGTGATAAAGTGGCTTTTCCAGTGGGGCACCGGGACCTTTATTCTTAGCGTGAAGCTTAGCTTTTCGCAATTCCCATTCTGTTACTGGCTCATACAGTTTGTGTATTTCCATAAGCTTCTTCGCAGGATACCTGTTTGCATAAATACTCAAGATCGTCGTCTTCGTGTCCTTAGAAGGTGCACCCCTATAAGCTTCAAGGAGAGGTCGGAGTTCATTCTCAACACCAGAGCCGTCAGTCTTGCGTACAGCTTCGAACAATGCCTCTCCATCTTCCGGGGCAATTGTTCAACAAACTATTTTACAAGCTTCTGTTGCCTTTCTTATAAACAATGTTTGCTCTTCCTGACTTACTCTCTCCCACTTTGTTTGCAACTGAGACGCTAACAGACTGCTTCTCCCTTCTCCTGAACATGTTTGTAAGACGTCCAAGCTTTCAATAATTATAACTGACGCCGATCAGTTGGAATCTGACGAGTTAGGATGCTGACTTCTTCTTGAGAGCTGTGATATCCTGTAGAAGTTGGAGTCCAGTCGGTTTCAAACTTTTGCTGTGTACGTTCAGTCGATGGTGTTGGAAGCATTGTACTCATCTGGTGAAGTGCTTGTGCTTTGGATACCCTAGGCGTTATAGAGAAGGGATTGCGCAATGGTGAGAGTGCTCGCCTCCCACCAATGTGGCCCAAGTTCGCCACCCGGACCCGGCGTCATATGTGGGCTGAGTTTGTGTTGGTTCTCGACCCTGCTCCGAGGGTTTTTCTCCGGGTTCTCCGGTTTTCCTCTCTCAGCAAAAACCGACACGCAGCTTATTCGAGCTGGCTGTTGGCTGTGCTCCAAGATCATGCATGGACCGTACAGCGGCTGCCAGCGGCGCCTATATATATGCTTTCGGCCTGACCTTGTCGAGCTGCATCCTTGCTGTACTTTGCTTGGGCGATAAGCGAGACAGTTATTATTATTATTATTATTATTATTATTATTATTATTATTATTATTATTATTATTATTATTAAAGTAAGCACAATCAGTAAAACTAATAGGTACGACTGACGCACCCAGATTAGCATTCGCCACCTGCTTTCTAGTCCATTATAAGATGTACTACCTAGATATGTAAGATGGAAACCTGGCCTGAAATAGTTTTTCCATACAACGTAAAAAACCCATTTCGAAACCCACATTCACAAACAACCTCCCATGACACCATAAAACCAAGGCTTGCAAAATATATTACCTTGCGATGGGTCCTTTTTCACAATTTAATGAATCGATGTCCAAACGTGCCTTGCCTTGTACAAGTTGTGCATGCCTTTTCTAACAGTTAGAGCAAATTGCTGTTGGCGAAGATAATGAATAAAATATTTCCTTTTGTTAGAAAAATATGTATATGTCTTGATAAGCATTTATAATAGATATTATGTATATTATTAGTAGTATTCATAGCCCGAGAACTGGTGACAGTAAGAATGCGCGGAACTGGGACGGTGGCTGTTTTTCGTAACATCCACCGCCCCCCTTCCTCTCCACAGGCCTCGTTCTGCTGGCCAATTTCCCCCCACCAAGGAACCTGTTGTCACGCTAATAGGCACCGGAGAAACGACTTTTCATTTGTTTTCGTATTGATAACGGTAGCCTGAATTTACAGTTGAATGCGTAAATCCGAAGGGAAAAAACACGATAAGCACTAACAAAAGTACTTACACCTCATATACAAAGACAAGGGCGGTAAGTACAATAGTCTTGCAATGAAAAATGTAAACTCAATCCGCTATTCCAATAAAAATGCTGTAACTAAGAGTAAAACTGCCACACATATTTCCTCTAAGAAACAAGAAAAATATTCCCTTGGGATTCCGTGTCATTATTTCCGTACCCTTAACTGAGTTAAAACACTGTAAATTAAATTAACTCACTATAAATAAATCCATAACCAAGTAATGCAAATTACACAGTAATTTTCAAAGAGTTATTTTAACTCCAAAACTGGAGTTAAAATTTTAGGTTAAAAATAACCCCTTTTTGGGGGTTATTTTAACTCCTTAATTTAACTCCAAATTCGGGGTTATAATAACTCCAGTGGGGGAGTCACTTTAACTCTATAAAAGGAGTTATTTAAACTCCATACGGGAGTTACTATAACTCCAAAAGTGGAGTAAAAACTTTAGGTTAAAAATAACTCCTTTTTGGGGGTCATTTTAACTCCCAAATTTAACTCCAATTTCGGAGTTATAATAGCTCCAACGATGGAGTCACTTTAACTCTACTCCATCAAAGACTAGGGTTATTTTAACTCTGCTCCATCAAAGACTAGAGTTATTTTAGCTCCATAATCAGAGTTGTAGTTACTCTGAAATCAGAGTAAAATTAACTCTGGTACATTCACCCTATTAGTAGATAAAAAGCAACATCACACAAATTGACTGTCACTATAAAAGGTACAGCATTTTTAATTCAATCCTATTTCATTTTCTTTTATGAACAATAGTTTTTTACAGAATTTGAATTAACAGTAACAATGTAAATTTCTAGGACACTATAATCATATAAGTATATAATGATATAAAATGAAAATAAAGCATGTACAAGTATGTATAAATAAAACATGATTTCAAAATATATATATATATTAAATTCTCTTAAAATTTGTCTGTATTTTTTATTTCCAAAAAATCTCATAATTGTAGTTGTTTTTCAATATTACTACCTCCATCTGCATGCATCAATGGAGCATAAAAAGAAGAACTTTATAAAGAGAACAGAACAAAGCCAAATAGGAATTCATTAGCCATGGAAATTATATTGTCAGATACATGTATGTATCAATTGAGTTGATAAGACAACAGTATTGCAATTAGATTAAGTACAGCTAAAATGAAAGTAAAGAAAGTACAAGTGATTTACAATTAAAACATGATTTTAAAATATATTTTAACAATTCTCTTAGAGTGATTTGAATTAACCCGCGAAATAGATACTAAACTATTACGCACTATTACACACTAATTCCATTGTTTTCTTTTGTTCAGCTTTGACTATTAGACACTAATTGTTAGATATTGTTTCACGGGTTAAGTAAAATCACTCTAACTTTTTCAAGTATTTCATATTTCAAAAAAACTTCAAAAATTAATGTGATTGTTCTTCAATATCACTACCTTCAGCTACATGTATGCAGGCATGTATGGAGCATAAAGAACTTCATAAGTAAGGCTGCAACAAACAGGATACAATAATTTTTAAAATGTGCCTTCAGAAACACCAATGTGCTATATCACCTCCAATTATTAATCTGCAGAAATGCATGGTTACAGATTTCATTTTTGCCCCTTGTGATATAAATAAATATCAGCTACAGTGGTTACTAATCACATGATCATCCATGTGAATTTTGGAAAATTCAATTAAAATTAAATCTTCCCAGGTAAGAAAGTCAAAATTTTATGAATTCAAATTTGAAGAAACCTGGAATTGAAATGAGAATAAAGCAAAATTCAGTGCATGTTTGTTCAAACACAACTCCATCTTTTCTTTAAAATTATAACCACAAGTCTGTGAAGTATTATCATCTGGGGGAGTGTACTCCTGAGAAGGACTGTTTGTGGTGACATTGACTGACATTGACATCAGCAAAGCCAGCTGGCTTGACCCTGAGGATGAATTCACTCAGGTTGTCGAAACGTCAATGTCACCACAAACATTCCTTCTCGGGACTACACTCACCCAGACAATCATACTTCACCAACTTGTGATATGACTCATGGGTCCAAACCTTTTACAAAATTACAACCGGCTTAAATTTTAATTTTCATTTAAGGCCCACCTTCACCCAAAAGGCCTTGCACACCGTAGCCTGCATAGCAGGTGAAGTGGGAAAGGGGGAAGGGGAGCAAGTGCGGGAGAAAAACGGGGGTCCAGCCCCCAGACACCCGTTTTTCTCCCGCGCTTGCTCCCCTTCCCCCTTCCCCACTTCACCTGCTACGCAGGGCTATGCGCACCACGGTTGCTGTTTATGAATTTCATGTGACACGAAATTGTTTCTGAGCAGGTTTTCTTTGAAAATCCATTTCCTTCAGAGTCATCTTGTTGAAAATCGTCCATAAGTATGCAGGAATTTATTCTTCAGTTATCAAGCTGTTGTTTCCAGGAATTATTTTGTGACTGTGCCGGCCAAATGTATTTTTTTTTTCACTCCTACATTGTCCAATATGTTGCTGCCAAAGATACCTCGCAGTTGAAGATGCTGTATGGTTATCCCGAAGGAAAATATTGTCAGTATTTGTCTCAGAGGAGCTTGTGTTATGAAGCAAAAAAAAAAAAGATTTAATGAATCTCTTGTAGTGATCTGATTGTATTGAATGTGGGACCTTCGCAAGTAGGTTTGATTCGTACCATTCGATTTTATTTGCGGGATGTAAACAAAATGGCTTGCGACTGTGTAATAAAAGAATGGTTTTGCAGAGCTGTTTTCTTTTTCTTCCTCTGTGTCTATCGTCGTAGGATTGAATTCAATAATTTAAGTTTTCTTAGTTAGCCATAGGTTCAGGTAGATTTGATTGAAGATTTGTACATACGTATGGCGGGCTTTCAAAACTTACAATTGTAATGCAGGAGTCACCGGACAAGTGCTATTTTGCGAGCGATAATCAGTGAGTTGCTATCCAGTTGTATACGCTGTTTACATTTGGAAAGACCTTCAAAATCACTGTCACTTTATAAGACAATAAGATTGCAATTTGCAAACAAAAACAATCGAATGTCGAAGTAAATGTTAGTCGCTTGCTGGCACTTAGAAATGCAAACATAAACTGAGTTCTCACTTTCTATTTCATTGAAACTTTCATGTGGCGAACTACACATACCATAATTCCAATGTTTTAGGGAGTAAATGCATTTCATGGAAGCCAAAAGACTTGTAGATTGAGGTCGTCCATGTAGATTGGTGCAAATCGCTACGAGTTCGCTGTTTCGAATTGTTTTAAATAGATATGACGATTTTGTCGGTCGCAGAAATATTCTGGCAACCAATCAGATCGCGAGAAGGACAACAAAGCCATTTGAAAACAATAACAAATGGTCGCAACGCCATTTGGATGAAGGTGGGCCTTAAAGTATAAGGACTGGTAACATTGTTCATCATATTACCAACACAGCTTTCATGAATTGACATCCACCAAAAGCTAGGGTGCATTCCGTGAACGTCCCACGCCGAAGATACGCCAAGAGTTTCGAAGTTGTACGCTAAGCGGCCGCCGAGGCTCCGACTCCAGCAGCTATGGCGCGTTTATACTGTCAAAATTCAACATTACAAATCGAGAGGCAACATTCCAAAATGACCGCCATAGCTCCAATTCAGTCAACAAACCTTTTCTAAATCGAATGGCATTTTCTCGTAGCAGATGGGTTAATTCGATCGGATACTTTCCAAATTGACCAGTTTCCTTCTAAATCGAGCAAATTAAATCGTTCACATTAAATCGATTAGGTTAATTCGATCAGGTACCTTTCAAATTGATTAGATACCTTCCAAATCGATCAGTTTCCTTCTAAATCGATTATCAGTTCCCTGCTGAATTAAAATCGACCACCATACCCAAGATGCTTTGCTGGTATACTGTATCCGCTGACAAAACACGACCGGGGGGCTCTTCAGTTTACCCGTGGAGCAACCGTCAAAGGACGAAGCAGAGGTAAAGTCTAAGTCTAATTTTCCAAAAACACTACCAGAGAAAGAAAAAAGTAAAGATTCCGATAGTTAAAGTAAACGTTTCATGGTTCACATTTGGAGCAGGGGAGGAAAATGCTTACTGTTAAGTGTAGGGTAGATTTTGTTCGTGTAAATGTCTGGCATTATTGTTCAATTGAAAACAGTTGCCCTACTAGTGATTGTGTGATAAATAATGGCCAAATTTAACATCATTAGCTGATATAGCTCTTATTTAGACACAAAACAGAAGTATAAGTGCATGAGTCCTTATATTATGCCAGGGCTCCTGATTGCGCATTTACACGTCGGGCACCCATTGTTAACCCATAATATATTCACTTTCCTTCAAGGTCAAACCCTTCTCTATTACCCACTTCCTGTTGCCTTAAAAAAATTACCCCTTTCACTTGTTATTTTCAGTCATTTATTGAAGGCTTACTTTAACTATCGGAATCTTTACTTTTTTCTTTCTATGGTAGTGTTTTTGGAAAATCCGTGGTTATCCTAATGAACTTTCTTTTCTTTATTCGGTAATTGATTGTGGCAAGGAGCTCGAGTTCACAAGTGATTTGCGATTGTATTGTGTCCGTTTTATCCGAGTTTAAGAGCATTCGATGCGTTGGAGATATTACAGAATGCAACCTCTAAAGAAACATGCGCCACTTTCATGAATAAATCATATTCTAGGTACATATATTAAAGTATAATTAGACTTAGACTTTACCTCTGCTTCGTCCTATGACGGTCGCTGCACGTGTAAACTGAAGAGCCCGCAGTCGTGTTTTGTCAGCGGATACAGTATACCAGCAAAGCATCTTGGGTATGGTGATCGATTTTAATTCAGCAGGGAACTGATAATCGATTTAGAAGGAAACTGATCGATTTGGAAGGTATCTAATCAATTTGAAAAGTATCTGATCGAATTAACCTAATCGATTTAATGAGAACGATTTAATTTGCTCGATTCAGAAGGAAACTGGTCAATTTGAAAAGTATCCGATCGAATTAACCCATCTGCTACGAGAAAATGTCATTCGATTTAGAAAAGGTTTGTTGACTGAATTGGAGCTATGGCGGTCATTTTGGAATGTTGACTCTCGATTTGTAATGTTGAATTTTGACAGTATAAACGCGCCATAAGCAGCCTCGTCCCCAGTCCCCAAGCTAGGCTCTCTCCTCTTCCCGCCGCTAATGCGAAAGAGAGGCGAAGTAACGAGGACAAGAAAGTTGATGGACTAAAAACTTATGGTTCGGTTTATTTGTTCATGTTTATAATTACTAGTACAACTTTCTAACATCACTACAAATCTGCAGACAGTGACAAGGCATTCTACTGGACTTATGCAACGAGGCAATCTTCAGAGCTCTCAAGTTGATTTGTCGCCAAAGAGTGAGATTTTTGACGGCTTTTCGACGGCGTAGCCGTCTATTGTGACGCTAAAGGAGTCACTTTTCTAGGGGGGTTTGGGGGCATGCTCCCCCAGAAAATTTTGAAAAATTGAAGTAGCTAAGACATGTTTTCCTTTATTATGAGCGCAAATGTGACCCTTCGAAAGTAACTTTCTTCTACATGCTGTCACTCTGATGCTCTTTGTTGTAGTTGTAGTTCCAAGTAGCTTTCTTGGCACTGACCAACTAATCTGCAGGTGGTTCAAAAGATGACTCCTTGCTGGCCGTTTTGATAATAGTAAGCAGAGAGGCCAGTGTACCGTCCATCTGGAGAAAGGGTCGAAATGTTGTTTTGTTTTTCCTTATTAGAGAAAAAACTCTCTCTTCACCGGCATTTCAATGTGGTAGAACAAGAACTGCGCGAGGATTTCCATTGTCAGAAAGCGTTGGAAGCCAGTACAAAGGGAACATGGAGTGAATTATTCCCAGAATGATGGTTCATTAAGGAGTCACTTAACTTAAGCAGCAATTTTCTGCCTCAAAATGAACTGTTTAAATCAAAAACCTTAAATGCGTGAGAAATAACACTTCTAGCGTGAGGGCGCGATTGCGTGAGTCTCACGCTCAATGCGTGAGACTTGAGAGCTCTGAATCTTTAAGTACCAAACTGTCGTATCAACGAGACACAAAGTGACTCAAGTCCGATTTTCCTCTGACTTACTTGCCATTTGCTTGAAAGGCTATCACACTCGCGTATTCTTTTATTCTTTACTGGTTAAGGACTCTGGCTACGAGTGGTCGACAACCGCTGTCCGAGGAGCCTGTGGACTCTAAATCCTGAGCCGTCCACAAGTTTATTATTTAAACGGTAAAAATTTTCACACGCCAAGGTGGTTACCTCGGCTACACGCCAACGTACAATAACGTTAATATGAGGTAAGCTTACACCCTCCTACGCCGCGCTGGCTTGGTCTTACGCCGCTTTACGCCAAAGACCACGATCGTACGCCAGTACGCCGAGCGATTTGGAAACGTACGCAAAATGCAGCCTGGCACAACGCGCCAAAACAGTCGTTGATCCACTGTTGTTAATAAGAACTTATGTTCACAACGTCGATTTCATTTGTTCACTTCGATCCAAACATCCACATGCAAGGCTCCAAAACATTTCTTGGCACGTAATCCAATGCAAAAGATGCAATCGTCCACCTTTGCTTTAACTTGAGAGATGCTTTTTTGTCCTCAAACTACGAACAAATGCTAGCTAAATGAATCTTGCTTCCGTCGAGCAACCGTCACTTTCAAAATGGCGCCTGCTCTAATGTTACAAAGATCACATGACTCAATATTGACAACTGCTGACCAGTGAATGCAGGCGCATTGATTTCGGGCTCTTGAATTGAAATATTAGAATTTTAGACAGGAACTTACCAAACTTTTGATTTCAGTGGATGAATTACCACAATATCTTTTATTTTATTTGCTTTATTTCCAAAAAATGCATTCATAATTAAATTGAGATCGACGTTTATCATAGAAATGATACGCGAGTCCCTGCACTCCGCCTTCAACCCTAACCCCCCAAAATAAGATGTACCTCTTGTAGCAGAGTAAAAAAATACAATAATAAAGTAATGACTCTGTTAGGGAGTTATCCCAACTCCTCCAAAACGACTCCATCAAAGTCACCCCAGAACTGCTCTCTAAAAGGAGTTAAATAAGTCCACGAAAATAACTCCCAAAAGATAGTTATTTTAACCCTTGTTAGAGAGTTAAAATCACTCCCTAATTACTCCCTAAGGGGAGTTGAACTAACGCCTCCAAAATGACCCCGAAAAAGGAGCTATTTTAACTCTCCTTGCAGAGTTAAACTGAAATTTAACTCCAAAAAAAGGGTTAAATTTAACTCCAGAGGAGTACAATCTAACTCCAGATTGGAGTTCTAATAACTCCCACCAGCGTAACTCCAATTTTGGGGTTAACTTAACTCCCCTAAAGAATACAGTAACTCCTTTTGGGAGTTAAAATAACTCCTTTTGGAGTTAAAATAACTCCCAAAAAAATAACTCCACCTTAAGGAGTTAGTTTAACTCCACTACAGGAGTTAAAATAACTCTTTGAAAATTATTGTGTAGTTACATCGGCGAACAAGTTAACACGATATCCAACTCTTAAACAGGCTATCTTTACCCTTGTGTTCCTTCTTAAAGAACTTCCCTCATCTTATTCTTCTCGAAAAACTTCAGTTTAAGAAAACGATTTAGAGCCTTTGCAACAGGTGTATTGGGATCCCATTGGGTGCCGTGACATTCTTGAGTATTGCTGAAAAAGAAATTGGTTAACATGACAAAGTATTTCATCCAGCTCGTATTTTTATATATATTATCGTTTTCTTTTTCGCTTTTAATTTCGTTGTAAAAGCTACTTTCATGATCGGGTGACAAAAAGAAAAATACTTACGCGACCCCACTTGCACAGGTGTAATAAACATCGTCTGCATCTCTTGCGCCGTCTGCCAGTTCACAGGATTCTTACAGTGCAGGGCAATTTCCGTCCTTCGTGATTAGGGTACTGACACGTCTTTAGTGGTTTCCAGTATTGCCCTAGATTATGACGGTGTTTCGGACAAACTATTAACTTTTTTATTTCGTCCAATGGAAAATTAAACTTCCCCACCCTGGCCAATATCACTTCATATTCCGTTACTTTCGCGCGTGACAGGTGACAACTTTTTAAATGATTCCTAACATCAGCAACGCACTCGGCAAGAGATAACACTTCTTCTTTTCCTCGTGATTCTCCACAAAATAATCATCCCTTTCCAATAAACGAACACGCGGTCGGCCTTGTCACTGCTCAGTGAGGCAATTTTTTCGTTCCGTTTTCCATCAAAATTCGAGACAAATTGCCCTGCTTTACCGTCAATTAAGGCCGCGGGTGACAAGCTGCTCATGAATAAATTTATAAGGCAAAATTTTGGTGGAAATCTTACGTTAAAAAACTTTAGATCTTGATCGTTTGGGAGCCGATTTCGTTAAAACTTAATAGAAGTTGGAAGTGCAACAAGGTTGTTTTTCCTTTGATAAATTGCGTTTCTTTGCGATGCTTTGAGCTTCCAAAGTTAAGATTTGGTAAAACACGACTCCGTGTCCAAGTTTTCTCCTGGTGGAGAAGACAACGTTTCTTGATTTTGCCACTAATTGATCAGTTAAAACCTCTATTGTGTCACAACAGAAGCCGATTTTGTGATTTCAAGTTCCACTGAAAGTTATAAGCGTTTAAATTAGTAAAATCTTCCTTGTTTAAATTTGAAGACTTAAAACTTCTGTTAAAAAGCCTGTTTTAAGGAGGCTCGCAACAGTTTTTTGGGCCTTGGAGTGTATCTTTTGAAGTCAAAATTTCGCATAGAAGATAAACTTCGATTTCCTTGATACTACACCACCTTTTCAACAAATGATCAAAGTTTATTTTCTTGCTGGTTTCCTAGCAACAGCTGTCACCATAGCAACGGTAATGGACAACCCCTCATTTTAAATAATGTCGAATATCTCCAAAACTAGTCAGACACTTTATGACGAAACTTGAACTATTTGAACTACTTAACCTACACAACTTGTATGCGAAATTAGGGAAAAATCTGTAAGAGCGTTTTCACGTAAATCATGATTCATTTTTTACGGGCTGATTTTGGTCATTCCTGCAATTTTCTCCAATATTTCAAGAAAGATAAAACTTAACACTATCTCTTTTCGGTTGAAGGACCTTTTATGATATCAAAACATTCTTAATGTACATTGAGCTTCCTAGGTGGCTGCGATTTTAAGATATTTATATTTAAAAACTGCTAAAATGCAGCGCAAATCAGCCAAAAAGTCCGTAATTTGCATAAATAGAAATATTTCTAAACTGCCCTTATAGATTTTTCTCTTAAATTGACTGACGTTAGAATAATAATTCTTTTTGATGTTCCAGCAAGTTTTAGGCTGAATAAACATTTCTGTTATTAGATAAGAAGGCTGAATCTTGGTCAAGTTTCAGTCGTTATTACCTTTCAACGAGCAACAGTATTATTTTGTTTTTTCTGGTCTATTTCTCGGTTATTCACGTGCAATGAATATTAATACACGCTGTGCTTGTGTCCTCTCGTGCGTTTATAATTCCTTCTCATAAAATATATATGTGTATCTATATATTCGTCTTCTGAGCTTGTTTCTTGTCATTTTTCGGCCCCAGTGTAATGCCATCGTGGGTGTTAACATGTATGCAATCCGTAATTAAAAAAGCTAAAACGTCAGTCAGTATTTAAAGAATAATGGCAAAGAGTCTCCAGGAAGAAGCTTAGAAGACGAAAATTTTTTATTATTACAGATTTTCCCTAATTTCGCATACAAATTGTGTAGGTTGAGTAGTTTAAATGGTTCAAGTTTCGTCATAAAGTGTCTGACTAGTTTTGGAGATATTCGACATTATTTAAAATGAGGGGTTGTCCATTACCGTTGCTATGGTGACAGCTGTTGCTAGGAAACCAGTGAGAAAATAAACTTTGATCATTTGTTGAACAGGTGGTGTAGTATCAAGGAAATCGAAGTTTATCTTCTATGCGAAATTTTGATTTCAAAAGATACACTCCAAGGCCAAAAAAACTGTTGCGAGCCTCCTTAAATAAGTGCTTCTGTTGTGACAACCTACAACACACCTATTTTACCTGTCTGCTGTGTCAGTTAAGGAAATTTTATATCCGCGCTGTATTCTTGGACACAAAATTGGTGGTTTTAGGGCTTCCGAAGACTCATCTAAGAAACACGAGTGTTTAAAGGGGCATAGTCACGAGGATTTCGCAGATTTCTGGTCAGAACTGTGCTAGAATTATAGGTAGCTAACTTTATCCATGCCCAATTGTGTTTGAACATTTCAAGGAACATATTAACTTAATTTCATTAAGAGAAAACAAACCATGACCATTTAATATCGATTTAATGTCAACACGCTGAAAGAATTTGAAAAGTTTAGCGTAATTTTTTCAAATTGCAATCCATTTCCATCCGTGCCATCCGTAGCAACAGACGACAGAAAATAGTTTCAGTGAACTAATATAGTCTTCGGTAACAAAACTAGACCATTATTTCTGGGCGTTTATTAATGTGAGGGCATATTTTTGATTTTTAAAGTGAACTAAAATAGCGTGACCATGCCCCTTTAAGCCAAGAATACTTTATTATGCAAATTATGGATATAAAAATTAAGAAGCTATTGTTAACACTCCAGAAACAAACAATAGGTTGCCTGCAATCTAAAAAAATCGTGTGTTTTCCGTCGAAAATAAACGAAAGAAAAAAGCATTGGTGCTGAACCAATTAACATTTATACCACACACAAAATAGAACGAGAATTTTAATATCGAAATTTTATAAAGCGGATTTTTCCGCTTAAACGTAGAATTAAACACTAAAACCAAAAAGAAAACCGAAATCGAACTCTTTTATTATTTTCTAGTCTGTGGAGCAGTGTATATATACACAGAAAAAAACTTCACGGAGTTCCACTTACGAAAGACCCAGATGTTGATAAATATTGGACACAAGGTTGGTGATGTTGATAAATATTCGAGATAGAGATAGAAACAGTATTTTATTTTCGTTTTGTTTTGCTAGAAAAATTCTAAAAAGTTGCAATTAACGTTTCAACTAACAGATAAAGAATAAAAAGAACGGTACGGATACAACAAGCGAGCGCTCAACGCATTTATTATTATTGTTATTATGAAAATTTTTATTTAACAATACTTAAAATGCACAATATTTCCTGCCACACGATTAAACGCACGAGCAATCATTGATGCAAAAACCAAAGATTTTATACTGCAGAGCTCACTCATGAATATTTCGCGCAATGTCGCTATCATTCGTCGCACTTCGTGCACACGCTTTAAATAAATGAATGCTGATGATCTAGTCTCTCACCCGCGGCCTTAAGCAAAATCTAGTTAAATTAGTTGTTTCTTGACTAACTAATGTCATTTTTAGGTCGTCAGGAGACGATACCATGGCTTTGTTACCGACATTAGATCGCAGCTTTTACGATGGAAATATGGCGGTTTTAGATGAGTTGCACAACTTTCAGCTGTCTCGTGCGGACGAAAACTGGATGACGGCCAAATCTTTTCACAGAATTAAGTAGCTGGCAGATAGGGAGTGAAAAAAGAAAGCATCCTTTTTTGGCTACGCTTCTGCTTTTAGCAGTGTAAAATTAACTGACATTTCTAGAAAGTTGTTTTAAATCGTAATAAAAACAAAGTAGTCATGTACGAAGTAATACAAAATTAAGACCTAAGCTATGTTTGTAAAAAGCGTTCTTTGCCTATAATTTATTGATTTTATCCTCTGTGCAAGTTTGAGTTTTACGTTGACACTAAGACCGGTGTTCATTTCTGGAGATAAATAAATTATGTTAAAAGTATCTTCTTCTTCTAGTTAATGTGGGCGAATTTTTTACATCAAAACCCATTTTAAAACGGATTTGTAGGCAAAAGAATTTTTGGCATTGGCTATTTTGCAAAATTTCGATCAATTCATACCACTGCCCTTTTGTTTGAAATTGTACACGTGATCAGCTGTAAGAGGTAATGTAACTTATCAAAACAAAACAAAAAGGAAGAGGTTACATCATTGGTCAGCCCACAAAGGATCTTGTCTGAACTTGTTATTTTTACCTGCCCAGTTCTCAATTATGTTTTGATTTGTAAGGTATTAAAACAAAACAGAATAAAAGGTGTCGCATGATTGGCTAATCCAGAAATGAACTAACCAATAGGAGTGCTCGTCTGATTACACGTAATCAGCTTCAAAACACGTTTTAAAGCGACACTCGTTCAGTAAAGTTAAAGAAGGTATGTCAAGGGCAAATGATCATTTTCTTTTGGCTCAAGCTGGAGTTTTGTCATTCTCCACTTAGTGATTATAGTCACACCACCAAGGTTGGTTCCTTATATCATTAAAGTTATCACTAGGTTCACTAGGTTTAAAACGGAATGAAGCCTTCAAATAATGATTAGAAAACTCAGTTGTACCAAGGGATTTATATCTGCAGTATCGGAAGTTCAAAAAGCTGAAAAAGTGTTTGTTTAAGTTTGTGCATTTAATATTTAAGTCGTATTAAGTTTCATTTATATTTCGTAGCTTTTTATTCATCTCAGCTATTCTTTTAATTACACAACAATTTTACCAAGGTTAACTGAAAAGACGGAGACAGATATAAAACGTCCTCAACAAACCAAAAATTCTTCAATCGTTGTATTTGACTTGTTGTTTGCATCACTGATTGGGTAAAGGATTTAACAGTTTCCGAATCATCAAAATTCGAAACTCGTTCAAAATAGCGCTCTTCCAAGCTATTATAATTGCTTAATATCGATGACAAAAGATATCAAACCAGTGACTTTTAATGTGACACCCTGTATGGAAGTATATGAGCATCGTCATTTGACCTTTGGATACTCATAAGTCGGTTTAGTATGATCGCGTTTAGATCGAACGGATCGAAAAACGCCAATCACGTTTTACAGTCTTCGCACCCAGTGACATCACGGCTAAACTGACAGACGACCAATAACATCATGAGTTCGTCGACCAATCAGGCCAACGACCAGAGATTTATAACATCACACCATCTACTGACGATTCACAATTCACTGGATTCTAATGATGGCTTCCACTCAGGTTGTCGAAACGTCAGTCAATGTTACCACACTAGCCAGGACGATCATACTGTAACTTATAACATGACTCCTGGGTTCAAATCATTTACAGTGTTTGGATATTCGATTACACAGGTTGCAAGTAAAAACAAAGACAGCCATTTTCATTATCAAAAATGGTGTTTGAACCGTGTAGGGTAAACGGCCCATTATAGCTGACAGCATTGTAAAACAAACAATTTGCAAATAAAGGTGGGGTAAATAAATAAAACGGCGTGTTGTGTGGAGTTGTGAAGATGAAGGTACGGTCGCAAATTATTTATTAAACAAAGGCTCTTGGATTCTTGAGTTTTGTCTGACTGCCGTATCGCACGGAAGTTAAGCAACCTTTATCTTTTGCTTTTTTCCTCTAACTTTTAAATTGTCTTTTTCACAACAACAAACTTGATTCAAAGAACCCGCAAAAGTTCGATTTTGACCACCGCGCATAAAGAGTGCCGCTAGCCTACATAGTGGAACAGTGCAGTCCTTTATCGGCACAAATATGCAAAGGCCCCTGTACGATTTCAGTATTTCAAAAGTTATGACCGTTTGTATCAGTGCATTTGCCCGCATTTGCAATTTTTCCGCCTACTGACTGCAAATCGACTCTTATCGATCAGATTTTGTCATAAATACAGCTTACCTCCTTTGCAGCTCAGGCTTATTTCCACTGAAATTAATTCAGCCATTTTCCAGTTCCTTTCGTGTCGCTTGTCAGCGGCGACCCAAAACTTTAAACCATGGCCACGTTTCCGGCTCATCGATTCGGATAATAAGCTATCAAACTTTGGTATTTAGAAAGAGGAGTTATGGAGAAGTTAGCGCTTAGATCTCGGAGAAATCTTTGCCTTAAATCGCCCAAAGTGGATGAAACATTCGTCGCCTTGTGTAGCGATGCTGCTTTCGCAAATTACCATTAAGTGGCCCTGAAAAGAGCAGTGTTGTGTTACCCAGTTTGCTTTTGACAAAAACTTGAATGATTTAATGAGAAATAATAACTAAAGACGTTGCTATGAAAAACGTCTGGATAAGCAAAGCAAAAAATATTCTCAAATGCCCAGGTGAAACTGGCAAATTGATAAACGTGGCAGATTCCAATAATATTCACTGGTAGCTCAGAATTTGCTGTGGGCTGCATTACCTGACGCCGGGTTAAACGCAGAAGTTGATAGCTATAAAAACTGTTGCCTGGCCAAACTCTGGCGGACAGGAGAACCTCTTTATGTGAATGGTAACTAAATTTTAAGTTTATAACGTACTACAATTGACCATTTTAAATGAGCCGAATAAAATACAAGAACGTTGTATCGTTAAAAACGTCCTTGTTTTGAATTGCCCTCAGGACAGAAAAGGAATTAATCAAAATGTTTCATACTGTTATCTTCCCTGTAGACCAATTCAAGTCAGTTTTTGAAAGCACAGGCCGTAGCAAGGGGAGAAGCCGGGGCCGGGGTGGGGGGCGCCCCCAGCCCCCCCCCCCCCCCCAAAGGTAAAAACACAGGCATCAAAACTTGAATATAACATTTCATCTCCCATAGGTTTGAAACAATAACAAGATGTCAATAATTCCGAAATGAATCATTCCTGATAAACTACAATACAGTCCATTTCCCCAAATCGTATTTTTACTTTTGTATTACGTGACGATAGCGTGTATTCGCACTACATTTAACCAGAAGGACTTCAAGTTCTACCGAAGCATGCAGGAACTTCTTTTGAAGGCTGTAGCATGCGAAGACTGCGGAAGAAAAACTAGCGAAAGTGATGGCTGTGTACGGGGAATGGCGGAATACTGACCTGTAGCAGTGCAAGCTACAACCCCAGCTGTCCCTTCTTCAGCTTCTTCCAGACATGGTGCAATTAGTGGGGTACGACACCTCCCGATTCGACATTGCTGATCTGCTGGACTTTTGTCATTCACTCGGAAATGCTCTAAAACTTATAGTTAGTGAGATTGCAGACTTACTAAGCTTATGCTTGTCACGCCTTCTACCAACGCCGTCAGCGAGCACTCCTTCTCCGCCTTAAGGCAGTTCAAGACCTACCTGCTTTCAATCACGGGAGAGACCAGGCTCAACCACCTCATGCATGCTTCTGCATGTCCACAAGGAATGAGCAGATGGTATGGGCATAGTAGAGGTTGCCAATTTGTTTGTGGGAGACCACAACCACCGGCGCAAGCATTTGATTGGGAAGTTTTCAAAATAGGACTTTCCGATGAAGTGTGTGTTTACCTCTAATTCAACTCAGACAGTCTAAAATGACCACAAACTTACTATGAAACATTTGCTGCTTTCAAGAAGCACTTGCTGCTTTCAAGATACAGAGACTAGTCCAATGGGTCCTCCAGACCCAAAACCCTCTACGTTTACAATACAACAAGCTACTTAAAATCTTTTGACCCCCACCCCGCTCAGTTTCTAAGGCTTGTTTCGGCCCTGGGTTAGAATGAGTAATGGAATCCAAAAAGACACAAAGGCACATGAGTTTACACCAGCCATTTGCCATTATTTTCTTCAGCTGATTATTTTTGCCCTAGGCTCTCGGCTGGTGTCGAGAGAATGGAATGTATTTCAACTAGTAGTTATATGTACGGTTGTATTTTTATGGAACTTGCTACAAGGCTCTCTATTTTTGTTTTGCTTTGGTGACCCCTGTAGTGGTAGAGATTCTCTCCATGCTTGTGGGAAAAGCGAGGAAATGAAAAGCGACATCAGTAAGTGGAAACAAGATCGCTGCTAAAAATCAGCCTGAACACAAGGCCGAATTTTAACACAGTTATTCTGAAGAGCCCACCAGGTCAAGGCTGGTAGGCAAAATACGAGATAGCAAGAAGTTATTGAAATCGAAGAAGACTCAAGTGACAAGGGCTTTAAGACGAGATTGCCCGGGCAGGTAACCATATATGGTTTTTGCAGGGTTGTAACTGAGATTCCAGATATCGTGACGAGTGAAATCTGGGGAGAGGACAAACCTTCAGTGGATAGGGGAGGGAGGGGGAGGATACACGTCAGCCACCCCCTGAAGTGTTATGTGTAGTTATGGTGTTATGGTGTAGTTCTCAAAGAGTGCTTCAAGTTCAGTTAGTGGACGAAATCCTTACGCTTTGAACATGGATGAAAGCCAAGAAAACATTACTCTCTTACCGCTACGCTGTCTTTTGTGGTGTATCACTCATCTTGCTGTACTTTTCGCACTTACGATCGCACTCGGTGTTTCAAGGGTTAGTCACTGCTTCATGTCGTATTGCCAGCGGCGTTAAGCTACCTGTACGCACGTACGCACTTGCGTACCTGAAAAATGCCACAAAAAGTAAATAAATATATTTAAAAGCGGTAAATAAATAAATAAATAAATAAATTAATTAATTAATTAATTAATTAATAGTAAAAGAGTGATTATTGAATAAAACCTCAATCACTTCAGTGCTGACGTTCATTGTCTTTCGTGTACCTGCTCTTGATCGCGATCAATAAACAGTACTATTGAAAGGATCTCGGCCAAGCCAAAAGTGCATACTCTTTCAGAGACGCATCGCGACAACAATTTGATCATGGATCTCATTTTGTCGCTGCGAATACAAAGCAATTTACAAAGGACGAGATCTCATAAGCTAAATAGTTTAATTCTAATGCTAGCGCTCCAGGTGAAGACTTCTCGAAGCTTCGGAAGAGAGGAAATAGACTACTGCACAGACACACGCTTAATGAGCTAAGTAAAGGGGCAGACAATAAAGCTCAGGTGCTGCATTCGTCTCTCCTCAACTGAGATTTCGTCATAACGACTGTAATTTTGCAGCACGTGTTTGAATGTACCCACCGACCATCGGCATACCATCAGGTAAGCATAGCTAATTTGCTTCCATTTCTAAAAACCAGATCAGGTAGCTAACAAAATAATCACCGAAGAATTTACCAATAGCTTAGTGGAGAATAAAATGCGTTACGATGCCAATAACTGTAAAATGAGTGCAGAGCTCTGAATAAGATTTGGTGATAGCATCCACTGAAGACGAGGATGTCTGAGACGAGCTGCTAGAGAAGGCCACAGAAATTGCTGGTTTATACAACATCGATTCAAGTATTCCTAGAAGAGCGGGAAGGCAGCAACACCGTGTGAACGTTGAAGCAGCTACACTTTCCTAATATCTGAAGTAAACGAGCTGTTAGTGTAACCCACTTCATTTGTTTACATAAATTTTTGATATTCAATTTTAGTCTCAGGAAAACTTCAAAGGTTGACAGAAAAAGGGGTGGAACACATATATAGCCACTATCATGAGAAGAGATGCACATGTCTCTCGATGATTTCAAACGAGAGGTCACTAGGTGGCGTCATCTGTGGCGGTTGAATGAAGATGGCAATCCCCAATCCTTGGTCGACACGCTGGACTACACCAGTGCAGAATTGTACCCGGGAATTGTGTCAACTTGTGTCGTAGAAGTGGCATGAAAAGGCTCCAAATGGCACTTCGGAACGCAATGTCTGATGAGAGATTGCCTTCATTAACGGTCCTTCTTGTAGGTAAACACAAAGAAGTCGATCGACGTCGACCAAGTTATCTCAGCTAGAGTTTGCTGGGAAGAAAGATCGAAGAATATCCCTGTGCTTATAAACGTTGCAACTTGTAACACCCCATGGGTCATTTTACATAGTTTCAAAACCTCCTTATTCAGTTCTTAAGAACGCTGCAAACTGATCGTCTAAAAACACTTGTATTAAGGGTGAAACGTAGTGAAACACGGGCAGGGCTATCCTATTATAGGTGCATTGTGCACTACTTGAATTAGTCAACGAATGCGCAATATATAATAACAACATTTAATTGCGAAACACTGAGGTACGACTTGCTTGCTTTGCGCTGCCGATAATAGACAACCGGAGGACCCCAGTACTAATCATTAAATGAAATGGGGGAGGGGGCGGTGTGCGTACCTCTGAAAAAATCCTGGCTACGCCCCTGATTGCTTCATAATAGACAAGAAACTTTACGCCAAGCTGTGTTTCTCTTGTGTAAATAAGTAAAAGCGAAACAATAGGGAATGCTTACAAAATGATAAAATGTAATGGCCGTAGTAGCGGTGCTGTGCGTTCCTAATTTCTACGTGCTAAAGACAGTGCTTTCAGAAACCGGATTATATTTAAGCACCGGCTTTAATGCGACATTTGGCTCGTTCACCTTTACCTTAAGATTGCTCTTACATGTGAGTCTGTGGATGGTGTGACCATTCAAATGAAATGCATTATACAATATTTTCCTGTGTGTTGTATATTGTTCTGATTTTGGCTAAATAAAAATTTTAGAAAATTGGTTAACTTTGTACTCTGGATACTTTGGCTTAACCGTTTTCTCGTTTTTCCATCAAGTCAGTTAAATGAACAGCGAGATACCAGACTTGCTGCGAACTAGAGCGACCTCTGTAATACAACTGTTCATGGTCGATTTACCCTCTCATGCAGCTGACGTGTCAAAGAAACTCAATCATCCAGAATTAAAATTTAAGCTTAAATGAGTGTTTTTGTTAGAAAATTTATCTCAATCAAATGTCTTTTTTGGGGGACTATTATGAAACAGAAACTCTTGTGTCAGTATTAAACTAAAAGTGGACAGTACTGTTCGTTCAAAATATAGGATAAAAAACAATAAAACAAATTAATATGCAGGTTGTCCGACAAACTTGATCTGACGAGAACTTCATCACCATACAAAATAACATAACAATTCTTCTTGAACTCTGAACGGCAAGAAAGGAATATTGGAGAAGATGAAAATAGTACTGAATATTTTTAGTTAGTGGACTCTTTTTTTCGTTTAGCTGTCTGTCTGCTTTTTTCTTATACCGCTTATCTTATTTTTCCGCTAAAACATTCAAGCATTGAACAACTTCAAAGGTAAGTGATTTACTAAAGCGTGTCCAACTTTGCCGCTAAAACGGTAAAAAAAATCGAATCAACGGCAAATTAAAGTTCTGTAAATTTTTGAAAACTCGGTTGCAATAATGGCATAGTTGATGGTTGGACAAGAAATCATTTGTCGGCTGTTTCACGAATCTGAATTGGTTGATGTGTGTTTTTAGTTCTTGATGTCTAAATAACCATCTCGGTCTGCGATAATTTCAATTGATTCAGGGGCAATAATGCCGAGATCCGATATTTCAAGTCAAATTTTTTTAATAACTAAACTCGGTTTTGAGTTTCACACGAGCTTGGGACTGGATCACAAAGAAAAACATATTGACTTTTTGACGAGGTTGTGTTTGACAATAATTTGCCATAAATTAAAAATGATATTAATAGAAAAGTCGCTCGAGATATTTAGAATACACAATCATATCTTTTAACTGTTGGTAAGTTAGCGTCGACCGTTTCGAGTTAGTCACTGCATACGGTTTCCTTGTCGATCATGTATATGTGTGTTGGATTTTACAACGAGAACTGAAACGAAGGCGAGTTTCTCTTTAGCGGCATTTGAAGAGACCTGATCTAGTTTTAAATCTGGTAGTAAGCCAGATTCATTCCGATTTTAATTAACTTTAGATTACGTTCAGCATGTTGTCACAACCTCATGAACGGTTCATGATCATAATGCATCTTGGCTTGCAAAAATGTAACTTTACTAACGATCTAAAATTTTCTCTTTTGCCCAAGTTGAGTAGATTTTCTGCCAAAAAAAAAACTACAGCTGCTGGCTTCACCGGTTGAAATATTTTGCGTTACTAAAGAATAAAGTGTATAATTGAAGTACATTAGCTTTGAATTTTGCATTTGGATTTGATAAATAAATACGTGATGTCGCTTTTCCCTGCATCAGTTAATGTTTTACGTTCCAAAACTTTTGTTAGTTTATCAAATCGGGATCTCGATAGTTTTTTTTAGGTTGGAAGGTTTTCTTGATTTTCTAGTCATGCTGCTAATTTATTAAGACTATAATTCATTGGGCCAACAGCATTGCTTATTCTAAAGGAAACTGGTCATAGACTGACTGTATTTTCACAATTTGATCTGACGAGAACCTCATTATATGTAATGAAGACAAAATGGAAATTGCTTTTCTTCAATTCTGAGCAACAACAAGTGAGGATAGGGGAATATGACGGAGTGAGCTTGTAGTTTGAATTTTTATTTAAATTCTTTATGCGATGTGATGTTTCTAATCTGACACTTCTTTTCTTTTTCACCGTTAGGTTGTTGTTTCCCCTCTCACAAAAGAAGCATCGGCTGATATGCGTAAAAGGTAAATAATGAAATTTCTTTACTGTTCACGTATCTGAAAAGTTTCATTAGGTAAAATTGTGTCTATTTTGATGTGAATCACCGTTTGAAAACTCAGATTTTCAAACAGGTTAGACTTTTTCGCCTCGATAAGAGGATGTGTGCTTCAAATGAAATCTCGGCTAATTTGTTACTTCAGCAAATGAAGGATGAAAATTGATCAGTTTCAAGAGTAAAGAATTCGAATAGACTTTCTGTAAATAACTGATGCAGAGAATAAAGTGTAGCCACGTTTCAACAACCTATCTTTTTATTACCACGTGCTTCTCACCATGTACATGCTTATAGACTTCCAGCGCCGGCCATCATAATAGTAGGCATTCACTGTGGATTCTTTTTTTGTTTTGTTTTTTTTTTGGGGGGGGGGGAGAGGGAGGTCTTCCAAATTATTCCGGAAAATCGGGGGGTTAAATTTCCGCAATATTTGATGAATCGTATACTGAGGTGGAGAAGGTACAAAGCCTCCAGTCCAACAAAATAGAGTTTTATTGTCAACGTCACAGAGAAAACAAAGGTAGAATGCATTGTCATTCTACAACAAGGCAAGCGAGCAATGGCCTCCTTTTCCCTACTGTGGATTACTTTTCGTTAGTTAAAAGTTTTTGCGTCGATCCTGTTCACGATGTGGAACTGACGAAGAGTCTCAAAATAAAATTCGCACACAAATTTCCAATTTGATATAAAATGCTTTATTTTTTTACTGCAATACACGTTACCACAAAAACGGAATTTCGTATTGAGAATAAAGTCGTGCTAGTGATTTAAATTTTGTAACAAGAACAAGCGCTTTAAGCCTTAAGGCCAACTGTGATTTGTTGAATAAATGTTGACAACCTTTGTAATTAGAGTTAACTCTTATTTACAAACTTATCAAGAACAGTGAAACCTCTTTAATCGCTTTGCGGTGATGTAAGCGTTTGAAAGAAATTTTAGAATACTATACACACTACTCCAAAAGTAAACTGTTGAAATAATAAATAACGTTTTGATCAGTTTTTTTCAGGTGGCTTTGTGTCCAGTATCTAGGCGCAGGATTCTAATAGTTGGGAAGTGATAAAAAATGAAAAGAAAGAACAAACGTGAAATACTAAGGCTTATAAAAAGGCGTGGTTTCGAGAATGAAAAAACCAAACTTTAAAATTACCCTACTGTGTCGAATTGTGAATTCTACAGATGTATACTTTTACGCACCAGTTATTTTTCGCTGAAAGGAACAAGCGCGCGAGAGAGCCACCAATTTAGGATGCAGAGAGTCCCAAAACACTTGAAAACAGGAATAGTAGTCGATATTTCACTGGACAAAACAGCGACCGAAAGAACCATTTTTGCGAATAACATTGCTTATTAAAATGAAAACCATTAAGTTTAATATGTGTATGTTGTTTCACATAACTTGTTTTGGCGAGAACCAAACAAACGAAGCAAACGCGTTTTATAAAGAGACGTGAGAGTTTTCTACTGAACTGCAACAAGACCTGAATGACTAAAAAAGCTGTTTAATTATTAAATCATTGCGAGGCGTTCGCTGTTAAATTGTTGTCTGGGAATTTTCAAGTGGTTTTGATATATTAAAAATCCCTGTCAGTCCTGAATTACGTTAAACGTGAGTGATTTAATTCTGTATTTTCCCTTAATTAACTGGCATACTTTTACTGACACATGTATTGACTTTTTCGTCAATAACGTTTCTACAGTCTCACTTCTAAAAATGCAAAAGTACATGTATATTGTCCCTCTCAACGTCTTTGACTACAAAAGTCAGATTAACTCTGTTATTTCAGGGCCGTAGCCAGACTTTTCTGGTAACCGAGGCAACTGCGAAGCGAGGAAGACGCGAGCTTTTAGGGGTTCTGGGGGCATGTTTCGGCAGAAGAGGTCGAGATCTAGACGCTCGGAAATGCCATTTTTAGCATTTTTCTGGTGGTATTTTCCCCCAAAACGTAATCTAAGACGAAACCAACTTTAACAGCATTTATGTTCGTTATCAGTTCGTCTCTTTACAATTTTAACAGTTTCATTCAGAAATGAAATTTTAGACGCTCTGAAATGCTATTTCAGCATTCTTCGCGAAAAGAAAATAACAATGAATCGCGTTCAAGTGCACCAGTTCAAGTGTGCTTAAGTGTACCCCCTACTTATGTAGGGTTCAATTCTACCTGTTACCATCCCCCCCGGACACACCCCCGGGGATTTGCAATTTTTTCTTACTTGGCGGTCTATTCCCCACCCCTGGGCACGCAGAAAGAGACAATTCCCCACCCCCGGGACCCCTCATCGACCACAAATACGTTGTTTTGTGTTCAAAATTGATTTCCGTACAATAGCACAACCAGACGTTTTGACAAGAACTTAAACGCTTTTCTAGAGTTTACTGAACGAAGGATATTACATAGTATTAAAAAACATGGACACTACATTGAAAAAGAAAACTGAAGAAAACGTCTAACCGCTCTGGCATTCGGCTGGCGAGTAAAGAAATGTTCTTCACCGCGTGTTTTATTCTAAATATAGCACATGCACAAAAGAGGTCCGGTCAGCAAATTGATCATAGCATTTTAAAGGGGTTTTTCTTAGCTTGTTTCACAAGAACACTGGACTGAGATCTCTGTTTAATATAAAGCCGTGCATTTGTTTCATACAAATACCCTGAAGAAATATTTCTTATGTTTGTGATGAACGTCATCCATTCGAGTACGCATCTGAAACGCACCTTCGTTTAACAATTTATAATAACCGTGCCTTTGAATACAGATTTTAATTTCGAGAGATTATTCTTCTCCAACCAGTCTGCTACAAATTCTAGAGATTTTCCCTGGAAATAGGCAGTCTTCTCTACGCGGTCCGGCGCCATTGTGTCAACTGAGAAGTGACAAGCTAGTGACGTGCTTCACAAGAAAAACGAGAAGTTATTTTCGATTTGCCCTGCCTCCCTACCCCCGGGACAAAACCGTTTCAAACAATTCCCCACCCCCGGGCCCGAAGGGCTGGACTTGTCCCGGGGGTTGCCCGGGGGGGGGATGGTAACAGGTAAAATTGAACCATGCATTAAGGCCTCGCTTTTTTTATTTTGGAGTTAGCTAGGGTATAGATTTCAAACGAGGAATGGCAAAAGAACTTGCTATTTTCGGATTTGTGTATAATTAGATTTCAGTTAGAACTTTGCAAGAAAGAACATACATCTGATAAACTCAGCAATGTAAAACATGATAGATCCAGTGAAACTCTTTTTTGTACTTTACTGTCACAATTTAGCTAATTTATGTTCTCTTGAGTTTGTGGGATTGCAATTTCTTTTACAAACAGAGAAACAAAACGTGACCTGTTCAGGAAGTACTAGAGCAACACAATAATAGAAGGCGATATCATATTGGAGGAATTGGTGACTTAAGCTGCTCTAGCGAAAAGCATTGCTTGTTAGAATCATGCTTAATAAATAAATATGCGTGTTGTTTCACAAACTTGTTCAGACGAGAACCTAATTAAGTGGCATTCTCGCTAAAAGCGGTCCACTCGATTTCGCGACCTATAATAGTTTTCCTTTATTTTTTGTTTGTGAAAAGGGTTTCGTACACATGTATCAAAAACACTTTATTTATTTTTAAATTCTTTATTTTCGCTTTGCTACAAGCCAAAAACCAATTTTGCCCGCAACGGGGTTTCGGCGGTTATCAAAAGACTGAAATTTATGGATTTTGAGATGCGCGCTACGGCCAACTAAATGCAGCTTACGAAATTTTGCTTTGACCTAGAATCTAAGATATACCGACCAAGTTCACAGACAAAATGTGGAAAAAGTTGATAAAGTTTTGAGCACGTCAGCTGAAGTTAAAGACAACCTACTCTGAAGCCTATAATGAGATCCCAAAAATGGACTAAATACAACAAACAATTTCGTATCGTTTCCGGCCTAAATTGGGTTAAAAAACAACATCACAGCAAAGTTCTTACCTTATTTAATCAATTTGTAAGCTCAAACGTGCGGGTATCTCCCGGGATCACAAGCGAAAACAGGTTAGAACTCCGCCATTGACAGCGTGTTAACGTTAATATCGCTCGTGTCAAAGGTCACTTACATCACCCTAGAACTTGACAAAAATACTTTATTCGGGGATCCTAACCCGTTGCTGTCCACCAAAATAAATGTCTATAGCTTCCTTTAATGCTCGTACATCCAATTTTGATCCAGAACAGGGTGAAAGTTGCGTTAAGTTGATAAATATTCATGGCGGGTGACGCTCAACAAAGTAAACAACGTCGGGTATCGTAGTTGATCCAGATTTCTGCTCCGGTAAGGAATACAAAACATTTTCAAGATCCCTAGAAGAAGAAAAGAAGTTATGTAGTTGAACTCTAACAATGAATTTAGACTGTTCAACACCTCCTGCAACTTGGACGCGGTCGAGGCAGAAAAATATAATGTGAAAAGTTGGAACGAAAATCGTGCCAGTTGTCCAGACTCACGTGGGAACTGGCCCGCCAGAAGGTGAAATGAGATTATTTTCGCCTAAGTTGCCTGAGTTTCCGTTTTAGCCATAGACTTGGAATCTTCTTTTCAGTATAAAGAGAAACAAGAAAGTCCAATGGGCATTTTAACCGGCCATTCTGACCCTCCCAACCCCTAGGTTTCACAAATATTAGCGCGATCCTCTATTTATACGAACCGGCGTGACGAAAAGTGTGATTGTGTGACACAATATTTTGACTATAACGTTACTGGATGACGTAATGTTTAAACTCTGATGACTCAGCTTACCTTTCTTATCGCTTTTATTTGTGCTGAAAAACGCAAATTTACTCAAACGTTGAATGTCGATATAAATTCGTTCACAACTGAGAATGCTCACATCGGGACGACGAAGTACGGTTGTGCCTAGACCTTAAATATAAACAGTGAACATAGCAGTAGAATCAAAATATAACGCTTGATAAACACGAGCTCGAGCAGATCGTCAGAGTATGGGGCACCTCAAGGCATATCTCATGACGTGATGCAATACTGTAATGTTTTATGGTCATGCAAATAAAGCGCAAGTGTTGTTGTTGTTAAATCCGGTTTGCTAACCCGGGAATCCCCTTGCAAAAGTAAACAAGCGAGCGGGGACGAAAGTCGCCCACGTCTTTGAAAGCTAAAGCGCCTGTCGAGCCGCAATCGATTTCGCGCTCACTCGCTTGTTTTTCTTTTCCTTCACTATTTCTGAACGGAAAGAGAGACTGCTCGTAGCCTTTAGCGAACACCACACGCAAACTACACAAATCTGTCGATAATATTCAGATATTTTCGTTCTTTCAATGCAAAAAGACTCGTAACACCTGCCCCATTAATTGATCTCCTTATTAATGACGATTCCTTCGTATCAACTTCTCGCCTCAAATAAACACTCATCTCTCTCCGTTCACAAGAACTATCATGTACTGATGGTGCAATCAACTAATATTGCTTCATCATACTAGTACCAATTCCTTCTCTTCCTAGCCCACGCCGGCAAAACGCAACTGTCCTTTTTGTCCGCTGCCAAATACAAGTTAGCCAATCAGAAACCTTACTATCCACTTCGCAAACCACCCCCCCCCCCCCCATAAAACGCCAAGGGAAACCGCCTCTCACGCAGCACAATATTACATCACTCCTATACAAAACGCAACTTTTAAAGCAAATCACATTCACAGAAGCGTGATATGCTCCCGACATTCACAAATCCTTCTGACTCCCACATTTTTACACTCCTCAAAATGTCAATCCCAATAAAAAAACTCCTGCGCTAAAAAATTTTTCACCATAACCCACTAACTAGATCAGACAATACAGCCAATTTCGCATTCAATCCTATTAGCTCCTTTACTCGATTGCGCATGCGTTATACAAGACAAATACAAACAACCCCAAACTTAACAACCCTTCGCCGTTCATATCTTAAATACTGTAAATTAAAAGATAAAAACATAGGAAGGTAACATTCAGAAGACTAATATGCGCATGCGTCTTATATAAGACAGTACCGCTCCTGAGTACCCGCACCACAAGCTTTACAGCTTTTTCTTCGTATGTTAAGCCAACTTGCTTTCACGAAAACCCGTGTTCATTTTATAAACCGGCGGTCGCCATGGCGACGGCCGGTTAATTATGAAGTTCGCAGTAGTTGGAATTACTCATCTCAGAAGACTTGGGACAACCCCGACGTTTGCTTACGTCACAATTTGTCACACAATCTTATCAATGTCGCGCGACTAACTTAGTTGCATACAAAAATTCCTTTGCGATTTAGGCCTTGTGCACTTAATGATAATTTATGGGAAAGTGGTGAACAGGTTTCATCTAGCAAGTGAGAGAAAAAAGTGCGAGCGTGACGGGGCGCATTGGCGTTCACTGAAACCATATAGAGGATATTTACACGGCGGCGCGAAGATAGGAATTTTATTTTCGAGTGGTAAAATATTGTCTTTTACCACGAGAAAATAAAATTCATATATTCAAGCGACCATGTAATATTCTTTCTAATATATAGAGAAGAGTATCTTTGCACAAGAGTAAGAGAATAAGAGAGTGTAAGAGCGGAAAATGACGTCATCGATATCCTCACTAGTGAGGATATGGAAAATGCGCCACTCGAGTCCCAGATGTAGTTTCGTGTCAACTTTACGAGTGGTCTACTTTCCACTAAAACACTCTTGTTTATCTCATATAGAGAAATACGTCACAACACACGTTACAGTCGTAAGTCGGAAATATGAATAGCAAATGTCAAATATGGCCTTTCTCATGTCCCCTGACACCTGTACTGAATCAGGAGCCCATAACCCTGACTCCTGACTCCTGACTCCTGACTGAATCAGCTATTCGTAGTCTTTCCCCGCCAATATCAAATCGCGTTGTAGGATACTCTTTTACCCTCTCCAAAATCCTCGATCCTTTCCTCTTGGTCTCTGCCAGCCCATGTCGCACAATTCGATTGTTACTTCACAAACACTTTCCAATTGGGGGGGGGGGACACTTCCTATAGTGGAGTATACGGGGAGGCTCCGTCCGAAAAGGGTGACTTATTGAGCCTGCAGCATAGTGAAAGGTTGGAAAAATCGTTATCTTAGTATATTAAGTATATTAAAAGTCAGCAAAGTGCGCTGCTAAGTAAAAGAGAAAGCAGCTAAAGTTAAGTATATAAAAAGGTGCCAAATTCTGGCCAAAATGACACGGAACACACGAAAGTCGAGGGCCTTTAGTAACCGACTCACGGCGACTGAAAGCCCAGATACAAACGTTGCGACAATAAGATATTCTACGTTTTTGGCTTATCCTTGCTTGAGATATAAACTTGTGTATAAAAAAAGGGCTACATTCTTACTCTAGGTTATGAAAAGGGTGCAATTTGGGTAAAAAACTGGTATATTGTGGTCCGAAATAGTGTAATTGTTTCAAGACATTTGCTGCACATTGCCCACCGAGATTTTAAGGGTTCCTCCCCACCCCAAGCTAAGTTTTTAACACCCACTTCAAGATGGGTGACATCTGCGTTTTTCATTATCTTGAACAACCTATTCACATGTTTAAAATTAAGCACTGTTTTACTGTTTGGCTTCAGCAACAAGTCGCAGTTGGTGTGTAGACGAATATTTGGTTAATTATTAAAAACTAACATTTCGGTAGTGCCAGTTGAGAGAAGCAACAGAGAATTGGTTTAAATCCAACCAATCTGTGAATTTTGAAGACAGATTGTTTTTCTTTAAAAACGTTTTTCGGCCTCCAGTTTGAAGTGGGCGTAACAAAAACATTGCCCGGTACCGGTACTGCTTAGAAGAGGATTGTGGACAAGCAAAAACAAAAGAAATTGAGCGTGATACAAAAACGCTGCAAAAATAGCCCTTCCCGCGATCAGGAGTCTACATTATTCGTTTTTTTTTTTTTGCTTTTACACACAGACGAGAATCTCTTTAAGTACGCTTTTTTCCGTTTGAATTTCCACTAAAACCTGTTTGTCAGAGGTATTTCATGCGAACGTAGGTGCTACGCTCTTTGAATTTCGTTCTACTGGTACATTGCGATGCGAACTAACCTCACCAAGTTAAATAATCGACCGTTTGCTCAGCGAATTTAGTTAGCATTTTCATGGAAAATCTCTAATTACGTGAAAACAGCACAGAACCGCAAAAACGCTGTTTTTTCAAGGCATGTTATTTTTAGCGTTCGTGTACACTAATTAGTAAACGTCCGCTGACCATAATTCGTGCTCATTCGGGAAGGCGGCAAGGACAAACCAACGTGCAAACGGCTTTCAATCTGATGGAAATTCAATGCAAATAATATAGAAGAACCACTTTTCCTTCGTCTATGGCTCGTACATCATTTCAGGTAAGTTTTTTTACTCTTGGTTGGTAAATGTTTGCATTCAGTTATATTTCTCACGCGGTCCGCTCAGTCCACGAGGACTTAGTATTATTTAAATAGAGGGTCATTGAATTGAATTTGTCTTGATTCGATGCTTGTGTCTTGCATTTAACCATAGTTAATAAAAGAATCTGGTTATGAAGCTCAGCTAAGTCCTTTGTTTTATGTTTTTGTTACCGTTTTTAGCCTTGAAGGTGCACAAACAACAATAGGTTTTGAATTTTGCATGAGCAACTAACCAATAAGAATGTCACTGTTAAGTTATTCAGCCATAGTGTGCGAACGTAAAACAAAAGATTGTGCACTGTCGTAGTAATTTCAACATAAATTGCAGCACCTTTGTTAAGGCCTTTGAAACTTGCAAAGTTCCATAACCAGTCCCTCGAGTAACTATGATTTAACTTGAATAATGTTCTTTAATAGTTATGTAACACATAAGTTATTGTAAGAACCTTTTCAGATTTAAACTTTCAATTCATGGACAGAACGTTGCCCCCATGTCCTCTGAATTCCATAATCATTAATCCCCATTCCTGCAGAATTGCCGTTTTCTCTCCAAATTCCCTTTGGCTTTGGGCAACATTAGCTACTTAGATAACTTTGCTTTTCAATTAAGGGCTGTCAATTAGCTATTAGTCACATGTTCATATGCATATAAAGAAACCCAATTGCTTTAGTAAATAATTATTAATAGCAACAAAAGATAAGTTCATCCATAACACTGATCTATACTCCGCCGCAACACATGTTAGGCATCATGGCTCTTAATACAGTAAAACTATGAAAACCATGAACACTTGAATTATTTTTGGACTGTTATTATGTTGGGAAAGAAAACCAATCAGATACAAGATGAATGAAGCACAAGCCGTAACGGTACAGTGTGTATTTCATTAAATTTGTGGTTTGCATTGATTTCATACCTGATTGGTCGGTCATGGCACAATGAACATTCCAGGATAATTCTTAGTGTTCATGGTTTTATTAGTCACATGTTAAACATAGCCCTGAGGAATAACATGGTATGCTTTGGTGTGTTTATGCCAGGATCTCTGCAAACTGAGCCAGCATGGCTAAGCAGGCCAGTTTGGCTCATTGGCCTCTTAAGGTCCAGTAATACGGGCAACATTTTTGTGCAACCTTCCTCGCAACAATGTTGTGTTGCAAGTTGAGATTGTTTGTTGCACGTATTACCACCTCTGCGTATAACAAATATTTTCATGTTGCAAAAAGTAGAAGCAACAAATTTGTTGTGCAAAAAGGTGTTAATATGTGCAAGAAACAACCTCAACTTGCAACGTAACATCGTTGTGCAAAAAGTTTTACGAAAATGTTGCTTGCATTACTGGGCCTTAAGAGGCCAATGAGCCAAACTGGCCTGGTTAGCCATGCTGGCTCAGTTTGCAGAGATCCTGGCATAAACACACCTCAAACACTTTGCAGTTACATAAGAAAATCTTAGTCCAGTTAGCTGGGATCCTGGTAAGGCAATGCTGGGATCCCAGGTAGCCAGGTAGAAAATTTTTAGTGTAAGGGTGTATGCTCAGCAAACTGGGCATACACTTCCTTATGATTCACTTTTGCTTCAGAACATAACAGCTCACCTGAGTAAGTCGATATTTTTCTTCTCTTTCTATATAACACATAAAAGTTCATTACACCTTAAGGCTGAACCCAGATAAATTTGTATAAGAGTATGGATTGAGTGCATCCTCACCCTTGGGGGGGGGGGGGGGGGGGGGGGCGGGGGTACTCAATAAAGTTTTATACGGAGAGGCTCTGTCTGGAGGTTCAAACCCTTCCCTTTTAATATACTAATTTTTACCAAAATGGTACCGAGAGCAAAATTTGCACCCCTTTGCTATACCTCAAGGATAAACCAAAACCATGCAATTTTCTTTAATTGCCTAATTTTACCCGGGCTTTCCGTCGTTCTGGTTCAGCTACTCAAAGGCTTTAAGCTTTTATGTGTTTCATGTTGTCATTTCTACAGAAATTTGGCAGACTTTCCCAAACTTTTCATTAAGCCACCATCTTGTCCACTTTTCAGTTAATTTTGTAACCTTTTCATATACTAAAATGACAATTTTTTCCTACCCTTTAGTAAACTGTGAGCTTGAAAAAAGTGCCCACCTTTGGCCAGAGCCTCCCCGTAAAACCATAAATAGGGAGTACCACGCTTCCCCCCAGGATCCTCACTTGAAAATGTGTGGTAACCTAATATAATATTCTACATGTAGATTGACTGACTGGTATGATTTTTTTTTTGGTATTTGTAGGTGTGATTTCATTTGAGACAAAAAGTATTAATACTTAGGGGCAAAAAGAACAATTTCAGGGTAAGTAAAGATTATCATAACAAAAAGATGGAAAATAAGGATGTCTGTTTGACTCCCAAATGCAGATGAATCAGACACCATTGCTTGCCCAAACTTGTGGTTTGGGAGGGAGAATTCCCCTTTTGTGGGCATGTCACAACTTATTTAATAGTATTTTACATGTAATGTAGTGCACTGATAGAGAAAAAGGGATGATGAAGATGACAAATTATATGTATGTGTCCCCCATACGTGCCCCATACCATAGGCTTTCCAGCTTAAGTTACTTTCATTTGGACCAACCACAGCCAGCAGGTACATATTACATCACATGTACATGTAATTGCAAAGTGAAGTTAAAAAGTTTGTTGGGCTACACTAGAACTGTACTTGAATCTCAGCTGCTTAGATATGAGCACTTTCTTAGCTGTTGAAATCACTCTTGTGTTTCTTAAATCTCCTTATGTTAATATAAATGATCCAAAACAATTGCATTTGTGTATTTATTACAAATTTAACATACCGGTTATGGCAGTAAGCCAAAGAGAAAAACTTAACAAGTAAACAACATCTCACTTCTAGCTGTCTTTATTCAGTCGAGGTTTGACAGTTATTCTTGTTATTCTTGACAAAACAGGAACAACTGAATAGTGAATTTGCAGTACATTAGTGGCACGAGTTAACATCTTTCTGGTTAAGCCTTCCAATTCTTCTTAAGGACGGTGTCTTGTTTTGTTACTGCGCATACATTCTGTGAACCTCAGGATATTCAGGGTAATAAATCCATGACTACCGTCTCGAATATAACAAATCTAATCACTGTCCATATAGGTAGGTGAAATCAGTGTAGTGAGCACAGTCGGTGTAGTTCGTGTAGTCAGTGTAATCACTGTAGTTCGTGTAGTCGGTGTAGTCAGTATAGTTGGTGTAAAAGGTGTAGTCAGTGTAGTTGGGGTGGTCAGTGTTGTCGTGACTACACTGACTACACCAACTACACCAGCTGACTACACCGACTACTCTGACTACGCTGACTAGGACACCGCCTACACTGACTACACTGACTACACCGACTACACCGACTACACTGACTACACCGACTACTCTGACTACATGGACTACACCGACTACGCTGACTACACCGACTACACCGACTACACCGACTACACCGACTACGCTGACTACACCGACTACACTGACTACATGGACTACACCGACTACGCTGACTACACGGACTACACTGACTACGCTGACTACACCGACTACGCTGACTACACCGACTACGCTGACTACACGGACTATGCTGACTACATGGACCACAACGACTACACTGACTACATGGACTACACCGACTATGCTGACTACACGGACTACGCTGACTACACCGACTACGCTGACTACACCGACTACACCTGACTACGCTGACTAGTACACCGACTACACGGACTACACTGACTACGCTGACTACATGTACACCGACTACACTGACTACATTGACTAGTACACTGACTTAACACTGACTACACTGACCAGTACACCGACTACACTGACTACACGGACTACACTGACTACACCAACTACACTGACTAGACTGACTACGCCGACTACACGGACTACACCGACTACACTGACTACACTGACCACACTGACTACACTGACTACATCGACTACACTGACTACACCGACTACACACGACTACACTGACTACACATGACTACACTTACTACAATGACTAAGACTTCAACAAACTACACTACATACAGCAAATACGTTCTCTCTTTCAATTGCATAAGATAGAGATAGTCTATGAAAATTAATGTATATTCATGACAGTAGTCATGGATGCATTACCATTCAGGTTTTTTAAGGAATTTGTCCCCTTATACCAATTTTTTTGTGCGGTTTAAGACTATGTGGAAACAGCAGATCTTAGCAAGGACTTCCAATAACCCTTGCTAAGGTCCACTTTTTCCCCATAGTCATAACCTTTGCAAAAAATACATCTGTATTAATTAGGAGGCACCATCCTTAAGAAAAATTAACCTATCAACATGTTTGTCACATATGGTGGGTCAGATTTGTTGCATTACCACTATATTTTAGAACCAGTCAACTGGGACACGAGCTACATGTACATGCAACTCGGAACCATTATTTTCTTTTATGAACCCGAAGTGCGCTCATGTGCTTGCCGTTCCTTTTATGTTTTGTACAATTTCAAAAGACTGGCCATATGAGCCTTCGAGACCGCCATGTTTGTTGACAAAGTGACGGTCAATTCTCCAAGAAGGGGGGGGGGAAGAGATAATATTCGAACCACCATTTTGCACACAGACAAGACCCTGGAGACAAATGAAGTCCGTTTTTTATGAAAACAAAGTAATATTGTTACTTGATTTCAAAATAATGGACATAACGTACAGTAGAGAACAATAGAGGCATTTTTCATTGAAGGGAAAAGAACTACAGGACATCATTTGAAAACTATCTTAACTATCGATAATTAACTAAACTATCGTGATTGTCATCGATAGTTGAATTTTGCGATCAATGCATCACTATCGGAATACTCCAGTCGCAATGCATTGATAGTTCAATCTATTGTTACACTCCTATGCATGTTAGGAGTCTATGCTACTTTTCATCCTGTACAATGTCTTACAAGGTACACATATAGCCCAGAACCTCGTATGGGGTCACTTTTTAACGCTTCCATTATTGGCAATTTAGTTCAGTGTTATTATACATATTATCTTCTCAGGCTGTGGTTGGTACATGTACATGTACCTGATGAATAGCACATGCATGGGGATACACCCTTATATCTTCAAAATATTAGTCAAAATAAAGATTTTGCATTCTTAGCTAGGGTAGGGAATGAAAGAGCTCTATGAAACTTGAACAGAAATTTCTAAAGCTGTTCTTAAGTTAAACTCAGATCATTACACCATAGTTCCCTTGTAGTTGCTTACTGTTTGCATTTTTTTGTTATTTCCACAGGTCTCAAGATACAAAGCGAATCCCAAAACAAAAACAAAATAAAATGCATGCAATGGCGTAAGCAATATAAATAGCCAAGGGCATCACAAGGATTACTACAGTGTATTTTTAATGTCGTCACTTTTTGACACCCATAAGCGGTATCAATCACACAGATGCAGATTCATTTGCTTAGGTGATGCTGGTGCTCGTTGGTGTAACCAATGTGCCTGCATTATTTTTGCATTACTTTTCTTAAATGTCTATTTTTAAAAGCCCTTTTTGAAGGCATGTATCCATGCCTATTATGAATTCATACAGTGTAGTGGTTGTAGACCAGTGTGTTGATGCAAACCTACTGAGAAGGCCTGCTTATAAGGTTTTCTATGCTGGAAATGTTCAACACGTTATTTCTTCAACAATAAAGGTTACAGAAAAGGCTTTTTGTCTGTCATCTCACTACATGGTCTACAATGTAGTCGCCTTTTTCAATTTACATGGTATTTACAGGCTCCTTTATTCGATTTACATGAAAATTTACAGGCCCCTTAATTTGATTTACATGATATTTACAGGCTCCTTTATTCGATTTACATGAAAATTTACAGGCTCCTTTATTAGATTTACAGGCTCCTTTATTCGATTTACATGGTATTTACAGGCTCCTTTATTCGATTTACATGAAAATTTACAGGCCCCTTAATTTGATTTACATGATATTTACAGGCTCCTTTATTCGATTTACATGAGAATTTACAGGCTCCTTTATTCGATTTACAGTCTCCTTTATTCGATTTACATGAAAATTTACAGGCTCCTTTATTAGATTTACAGGCTCCTTTATTCGATTTACATGGTATTTACAGGCTCCTTTATTCGATTTACATGAAAATTTACAGGCCCCTTAATTTGATTTACATGATATTTACAGGCTCCTTTATTCGATTTACAGGCTCCTTTATTCGATTTACATGAAAATTTACAGGCTCCTTTATTAGATTTACATGAAAATTTACAGGCCCCTTAATTTGATTTACATGATATTTACAGGCTCCTTTATTCGATTTACATCAGAATTTACAGGCTCCTTTATTCGATTTACATGAAAATTTACAGGCTCCTTTATTAGATTTACAGGCTCCTTTATTCGATTTACATGGTATTTACAGGCTCCTTTATTCGATTTACATGAAAATTTACAGGCCCCTTAATTTGATTTACATGATATTTACAAGCTCCTTTATTCGATTTACAGGCTCCTTTATTTGATTTACATGAAAATTTACAGGCTCCTTTATTCGATTTACATGGTATTTACAGGCTCCTTTATTTGATTTACATGACAATTTACAGGATCCTTTATTCGATTTACATGATATTTACAGGCTACTTTATTCGATTAACATGAAAATTTACAGGCCCTTTTATTCGATTTACATGGTATTTACAGGCCCCTTTATTCGATTTACATGATATTTACAGGCTCCTTTATTTGATTTACATTGTATTGACAGGCTCCTTTATTCGATTTACATGGTATTTACAGCTCCTTTATTTGATTTACATGAAAATTTACAGGCTCCTTTATTCCACTTACATGATATTTACAGGCTCCTTTATTCGATTTACATGAAAATTTACAGGCCCCTTTATTCGATTTACATGGTATTTACAGGCTCCTTTATTCGATTTACATGATATTTACATTCTCCTTTATGCCATTTACATGATATTTACAGGCTCCTTTATTCGATTTACATGAAAATTTACAGGCCCCTTAATTTGATTTACATGATATTTACAAGCTCCTTTATTCGATTTACAGGCTCCTTTATTTGATTTACATGAAAATTTACAGGCTCCTTTATTCGATTTACATGGTATTTACAGGCTCCTTTATTTGATTTACATGACAATTTACAGGATCCTTTATTCGATTTACATGATATTTACAGGCTACTTTATTCGATTAACATGAAAATTTACAGGCCCTTTTATTCGATTTACATGGTATTTACAGGCCCCTTTATTCGATTTACATGATATTTACAGGCTCCTTTATTTGATTTACATTGTATTGACAGGCTCCTTTATTCGATTTACATGGTATTTACAGCTCCTTTATTTGATTTACATGGAAATTTACAGGCTCCTTTAATCCACTTACATGATATTTACAGGCTCCTTTATTCGATTTACATGAAAATTTACAGGCCCCTTTATTCGATTTACATGGTATTTACAGGCTCCTTTATTCGATTTACATGATATTTACATTCTCCTTTATGCCATTTACATGATATTTACAGGCTCCTTTATTCGATTTACATGAAAATTTACAGGCCCCTTAATTTGATTTACATGATATTTACAAGCTCCTTTATTCGATTTACAGGCTCCTTTATTTGATTTACATGAAAATTTACAGGCTCCTTTATTCGATTTACATGGTATTTACAGGCTCCTTTATTTGATTTACATGACAATTTACAGGATCCTTTATTCGATTTACATGATATTTACAGGCTACTTTATTCGATTAACATGAAAATTTACAGGCCCTTTTATTCGATTTACATGGTATTTACAGGCCCCTTTATTCGATTTACATGATATTTACAGGCTCCTTTATTTGATTTACATTGTATTGACAGGCTCCTTTATTCGATTTACATGGTATTTACAGCTCCTTTATTTGATTTACATGAAAATTTACAGGCTCCTTTATTCCACTTACATGATATTTACAGGCTCCTTTATTCGATTTACATGAAAATTTACAGGCCCCTTTATTCGATTTACATGGTATTTACAGGCTCCTTTATTCGATTTACATGATATTTACATTCTCCTTTATGCCATTTACATGATATTTACAGGCTCCTTTATTCGATTTACATGAAAATTTGCAGGCCCCTTTATTCGATTTACATGATATTTATAGGCTCCTTCATTCGATTTGCATGATATTTACAGGCTCCTTAAAACCATTTACATGTTATTTACAGGTAACCTTTAGTCGATTTACATGCTATTTACATGGTTTATGTCCCCTGGTTTGAGAAATGTACAGGATCGTCTTCATAATTTACATGTTGCACTTAAAATATTTACATGTTTTTTACAGGAATATCTCAAAACATGTAAATGGGTAAAAAGGATGGAAATTATCATTTACGGTATCTTTTTGACGATTTACATGTTATTTACATGTTTTTACATACTATGTAAATTTTCAACTTTTCCAGTGCTTGAGATATTAACTTGTGTATAAAAAAAGGGCTACATTCTTACTCTAGGTTATGAAAAGGGTGCAATTTGGGTAAAAAAAACTGGTATATTAAAGCGTAAGGGTTTGAGTCCGGGGGTGGAGCCTCCCCCTGCTGATAACTTGGCTTCTAGTGGCAGTAATGAAAACGTGGATGCCCAGTCACGTCTTTCATACAAACCTTCTGACGGTTGCTGCCTTGTCGTGCTGCCCAAAGTGGAGGTGGTCTTGAGGTCCCTCTGATGTGGAGAACTCACAAAAGCATCCTGGCTCCTAGCATTCAAACAGAGCGTCTTGATTGGAACCTTCAGGATCTTTGTGATTCGGTTTTATTGCCCTGGCCAATGTGGTGAAGAACTAATGCTCGTCAACGTTCTGTGACAGTTAGAAAAAGCAGTCTGGTTAAGCGAGTCACGGAGTGATAAAGATATCAAGAAAAGCGTCTATCTTTTCATATATTGTCATTATTTTCTGGATTGAATAAACGTGCAGCCACGCCTATACAATTGTTGGCTCGCAGTCGTTGATTTTTGTTATATGCTCTCTCTCAACACCCCCACCTCGTCCAATATTTAAAGTGGCACTGAGGATATCTTAGTTTGGTAGTGCTCCCCAGTCCAGTGATTCCTCGGCGTTGGAATGAATATTTATTAAATGACTGATTTATTTTACGTAACTAGTCGTAAGTATAGAAACGTTTTCTCTCTCAACTGCTCAGTTTGAGAACAACTCACGTTTCCTACTATATTTGATATTTCCTATTCATTATTCCGACTTTTTACCGTGCCGGTTGTGACGTATTTCTCTATATGATATAAACAAGAGTGTTTTAGTGGAAAGTAGACCACTCGTAAAGTTGACACGAAACTACATCTGGGACTCGAGTGGCGTATTTTCCATATCCTCGCTAATGAGGATATCGATGACGTCATTTTCCGCTCTTACACACTCTTATTCTCTTACTCTTGTGCAAAGATACTCTTCTCTAAATAATAGAAAGAATATTACATGGTGGCTTGAATATATGAATTTTATTTTCTCGTGGTAAAAGACAATATTTTACCACTCTAAAATAAAATCCCTATCTTCGCGCCGCTGTGTAAATATCCTCTATATGTTTTCAGTGAACGCCAATGCGCCCCGTCACGCTCGCACTTTATTTCTCTCACTTGCTAGATGACACCTGTTCACCACTTTCCATAAATTATCATTAAGTGCACAAGGCCTAAATCGCAAAGGATTTTTTTAAAAAATTTCTCGTTTCGCTTGCTAATAAGTTAGTCGCGCGACATTGATAAGATTGTGTGACAAATTGTGACGTAAGAAAACGTCGGGGACGTCCCAAGTCTTCTGAGATAAGTAATTCCAACTACTGCGAACTTCACAATTTCTCTTTATACTGAAAAGAAGATTCCTACAGTCCATTACCGAACGACTATACCCAAGGCTAAAACGGAAACTCAGGCGACTTAGGCGAAAATAATCTCATTTCACCTTCTGGCGGGCCAGTTCCCAGGTGAGTCTGGACAACTAGTACGATTTTCGTTGCAACTTTTCAAATTATATTTTCCTGCCTCGACCGCGTCCAAGTTGCAGGAGGTGTTGAACAGTCTAAATTCATTGTTAGAGTTCAACTACATAACTTCTTTTCTTCTTCTAGGGATCTTGAAAATGTTTTGTATTCCTTACCGGAGCAGAAATCTGGATCAACTACGATACCAGAGGTTGTTTACTTTGTTGAGCGTCACCCGCCATGAATATTTATCAACTTAACGCGACTTTCATCCTGTTCTGGATCAAAATTGGATGTACGAGCATTAAAGGAAGCTATAGACATTTATTTTGGTGGACAGCAACGGGTTAGGATCCCCGAATAAAGTATTTTTGCCAAGTTCTAGGGTGATGTAAGTGACCTTTGACACGAGCGATATTAACGTCAACACGCTGTCAATGGCGGAGTTCTAACCTGTTTTCGCTTGTGATCCAGGGAGATACCCGCACGTTTGAGCTTACAAATTGATTAAATAAGGTAAGAACTTTGCTGTGATATTGTTTTTTTAACCCAATTTAGGCCACAAACTATACGAAATTGTTTGTTGTATTTAGTCCATTTTTGGGATCTCATTATAGGCTTCAGAGTAGGTTGTCTTTAACTTCAGCTGACGTGCTCAAAACTTTATCAACTTTTTCCACATTTTGTCTGTGCACTTGGTCGGTGTATCTTAGATACTAGGTTAAAGCAAAATTTCGTAAGCTGCATTTAGTTGGCCGTAGCGCGCATCTCAAAATCCATAAATTTTAGCCTTTTGATCACCGCCGGAACCCCGTTGCGGGCAAAATTGGTTTTTGGCTTGTAGCAAAGCGAAAATAAAGAATTGGAAAATAAATAAAGTGTTTTTGATATATGTGTACGAAGCCCTTTTCACAAACAAAAAATAAAGGAAAACTATTTTTGGTTGCGAAATCGAGTTGACCGCTTTTAGCGAGAATGCCACTTAAACTTAGCAAAAAAAAGAATTCGGTAGACTAAGAAAATATTTCCTCAAAACAGCAACAAGAAAGGATTGAAGAAAACTACTGCATGAGTGCAATTTTATTCTTATTTGTGAATTCTTTATAGGTATTGATGTTAATTCTGATGCTTCTTTTCTTTTCCAAGGTTTAAAATTTGCTCCCCATTCACAAAACTAGGCTCCAAGTTTCTGGATCAAAGGTACGTTTTTCATCTCTCTCACGATGGAGAATCCCGATACAGAAAGCAAGCAAATATTCTGCTACATAAGAACTGGCCGAACAAACGTTCGTAAAAATCAGACGACTTCAGTAATATTAGTGTGGAATTTTGTGTAAATTAGCAGCTATTTGTAAGTTCTTCTAAAAGTAAACTAAAGTACTCTTTTTAGCAAGGTAATCTTGAAGTCATGCGTAAGCTATGTTTTATTTTACGATATGCAAAATCAAACAGAGAATGGCTCTCAAATTTGTCATGCAGTACAATCACTTGGAGCACACGTCCACTGACCGTACAAGCTACACTTACTAAAGGACATGAATCTCGCGAAAATTGGCTTTTTTCTAGACAATGGGTAGCGCACGAATTTTCAGTCGCTAAAATACCAGAATGACACAGCAAAGAACAGACCTTCTAAGGTCATCTGTGCAACAAGCAAGCATCCTTTGTTTGGCTTCGTTTCACCTCTGAGCAGTGTGAAAATAACTGACAATTAAGTGTGTTAAATTGCTTCAAATCGTGGTAAAGACGAAATACAACGTAATATAAAATTTTACGAATTTTAGGCCCAGGCTATTAATTTAGCTAATTTTAGCATTTTACAGCTCAGGCTGTAAATACGTTCTTTTCCACAAGGTAAACGTTTGGCACTGCGATCTGTCTCGCTGTCTTTCGAGAAAAAAATTATACTTAACGTGATTTCTTCATCTGGTTGATTTGGACGAATTTTCTTTTCCACCCTTTCTCGTGGTGGTTTTGAAATGGAAACGGTTTTGTTCCCAGACCAGGGCTGCTCCTGTTCTGAAATCGTTCACGTGATCAGCCCTAAATTAACAGGTAATGGGTCATGTAACTCATCAAAACAAAACAAAATAAAAGAGGTCGCATTATTGGTGGGATCAAAAAGGATCTAAAAATAAGAAATCTTGTCTTATATTGCACGTGCTCAGCTCTTAATTATGTTTTGACTTGTAACATATTAAACAAAGCAGAATCATGAAAAGGTGTCGCTAATTGGCTAAACTAGAAAGAACTTACCAATAGGAGTGCTCGTCTGATTACACGTGATCAGCTTCAAAACACGCTTTAACGCGACACTCGTTCAGTTAAGTCTACGAAGGTCTGTCGAGAGCAAATGATCATTTTCTCTTGGTTCAAGCTATAGTTCTGTGATTCAGATGATTAAAGTCGCACCACCAAGGTTGGTACCTTATATCAATTAAGCTTAATTTAACGAAACAACTTTTACAATCAAGCTGGCTTAAAATGGAATTAAGCCTTTAAATAATGGTTAGAAAAGTTGTAAAAATGCAAAGAAAATACATTTGGGAGAAATACGGAAATCAAAAGAATTACGGAAATTGAAAACGAGGAAAAGAACTAAAAATTCAGTTGTTCCTAGGGATTAATATCTGCAGTAACGAGATTTAAAAAGCTGAAAAAAGGTAAGAAAGTTGTAAAAATGAAAAGAAAAATCGAAAGAAGTCCGGAAATTGAAAACGAGGAAAAGAACTGAAAATTTAGTTATACCTAAAGATTGATATCTGGAGTATCAAAGTTCAAAAAGCTGAAAACGTGTTTGCTTAGTTGGTGTAGTTGCAAGTGGTAGCTCTTAGTGGATCCATTAGTATTTAAGCAAAACGTTGGGGTGGATCTGCTTTACTTAACTCCTCGCGAAGGATAAAAGAAAGAACGCACAATCACTGATTTACATAATTTTTTTACATCAAAAAGACAAATCTGATACGTCCTCATGTCTTGGCAACAAAACTATGAATTCTTGAACATTATATTTGTCTCTTTTTTTGCATCGTGTAAAGGATTTAACATTTCCCGAAATATCAAAGTTCAAAATTTATTTAAATTTGAGCTCCCCTAAACTATTACAATTGCTAGATACAAATGATAAGAGATATCGCCTTGTGTTTTGCGAATGACAACAGCAGCAGCAAGCTACGTGGCAATAGGGTCTGTTCATCAGCCCGGTTACCATTCTTACTTTTCTCTAACAGCTCTCAATATTTTCTTTCCTTTTCTTTTTTTTTTTTATTTTGTTTTGTTTTGTTTGTTTTTTTTTTTTGGAGGGGTTGGAGGGGATAGGGGTCTTTCATTTCAAAGGAAAACAAAACGCCTAAGCAAGTGTTGTCAAATAAGTAAAGACAGGAGCCATAATCGATTATGGCTCCTGGTAAAGAACATAATTTAGGCAAAACGTTTTCAGGTGCAACTACATTTTACTTAGTTACTTGGAATTATTGAAAAAAAAGCGTACGACAAAAATGCAAAGAACAAAAGCATTTTGTCCTAGCACAAGTTTTGGAGGCTGGAGAGGAGCTCGCGATTCCAAAGAACGTGGACGGTCAAGAAATTGAGTTTTATTCTGTTCAGTTAGGGCTCTCAACAGACCTCGCCAAACGGACCTTGTGCTCATAGTGCTTGTTGCTGCGCACCAGGAATTCCAGGCATCCCAGGAAGCCCTGGACCCGCGGGACCAGCAGGTGTTGCGGGTTCACCCGGTAGCAAGGGTCATGCAGATGCTCGTGGAAGCCAAGGCGGTCCAGGTCCCAAGGGACCTCAAGGACTCTCAGGTCTTGCAGGTCCACCTGGCAAGAAGGGTGATACAGGCGCTCGTGGAAGCCAAGGTCCTCCAGGATCTTTTGGACGTAACTGGAAACAGTGCGTTTATAATGATTTGCACGACGGCAGGGACAATGGATTGATCAAGGTAAACTGCTTGTGCCTTATTAAACAAGAGATCTTTTAAATATTACGGTAGGTCAATTCGCGCACCCGCAAGGGATGGGAGTAACGTATAATGATCTTAATCATAGTAGAGGCAAAGGAATTGAGGTTTATTGAGGTTTTTTATTGCCAAAAAGCAAACGGAGCGAAGCTACATATAACGTTCCTGGAATTTTCCATACCACAGCATTGAGTCCTACTGATACTCACATTTAACTTTTATCTCTTTTCAATTATTTAATCCCGTGGATTTTTATCCTTACAGGGAAGCTAATCGTTCTTTTCTAAGCGCTGTTGCACGTACGGAGTTCCAGGGTGTTATTTACATTATTATATAATGATTAATATCATGGTCATATCTTCGGCTTTAAATCCAGTTTAAATCTTTTATTCATTTTCGCAGGAATGTGTTTTTAAGAAAACTTCAGACAACACAGGACTGTGAGTCTTCTGGAATGGCAATCTTCGCATCTACAACTGCAACTATATGCTGCAGGCAATGGTATTTCACCTTCAACGGTGCCGAGTGCCTAGCTCCGGAGGCAATTGATGGTATAGTATACATGGCACTCGGAAGTGGAAGCAGTAAACAAGATTTGCACCGCGTAAGGCAAATCGAAGGAGTTTGCGAGAAGGTCAAGAAGAGGGTGGTGTGCGTTGGATTCTGGGACGGTAATTGTTGTCTCGGGGGATTTGCTGACGCGATGACAGGTGATTATTCTGTGTCCCGGATCTACGTGGAAGAAGTACCTCCTCCACAGGCTTAAAAAGAGCAGATCTCGATTTTCTCTTCAAAGTTTTAAGTTGTTTTAGTGGTAAAGGTTGAATAACCGTTACGGTCTAAAAATGAACATTTAATTCGGTAATCGGGGATAGAAAGCGAGCAAGCAGCGTTTAGTTAAAAAACAAACAAACAAAAGCAAAAAGGAAACGGCCATTTTCGTTATCAAAAATGATGTTTGAGCGGTGTAAGGTTTAAGCCTATTGTAAAACAACCAATATGAAAAGAAAGGTGTGGTAAATGTATAAAACCGAGTGTTGTGTGAATTTGTGAAGATAAAGGTTCGGTCGTTAATTTTTGATAAACACAAGGAATGCGTGGGCAAGAGCACGTCACAGTTAATTTAGAGGCTGTCTCTGTAACCTAACAAATATTAATAATAATAAAAAACACCCACTCAATTTTGGTGTCAAAGTTAAGTTTGCCTAAAACTCTCCCAACTGAAAGACTTTACCGAGGCTAGAACTAAAATAGGTTTGTTTGGTTCAAAGTGATTTTCGGGCCGCGCTGGGAGCTGTTAAATATTTTGTCCCATCTGGGCCCGTTTCACCGTCTCGAATATTAAAAATTAGGCACTTTTTGTGGCGTTGTAAAATATTCCATTCGCGTCATCTAGCAATGAACTTTATATCAATTTTCTCATAAGCCTTTGTAGTTTTCTAAAGAAGTAACAATTTCCCTCTTGATTTAACTTGAAAGACGAAATCAATCGTATGAGCCCCATCAATCGCCATCCAAAACGCCCTTGATCTGGAAGTTTATTTTTACAATCTAGGACTTAGTTGACACCTCTAGCCTACATAGTGGAACAGTGCAGTCCTTTATCGGCACAAATATTGAAAAGCTCCTGTACGATTACAGTATTTCAAAAGTTATGACCGTTCGTATTAGTACATTTGCCCGCATTTGCAATTTTTCCGTCTACTGTCATAAATACAGCTTACCTCCTTTGCAGCTCGGCCATTTTCCAGTTCCTTTCGTGTTGCTTGTCAGTGGCGAGCCAAAACTTTAAACCATGGCTACGTTTCCCGCTCATCGATTTGGATAATAAGCTATCCAACTTTGGTATTTCGGAAGATAATGGAGAAGTTAGCGCTTAGAACTCGGAGAAATCTTTACGTTAAATCGCCGAAAGCGGAGGAAACATTCGTCGCCTTGTGTAGCGATGTTGCTCTCGCAAAGGGCTCCATAAACCGCTGATTGCGTGAGGATTCTCTAGCTGCTGTTTTTGCGAAAAATGAAAACCCGCAAAAGTTTCATACCAAACCCTGATTACCCTGCTGTATTTATGGCCGTTTGTATTAGTACCTTTGCCCGCATTTGCAATTTTTCCGCCTACCGTCATAAATACAGCTTACCTCCTTTGCAGCTCGGCCGTTTTCCAGTTCCTTTCGTGTCGCTTGTCAGTGGCGAGCCAAACCTTTAAACCATGGCCACGTTTCCCGCTCATCGATTTGGATAATAAGCTATCCATCTTTGGTATTTCGGAAGATAATGGAGAAGTTAGCGCTTAGATCGCTGATTGCGTGAGGATTCTCTAGCTGCTGAAAACCCGCAAAAATTTCATACCAAACCCTGATTACTAGAATTAAACCTTAAAATTCTTCTACAACCCTACTATTTTCAACATTTTGACAAACGGGACAAAGAGATAAAGCATCAATAGGGAAATTAAACTCAGACATTGTTCAATCACGAACGGCAACCGGAAGTTCGACGTTTTCCTTTTGACCAATTCTGATGCCAAGACATCAGTAACGGCAAGCAACTGGATACCAAAACAAGAGTTATCCAGCCTTTGATGAAGAGCAGAAACAGTCCAGCAAAGGAAGGGCAAGGAAACATTCAACTTCTGGTTGACGTCGGAGGTTCAAAGACAGTCTTAACTTAAGGCCGCGGGTGACAAGCTGCTCATGAATAAATTTATAAGGTAAAATTTTGGTGGGTGTCTTACGCTAAAAAGCGTTATATCTTGAACGTTTGGGAGCCGATTCCGTTGAAACTTAACAGAGAGCTTGGGCAATGGTGGAAGTGCAACTAGGTTGTTTTTCGTTTGATAGATTGCGCTTCTTTGCGATGCTATGAGCTCCTTAAGTTAAGATTTTGTAAAGCGCGACTCCGTCTCCAAGTTTTCTCCTCGTGGAGAGGACAACACATCTTGATTTTACCACTCATTGATCAGTTAAAACCCCTATTGTGTCACAACAGGAGCCGATTATAGGATTTCGAGTTCCATTGAAAATTGTAAGCTTTTAAATGAGTAAAATTGTCCTTGTTTAAATTTGAAGCCTTCGATACTTTGTAAAAAGGCCTGTTTGAAATTAAGGCTTCTGTTGTGACAATCTACAATACACCTGGTTTGTCTGCCTGTTGTTTCCTGTTCAGGAAATTCTATATCTGCGCTGTATTCTTGGACACGAAATTGGTGGTTTTAGGGCTTCCGAAGGCTTACCGAATAAACACGAATGTTTAAAGTAAGATTATGCTGATTAATGGAAATTAAATTCAAGCAGCTATTGTTCACTGTCCAGAAAAGAACAATGCGTTGCAATTTAGAGATCGCAAATTTTTGGATTGAAGATTATAAGCGTTTCCCAAGCTCTATGTTAGCTATAAGGAGTATTATTGTAGTTTTTGTTTTGTTTTGTTTTCTTTTGTTGGAAAACTTGTAAAAAGTTTCTATTAACGTTGGAACGTAAGAAAAAGCCGGACTTCGACAGTTTTTATTTAAAAATGCTATAAAGTCACATCTCCGTAACACACGATTTAACGCACGTGCAATTATTGATTCAGAAACTAAAATTTTTACAGAAGAGCCTATTCATGGCTATTTCGCGCAATGTCGCTACCATTCGTCGAACTTCATGCATACGCTTTAAATAAATAAATACCGATAACTTAGTTTCTCACCCGCGGCCTTAAGTTCCTTTAGGACTGGCCTTGCTCTAAGACGAGTTCAAGGCAAGACTTGCGTAGCTCTCCTCAATGCAGTCCAGAAGTGAAATTTCATTGACTGATTATATACTGTAGCTAGATTTGACACTGAAAATCAAATCAGTCGTGATGTCACTGAAGAGGGGTAGGGGGTGGGGCTTGATTTAAAAAAAGTGTGTTGGCACTGGAGAGTAATAGGGATCTCCTATTCCTAATTACCATTACGTGGCCCTGAAAAGAGCAGTGTTATGTTACCCAGTTTGCTTTCGACAAAAACTTGAATGATTTAACAAGAAATGATAACTACAGACGTGGCTATGTAAAACGTCTGGATAAGCAAAGCGAAAAAATATTCTCAAATGCCCTGGTGAACTGGCAAATTGATAGCGTGGGGAATTCCAATAATATTTCTTGGTAGCTCAGAATTTGCTGTGGGCTGCAGTACCTGACGCCAGGTTAAACGCAGAAGTTGATAGCTGTAAAAACTTTTATCTGGGTTAACTCTGGCGGACAGAAGACCTCTTTATATGAATGGTAACTTCATTTTAAATTTATGATATAACTACAATTGACGATTTTAAATGAGCCGAATAAATTACAAGAATGTTGTACTCTTTGAAAAATGTCCTCGTTTTGTATTGCCCTCAGGGCAGAAAAGGAATTAAGCAAAATGTTTCATACTGTTATGTTGCCTGTGGATCAATTCAAGTCTCTTTTTTAAAGTAAGAAAAAATAGTACGGGCTTAACAGGGCCGTAGCAAGGGGAGTGGCCCGGGGGGGGGGGGGAGGCACCCCCAGTTTATTTGCCCCAAAAAGTAAAAACACACACGCATCAAAAGGTGAAAATAAAATTTCATCTCCCATAGGTTTGCAACAATAACAAGATGTCAATAATTCCGAAATGAAAAATTCGTGATAAACTACAATATCCATTTCCCCAATTCATAATTTTTTATTCTTTATTATTTGACGATAGAGTGTATTCGCACTAGATTTAACCAGAAGGACTTCAAGTTCTACCAAAGCATGCAGGAACTTCTTTTGAAGGCTGTAGCATGCCAAGACCACGAAGACGAACTAGCGAAAGTAATGGCCGTGTACGGGGAATGGCGGGATATTGATCTGCGGCAGTGCAAGCTAGAACCCCAGCTGTCCCTTTTCCAGCTTCTTCCGGACATGGTGCGGTCAGTGGGGTACGACATTGCTGATCTGCTGGACTTTTTTCATTCTCTCGGAAATGCTCGTAAACTTCTACTTAGTGAGATTTGCACACTTACTAAGCTTATGCTTGTCATGCCTGCTACCAACGCGGCCAGCGGGCGCTCCTTCTCCGCCTTAAGGCAGGTCAAGACCTACCCACGTTCAACCACGGGAGCGGCCAGGCTCAACCACCTCATGCTTCTGCATGTCCACAAGGAAATAGCAGATAGTATGGAAATAGTGGAGGTTACCATTTTGTTTGTGGGAGACAACCATCGGCGCAAGCATTTGTTTGGGAAGTTTTCAAAATAGGACCTTCTGATGAAGTCTGTGTTTGCTTCTAATGCAACTCAGACAGTCTGCTTTCAAGATACAGAGACCAGTCCAATGGGTCCTCCAGACCCAAAACCCTCTATTTTAAAAATACTGCAAGCTACCTAAAAGCTTTTAGCCCCCCCCCCCCCCCCAAGTTTCGCAAGGCTTGCTACGCCCCTGGCTTTGAATGAGTAATGACATCCTAAAAGACACAAAGGCGCATGAGTTTACACCAGCCATTAACCATTATTTTCTTCGACTGATTATTTTTGCCCTGGGCTCTCGGCTGGTGTCGAGAGAATGAGCTAGAATGGGATGCATTTCAATTAGTAGTGATATGTACGTTTGTATTTTATATAAGGAACTTCCTACAAGACTCTCAATTTTTGTTTGCAGTTGTAGAGATTCTCTCAATGCCTGTAGGAAACGCGAGGACGAGAAAAGCGACGTCAGTAAGAGGAGACAAGATCGCTGCTAAAATTCAGCCTGAACACCAGGCCGAATTTTAATACAGATATTCTGAAAAGCCCACCAGGTCTAGGCTGGTGGGCAAAATACGAGATGGCAAGAAGTTAACGTTATTGAAATAAGAGAAGACCCTGGTGACAAGGGCTTTAAGACGACATTGGCCGGGCAGGTGACCATATATGGTTTTTGCAGGGTTGTAACTGAGATCCTGGATATCTTGACGAGTGAAATCTGGGGAGAGGAAAAACCTACAGTGGATAGGGGAGGGAGGGGTGGGGATACACGTCAGCCACCCCCTCAAGTATTGTGTGTAGTTATGGCCTTTTTTTCTCTCTGAGTGCTTCCGCAGTCTCAAGTTCAGTTAGTAGATGAAATCCTTACGCTTTGAACATAGATAAAAGCCATGAAACAGTACTCTCTTACTGCCACGCTCTCTTTAGTGGTGTAGTACTCATCTTGCTGGACTTTCGCACTTACGATCGCACTCAGACTTGCCGATTTTGAGACTTATGATCGAACTCAGACCTTAGGCCTCTGAGACAAACGATCGGACTATTCAGGTTTGAGACTTTGGGACTTAAGATCGGAAGTACAAAGGGTTGGTGTTGCAAGGGTAAGTCACTGCTTCATGTCGTATTGCTTCATAATAGACAAGAAACTTTACGCCAAGCTGCGTTTCTCGTGTGTAAATAAGTGAAAGCGAAATGATAGGGAATGCTTACAAAATGATAAAATGTAATAGCCGTAGTTGCGGTGCTGTACGTTCCTAATTGCTACGTGCTAAAGACAGTGCGTTCAGAAACCAAACTATATTTAAGCACCGGCTTTAATGCGACACTTGGCTTGTTCAACTTTACCTTAAGATTGCTCTTACATGTAAGTCTGTGGATGGTGTGACCATTCAAATGATGTATTATACAATATTTTCCTGTGGTGTTGTATATTGTTTATGATTTTGGCTAAATAAAAAATTTAGGGTTAACTTTGTACTCTGGATACTCTGGCTTAACCGTTTTCTCGTTTCCCCGTCAAGTCAGTTAAATGAACAGCGAGAAACCAGACTCTATTCTGCCCTACTGGCTGGTTATTAGAGCGAACTCGGTAATACACTGTTCACGGTCGCTTTACCCTCTCAGCTGACGTGTCAAACAAACTCAGTCATCCAGAATTTAAATTTAAGCTTAAATGAGTGTTTTTGATTGTATCCAGTCAAGAAACTGATCGGTAGAAAATTTATATCAATCAAATCTTTTTTTTTTGGTACTATTATGAAACAGAAACTCTTGTGTCAGTATTAGACTAAAAGTGGATAGTAAATGTTCGTTTAAAATATAGCATAAAATTTAATAAACAAATTAATGCAGGTCGTCCGACAAACGATCTGACGAAAACGTCATTACTATACAATATAAAACAAAAATTCTTCTTGAACTCTGAACAGCAAGAAAGGAATATTGGAGAGTATGATTAGAGTAGTTGTATATTTTTCGTATGTGGACTCTTCTTTCGTTTAGCTGCCTGTTCTAACACTGATTTTCTCTTGTGCCGTTTAGATTATTCTTTTCCCGCTAAAACATTCAAGGCAATGAATAACTTCAAAGGTAAGTCAGATTTACTAAAGCGTGTCCAACTTTCCCGCTGAAAATGGTACCGGCAGTTTAAGTGATAAGAACAACGTATCTACCGCAAAAGTTCTCTAAATTTTCGAAAACTCGGTTAGTTTAATGTTTGGACAAGAAATTCTTTGTCGGCTGTTTTACACGAATCTGAATTGTTTGTTGTGTGGCTTTAGATCTTGACGTCTAATTAATCAGCTTGGTCTTCGATAATGTCAGATGATTATGCCGAGATCTGATATTTCAAGTTAGAAAGTAAACTAGATTTTTAGTTTTGACACGAGCTTGGGACCACATAGAAAACAACATTGACTTCTTGAGGAGGCCGTGTTTGACACTGAATTACCATTCTTCTCGTAATAAAAATAAAAACGGTAATAATCATAAGGGTAAAAAAGTGTCTCGAAATGTTTTAATAATCACAATGCTTAGAATAAAAATGTCTTGTATAATATTGACGACAGTTGCGAGTCGCTTTGCAAACGTTGAAAAGTTAGCTGCGGCAGTCCAAGTCACTTACTCAGAGTTTTCGCTAATTGTTATTTGTGGTGGATTTTACAGCTAAACAATGACTACATAAGCTATGAAAATAATAACGTCGTTTAAACAAAATTAACAAGGCGTTCTTTCTACATCGAATGAAAATCCTGTAGTTAACCAAAGGGTGTTTCGAAAAATAAGACCCTCGAAAACTGAGACCTATAAGACCCCAGTCCCCATCATAGTTTCGTAGCACGAAAACTAAGACCCCCGACGTTGTTAACTGTCGAAATTAGGGGTTGCACAACATTTACTGTATAAAAAGACTTGCGTCGCTTCTTTTGTTTCGCGGCGGACGGTTGTTTCGAACGCTTTTCTTTAAGCGTTTTAAAAATATTAAAGGGTAATTGCGTGGATCTGAAGGCTGAGTATATATATTATCTTACAAGGTACAAATCGGGCAGAAGTGGACTTAGCATAGCATGTCCAAATTTCGCTATTGACTAAGAATTTAGTTGTGCAACAGAATAAACGGTTTTAAATACGAATGATGTCTTAGCAAAAGGATGTCTTCGCATATCTTGATATAAAGTATCTTGGTGATACTTTATGATTCCCGTATCAAGTGGCGGACTATACGAAAACTAAGATGGGGTGTTCGGCCTTAGGTCTTAGTTTTCGAGGGTCATAGTTTTCGTAACGCCCGAGAACCCAAATACTTTCCGGGAAAATGGTGACTTTGTTTAATTTTCGAATTAACGTTCAGTATACTTTCCTTGATCATAATGAATCTTCGCTTGAAAAAATGTAGCTATGCTAGCGATCTACACCATGAACTATTGTCCAAATTCAGTTTTGTTTGATTTATAGTTTTTTTGGCAAAAACTACAGCTGTCTGGCTTCAACTGTTGAAATTTTTGCACTCACGAAAAATAAAGTGAAAGTAAATATATGAAATGCTGATATAAAATGCAAAAAAGGGTATAACGAAGAACTATATTTGAATTTTGCATTTGGATTTGATAAATAAATACTTGATCTCGCTTTTCCCTACATCTGTTAATATTTTCCGAAATTTTCTGGATCTTGATATATATTTTTGGATTGGAAGAAAAGAAACAAAATGGAGCAAATGGCAGTGGAACAAATGGCAAAATTTTGATTTTCTTTACAATCGAGCCTTTCTTACTATAGTGTTCTTAGAACTTTGTAATAAGAAAATGTATGCGCTCTGTCACGCTCTGTTAATTTGATAACCATATATCATTAAATTTTGACTTGTTTATATGAGTAAACGTTCAGAAAATTGTGCTGTCCATATCTTATTTAACTCAAAGAAATCATTGAAAACAGAACAAAAAAGAGAAAAGGAGAGTAAATTGCAAACTGAAGGAAAAGTAAGAAACGTTCTGCACTTTGTGCTCACGTATCAAGCGAACTTTTCATCCATTGCTCAAACATTTGGCTGTAATTACTTTCGTATGTTATGCCCCAAAGCTGCATGAAGGACTTTGAAGAACACATCTGAAATAATCGAAGACGACTGCGAGATTAGGGATAAAAAGAGAAACAACAGAACTAAGAGCCAGATTTTGGGCTCGTTGCTGTCAGTTAGACTGAATTAGATTGCAGGATGTAGTTCACCGTAAACCGTGTTTCAGAAAAAAAGGAGAATGCCTATCTCTTACCAGTATTATAACTCAACTGATAGATATTTTATTGTTGTGTAGCTGAAATTTGTGCGAAATTGCAGACATTTCTCTGTAAGAAATTATTAAGAAAACGAAACTTTCGCCAATTCAGGATGGAGAGAGAGGCAAAACTTTACGCTAGAGACGCTATTCTATTGGACGTTATTCGCTATTCTATTGGACAAACAACGACTAAACAATTGTTTTCCACTGAACGAATAGGATTGCTTGTTAGAATTTGGAAGTTGGTTCCCAAACTTGTTCTGACGAGAATGTGGCTAAACGAAGCAAAAATAGAACGAACTTTGTTAACTACCAAAAAAGGATTCCACAGAGGACCGACTGAGAAGCTGACGGTCGAAGTAAGCCTAAAGCTTTTTGTTTCCTTGTGGACACTTTTATTCGTTTTGATCTTTTAAACTTACACTTCTTTTCTCTTTTGCCGTTTCAGCTTCTTGTTCTCACCAGACAACGCAGCTGCTGTGTTACTTGAAAGGTAAATGAGTTTATTCAGTATTATGTGAACTGAAATTCCTTTCAATAAGCCCACTGACTTTGTCGTAAAAAAATAGCACTATCGCAGAATCAATACTTTCCAAAATTAGGTTAGTTCGTATTTCGGACTAAGTACCGTTTACATGAATTTAATGTGTGCTCTATTTCAGGGTAGCTTGAACGTTTATTAACTCAGGTTATTGATTACAGGGGCACCCACTGGCAAAGGGTCGTTTCGGTAGAATATCTGTTCGGGAGGCCTTAATATTGAAATCAGCGTAGACTTCTGCAAGATTAGGGGGGAAAAGAAAACCAGACAACTGTACCTGCCTAAGAGCCAGGTTTTGGGTTTGCTAAACATTGCAGGGCATAGTTTATTTATCAAGCCCTGTTACACCGTGTTTCAGGGAAGGGGAGAATGCTTATCTCTTACGTTGTTATAACTCAACTAATTGATATCTTTTTGTTGTGTATCTGAAATTTGTGTAAAATTGCAGATATTTCTCTATAAAGAAATTTTTAAGAAAACGAAAATTTCGCAAATTCATGATGCAGAGAGAAGCAAAACATGAATAGAAGACGCTATTCTATTGGATAAAATAGGACTAAACAATTTTTTTTTACTGAGCGAATAAGATTGCTTGTTAGAATGTGTACGTTGTTACCCAAACTTGTTCTGACGAGAATGTGGCTATACGAAGCAAAAATAGAATTTCGTTGACTACGAAAAATGATTTCACAGAGGACCAACTGAGAAGCTATCGGTCGAAGTAAGCTCGTAGTACAGTGTTTTGTTATTTATTCGATTTGAATTTTTAAACTTACACTTCTTTTCTCTGTAGCAGTTTTAGCTTCTTTTTCTCACCAGACAACGCAGCTGCTGTGTTCTTACTTGAAAGGTAAATAACCTTATTCGGTATTATGTTAACTGAGATTCCTTTCAATAAGCCCATTGCCTTTGTCACCAAAATATAGATCTATCGCCGAGTCAGCAGTTACAATTGTTTTATTAGTTCATTTTCCCGTCCCGTTTGCGTACGCTCCACTAATGTGTGCTCCATCTCAGGTACAGTTTGAAAATTTAAGAATTCAGGGTTTTTATATCTACATTTCAAAGGAGAGAGGAGTCTCCTAAAGGAGACCTTCACCGCCTTCAAAAAAATCAAATTCAATAATGTGATGAAAAACAAACAAAATAAGTTGGCAAAATTTCATCTTAAACTTTCATAATAGGAGACAATTAGTTTCTTTTGCTCTTGGAAGGACAAGAGTGTCGTTTACAGTGTGAATAATGGTCAGGCTAACGGTGCAGCAAGGAAATTCCATTGCCGAAACTATTCTGCGAAGAATATATTTGTAACTGTGAGAAATTGATCATGGGCATAATTACACGTAGCGGGAAAAACGACCAAGAAAGAGAAAAAGAAAGAACTAAACTAAGAACTGTTCAGCGTAGTGTGTAGAGTACCTATTTCGAGTGTAGAAGATACCAGTGGATAAATATTTTGTGTAGAACAGTTTCGGAAGTGACACAGCAGATCCGAACAAATCAAACTGTTAGCTTACAAAAATATGCCAATTTAGAAAACCCTGAAACAAACTGGCAAACCGAAAACAAAAGCTTAAATTTTCTTGTTTCGTTCCGCTGAACATAGCACTTCCGTGTTCAGTTTTACGTTGTTTTTTTTTTTAGAATTGTAAGTAGCGAGAATCAGGAAAGAATAAAACTCTGTCTTCTTACGTGTAAAATGAATTACTTTATTATCAGCTGTTCCAGGTATCAAATTTTGTAAATGATTTTTTTCGAACTCACGTCTCTTTTTCAAATCTGAACGGGAAAAAATGTGTCCGTGCACAGAGCGTAGCAAAACAGAAACGGCAGACTCCATTTCATTGGATGAAACAGCTAGCAAATTGAATTGCTCGTTAGAATAAAACGTACTTGTTCTGACGAGAATCTTATTAAACAAAAGAAGGCAGTTTTCTGAAGTATTAAGATATTATATTCTTCTGAACCTTTAGAAGGAAGGACCGGAAGAAGCTAAAGGTATATGTTTGCAATATGTAGCTGCCTGGAATTCTTGATTCGCTTTGTTTCTCAATCTAACACTTCTTCTTTCTTAAACAGTTTTAGCTTCTTGTTGCTGTGTTACTTCAAAGGTAAGTGATATCACTAAGGTTTTTTTGCTAATTAACTGGTATACGTCCACTGACTTCCCCTGCATAAAATTTTCATACAGCTTCAATGAAGAACACGGAAATTCCTGTATTAATCGTTCACTGCATCCCTTTTTACAGCAGCACATAATAGGTCCATGTAGTGTGTGCTTCAACTGTACAAATAACGTTGTCGATGTTCTAGACCATAGGATAGATGTTTGCATTATGTTTACCTTTTTCATCTCTAGAAGAAAAATAAACGGATAACTTTGAGTATTGAATAAAAGTGATTATTAAAAACTGGACTAGGTATATTAGGTTTCTACCATTCTGATTGGCTGAACGGAGCCAGGCTATCAGCTCATATACCTGCTGTGACCAAGTATGGACAATGAACACTCAACAACAAAATGAACAAAGTGAGCTGGAAGTTTTTTCCTCGCCAGCAACCCGGCGAGAAAAATAGACAGGAAAAATCACTTGGCAGCGAATTTGAATTAAGCAGAAATTCCAACAGCGTCACTAACAGCGTCTTCTAACACAAGTCAAAATTGTTTGAAGAAACTGTGCAGAAAAAGAAATTAGAAATTTAAGCATTGAGCGTTGTGTTTACAATTCTTTCATCGATCGTCACGTCGATCATTAAAATTGAACAAACGGTAGGTTTTATCAGGAAGCCTTTCCACTTCAAAATATCAAGACAAGACAAAATAAAACACAGCGGGCAGAAGCATTTAATAACAACTGTCACACATTCATGACGATTCGGTGCGAAAATCATGAAGCAGTCTAAACAAATACTAAACAAACTACAGCTGCAAACTACCAAGAAGGCCGAAGGAAGGGCGAAAATTTTTTTCGGCTTTAACACGCAAAATTGACACTGGTTTACCTGTACTCGTTGTAGCTCTGTCACGGTTCCAACAGGTCCAAATGCTCAGATAGAAATCGGATGCCATGTAAGCGGAGTTGAATCGCTTTTCCAGTTGTTTGAATGTTGTTTTTACCATTCCGTCCGCAACCTCTAAACCGAGAACAACTGCATTTTGTGCTTTGCATTAAACAAACTATGATGGTGAATTCTAATGTTCCTCGCTACAGTAATCTTGCTTCTGAGCTGCATAGAAATCACTTCTTCAAGTTCAAATTGGTTCTGTCTTCATTTCGATCAAACACCCATATGATGGCTCCGTTGTACGAACAGATTACAAACTTGTTCTGTTTCAACTCCAGCAGCTAATATGGTGAAATTGTACAGCTTCAATCCGCTTTGAACGATGATAACAACAATGTTTCGGGAAAAATCAAACATGTACCATATTTCAGAGCCAATAATTACAAGAATTTTTTCCCAAACTTGTGCCACTTCGTTCACTTTCGAGCAGTTTTCATTGATTCATTCAGCTTTGCAATGAAACGCTGCAACACTTCGCAAGGTTTTGGCGCCTTTTTCGTTCAGTCATGTGATCGATTCTTGCTCCCTTTTTATCCCTTTTCTCATTTTTCTCTTTCTTTCTTGATTTTTTTTTAACAAAAACAGTAGTTAAGTTTTTAATAAAACAATTATTCTACTCGGGCTTGCTGGATATCAAATGATTATAACCAACTCGGCGCTACGCGCCTCATTGGTTATCTATCATTTCATATCCAGCGCGCCCTCGTAGAATAATTGTTAAATATTAGTTTCCCGGAGTAAATCCTTTCAATAATGCTTTTTTTCTGTAGAAGGAAAATGTGATCACTGCTTTATGTGGATCGCTTTTATAAGCGTTTTCAGTTTAGCAGCGGCTGTTTGTATATCACTTTAAAGACCCATTGGCACTTTCCATAATGCAACGCGGTCGTAATTGAATTTCGTGGACCACGAAAATACTCAGCCATCGCGACTGTAAGAAAGATCCAAAGTAATCCGGTTCCATCGCGCAACGTTCGGCCAGTTTTGCTCACCTGTGAAGTACAAAGAAATATATATCATGTATTCTACGTGATATTTCGCCTTGTAATGTGGTAGAAGCCATTTTTGGTCACGATTGGAACTTTTCCGTTGTGCGATGCCGCCAAAGGCTCGAGGAAACTGCAACCTTCGGGTTTGGCTCACAAATTCGGTCTTTCGTGTAAATGAAATACTTCTATTAGATCGCCTATAAGTTCCCCTGTATTTTGCAATTTATTCTTGAATCGTTTTGTTATCACTTTTGAGTGTACTCGTTTACTGTGAGGTGAGATTTCATTTTTAAAAATTTCAACATCGATACGTGACCGATCGACCGGAACATAGTCTTGTCTGCACGGCAAAATATAGATGAAGTAAAAAACTTTTCGGCTCGCTGGCGGCTTCGTTTTTTTTCTGCATTGAAATAAAACTTTCAGCGAAAGTTGAAGGAGGTTTTCCACGTCTCTAGCCGTCGAAATTTTTTCGATGTAAGCTTTCGAAAGTGGCTAAATACAGCCTCCTCAATTGAAATTACGCCCGATGCAAATTAGATGCAACGGACAGAATGCAGGTATGTTTTTTAAACAGAAAACTTCACGGTTTGCTGGAGGTTTCAATTTCGTTCGCATCGATCTCAAACATTCGGGGAAAGTAGGAACAATTTTCCTGCGTCTTCGAAGTTATTGTTTTTCTTTTGAATAGGAATTTTGGAGGCGAAGAAAATGTCCTCGGTGACTGCTGCACGAAGGCGGAAAACAAAGTCCGCAAAAGTGTTTGACGGCCCTTTGAAATCTGACAGGGCTGCTTCTTGAGACTAAAAAATTGCTTACGACCGACATTTCAAACTCAGTGTTCATTTCTTCCTCGAGATGAGAGGCTGTATTTTTTCCTTTCGAAAGATTGCGGCCCATCCGGTCGAATCAAAATAAACAATGCACAGTGCATCACGGTAAGTGCCAATGGGTCTCACTTTAAAGTTCTATTTTATGTGACAGCGACAAGAATGGATTGAAGAAAACGGTGCTCGCTCGCAATTTTCTTGTTTGTGAATTCTAAATCAATTCTTTTCTCGTTCTGCTCTTTTTTCTCTTGCCAGATTTTTACTAAACGCACAAAACCAGGCACTGAGTTTCTTGATCAAAGTTAGGTTGTTCAACTCACTTACAACAGAGAATCGCTTGAGTCTGAAAACGTAAACCGGTTCTCCTACTTTAGAAGGGGCGAAATAAACCTCCGGGAAGATCAGACGACAGACTTAATAAAAGGTATAAGTGCGGCATTTGTACGAATCAGTAGCTTTCATCTTTTATTTTTTTTACAAGTTGATTAAACTATCGCATTCATTGATCACTAAATACAGGCTCACAACGGGAACAAGTATGCTACGGGTATGCTACAAGTATCTTTCCGAGCTACATTCAACACAAAGTTCTCTGTCAATGTTCTAATGAAATTATTTCCTGTGAAAAAAGTTTTCACAAGGAATTACGTGACTGTATTTCAGGAGAAATTTATGTTCAAGAAATTTTCTTGATGCGTATAATTTGTGCCATTTCGGTCATTTTTCAAATTCCTCCTTCAAAGTTAATACTTGGTTTATCGTGTCTTCAACAAAATAAAAAGATAACATCATTGGTCAGCTAAAAATACCCTACCCAATAGATATTTTCGTCTTCTCGTGTTATTTACACATGTTCAGCTCTCAACTGCGTTTTTACGTGAAACCCTATAAAGCGCTAAAAATCTTAATAAAAGATGTAACCAGGTAACATCATTGGCCAACGATAAATAAATTAACCAATAGGAATACTCGTCTTATTCTGGTATCCCGCAGGCAATCAGCTGTAAAACATGTTTTAGCTTGAAACTCGCTCAGCAAAGATAAAAAAGGTCTCTCAAGAGCGAATGAACATTTTCTCTCGGTAAAAGCAAGAGGTTTATCATTCGTCTTCGGAGGATTATAAGCACAGTGGCAAGGTTGCTACGTTTGTAAGTTAAACACTACTTAAGGTATGAATAACTGTTAAATTAAGCCTTTAGCGATGACGATAAACGTTGTAAAAATCCTAAAATACCCTTTGAAGTTACAAAAAAGTACGGAAATTAAAAAGGATGAAAACAACAGAAAAGTCAGCTTTATCTATGGGTTTGTTTCTTCAGTGACGTACGTTTAAAGTGGAAGTGCAAGTGGTAGATCACTGTAATTTTATGCCATAATTTCATCACAGTTTTTATTTTTTCGAAGTTTTGGAATTAAAGAAAATCTTACGATCGAAAAACACATTTGAAATTCAACTTTTTCTTTTTTTTAGGATTTAATTCATCAAAATTCGAAATTTGCTGAAATCAGCTAGACTAAACCATTGAAGGAGTTACGAGATCACAGTCGTTAATTATGAGTCAGCAATTTTCTGTACAATAAGAGAAGGAACAGCCTTATTTACGCTTTGGATATTTTAAATACATAGGTTGCAAGATAAACCCAAGACAGCGATATGAATATACCGCTGACCACCATGTTTTGTGTAGTACTGTCGCTGGTGATCTCCTTGTGCTCTGCGAATGACAACAACAGCAGCAAACCACGTAACAACAAGGTCAGTTCACTTACCCTGATGCTACTATCATGATAATTTTTTCGCCAATTGCTCTTAATTTTTTTCCACTTTACAGTTTTTCCGTAATCCTAAAGAAACAAATGCCTGGGCAAGTTTCCGAAAAACATTTTCAGTCTTTTAGATTACAGAGCTGGTTGCTTAAAAATGAGTTGGTTAGCCTAAATGAATTTTGACACAAAAGGTTTTAACTGTTCCACTCTTAAATTGGAAAATATAAATAAGGCAAAAACTTTAGGCAAAAAGAGAGAAATACATAATCCTCTGTAACTTTCAGGATTATTGAATGTTTATCGGCTGAACTATCTAGAAAGATAATTTTTTTTCCTACGCAGAAGTTTTGGAGGCTGGAGAAGAGCACGTGACGAGATGAAAGGACGTAGGAGGTCAACTTATTCTTATTTTACTTTGTTCTTCTAGGGCCCTCAACAGACGTCACCATATGGATCTTGTGCTCACAGTACTTGTTTCTGCGCACCAGGAATTCCGGGTATCCCAGGAAGCCCTGGTCCCGCGGGACCAGCAGGTGTTGCGGGATCACCCGGTAAGCAAGGACCTGAAGGACCCACGGGCCCACGAGGAAACAAGGGTGATGAAGGTGTTCGTGGAAAACAAGGTCCACAGGGTCCAATGGGACCTCAAGGACCCCCGGGTGTATCGGGTCCACCCGGGAACAACGGTGATGCAGGTGCTCCGGGAAGTCAAGGTCCCCCAGGTCCCCAGTGTCCTCCAGGATCCTTGGGACGTAACTGGAAACAGTGCGCTTTTAACAATATAGGAGACGGAAAAGACTCTGGATTGATCAAGGTAAATTCATACGTTGTAGCTAAATAACCAGCGTTGTGTTAGCCTTGACTATTTGGGTTAACAAAATCAATTTTGCTGAGAGATCATGCCAAACAAAATATGTCCAGAATAAATAAAGAGACGATTAGCAAACTTTTAATATTTACATTGGTAATTTTTAACATATAGAGGTCGCTTTCTATGATCCCGTGGATCTCCCTTTTTTTAACCCTGGCAGTGAAGTTTACCGTTTGCTCTGCACGGTGTTGCACGGAGTTCCATGGTGTTATTTGATCGTATTTTGATTATATTTTCGGTTTGAAATAATCCAAATTAAATCTTTTTATTCATTTTTCTAGGAATGTGTCTTTAAGAAAACTTCAAGCAAAACAGCGCTGCGTGTCTACTGGGCTGGCAATCTTCGCCTCCAGAACTGCGATGACTGCTGCAGGCGATGGTAGTTCACCTTCAACGGTGCAGAGTGCTCAGCTCCGGCAGCCATTGATGGTGTGGTTTACATGCGGTACGGAACTGGCAGTAAATTGAAGAATTTACACCGGCCACGTCACATCGAAGGAGTCTGCGAGAAACTCCACAAGGGCACGGTGCGCGTGGGATTCTAGGTCGGTAACTGTGCTGGGTATGGATCTGCTGACGCGGCGACCGGCTGGAACTCAGTGTCCCGGATCTACGTGGAAGAAATTCCTCCCCCACAGGATTAAAAAAGAGCAGAATCTGTTGTTGCTTTTGTGTTGTTTGTTTGTTTGTATTTTTCAGTATGAGCTTTGAGGTACCTTAAGGTGATTCCCTTCAATTGCGTTGCGCATCCTTTCTGCGCATTAATTTTGGCGTGATTACCGCGCGCACGAGCGCGCGCACCTTCGGGGCTTGATAGGTTTTCTATGAAAGCTGAGTAGTTCAGAGAAATAACAGGTTGTTTTCTCCTAAACGAGCTCGGTGACCCCCATTTTTTAATACATAAATTCAAATGGCACACGCTTGAGTGCAATACATCGCGATTTCAAGAAAAGTTAAAAATTCTTCTTTGAGGCATTATTATTTAAATGCCAAAAAGAACGCGTCTTTAGGTACAACGTGGTATCTACGCACGCGGCAAATTCTCTAATTTTTTTCAAATCCTTAATTCCTATTCAACTAAATCTGTGTACAATGAGAGGTAAAGGTCTATCTTGTTGAACTGTTCCAATATTTCAATACAAGCAATCACTTTCTAACGCAATTATAGTTCTCATTTCTGATTACTTGGGTTTCTCAGGAAAACCTTGCTGGTCGTATAGTTGCTATCAATGGCTATCCGCGTTGTGCCAAAATAAACTCGGTGACCCCTATTTTTTATTGCATTTTTGAAATGTTCTAAACATAATCACCAATTGGACCAAGTCTTAGAAAATTTTAAATACTCCTTCTATTTCGATGGAATCACCTTAAAGCTAACCTACTTGTAGTTTAAGGTATAAAACTGGTGCTTGAGCGAAAGAGTGTAAGGCTTTTTCAAATGGCAGCAATGTAAAAGAGGAATATGCAAATAAAGGGAAGAAATATTACTGAAATAATAGAGTGCAGGTAAATTATTCTCGCAAGTTTAACAGCTGATATGTACTTTGTAATACATTAAAAATAATGGAGGGTAAAAAAGAAAAGTATTTAGGTGATCGAGTTTCAACTGTTGCATTGCAATCATATATGCCATGCTAAGGACTTTCTTTAAGGTGATTCCCTTCAATTGCTTTGCGCATCCTTTCTGCGCATCATTTTTTGCGCGATTAGCCTTCGAAACTTGATAAGTTTTCTATCAAAGCTGAGCAGTTCAGAGAAATAACTGGTCGTTTTCTCATAAACGAGCTCGGTGGCCCTATTTTTTAATACATAAAATAATGCAAATGGCACACGGTCGAGTACAAGATATCTCGATTTTAAGAAAAGTTAAAAATTCTGCTTTGAGATATTTATTTAAGAGTGACTTTCAGTAAACATCGAACATTTGGCAGCAGAAGTCGAAAAATCGATTTCTTTCATATTATGCACATGAATGGGTATTGGTAAAACTACAAACCTGATGTGGTTCGTTTTCCCCAGAAGCGCTTTATTTTCGAGAAAAACGAGGAAATCGATTCTCGGGTTCGAGAGGTCAAAATCAAAGGAAATTAATCTTGAAAATCAGTACTATAAACTTGCATCGCGCTGGTAAACTTAAGCGCAGAGAAAAAGATAGACAGTTCTTATTAACAGAACAAGTCTTTTTCATTATCTAGACAGTTACAAAACAGCAGTAGCGAAATTCAATGTTCCTGTTCAATGGCTATCCATGATGTACCAAAACAAGCTCGGCGACCCCTAGTTTTTATTGCATTTTTAAAATGTTCTAAACAGAATAACCAATTGGACCAAGTCTTAGAAAATTTTAAATATTCCTTTTTTTTATGGAATCACCTTAACCCTATTCAGACCTGGCCTTTTTTGGTCTTCTGGGACCTCGGGGGGGGGGGGAAGGGGGGCTGATTCGGCCTCCACCCCTTAATTTTAAGAATGTTAAAGCTATGGCAACGAAACATTGAGGGCAGATAATATGTCCAGAAATGTTTCCTTTGAGGTCCGCAACATAAACTGATGAAGTCATATGACGTAATAATTACGTCAGGTTCTAAAATGGCGGCCATCTTGGATCCGCCATCTTGGATTTCTTGAGTTTTCCAGAACCTTTGAAATTTTGCCAAAATTGACCAAAAAGAAACCGAAATCAATAAAAGAACACGATAATGAAATGAAAACGTAAAACTTACTTCAGAAAAGTTATAATTTTTCAATGGAGAAGTGAAAATTTAAGATTCTAAAAAAAACAGCCTGCCAACAAGTGGTTGCCAAGGTAACGTCAAACTTGATGGACAAGCACTTGCTATGCCAAGTTGTTCCTAGTGGGGGAACAATCGTCCCCCCCCCTGGTCTGAGTAGGGTTAAAATAAAAGAAGCAGAATAAACAATTTAATGGACCTCATAAAAATGGGGAAAAAACCTTTCCGAAAACAAACTCCTTCTTTGAAATGACATGGGATTTTCTATTCTCATTTTGGTGATAATCAATACAGTTTCACGACTTTGAGACAATTGTAAGCCCCTTGCTACTTCTTTGTTGGCGCTATGCATTTTGAAAGTCAGTGACTGGCTTTAAGTGATTTTCTGGGTCTCAGAAGTCAGAATCGTGTTTTAGAAGTTCTTAACTCTTAGGCGCCATCACTGGTAAACTATTTCACTTCTGGCCAATTACTATTAACTAGTATTCCTCCGGCGACTGGCGGAATAAATTGCGCTGGAAAGAAACCCAACAGCGACATCGGTTTAATGAAGCTTGAGGTGGTCTGTGGAGAAGACTGCATTCAGACATGTATTCATATATGTTTTCATATTTGTCCGTATCGAAAAAGTGATGAAATCACAACTATGGTAGGAGAAGTATGACTTCAAAACGCGTCTGGGTGTTCACTTCGCAGTCATATGATTAAAGAGATGCATGCAGCCATTTCTTGGATCACTACTGCCAGAACACTTCGTATTATATTTTGATGTCACTAATCGACGGCGCATGTTAGAAGCTTGGGCCTGGCCTTCTCCCCCTACCTCCTCTTCTCTTCTAAAAGGAATACAGAAAATCAGTGCGAAAGGACTGTATAACAGTGTCCAAAATTATGCGTCAGTTTCCACGAGGAAATTTACCTTAAATTTTACTGAATTCTTTCATTGTTTGATTTACACTCCAGAAACTTCGATGGAAATTCGAAATTTCGCATCCTACTTTAAACCCTTCTTTGCAACTTTCAATTATTCCTTCAAACTTCACGCCGGCACTTGGAAAACCTCTTTAACTCTTCTAAATACTGGACACCCGCGACGTAGGGTGAGGGAAAAAGCGAGTGCCTGGGGTCAGGTAAGGACCTGGGTACAATGATTCTAAAGTCCACCTAACCCTTAACCTAAACCTAGGTCATACCCTTCGTATCCAGGGCCTTCTCGGAAGGCAGAATGGCGAGGTCAACGCTAAACGTCGCCCGCTATGCGCTCTCTGCAGCTTAATAAGCGTCATTCCCAGACTTTTTTTACTTCCTTCTTCGAGAGAAGAAGAGATGAGATGAGATCTGGTGAAAAGAAAAAACCCTGAAATCAGAACTCTTCCTTTCCTATCTTTTTCATTTCTTACCTAGAAGGAGACCTGTTTACACCCCCCAAAAAGCTAAGGCTTACGCTACCCCGCGTAAGAATCTTGCCAACCAACAAACGTGAAATGGCGTTCATCATTTGTAGATCAGAGCAGGATCAAACTATTCCCACATCCGCCATTATCTACGGAGACACAGAAACGGAAAAAATAGTGCGTAATTTATAGCATAATTAATAAACCAAAGTTGTCGTGGTATTGAGTCAGACGTAAACCTTGTTGCCGACAGAAATTAATTTTGATAAGTCACTTGTGTTTCTTAAAATATTGCCTTTTAGGATTACTCTCATATTTAACAATTATTCGCCGAAGGCTCAGTTAATATTCGCCAATATTTACTGAGCCTGAGGCGAATAATTGTTTCAGTATAATTTTGAGATAAGGACATCAAAAAATAAAAACAAGCGAGCTAAAACTTGACAAACAACACACGAAAAAAAGGAACTTAGCTTAGCAGCCGCGCCTTGAAATGTTATATTCACCAGGTAGCGCGGTGCATATAGCATTAAAAGTATACTGACAATGTTTATTCCTTTTGTTAACTGATTTACAGCACAGTTTTGGGGCTCTTTTCAAATTTAAGACCAGTTTATATGTCGCAAAATTGACAAAGCAAACAAATAGCTCGCCCTGTTTACTCAGTGGTATGTGCTGACGTGTAAAACACTTCCATATTTAAGATTGAATAGCTTTTCAATAGCGATGCTGGAAATATAATTTCGTAATAACATTTCGAAACAGTCATTTTTTAAATTCATTTTTTCTACGTTCGTGTAAGTATCTTTGGATAGCATTATCAAAAAAATACAGACAGAATAAATCATTTATTAACGACAAATGTTGTATTAAAAATATAAAAAGCGTTCTCTGGTTTAAAAAATTTAAGAGAAATATAAGCTTTCGGCTATTATACTATAGCCTTTAACGAATGTAAAAAGAAATGAAAGCGCATGATTGGAAATATATGCAAGGGAGGGTGTGAAAAGATTAAACACAAGAATACAATAGAAGTGTAAAAAAGCTAAAAATGGACAAAAACGGACGAAATAAGAATTACAATAAGATAGAGTATTGTCTTGGTAGCGGTTTAGAATTATTGTCTGCGCCGACAGTTTTGGCAGTATGCCAGGATTCTAGTGTTCTTCGAATACGGTAATTGCCTTTGTCTATCACGGTAGCGCCATCAAAATCAATTGAATGATTGTTTTGCCAAGCATGGTTGGCAATGTTCGAGCCTCTAGTATAATTTTTAAGATTTCGTTGATGTTCCTTTCTTCGGGTTTTAAAACATCTGCCAGTTTCTCCTACGTAACTCCAACAGCAATCAGCACACGAGATTTTGTAAACAACATTGCATTGTAAATCCAGGGGCTGCCTAAACTTAGGAGAAGGGAATTCTTGTTGCAGGGTTTTAGCTGGTTTGCTTACTACACGGATGTAATTTTTACGAAGTAATCTGGTGAGAGGTTCAGTCAATCCGCGGATATAGGGAAGACATGCGAAACCCAGGGAAGTGTCAGATGGATCGGCCCATTTGAAGAACATGGACACTAATTCTTCCGGAGGAGGAGTTGTCGGGGCTGACTTCTTTTTTAAAATGTTGGAAATAACCGTTGGTGGGTAGCCATTGGCTTTCAATGCTTCCGTAACGTAACTAGTCTCGCGTGCTTTACCTTCACAAGTGCTAGGTAGGTTGGCTGCACGGAATAGGAGGGTCGAGGCCGCGCTGACTTTATGTTTATATTCATGATGAGAAGAATAATCCAGATATCTATCAGTATGTGTCGGTTTCCGGTAAACGTCGATGACAGTAACACCATTTTTTCCAGAGAACGCTTTTTATATTTTTAATATGTCTTATCCTGGTTACAGTTCAATTTTTAATCGTATCCGCCGTGAGGCTGGGCTGGAAGCCCTTAAATTAGCGCGAACTATGGAGAAAACGACGTACAAACTTGAAGCTCACCACCGCCATTTACATTTCACGCACAAGGCAATTGAGAATCAGTGGATTCCCAAATCTTTGAGGTTTAAACCTCCTGGCAACCACCCTGTCTTCAAACGTATTATGGAACGGGCCAGCAAACATTGTATGAGAGCAAGAATTTCTATCTGCCACGATCGAATTCGAACCCTGAAAGGAACTTTGGATGAATCCAAACAACAGTTATCAAGTTTGGTCATCGAAGATACTTCATCTACGTTGCTTCAATTCCTAAAAATGAGGTCTCAATCTGTTCCCAACAACATTAAAACGAGACACGAGAACAAGCTTACAAACCTAAGAATGGAAGCTGAAAATGAGTGCCCGAATACCATCAATAAGAAAAACTGGGTGATTAATTTATCACAAAAAACCCCTAACCGCGACAGAACGTTCTCTTCTTGAGAAAGGTCCTAAATTTGCTCCAACCCCACAATCCATCCCGGTTAAAGACATTGTTTCTGAAGTTGAAGCCGCCATCGTCCGCCTTCCTGATGACACGAAGGATGCCGTACGAACCACCACCGCCTCTTTGCTCCACAGAGCCCGACTTCCACCACACAGCAACACCACCAAAGCTGAATTAAGAGCCCTAAAGAACTTAAAACAGGACCACGAACGTGTTATTACGAAAGCTGATAAAGGGAACTGTTTTGTTGTCATGGACAGAACTGATTATGACTCCAAAATGGAAACTCTACTCAGCGACCGAGACACGTACCAACCAGTCCTCAAGTCACCATTCGCCAAAATTGAAAGAGAACTGAACAGTAGACTCCTCGATCTCAAACGACAAAACAAGATAGATGAAACAGTCTATCAAAAACTTCGTTCTACAGACGGTTCTCCGCCTGCCATCCGGGGCTCTATTAAACATCATAAACCAGGATTCCCTCTTCGACCGATTGTATCGAGCATCGGGTCTGCCCTTTACAACACATCTAAGTTTCTTTCTGATATCCTATCGCCGATTCAGAACCTCAATGGCTATTCTGTCCTCAACTCTTCACAATTTGCCAAAGAAATAGCCAATATGGAAATTTCCGACGACGAAGTTATGGTGTCATTCGACGTGGTGTCGCTATTCACAGCTATCCCTGTCCACAAAGCGTGTGATTACATTCGCGACAAGCTGAACAATGACAGTACTTAGAATCTAGAACAAGCCTAACTACCGATGACATCATTTCTTTATTGGACTTCACTCTCTCCAATAACTATTTTGTCTACAATAACTGTATATATAAGCAGGTTCACGGTTGTGCTATGGGCAGCCCTGTTAGCCCTATTGTTGCTAATCTTTGCATGGAGGTGGTTGAAGAATTAGCCATCAATACCTCTACAGTTACACCAAGGATTTGGAAAAGATATGTTGACGATAGCTTCGTCATCATTAAGAAAGACGCTGTCTCCTCCTTTCATGACACTTTAAATTCCATTGACCCAAAAATCGCTTTTACTATCGAAGAAGAAAACAATGGCCAAATCTCTTTCTTGGACACCCTCGTTTCCAGGAAAAATGGTGTTACTGTCATCGACGTTTACCGGAAACCGACACATACTGATAGATATCTGGATTATTCTTCTCATCATGAATATAAACATAAAGTCAGCGCGGCCTCGACCCTCCTATTCCGTGCAGCCAACCTACCTAGCACTTGTGAAGGTAAAGCACGCGAGACTAGTTACGTTACGGAAGCATTGAAAGCCAATGGCTACCCACCAACGGTTATTTCCAACATTTTAAAAAAGAAGTCAGCCCCGACAACTCCTCCTCCGGAAGAATTAGTGTCCATGTTCTTCAAATGGGCCGATCCATCTGACACTTCCCTGGGTTTCGCATGTCTTCCCTATATCCGCGGATTGACTGAACCTCTCACCAGATTACTTCGTAAAAATTACATCCGTGTAGTAAGCAAACCAGCTAAAACCCTGCAACAAGAATTCCCCTCTCCTAAGTTTAGGCAGCCCCTGGATTTACAATGCAATGTTGTTTACAAAATCTCGTGTGCTGATTGCTGTTGGAGTTACGTAGGAGAAACTGGCAGATGTTTTAAAACCCGAAGAAAGGAACATCAACGAAATCTTAAAAATTATACTAGAGGCTCGAACATTGCCAACCATGCTTGGCAAAACAATCATTCAATTGATTTTGATGGCGCTACCGTGATAGACAAAGGCAATTACCGTATTCGAAGAACACTAGAATCCTGGCATACTGCCAAAACTGTCGGCGCAGACAATAATTCTAAACCGCTACCAAGACAATACTCTATCTTATTGTAATTCTTATTTCGTCCGTTTTTGTCCATTTTTAGCTTTTTTACACTTCTATTGTATTCTTGTGTTTAATCTTTTCACACCCTCCCTTGCATATATTTCCAATCATGCGCTTTCATTTCTTTTTACATTCGTTAAAGGCTATAGTATAATAGCCGAAAGCTTATATTTCTCTTAAATTTTTTAAACCAGAGAACGCTTTTTATATTTTTAATATGTCTTATCCTGGTTACAGTTCAATTTTTGACAAATGTTGTGTAAGAATTGACCCTAATCGAAATATGAACTTGATCAGTTTTGTGTCACTTTTAGGGTTTGCTTATCTTAATTGACCAAAGCGTAGTAACGAGATCAGAAATGAAAAAGTTCATTCTGTTGGACGATTCGGTGGCTCTAGAAACCGCTCTAGCCAATAGCACTGCTTGTTATGACGGAACTGATCATAGAGAATGTTTGACTGGATGTTTGTATTCAGTTCACAATCGTAATCCGTCGAGAACCGCATTATATGCGATGTGGAGTGACAAAATGGAAATTGTTTTTCTTCAGTTTTGAAGAGCAATAAATGAGGATAGGGGAATATGAGTCACGGGGTGAGTTTACAATTTGTTTTAATATTTGAATTCTTTACTAGATTTGATGTTTCTGAGTGGCACTTCTTTCCTCTTTTACCGTTTAGGTTGTAGTTCCCTCTCGGATAAAACAAGCAGCGGTCGATATGCGTCCAGGGTAAATACAATGAAATATCTTAACTGACCACGTACGTATTCAAATGTTTCATTCGCTAAAATTGTATTCATCTTAATAGACTATTTTACGTCGATAAGATAATGTGTGCTTCAAACTTAATCCCGGCTAATTTGTCAATTCAGTTAATGAAGGATAAAAAGGATAAAAAGTGATCGGTATCTCTAAATAAATGCGCAGAAGAAAATGCAAACCATGTTTCAACAACCTATCTTTTTATTACAACGTGCGTCTCACCATTTATATGCCTACGTAGTGTTTCGGAAAGTCAGTTGCGACCATGTGCTTGACGAAAACGGTTACCTGAAAGTTTGAGGTTATTTCCAGTTTCATATAAATGTCATATATTACCACAAGAAAGGAATTTCGCGTTGAGAATAAAGTCACGTTAATGATTAGATTTTGTAACAAGAGCATGCGCTTTAAGCCTTTAAGCAAATTGCAATTCGTTAAATAAATGTTACAAACCTTTGTAATGTTCAGAGTTAACGCTTACAAACTTATCAAGAAGAATAAAACCCTCTGCAATCGCTTTGCAGTGACGTTTGAGAGGAATTGAATTACACACTACTCCAAAAGTAAGCTGTTTAAGTCAGTAATAAATAACATTTTAATCAAGATGCCTTGCGACCAGCATTCTGACAATTGCGAAAAAATGAAACGGAAGATAAAAGTGTTACATATGATAAGCCTACAAAACCGTGATTCAGGAAAAAAACACAAAACGTTTGAATTACTTTATCATGGATTCTTCAGGTGTCTTTTTTTATTTATTTTATTTATTTTTTTTTTGCGCACAGTTTTTTTTTCGCTGACAGGAACAAAGTGCCACCAATTCAGGATGCGGAACGAACGAAAACAGTTAAAAACAGGAATAGTAGTCGATATCCTATTGAACAATACAGCGACTGAACAAACCATTCTATAGCTATGCTAGCAAATAACATTGCTGGTTAAAATGAAAAACACGAACTTAAAGTGAATCGTTGTTTCACAAAACTTGTTCTGGCGAGAACCTAAATAAACAAATCGAGCACGTTTCATGATAAAAAGAAAATTTCTCCTGAACTGCAAAAAGAACTGAAAGAGTGAAGAGGAGTAACGTATTCGCTGTTGATTTATTGACTAGGGATTCTTTATTTGTGTTGATCAGTATTTTAAATGAAGATGTTACATTAATGTTTTCTCCCTTTCACCATTTCAGCTTCCTGGTTTCGCCAAAAACATCAAGTGCTGTGCTATTACAAACGTAAGTGATTTCATTCAGTATTTTCCCTTATTCGACTGGCAAAAGTTCTCTGACAAAGTGAACTGGAGATTTTCGCTAAAAAGCCTTTTTGAGAATGAATATTAAAGAAGCAGATGTCAGTTCAGCTCGACACTATTGACATTTTACAATTTTTAAGATTGTTTTACACAACAACAGTGAATGTCCGACCACAAAAAAAAAATTGAAAGATAAATCCGCTTGGAAAACAGATATACTCGTAATTGGTGCACGTCGTAACACCAAGAATACGTGTTTAAGCTCCAAATCCTGGTTTTTGCTAGTTTAATAGCAACAAGTCTAAAATCCGCGTAACATTGTAGCAGATGCCAAAAATTTCTCTTACAAAGACGGTATATAAGCCGTAAAAAAGCACTTTTCACTTTTCACATGATATGCGACTAACATCCATGGCTCTGTATGATGATAATCGACTCCGATAGCGAGGGTAAAGATTTCAAACGAGGAATGACAAGCGAAATTTGCTATTTTTGAGTTTGTGTCTAATTAGATGTCAGTGAGAACATTGTAAGAAAGAACATCCATCTGATAAACTCAGCAATGTATAACATGATGGATCCAGTGAAATCAGAATTTTTTTTCTTTATTATCACAATTTAGCTAATCTTTCCTATCTGAGAGTTTGTGGAATTGCAATTTCTTTTACAAACAAAGAAACAAACTTGACATAATTCAGGAAGTAGAGCAAAACAGTAACAGAAAACGATATCTTATTGGACGAATTGGCGACTTAAGCTACTCTAGCGAATAGTATTGCTTGTTAGAATCATGCTTAATAAAATAAATATGCATGTTGTTTTCCAAACTTGTTCAGATGAGGACCTAATTATACGAAGCAGAAAATAGAATTCTGTAAACTAAGAAAAATGTTTCCTCAAAACAGTGGCAAGGCAAGATTGAAGAAAACTACTGTGTGAGCGCAAATCTATTCTTATTTGTGAATTCTTTATGTGTTTGATGTTAATTCTGATGCTTACTTTCCCTTCCAAGGTCTACATTTTGCTCCCCATTCACAAAACCAGGCTCCAAATTTCTGGATCAGAGGTAAGGAATTTATCTCTCGTACGATAGAGGATCCTGGATACGCACCGCAGCAAGAAAATAGTCTGCTACTTAAGACTTAGCCAAACAAACTTCCCGTAAAAATTAGACGACTTCAATAAAATTAGCGTAGTATTTTGTGTCAATTAGCAGCTGTTTTTAACTTCTTCTAAAAATGAATTGAACTATCGTTTTCAGGAAGGTAATCTTGAAGTCATCCGTAACCTGTGTTTTATGTCACGATATGCAAAATGAAACAGGGTATGGTTCCCAACTTTGTACAATCGCTTGAAGCGCAGGTTGTCCACTGACCGTACAAGCTATATTTACTAAAGGACATGAAATTCGTTAAAAGTGGCTTTTTTTTCTAGACAATGGGTAGCGCACGAATTTTCAGTCGCTGAAACAACAGACATAGCGAAGAACAGAATTTCAAAGGCCATCTATGCAATGTGCAACAACATTGTCCTCAAAATGAAAAAAAGAAAGCATCCTTTGTTTGGCTTTGTTTCGGCTCTGAGCGTTTTTATTAAATTACTTCTAATCGTGGTAAAAACGAAATGCAAAGTAATATAAAATTTTAGGAATTTAAAGGCTTAGGCTATTTTCGTAAAATGCCTTCTTTGCCATAAGGTCGCAAGTTTGGCACTGCGATCTGTGCTGCTGTCTTTCAAGAGAAAATTATGCTCAAGGTGATCTGTTAATCTGGATAAGTTGGACGAATTTTCTTTTTCATTCTTTCTTGTGGTGGTCTTAAAATGGAAACGGTTTCGTTCCCATACCACGGCTGCTCCTGTTTTGAAACTGTTCACGTGATCAGCCCTAAAATCTTGTTTCAACATGTAATGGGTCATATAACTGATCAAAACAAAACAAAATAAAAGAGGTCGCTTTATTGGTCGGATCAAAAAGGATCTAACCTATAAGAAAACGTGTATTATATTGGACGTGCTCATTTCTTAATCGTGTTTTGACTTGTAACATATTAAAAAGATCTTAAAACAAAGCAAAATCATGAAATGACGTCACTAATTGGTTAAACTACGATAGAAAGAACTTACCAAAGGGAGTGCTCGTCTGATTACACGTAATCAGCTTCAAAACACGTTTTAACGCGACACTCGTTCAGTAAAGTCTAAGAAGGTCTGTCAAGAGCAAATGATCATTTTCTCTTGTTTCATGCTAGAGTTCTGTGATTCTTCATCAGATGATTAAAGTCACACCACCAAGGTTGGTACCTTATATCAATTAAGTTTAATTTAACGAAACGACTTTTACATTCAAACTGGCTTAAAATGGAATGAAGCCTTTTAATAACGGTTAGAAAAATTGTAAAAATGCAAAGAAAACACATTTGGGAGACATAAGGAAATAGAAAGAAATACGGAGATTGAAAACGAGGAAAAGAACTGAAAATTTAGTTATACCTAAAGATTGATACCTGGAGTATCGAAGTTCAAAAAGCTGAAAATGTGCTTGCTCCAGTTGGTGTAGTTGCAAGTGGTAGCTCTTAGCGGATCCATTAGTATTTAAGTTTTATTTCTATGTTTTGGAGTTCAAAATTCGTTAAAATTTGATGAGTTCCCCTAAACTATTATAATTGCTAAATACAAATGATAAGAGATATCAAGCCATGTCGTTGTTTGGATATTCAGTTGTACAGGTTTCAAGTAAAAGCCAAGACAACAATATGAAAAAACCGCTGACCACCGTGTGTGCACTGCTTACCATACTGATCGCCTTGTGTTTTGCGAATGACAACAGCAGCAACAAATCACGTGGCAATAAGGTCAGTTCATTAGCCCCGTTACTATCCTTACTTTTCTCTAACAGAAGGGGTTGGGGAGAGGGGGGGGTCTTTCATTTCAAAGACACAAAACGCTAGGCAAGTGTTGTCAAATAAGAAAAGAATATAATTTAGGCAAAAAGTTTCCAGGTGCAACTACATGTTACTTAGTGACTTGGAATTATTGAAAAAAAAGCGTCGGGCAAAAATGCGAAGAACAAAAATATTTTGTCCTAGCACAAGTTTTGGAGGCTGGAGAACAATGCACGATTCCAAAGAACGTGAACGGTCAAGAAATTGAGTTTTATTCTGTTCACTTAGGGCCCTCAACAGACCTCGCCAAACGGATCTTGTGCACACAATGCTTGTTTCTGTACACCAGGAATTCCAGGCATCCCAGGAAGCCCTGGACCTGCGGGACCAACAGGTGTTGCGGGTTTAACTGGTAGCAAGGGTGATGCAGGTGCTCGTGGAAGCCAAGGCCGTCGAGGTCCCAAGGGACCTCAAGGACCCTCGGGTCCTGCAGGTCCACCTGGCAAGAAAGGCGATGCAGGTGCTCGTGGAAGCCAAGGTCCTCCAGGATCTTTTGGACGTAACTGGAAACAGTGCGTTTATAAGGATTTGCACGACGGCAGGGACAGAGGATTGGTCAAGGTAAACTGCTTGTGCCTTGTTAAACAAGAGATCTTTTTAATATTACGGTGGGTCAATTCGTGCACCCGCAAGGGAGGGCATTAACGTATAATGATCTTAATCAGAGCAGAGGCAAAGGAATTGAGGTTTATTGAGGTTTTTCATTGCCAAAAAGCAAACGGAGCGAAGCTATATATATCTAACGTTCCTGGAATTTTCCATACCACAGCATTGAGTTCTACTGATACTCACTATTAATTTTTATCTCTTTTTTAATTATTTAATCCCGTGGATTTTTATCCTTACAGTGAAGCTAATCGTTTTCTCTAAGCGGTGGTGTACGTACGGAGTTACCGAGCGTTATTTATTTAATTTTACAACGATTAATACGGTGGTTATATTTTCGGCTTTAAATCCAGTTTAAATTTTTTATTCATTTTCGCAGGAATGTGTTTTTAAGAAAACTTCAGACAACACAGGAACGGCAATCTTCGCATCTACAAATGCAACTATTGCTGCAGGCGATGGTATTTCACCTTCAACGGTGCAGAATGCAGGGCTCCGGAGACAATTGATGGTATAGTATATACATGGCAATCGGAAGTGGCAGCAGGAGGCAAGATTTACACCGTGTAAGGCAAATCGAAGGAGTCTGCGAGAAGGTCAAGAAGGGGGTGGTGCGCGTTGGATTCTGGGTCGGTAATTGTCGTCTCGGGGGATCTGCTGACGCGATGACGGGTGATTATTCTGTGCCCGGATCTACGTGGAAGAAATACCTCCTCCACAGGGCTTAAAAAGAGCAGATCTCAATTTTCTCTTCAAAGTTTTAAGTTGTTTTAGTGGTGAAGGTTGAATAATCGTTAAGGTCTAAAAATGAACATTTAATTCGGTAATCGGGGATAGAAAGCGAGCAAGCAGCGTTTAGTTAAAAAACAAACAAAAACAAAAAGGAAACAGCCATTTTCGTTATCAAAAATGATGTTTGAGTGGTGTAGGGTTTAAAGCCTGTTGTAAAACAAGCAATTTGCAAATAAAAGTGTGGTAAATGAATAAAATCGACTGTTGTGTGGATTTTTGAAGATATAGGTTCCGTCGCTAATTTTTTGTTAAACACAAAGAATGCGTGGGCAAGAGCACGTCACAGTTAATGAAGAGGCTGTCTCTGTAAACAAAAAATATTAATAATAACAAAAAAACACCCACTCAATTTTGGCGTCAAAGCTAAGTTTGCCTGAAACTCTCCCAACTGAAAAACTTAAAATTAAAAATTAGGCACTTTTTGTGGCATTGTAAAATATTCGATTCGCGTCATCTAGCAATGAGTTTTATATCAATTTGCTCATAAGCCTTTCTAGTTTTCTAAATGAGTAACAATTTCCCTCTCGATTTAACTTGAAAGGCGAAATCAATCGTATGAGCCCCACCAATCGCCATCCAAAAACGCCCTTGATCTGGAAGTTTATTTTTACAATCTAGGACTTAGTTGACAGCTCTAGCCCACATAGTGGAACAAATATGCAAAACTCACTGTACGATTTCAGTATTTCAAAAGATATGACCGTTTGTATCGGTACATTTGCCCGCATTTGCAATTTTTCCGCCTACTGTCATAAATAAAGCTTACCTCCTTTGCAGCTTGGGCTTATTTCCAACTTAATTCGGCCATTTTCCAGTTCCTTTCGTGTCGCTTGTCAATGGCGAGCCAAAACTTTAAACCATGGCCACGTTTCCCGCTCATCGATTCGGATAATAAGCTATCCAACTTTTGTATTTAGGAAGAGAAGTTATGGAGAAGTTAGCGCTTAGATCTCGGAGAAATCTTTGCGTTAAATCGCCGAAAGCGGAGGAAACATTCGTCGCCTTGTGTAGCGATGCTGCTTTCGCAAAGGTCTCCATAAACCGCTGATTGCATGAGGATTCTCTAGCTGCTGTTTTTTCGGAAAATGAAAACCCGCAAAAATTTCATATCAAACCCTGATTACTAGAATTAAACCTTAAAATTCTTCTACAATTAAATCATTTTTTGTGGAAAATGTTTTGGAAGAATTTGAGCCAGAATAAAGGGACAAACGGAACAAAGGGATAAAGCATCAATAGGGAAATTAAACACAGACGGTGTTCAATCACGGACGGCAACCGGAAGTTTGACGTTTTCCTTTTGAGCCATTCTGATGCCAACACATCAATAACGGCAAGCAACCAGATACCGAAACAAGAGTTATCCAGCCTTTGATGAAGAGCAGAAACAGTCCAGCAAAGGAAGGACAAGGAAACATTCAACTTCCGGTTGACGTCCGAGGCTCAAAAACAGTCTTAACTTAACCCTTTACCGTCAGCGTTTTTCCCTTAGAAAAACGCATTTTTTACCGCTAAAGCGGTTTTTGAAGTGCTATGGTGCCAAATGCCACTAAACTTTGCTACAAAAGCGTTTTCTTACATTCTAGCTCAATTTTGAGCTAGCTTTTGTTGAAAATTGTACATTATTTTGGTTTCACGCATGCGCATAAGCCAAATTTTTTTTTTGGCTGATTCATTTCTAATCTTGTCTCGCTTCTTTTGCTTTCCTTTTTCTCTCCCTTTCTTTTCTCTTTATCTTCTACCCTTTATCACCTTTCTATCCGCTGGAAAAGTTTTGGCCTCAGTCCTTCTAAAAACCTGGAAATGGAACATTGATCAACTAGGTGACTTGGCCTATTTTACCACCAACTTTGCAGCCAAAATTGGACACGATTTTTGGTATAGCTCTGCCAGAATTTGGTCGATATTCAAAATGGACACACGTATGGATGGATCTGTCCTTGCTGCGCTAGCTGCTTATCAAAACAATCTGGTGACGTCAAAAATGATGACGTCACAAGTGGCTCAATGGTTCCCGACTTCAACGTCCGGAAAATACAACTCTTGACGGAAAAGAGTTAAGTTCCGTAACGACTGGCCTTTGCTCTACGACGAGTTCAAGGCAAGACTTGCGTAACTCTCCTCAATGCAGTCCAGAAGTGACATTTCATCGACTGATTATATACTGTAGCTAGATTTGATACTGGAAATCAAATCAGTGGCGATGTCACTAAAGGGGGGGGGGGGGGGGACTTGATTAAAGAAATGTGTTGGTGCTGGAGAGTAATGGGGATCCCCTATTCCTAATTACCATTAAGTGGCCCTGAAAAGAGCAGCATTGTTATCCAGTTTGCTTTTGACAAAAACTTGAATGATTTAACGAGAAATAATAACTACAGACGTTGCTACGTAAAACGCCTGGATAAGCAAAACAAAAAATATTCTCAAATGCCCAGGTGAAACTGGCAAATTGATAAACGTGGGGAATTCCAATAGTATTTACTGGTAGCTCAGAATTTGCTGTGGGCTGCATTACCTGACGCCGGCTTAAACGTAAAAGTTGATAGCTGTAAAACCTGTTGTCTGGCCAGACTCTGGCGGACAGGAAGACCTCTTTATACGAATGGTAACTAAATTTTAAATTTATAATGTAACTACAATTGACGATTTTAAATGAGCCGAATAAAATACAAGAATATCGTATCGTTAAAAACGTCCTTGTTTTGAATTGCCCTCAGAGCAAAAAAGGAATTAATCAAAACATTTCATACTGTTATCTTCCCTGTAGACCAATTCAAGTCTGTTTTTGAAAGCAAGGGCCGTAGCAAGGGGAGAGGCCGGGGCCGGGGTGGGGGTGCCCCCAGTTTCTCCCCCCCGCCCAAAGGTAAAACACATAGGCATCAAAAGTTGAATATAAAATTTTATCTCCCATAGGTTTGAAACAATAACAAGATGTCAATAATTCCGAAAGGTATCATTCCGGATAAACTACAATACCGTATCCATTTCCCCAAATCGTATTTTTACTTTTGTATTACGTGAGGATAGAGTGTATTCGCACTACATTTAACCAGAAGGACTTCAAGTTCTACCAAAGCATGCAGGAACTTCTTTTGAAGCCTGTAGCATGAGAAGACCACGGAGAAGAACTAGCAAAAGTGCTGGCCGTGTACGGGGAATGGCGGGATACTGACCTGCAGCTGTGCAAGCTAGAACCCCAGCTGTCGCTTCTTCAGCTTCTTCCAGACATGATGCAGTCAGTGGGGTATGACACCTCCCGATTCGACATTGCTGATTTGCTGGACTTTTTTTTATTCACTCAGAAACGCTCGTTAACTTCTACTTAGTGAGATTTGCACACTTACTAAGCTTATGCTTGTCATGCCTTCTACCAACGCCGTCAGCGAGCGTTCCTTCTCCGCTCCGCCTTCAGGCAGTTCAAGACCTACCTGCCTTCAACCACGGGAGAGGGTAGGCTCAACCACCTCCTGCTTCTGCATGTCCACAAGGAATGAGCAGATGGTATGGACATAGTGGAGGTTGCCAATTTGTTTGTGGGAGACCACAACCACAGGCGCAAGAATTTGTTTGGGAAGTTTTCAAAATAGGACCTTCTGATGAAGTGTTTGTTTGCCTCTAATTCAACTCAGACAGTCTAAAATGACTACGAACTTACTATGAAACATGTACATTTGCTGCTTTCAAGAAGCACTTACTGCTTTCAAGATACGGAGACTAGTCCAATGGGTCCTCCGGACCCAAAACCCTCTACTTTTAAAATACAACAAACTACTGAAGATCTTTTTGTCTCCCACCCCGCTCAGTTTCTAAGGTTTGCTACGGCCCTGGGTTAGAATGAGTAATGAGATCCTAAAAGACACAAAGGCACATGAGTTTACACCAGCCATTTGCCATTATTTTCTTCAGCTGATTACTTTTGCCCTAGGCTCTCGGCTGGTGTCGAGAGAATGGGATGTATTTCAATTAGTAGTAATATGCACGGTTGCATTTTTAAGGAACTTGCTACAAGGCTCTCTATTTTTGTTTTGCTTTGGTGACCCCTGTAGTGGTAGAGATTCTCTCCATGCTTATGGGAAACGCGAGGACGTGAAAAGCGACGTCAGTAAGAGGAAACAAGATCGCTGCTAAAATTCAACCTGAACACAAGGCCGAATTTTAACACAGTTATTCTGAAAAGTCCACCAGGTCAAGGCTGGTGGGCAAAATACGAGATGGCAAGAAGTTATTGAAATCGAAGAAGACTCTGGTGACAAGGGCTTTTAAGACGACATTGCCCGGGCAGGTGACCATATCTGGTTTTCGCAGGGTTGTAACTGAGATTCCAGATATCGTGACGAGTGAAATCTGGGGAGAGGACAAACCTTCAGTGGATAGGGGAGGGAGGGGTGAGGATACACGTCAGCCACTCCCTGAAGTATTAGGTGTAGTTATGGCCTTTACTCTCCCAGAGTGCTTCAAGTTCAGTTAGTGGACGAAATCCTTGCGCTTTGAACATGGATGAAAGCCATGAAACATCACTCTCTTACTGCTACGCTGTCTTTTGCGGTGTAGCACTTATCTTCTGGACTTTTCGCACTTATACGATCGCACTCAGACTTTCGGATTTTGAGACTTTTGATCAGACTCAGACTTTAGGCCTCTGAGACATACGATTGGACTATTGGACTTTGGGACTTTGGGACTTAAGATCGGAAGTACAAAGGGTCGGTGTTTCAAGGGTTAGACACTGCTTCATGTCGTATTGTTTCCTTATAGACAAGAAACTTTACACCAAGCTACGTTTCTCGTGTGTAAATAAGTAAAAGCGAAATGATAGGGAATACTTACAAAATGATGAGATGCAATGGCCGTAGTTGCGGTGCTGTACGCTCCTTAATGCTACATGCTACAGACAGTGCGTTCAGAAACCGGATTGTATTTAAGCACCGGCTTTAATGCGACACTTGGTCCGTTCAACTTTACCTTAAAGAGCCAGTGTCACTCAAAGTGCTTTGCGCGGTTGTGTTTTTGTTTTGAAGTTTGGCTGGCGCATTTGCCGGACGTTTCGCAAATTATACCCTGCCGCACTGGCATTTCAGCAAGCTGATATTTACAGTAGTAGCGTCTGAAAATAGTAATATCTTCATCGCTAGATTTTACCGGAGAAAACAACTCTAGATCTGACTTTGTAGTCAACGCGTATGGAGCTTTTATAAAAACCGATCGATTGATTGATCGATCGATCGATCTCGATGGACATAAAACCAGAGTAGCCACTTCCACTCGATGTAAAAATAATAAGACAAAAACAAGTAGTACGAATATTGACGTCTTCATCGCTACATGTCACTGGAGAAAACTACTCAAGTTCTGACTTTGCATTCAATGCGTATACATGGATCTATTACAGTCCGATCGATTGATTGCGCGATCGATCGCATCGACCGATGTCGATGTACAGGACGCCCAAGCATAATATTTGAATATTATTAAAAATAGCGTTTCAAAATGTGAGACTTTGTATGGGATTTCGAACCGAACATTTAGAGCAATACATAACAGCGAACTAACTAAATAAAGTTCATGAAACATTGCATGGTGTTGTTTGCTATCCTGACAAAGCATTTTGTAATTTACCCACAAATATAGTTCAGGCTCCCATTCCGACTTAGCCACTTGACAAAAGGAAGACATACAAGTGATTTTCTCAAAACCAATTCCACATACCTCGTGTCCCAAAAGAATTATCCATTGCACAAAATCATAATAGCATCTCAAAATAGGCCGCCATGGATCCGTGAGGATCCCGATGGTCCCATTTGACCGCTGTCGGCACTGGACACCAGTCAAATTATGCCCTTATGGGGAGGGCCACGCTCGTTTTGGTCGTGTTATAATTGTAGTAACTATGACCCGGTGCGGACACAAATTGTCGCTCCAACATAGTCTGGTTCGCGCGAGAAAGGTGGAATCGCTGCGCGGGACTCCGTGACCTTATGGAGAGAATTAAGTTATCGAAAGAAATTAAAACGGTTTTGGCCGTTAGAAAATGAAATGAAACTGAGTCAAGAAAAAAAGAAATTGAACCGTGTTTCTCCTTCCTCCTATGTTTCTATTCATGCGTGGTAAATTGAACATATTTGCGTTCATGTACAAAACGTTTGTAATGCAGGTCAGTCTACTGCGTAAATTTTAAATACGTACTCTGCGTGAATTGAATGTGTTCAATTTTTTGGAATCGTCGAGAGGTTTTATAAATCAGATATATTTTTTCGAACCGAAGTCGGCAAATTCATTTAAATTCATATCCTCACGCGCGTGAAAATGTTTTATTTTAAAATTGTTATTGTATATACTATATCTATTTCTACATGTTCTATATTTGCATGAAGCCGGTCAGGTAACCTACTTATTAAAAAAACAAGCAAATATACACCCTGAAAATGGATATAAACTCAGAAATGAGAATGATTTATTTTTGCTATCCGCTTGTAACACGCAGCGATTTTCTCACGCGAACCAGGCTGCGTCGGAGCGACAATCTTGTGTCCGCACCGGGTCATAGTTACTACAATTGTAACACGAACAAAACGAGTGTGGCCCTCCCCATAAGGGCATAATTTGACTGGTGTCCAGTGCCGACAGCGGTCAAATGGGACCATCGGGATCCTCACGGATCCATGGCGGCCTATTTTGAGATTCTATTATGATTTTGTGCAGTGGATAATTCTTTTGGGACACGAAGTATGTGCAATTGGTTTTGAGCAAATCACTTGTATGTCTTCCTTTTGTCAAGTCGCTAAGTCAGAATGGGAGCCTGAACTATATTTGTGGGTAAATTTGAGCGAATTCCGAAACGTGTCTAGCGGTGATAGTGGCTAAATCGGGCCAAATGACTCCTTCCTTGTCAATGTATTATACACGTACTAACACAGTTAAGTAAATGGACCTAAAATTGCTCAAAATGCTCTGTAAGGATAGCAAACAACACCATGTAATGTTTCATGAACTTTATTTAGTTAGTTCGTTGTTATGTATTGCTCAAAATGTTGGCTTCGAAATCCCATACAAAGTCTTATATTTTGAAACGACATTTTTAATGATATTCAAATATTATGCTTGGGCTTCCTATGGTCGATGTATGCAAAACCAGAATACCCACTCACACTTTTTGTAAAAATAAAACATAAACAGACAGTGAACACAAGGAATAATTAAGCAAAACAGCACAAGCTCATGACCATAAGCATCATTTTGGAGTAAGCCCGTAGCTACTGTTATTTTGTGGTAAATTAACGTTCCTTCTGTTTTCATTCGGCAACGAATGTAGCGCTATTTCGGCAAACACAGTGTCAGTACTATTGCTGAAACCCGTAGATGTTTTTCTTTCCCTCCGCTACTGATACACAGACTCCTTCAGCCGTACAACTTTGGCAGAGCCCGGAAGACTCGGCCTTCGCCTCAACTTTCCTGAACCCAACGAGGCATCCAATTTAAAGATCTCCTTCTCCACCGCGAAAACACTTCAGAATTCGGAAATATACAACGAAATCGATACGGCGACACTCAAATGTCAAGTCAAAATTCACACTAGTGCTTTCGGATCGCTAATGGCAGCGATGGAAGAAGATACAAATCAGACTTCGCGACAATCAAGAAAATGGCGTATTTTTCATATATGAAAAATGTACCTTGGCGCGCAAAGCACTTTGGGTGACACTGGCTCTTTAAGATTGCTCTTACATGTGAGTCTGTGGATGGTGTGACCATTCAAACGAAATGCATACAATATTTTCCTGTGGTGTTGTATATTGTTTATGATTTTGGCTAAATAAAAATTTAAGAAAATTGGCTAACTTTGCACTCTGGATACTTTGGCTTAACCGTTTTCCCATCAAGTCAGTTAAATAAACAGCGAGACACCAGAATTGTTGCGTATTAGAGCGACCTCTGTAATAGTCCGGTCCGTTAAGGGAAAAATCGTGACAAATCGCGTAAAAGCATCAAATTTGGCACACATATTCTTGAGACCGTATAAAACTAATTGAGAAGGGGTGCCACGAGATCCGAGCATCCGGGGGGCCGTGGAACGCAAATCTATTGTCAATAACTTGGTCACAGGACAACCAGGCTCACTAACAAATCACTAATACCAAAATATAATTATTGTAGGGAACTTTTTAACTGATTTCATCAGCGAACGGAACAAATGATAATAAACAGTCATTAGAGTTACTTGCCACATCAAATCCACATACTGTATGTACATTTGTCTACCAAGAGATCTGCTCATGAGCCTGGGGATCCTGTGGTCAAATAGATTACTGGCCGTGACTGGTGGACAACAACCATAAGCCGGACTAATGGAAAATAAAGCTTATCCCAAAAGGGTTAAGCAGCTTATCTAAGTCTTAGTTCAAGCTTTCTTTTGACAAAGACATATCTGGGAGAGAAATTTCTTTTCTAATTAAAAAGTGTTACAAATAAACCAACACATTCAATAATTCAATTTGTGATCACTCAGCCACGCATACTGTAGATCTCGAGATCGATCGTCATAAGAGATAAAGGCCGACAAAGCTCGACAACAAAAACATCAAAAGGCATCAGTTAGCTAGAATGACCTGGCGAACTTCAGAATTTTTTCACCAAACTGGAGAAGGGGATTTTTATGGGTTAATCAGCCATTCTCTCGGGTGTAAATAGGAGCCTGCGCGCAAGACAGGCATTAATTAGAAACGCCTGTTCTGCAGGCGGTTGTAGGTGTGAGCTGCTAAGGCTGCTAGCTACATTCAGAGGAAAAACAAAAACAAGTGATGGTAAAAATAAAATAAGGAAGCAATAGCGTTTTTTACGTTAATCGTGAAGAACACGTAATGTTGTCAGAGAAGATTCTGGCCTATTACAATAACAGCTAATAACCATCCCCTGATCTACGCGTTATTTAAAAGACCTACACTGAAACTCTAAGACGGTAATTATTTACGTCCCTCGCTATTCTAGGGCGAAAGATTGAGCTCGTCACCATATCTAGGCCTTTTCGCTCTCCTTTTATGCGTTGTATTCGGAATCTAACAGTCGCAAGTAATTTAGCCTGATTAATGTTTTACTCGTTTTTCAGGCGAACGCTCGCCTGAAATATACAATAAAATCCTGTTCTGCAGAACTCGGCGTCTTTTCTTAAGGGCACCCAAAGAGAAACTTTTAGCAAAATACTTGAAATACCATTTTCTGGTTTCTAAGATCGTTTCCGAGCTTTTTAAGGGCATATTTGTGTGAGCTAGTACGGGTTGAACTGTTCGGCGTTTTTAGCTGAAAATCAGTTAAGGCGCATACAATTTTAGGAAACGGAATCCTATCCGTCGAATTTCCGAGCTGCTAATGTCATTCCGAAAATGCTAGCTGACCTTATTTTACACTCTAAATGACATTGATATTTTTCCCTCCAAAAATAAAAGGAATTAATCAGTCATTTTTTTAAGAAAATCCGTGAGGTGATGTTTCGCCACAGAAATCTTTATTTTTCACTGCAATTAAATCCGAATATCTCAGGCGACTTCGGTCTGCCGAACAGATATTCCTCCGAAAACGAACCGTTGGGTGCCCCTGTTTTCTAAGAGGGAGGGATTTGATTAATGTTATCGGCATAAGTTAAGTACCCGATGCGGTGTACTGAATTAAGAACTGCAAGACAAAAAAGAAAGAAAAACGTACGATGCTGGAAAAAGTGGTGACTAATCGTTGGAGCTGGTTGACTACCGTGAAAGAGAGTTTAGCAAGGGTGCGTGCTTCTTATGGTACTTGCTGGTGACACACGACTCATGGCAGATTGAACTGAACGTTGCCAATTTTAGAATTATATGAAGATCATCGCAGTGAAGGTGTTTCAACTTAAGCTGTTGAAAAGAAGAAACCTGAAAAAATTCAGGCTTGAACGGGAATCGAACTGACCCATGACCTCTGCGATACCGGTGCAGCGCTCTAACCAACTGAACTATCAAGCCAACTGGGAGCTGGTCAATCGAGAGTTCGTATTTACCCCGTAGATGGAGAAATGAACATTAATATAAGAAATAATCATAGCGCTTTAGAGCGCTGCACCGGTATCGCAGAGGTCATGCAAGGTTCGATTCCCCGCTCAAGCCTGAATTCTTTCAGGTTTCTTCTTTTCAACTGTTTAAGTTGAAACACCTTCACTGCGATGATCTTCATATAATTCTATCATTAGTTCAAATATATGATTATTCCATATATAAATGTTCGTTACTAATTTTGTTTCTTCAGTCATTGTACTGTGAATTAAACTGACTTTTAAAGTAAAGGCAGAGATGTCAGTGACCTTAAAATGTCTCTCGCGATGTTTTTCTCAACAGTACACTTAAAACATCTGACATTTTTTAGATTTCTCGTCAACCCGACTAGCTTTTATTGTCTAAAGGAACTTAATGCGGGAGAGGCTGTAAAGAAACGTAACTCAAAACAATTAAGAACGGAAGTCAGTTCTTTCAGTTATCCTTCTCCTAAATGGGTCGGCGTACATGTTCCTGAACGATTGACGAAAATAACCCGAAATAAGTAATGTTTGAATAGCTGTAGCAGGCAATGGTTTCCTTTGCGATTTGAGCTGCTGATTTGGGACTGTTTGTCGACTAATTCGAACTAATAATTATTCGTTCCCTTCACAGTTATTTGAAGTGAAACGATTCAGTTTTAAGTCTATTTGACCACAGGGAACACAGGCAGGCGAAAAGGGAGCGGAAAATACAAGGATATGTGGCTCGGTAAACTTTAACGGCTGTTTGTTTTCATTTCCTGTCGTTCGCTGACAAGGCCAGTTAAAAAAGCCCATCAAATCCTCTTCAGTTTGCCAGTGTGTGGTCTTTTCATGAGCGTGGGAGTCCTGTGACCATGAATAAAAATTAATTTGAGTGCTGTGGCCCCCCGGATACTCGGATCACGTGGCACCCCTTCTAAATTTGTTTTATATGCCCTCAAGGACATGTATGCCAAATTTGGTGCTTTTACGCGACTTGTCACGATTTTCGTAAATTTCGACGCTAACGGACTGGACTATAATACACTGTTCACGGTCGATTTACCCTCTCATGCAGCTGACGTGTCAAAGAAACTCAATCATCCGATAAAAGCTTAAATGAGTGTTTTTGTTTGTATCCAGTCAAGAAACTGATCGGTAGAAAATTTATCTCAATCAAATGTCTTTTTTGGGGGACTATTATGAAACAGAAACTCTTGTGTCAGTATTAAACTAAAAGTGGACAGTACTGTTCGTTCAAAATATGGGATAAAAAACAATAAACAAATTAATATGCAGGTTGTCCGACAAACTTGATCTGACGAGAACTTCATCACTATTCAAAATAACATAACAATTCTTCTTGAACTCTGAACGGCAAGAAAGGAATATTGGACAAGGTAATAATAGTACTGAATATTTTTAGTTAGTGGATTCTTTTTTCGTTTAGCTGTCTGTCTGCTTTTTTCTTATACCGTTTATCTTATTTTTCCGCTAAAACATTCAAGCATTGAACAACTTCAAAGGTAAGTGATTTACTAAAGCGTGTCCATCTTTGCCGCTAAAAAGGTAAAAAAATCGAATCTACCGCAAATTAAAGTTCTGTAAATTTTTGAAAACTCGGTTGCGATAATCGTATAGTTGACGTATTTGTCGTATTTGACGTATTTGTCGTATTTGACGTATTTGTCGTATTTGTCGGCTGTTTCACGAATCTGAATTGGTTGATGTGGGTTTTTAGTTCTTGATGTCTAAATAATGATCTCGGTCTGCGATAATTTCAATTGATTCAGGGGCAATAATGCCGAGATCCGATATTTCAAGTCAAATTTTTTAAATAAGTTAACTCGGTTTTAAGTTTTACACGAGCTTGGGACTGGATCACAAAGAAAAAATATTGACTTTTTGACGAGGTTGTGTTTGACAATAATTTGCCATAAATTAAAAATAATATTAACAAAAAAGTCGCTCGAAAAAACTTAAAATACACAATCATTTCGTTTAACTGTTGGTAAGTTAGCTTCGACCGTTTCGAGTTAGTCACTGCATACGGTTTCCTTGTCGATCATGCATAATGTGTGTTGGATTTTACAAAGAAAACTGAAACGAAGGCGAGAACTGATCTAGTTTTAAATCCGGTAGTAACCCAGATTCATTCCGATTTTAATTAACTTTAGATTACGTTCAGCATGTTGTTCATGATCATAATGCATCTTGGCTTGCAAAAATGTAGCTTTATTAACGATCTAAACTTGGCGCTTTTGCCCAAATTGAGTAGATTTTGCCAAAAAAACTACAGCGACTGGCTTCACCGGTTGAAATATTTTGCGTTACTAAAGAATAAAGTGTATAATTGAAGTAGCTTTGAATTTTGCATTTGGATTTGTTAAATAAATACGTGATGTCGCTTTTCCCTGCATCAGTTAATATTTAAAGTTCCAAAACTTTTGTTAGTTTATCAAGTCGGGATCTCGAAATTTTCTTTTTAGGTTGAAAGGTTTTCTTGATTTTCTTGTCATGCCGCTAATTCATTGAGACTATAATTCATTGGGCCGACAGCATTGCTTATTCTAAAGGAAACTGCTCATAGACTGACTGTATTTTCACAATTTGATCTGACGAGAACCTCATTATATGGAATGAAGACAAAATGAAAATTGCTTTTCTTCAGTTCTGAACAACAACAAATGAGGATAGGAAAACATGACGGAGTGAGCTTGTAGTTTGCCTTAATATTTAAATTCTTTATCCGATGTGATGTTTCGAATCTGACACTTCTTTTCTCTTTCACCATTAGGTTGTTGTTTCCTCTCGCACAAAAGAAGCATCAGCTGATGTGCGTAATAGGTAAACAATGAAATTTCTTTACTGTTCACGTATCTGAAAAGTTTCATTAGGTAAAATTGTATCTATTTTGATGTGAATCACCGTTTGAAAACTCAGATTTTCAAACAGGTTAGACTTTTTCACCTCGATAAGATGATGTGTGTTTCAAATGAAATCTCGGTTAATTTGTTACTTCAGTAAATGAAGGATGAAAAGTGATCAGTTTCAAGAATAAAGAACTCGAACAGACTTTCTGTAAATAACTGATGCAGAAACTAGTAAAGTGCAGCCACGTTTCAACAACCTATCTTTTTATTACCACGTGCTTCTCACCATGTACATGCTTCTAGACTTCCAGCGCCAGCCATCATAATAGTAAGCATTCACTGTAGATTCTTTTTTTTTAGGGGGGGGAGGGGGTCTTCCAAATTATTCCCGAAAATCAGGGGGTTAAATTTCCGCAATATTTGATGAATCGTAAACTGAGGTGGAGAGGGTACAAAGCCTCCAGTCCAACAAAATAGAGTTTTATTGTCAACGTCACAGAGAAAACAAAGGTAGAATGCATTGCCATTCTACAACAAGGCAAGCGAGTAATGGCCTCCTTTTCCCAAGTGTGGATTAATTTTCGTTAGTTAAAGTTTTTTGCGTCGATCCTGTTCACGATGTGGAACTGACGAAGAGTCTCAAAATAAAATTCGCACACAAATTTCCAATTTGATGTAAAATGCTTTAGTTTTTTTACAGCAATACACGTTAACACAAAAACGGAATTTCGTGTTGAGAATAAAGTTGTTGCTAGTGGTTTAAATTTTGAAACAAGAACAAGCGCTTTAAGCCTTAAATCCAATTGTGATTCGTTAAATAAATGTTAAAAACCTTTGCATTAAGTGTTTAGAGTTAACTCTTACAAACTTATCAAGAACAGTGAAACCTCTTTAATCGCTTTGCGGTGATGTAAGCGTTTAAAAGAAATTTTAAACTACACGCTACTCCAGAAGTAAGCTGTTGAAGTAATAAAGAACATTTTCGTCAATTTTTCAGGTGGCTTTGTGTCAAGTATCTAGGACCAGCATTCTAACAGTTGGGGAAGTAATACAAAATGAAACGAAGGAACAAAGGTAAAATACTAAGCCTTATAAAAACCGTGGTTCCGAGACTGAATGAAAAAATTAAACTTTAAAATTACTTTATTGTGTCGAATAGTGAATTCTTCTTATGTTTGTTTTTACGCACCAGTTATTTTTTGCTGAAAGGAACAAGCGCGCGCGAGTGCAACAATTCTGGATGCAGAGCGTCCCAAAACACTTGAAAACAGGAATAGTAGTCGATATTTCAGTGAACAAAACAGCGACCGAAAGAACAATTTTTGAGAATAACATTGCTCATTAAAAGTTCTGGCGAGAACCAAACAAACGAAGCAAACACGTTTCATTAAGAGACGTAAGAATTTTTTCCTGAACAGCAACAAGACCTGAATGACTAAACAAGCTGTTTAATTATTAAATTATTGTAAGTTGTTCGCTGTTAAATTATTGTCTGGGAATTTTTAATTGGTTTTGATATATTGAAAATCCAAGACAGTCCTGAATTACTTTTACTGACACAAGTATTGACTTTTTCGTCAATAACATTTTTACAGTCTCATTTCTAAAAATGTCAAAGTACATGTATATCGTCCCTCTCAATTTCTTTGACCACAAAAGTCAGATTAACTCATGAATTCCTTTTGAACCAAGTGCAAGCTGGGTGTTTTATACAACAAGAAATGAATACATGACTGACGACAATAAACCATAGAAAAAGGTTTTTCCACCTAGAAAATATGTATCTCGTGTTTTAATGCGTTTTAACACTAAGAAGACGTGTTTTAGCTCGGTTTCGCTAGCTTGATAGCAACAAGCTAGGGTACTGTAGAGATTTCAAACGAGGAATGGCAAAATATATTGTTTTTTTCGAGTTTGTGTCTAATTAGATGTCAGTTAGAACTTTACAAGAAAGAACATACATCTGATAAACCCGCAAATGTATAACATCATGGATCCAGGGAAAACACTTTTTTTTTTCACTTTATTGTCACAATTTAGTTAATTTATCTTATCTTGAGTTTGTGGAATTGCAATTTCTTTTGCAAACACAGAAACAAAACGTGACCTGTTCAGGAAGTAGAGCAACACAGTAATAGAAGACGACATCTTATTGGACGAATTGGTGAGTTAACTACTCTAGCGAATAGTATTGCTTGTTAGATGCTTAATAAATAAATATGCATGTTGTTTCACAAACTTGTTCAGACGAGCACCTAATTAAACTTAGCAAAAAATAGAATTCGGTAGACTAAGGAAATATTTCCTCAAAACAGCGACAAGAAAGGATTGAAGAAAACTACTGTGTGAGTGCAATTTTATTCTTATTTGTGGATTCTTTATATGTTTTGATGTTAATTCTGATGCTTTTTTCTCTTCCAAGATTTAAATTTTGCTCCCCATTCACAAAACCAGGCTCCAGGTTTCTGGATCAAAGGTAGGTTATTCATCTGTCGTACGATGGAGAATCCCGGTACAGAAAGCAAGCGAATATTCTGCTACTTAAGAACCGAACAAACAAACGTTCGTAAAAATCAGACGACTTCAATAATATTAGTGCGGTATTTTGTGTAAATTAGCAGCTATTTGTAAGTTCTTCTAAACGTAAACTAAAGTACTCTTTTTTAGCAAGGTAATATTGACGTCATGCGTAAGATATGTTTTATTTTACGATATGCAAAATGAAACAAAGGATGGTTCCCAACTTTGACATGCAGTACAATCACTTGAAGCACTCGTCCACTGACCGTACAAGCTACACTTACTAAAGGACATGAAATTCGTTAAAATTGTTTTTTTTTTCTAGACAATGGGTAGCGCACCAATTTTCAGTCGCTAAAATACCAGAATGACACAGCAAAGAATAGACCTTCTAAGGTCATCTGCGCAACAATATTGTCTGCTAAAATGAAAAAAGCAAGCATCCTTTGTTTGGTTTCGTTTCAGCTCTGAGCAGTGTGAGAATAACTGACAATTGTGTTAAATTGCTTCAAATCGTGGTAAAAACGAAATGTAAAGTAACTGGTAAAATTTTACGAATTTTATGCCCAGGCTATTAATTTAGCTACTTTTAGCATTTTAAATGCGTTCTTTGCCATAAGGCACTGTGATCTGTGTTGCTGTCTTTCAATAGAAAATTATGCTCAACGTGATTTCTTCACCTGGATAATTTGGACGAATTTTCTTTTCCATCCGTTCTTGTGGTGGTTTTAAAATGGAAACGGTTTCGTTCCCATATCACGGCTGCCCCCGTTTTGAAACTGTTCACGTGTTCAGCCCTAAAATCTTGTTTTAACATGTAATGGGTCATGTAGCTCATCAAAACAAAACAAAATAAAAGAGGTCGCGTTATTGGTCGGAGAAAAAAGGATCGAACCAATGAGAAATCTTGGCTTATATTGCACGCGCTCAGTTCTTAATCGTGTTTTGACTTGTAACATACAAATAAGGTGCCACTAATTGGCTAAACTAGAGAGAACTTTCCAATAGGAGTACTTGTCTGATTATACGTGATCATCTTCAAAACACGTTTTAACGCGACGCTCGTTCAGTAAAGTTTAAGAAGGTCTGTCGAGAACAAATGATCATTTTTTTCTTGGTTCAATCTAGAGTTCTCACCAGTGATTCAGATGATTTAAGTCACACCACCAAGGTTGGTACCTTATATCGACTGAGCTTCAGTAATTTAACGAAACAACTTTTACATTTAAACTAGCTTTAAAAAAAATATTTAAGTGAAAAATTCATTTAAATTTGAACTCCCCTAAACTATTATAATTGTCAAATACAAATGATAAGAGATGTCAAACTAGTGACCAGAGACGTGTTTGAACGTCGTTGTCTTAATCCCTGGATATTCAATTGTACAGGTTTCAAGTAAAAGCCAAGACAACGATATGAACAAACTGCTGACCACTGTGTATGTACTGCTTTCCCTGGGGATCGCCTTGTGTTTTGCGAACGGCAACAACAGCAGCAAGCCACGTGACAATAAGGTCAGTTCATTAGCCCCGTTACTATCCTTACTTTTCTCTAAGAGTGCTCAATATTTATCTTTCTTTTTTTTTCTTTTCTATTTTTGTGGGGGGGGGGGGGAGGTGCTTCATTTCAAGTAAGTAAGTAAGTAAGAAACATTATTTACGTGTCAAACCATGTAGCTTGGGATAATCCCATACTAATTAGGGGACACAAAATAACAATATACAGAACTTAAGATAGAAACAAAAATGTAATAGAACTATTACAGAAACTGATACTAATCTAATAAACAAAACGCCTAGGCAAGTGTTGTTAAATAAGTAAAGAACATAATTTAGGCAAAACGTTTTCAGTTACAACTACATTATATTTAGTGACTTGGAATTATTGAATGAAATCTATTATTTATCGCATGAGCTATGCACAAATGAAATATTTTGTCCTACGCACAAGTTTTGGAGGCTGGAGAAGAGCACGTGACGATTCCAAAGAACGTGGACAGTCAAGAAATTGAGTTTCACTCTGTTTATTTAGGACCCTCAACAGACCTCGCCAAACGGATCTTGTGCTCACAGTGCTTGTTGCTGCGCACCAGGAATTCCAGGCATCCCAGGAGGCCCTGGACCCGCGGGACCAACAGGAGTGGCGGGTTTACCCGGTAGCAAGGGTGATGCGGGTGCACGTGGAAGCCAAGGCCCTCCAGGTCCCAAGGGACCTCAAGGACCCTCGGGTCCTGCAGGTCCACCTGGCAAGAAAGGCGATGCAGGTCCCTGTGGAAGCCAAGGTCCTCTAGGATCTTTTGGACGTAACTGGAAACAATGCGTTTATAAGGATTTGCAGGACGGCAGGGACAGTGGATTGATCAAGGTAACTGGCTGCTTGTGCCTTATTCAACAAGAGATTTTCTAGATAGTACGGTAGGTCAATTAGTGCATCCGCAAGGGAGGGGATTAACGTATAATGATCTTAATTAGAGTAGAGACAAAGGAATTGAGGTTTTTATTGCCAAAGAGCAAACGAACCGAAGCTATATATAACGTTACTTATTTGTTTCAAGATTATTTAAGCTGGAATTTTCCATGCCACAGCATTGAGTCCTACTGATACTCACTTTTAACTTTTATCTCTTTTTAATTATTTTTAGGAATGTGTTTTTAAGAAAACTTCAGACAACACAGGACTGCGAGTCTTCTGGAATGGCAATCTGCGGATCTACAACTGCAACTATTGCTGCAGGCGATGGTATTTCACCTTCAACGGTGCGGAATGCAGGGCTCCGGAGGCAATTGATGGTATAGTATACATGGCAATCGGAAGTGGAAGCAGGAAACAAGATTTACACCGCGTAAGGCAAATCGAAGGAGTCTGCGAAAAGGTTAAGAAGGGGATAGTGCGCGTTGGATTCTGGATCGGTAATTGTCGTGTCGGGGGATTTGCTGACGCGATAACGGGCGATCATTCTGTGTCCCGGATCTACGTGGAAGAAATACCTCCTCCACAGGCTTAAAAGGAGCACATTTCGTTTTTCTCCTCACAGTTTTAAGTAGTTTTAGTGGTGAAGGTGGAATAATCATCAAGGTCCAAAAATAAACATTTAATTCGGTAATCGGGGATTGAAAGCGAGCAACAGCTTATAGTTAAGGAAAAAAACCCAGTCGTTTTCATGATCAAAAATGATGTTTCAATAGTGTAGGGTATAAAGCCTATCATAGCTGACAGCATTGTAAAACAAGGACTTTGCAAATAAAGGTGAGGTAAATGAATAAAACCGCGTGTTGTGTGAATTTGTGAAGATAAAGATTCACCCCCTAATTATTTATAAAACAAAAGCTCAAGGATTCTCGAGTTTTGTTTGACTACCGTAGCGCAAGGAAGTTAAGCAACTTTTAACTTTACTTTTTTCCCTCTATCTCTTTTCACGACAACAACAAACTAAATAAAATACAAAAAAAAAAAACAACAACAACAACAACAAACTTGATTGAAAGAACCCGCAAAAGTTCGATTCTTGACCACCGCACATAAAGAAAAGGCTGTTTGATGCGTGGGTAAAATCGGTACTTTGAATGCAGATCTTGTAAACGAATCATCACTTATCATAAGGTTTGTTCTTCTAAAAATATTTCCAAAAAATTTTTTTTAAATCCTTGACTTATACTATATTCATTTATCGAAATCGAAGAAGTCTTAAAGAGTCGTGACCGACATGTCAAAACAAACAAACAATAAACAAGCACTGACGACCATGAAGCCCTTGGCCATGGAAGAAACAGGAGTTCATCGGGCAACATAGCTGGACAGTTACGCACAAACAGGCGCCAAAAACAACCACGACAATGAGAACGTTACTAAACAAAACGCTTTGTTGAGCAAAACGACGGCTCCGCACATGCCTCATATATTTCATTCAATAGTACATCAAATATTTTCGCTTGGGTGTGATAAGTCAAAATGCCTCGCGTGATGCAATAAGCCGTAACTATAACTGGGAAAAACAGGGAAATTATGCGGGGTTGCGAGCACTCCTCTTTTCGTCAAATGAGCCACAATTCTTGTAATGCGCCATTTCCACTCACAAATTCCGGAAACTAGCATAAATCCAGAGTGAATAAGCACCTATTCAGCGGAAAAGTTCCAGCGTTTCTGATCATAGAAAGGCAATATTTTGGGCTTCTTGTACATGAAATCAAATGTCGGTAACATCCGCCAACCTCTCCGCACAAATATGCTTATCTAACCTCGCCGCTCTCGCGAACGTGTTTTGCTTTGACGCCTTTTTGTGTGCGTTGAACGACGACCCCAATAATGTCTGCGCAGGAGACTAGTCCAATGAAGAGTGATTGACGACATAAAATTAGCATATTTGTGCGCATAGGTCTACATTTGATTTCATATGCAAGAACAGGAGTGCTTAGTGGAGCCGATATACAAAATACCCGCTCCGCATGCAGCATGATGCTGGCTGGGAAGTAACGTATCAAACTAAACAATTTGCTGGGAATTAGTTAGGAAATGATTGCTTGCTAACGTTTTTTCTTCTGAAACCGTTTTTGCTGGAAAATGATACACAGCGCCCACTTCCTGGCTCACTGACACACACTGAAAGGCGGGTTGCTGGAAAAAAATTAGGTTTGTTTCTCGCATGGAGGTCACCATGGTCAACGTCGATTGGTATTGACGCACGAGAATGCAATAAACATGATAAACGCAAATAAACACCTTTATTGACAGGGATCCAAACAGTATGACATCTGTATCTGGTAAACCTCTTCTACGCCCCTTTTTGCAGTATCAGACGACTCATTGTCATAAGCCACGTGGTGTTATGACCACGTCCTTCAACGTCGTTTACACTTAGGAACTTGTTTCTACAAATTGCTGTTTTGGGATTTCTTCTTGATCAGGAACCTATATTTCGGTCTAAAACGGTAAGCAGTTATTTACTTGTCGCTAGTATTAGTATTTACTTTCTGTCCATACGCACTGAATAACCGACTAAATAGACCGTCTATTTAGTCGGGGCCATACCATTATGGGCCATACCATTTTAACGCCGTAGGAGTCTATTTCGCCATTCTCCTGGTCTTAAAGTTACGCTGGTTTTCCTTTCACTGAAACATCTTAATTATAATGATACATCACCCGAAAACTTAGGAATGGAATTTTCAGATATTCAGCTAATAAGAAATTATTTGTTTTTTACCTGGGTTGTTAAATTAGTGATCCAACAACAACAACACATTTTATTTGCATTCCCAATTGCAAATGGTATTGCAAAAGTATAGGAAAATAATGATAATAATAGTACGTATTACATCGAAAGATATGTAAGGGTAAGTAATAGGATCAACTAATTGACGATTGTTGCGATTGTCGATTCATTTCTTAGTGCAAAAGCTTCATAAATGAAGTAGCCTAATTTTTTACAGAGAAAGGCATCTATATTATTAAAGAGAAATATAATTTTTTGATTGGCATCTAAAGAACTAAAATCAGAATAATTTCTAACAATGTAGTCTATTAGAGATTTTCTAATTGTATTATATCTACTACAATTAAGTACAAAATGTTCTTCGTTTTCAACTTCATTTGAGCTGCAGTTTTGACAGATTCTCAGATGCTCAGGAAGTTTAGGATAAGAATGTCTACCAGTTTCAATTCGTAGGTTATGGTTGCCTACTCTAAGTTTTGCTACTGCCCGACGATGTTTAAGATTTGTAATTAATTCTAGTGAGTTAGAGGGAGTAACATCTGTTTTAAAAGTAGAGTAAAATTTCAGTTTTTTGTTACATCTAATCAATTCATGTTGATGCTTTTCTAAACCAGTTTTAAAGTTTTCGATTATTTTGGATTGACACTTTTTAGTTTTTAAACTATCTCCTTTTGTATCAATCATAGTTTGAAGATCAGTAGAGAAATCGGTACCATATTGTTTAAGTATATCATAGATGGAGAGCATAAAGCATTTTTTTCCTGAGTCTGCCAGTTGAGTTGAGATTTGAAGGCATTGTCTGGCAACGCTTGAATTCGGAAGGTTTAGCAAGTGAAGCCAAAACTTGAGTGTATTAGAGAAAATAGTTAGTTTGAGAGGGAGTCTTCCGGTTTCATTTCTTGCTGCGACATTCGATGCTCTTCTATTAAGGCAAAGATAAGATTTGTAAAATTGCGAGTGGAAGCGTTCGATAGGATCTTTCTCCCATTTGTTAAGATTGAGGCTATCATATGCCCCCCATATTTCTGAACCATATAAAAGAACGGGTAGAAAGACAGCATTAAATAAGAAATTACATTTGGATATAGAGAGTTTGTTGAATTCAATATACCTTTTGAATGCAAATACTGAACGTCTAGATTTTTCGACTAAACTCTTTTTTGAGGAGGTGAAACTCCCATTCGAGCTAAATATTGTTCCCAGGTAGGTGTAATCTGAGGTATTAATAATTTGGTTTCCATTTAAAAAGAAAGAATATTTTTCCCGGGTGCTTTTACGGTTCTGCTTTTGAAAAATTAAAACTTTTGTTTTCCGAAGATTTATTTTCAACAGCCATTTTTGTACGTAATTTTGAAGTGTGTCGATTTGCTTTTGAAGACCTGAAGCACTTTGAGATATAAGGACTAGATCATCCGCATAAAATAAACAATTAAGTGGATCCCCATTTGGTAGGGTAATTGCGTCTGTATCACGAGAGTTATCTAGAGTAAAAGGAAAGTCGTTTAAATATAGATTGAATAGTAGAGGAGACAGAATACATCCTTGTCTTACACCCCTGTTGTAATTAAAGAATTGGGTCCTACGATTTCCGCACTTTATGGCGCATTTGGATCTAGAGTACATGTCTGAAATCAGTTGATAAAAGTGTCCACCTAGTTTATAGGTAATCAGCTTTGAAAGTAAACCATCATGCCATATAGAGTCAAAAGCTTTTTGAAAATCAACAAAACAGCAAAATAATTTTCCCTTATTTGCATTAGTTACATATTTGTCAATAAGAGTTCGTAAAGAGAAAATGTGATCCGATGTCCGAAATCCCTCTATGAAACCAATTTGTGAGGGATGTAATAGATTTTTGTTTTTGGTGAGATTTTGTAGTCTATTATTTAGAAGGGCTGTAAAAAGTTTTCCCAGGCAACTAGTCACGCAGATGCCCCTGTAATTAGTTGGATTTGACTTTTCCCCTGATTTAAAGATAGGTGTAATCAGTCCCATGGACCAACAATCAGGAAACATTCCTGCATCAAGAATAAGATTAAAGAGTCTTTTCAGTGAGGTCATCAATAGGTGACCGCCACTTTTTAACATTTCATTTCGTATTCGGTCTGTACCAGCCGCCTTCTTGTTCTTTAGTTTTTTAATGCCGTTTCTTATTTCACTCTCCGTAAAAGGATTGTCAAGCTCATTATAATGCAATAGAGACTGTTGTTTACGTTTTAGTTCTTCTATAACAGTCTCTTGTGTTTTGGAAAAGGTTTCTTCACTTGGAGCAGAGTGTAGTTGTTGAAAGTGTGTTAACAGTTCATCTACAGGGACATTTGAATCAGCTGTATTGGAAGCCGATTTTGACATGGTTTTTAAAGTGGACCAAAATTGTGTGGGGTCATTTGTTTTGACGAGTTCTTGTATTTGAGTATCGTGGTATCTTTGCCTTTTATGTTGTAGCATGGATTTATATTGTCGTTTTACCGTTAAATATTCTTGTCTTGTCTCTTCATCATGAGGATACGTCTGCTTTTTGTTCGAAATACGTCTCAAACGTTTTCGTAAATTTTTGCAATCTTTATCAAACCAGACTTGTGATTCATCGTATTTTGGAAATGTCTGAGTGGATCCTATTAACTAAATTTAAGTACTTTTGATACCTCTCAGATAATCAAAAGCGTTGTTGCGGCTCCGGCCGATGGACTGACTTCAGACACAGCGGAGATGTGAACAAAAAGAACCGTTAACTTCTCAAACTCATTAATTATTCATATTGTTATCAGCCTACCAGAACGGCCCATTCTGGTCAGGTGGATGAGTTTAGAAACCCAATAAAAAACGAGTTGAAAACCACACGCGTTTAGAAACGATTTCAAACCCGTGTGTAAATTGTTTCTTAATCTGCATATTCAAAAGGCAAGACGAAAACATGGACATCAACAAATTTATTTATTCACACAATATGAGAGCAAATTATGACAATGAAAGCAACACTACTGCACCTTTTGTCTGATGCATCGAGGAGATTGAAATCCAAGTTTGCATTCTTTTCCTCCAGGAATCGACGTATTCCGCACACAATCTGATATATGGTTCTGGGTGGGTATCTTTCCTTTGATGGTTTAGCAACTTCTTGGATAAACTTTGCCAGCCAATAATTGAGGCTTAAAGCATCCATTTCAAGCAACGGAAATTCCAAGGACTGAACTTTGTGCAGATCGTAATTTTTAAATAGACCGCCTGGTTCCAACGTTGCTACTTTAGGAACTCGGACTTTTTGCCATTGTTCAAAAATTCCAACCGCCCGTTTGTTTTTATATTGGGTAGACTTCGGAATAGCGCTGGCCACACACTTTTCTTCTTGTTCAAAAGTTTTGGCAGCTCTAAATCTGTACTCTGCCATTTCTGCCATTTGGCTTGTGAATTCAAAGCAACGTGTTTGCTTCGAACTGACAAACAACAAGACTGAAAAACGTTGCATTAAATGCAAGAATAATTTCACACACTAGCACGTCGGCGACGGTATCTCAATCAACGCCTCAAAGCGTTGATTACGATCCACAAATAGAATATTTGAATCGAGAAAACTCATTAAAATGATAAGTGCTTCTAATTTTTTTTGTTGGAGAAGTAATTACAAAAACTCGTGCTTCGGGTTTCATCAGGTTTCCAAACACTCGAAAACAATAAAACCACTCGGCCTGCGGCCTCGTGGTTTCAAATGTTTTCTCGTGTTTGGAAACCTGATGAAACCCTCGCACTCGTTTTTGAAATAGTACATCTCAAGGTAAGAAGGATATTATAATTTCAAAAATGGCTAAAATATGCTCGCATGGTAATTATATTTCGTGCTGTCTGTCAGTATAACCTGTTTCAGAGGTCTATTATCAAAATATTTACGAAAACCGCTACCACGGTTTGAAAAAGCTACTTGGCTCGTTGCCCCTTGCAGCACGATTTTAACTTGAAAATTACTTTATATTTAAAATCGGGGATGCACTATCAAAGTGCGAGCCATTAACCAAAACATGCGGTCCTAACAAAATGAATGCAAGAGATCCCAGAATCTATTAAACACCATGAAAGCAGATGACAACGACTTTGAATGTGTCGCTCACTTTTCTTACTTAATCATGCTGACCCTACAGGTTGTAATTAAAATTTTTGTCGCTCATGATGATACCTCGGCTATGCAAAATAATTTCGCAACGCTCAGCGAAAAAATAACATTTTTATTACAAAACTTGTGTTGTTTTACTTTCATTTGTATTAAATCTGAACGAAAATAGATACTCGCACGTAAGTTAGTAAGAACGAAATAATTTAAAGGGGAGCGACACATTCAACACATCGTTGTCCTCGCTTTCATCTCTCGCATCTCGCGTTGTAATCTAGGGTACTTCGTACTCGTTGTCATAAGTTTGAGTCCACACACTTAGTTTTATTGTTTATGGCCTTTTCTTTAGTTATTATGGTTAATTGTGGTGGGCTTCTGATAAACTAATAGCTTCTGAATATGCGAAATAAGTCGAGATGTTGGAAAGAAGTTTTATTGCGTTGTTGGCCTGCCCTTTTTGATATAATTTTCTGCGACAATATGGTGTATTCGTTTATCAATTTGATTAGTCCATTTGCGTTACGGTTCAAACCACCAAATGTCTGTTTTGGTCGTTTGGTGATCTTGTTGTGTAAAAGGTGGCAGAGCTGGGTAAATGGTTACGATTATGTTGATCAAATACTAAGAAAAATGTGAATGACAACCCGGGATGACAAGCGGGACTTGGCGCCTTTAAATAAGAGCACTGGAACACAAGTCTCGAGGCAGCCGTTTATTTAAAATAGCGAGGCTGCTTGGAGTGCTGAGTCTCTATTTGTCTTGTGTCTTCACATTGCATGTGACATAATACTACACTAGTTCTCAACAAGCTTGCTTTCGTTTTATTTTCCTACCGACGTAGAATGCTGAGAATGTAATTGTAGAACAACTTCTGGAAACGGACCATGTCGGGCTAGCTACAAACTTTGAAAAGGAGCGATAATCCTTTGTTTCCGGTAAACAATATTTGAGTCAAGTTTCTTTTTTTTTGTTGTTCCGCCAATGAAAGTTTTGTTTGCACTCAGACAATCCTGAAAAAGAGTGCTTCCAGCATTTTGAGAGGAGCGCACATTTCAAAAGAGAACATCTTTGTGAGAGTTATAAAACCGTGGTTTTACAAAGAAAACGCAAGGGTCGTACCTTTGGATCAAACCCATTGTTTTTTATATTTTGACCATGCGACACCTAGAACATGAGTGAATGTGTTTTCCAACCAAAATATCTTGTAATTCTCACCGAATCTTTACTATGTACAGCTATTTCCAAAAAAAAAAGAACATGTGAAGGTGTAGCCCTTATAGTCAGATAAATAATTATCACTTTATCTGCCGTACCTGGTATAAATCATTCAAAGGATCTCAAAGCATTCCGACAAAATTTGATTGGCCTGGACAATGACATGCACGTGGTGCTATATGTAGCTTCGCATTTGAAAACAAATTTTCAGTTCTCCGTCAAAACGTTATTGCTTTTTTCTTCCGTACGACACGAATATGACTGAACAAGGTTATGTCCAGCTGAAAATCACCGAGAAAGCGGACGCCGTACCAGGAGAACGCGTACAACACTTTCATATGTTTAGGATATCTGGCAGTCACTGGAAACTGCGGTTTTTGTAAGGTGAGATAGTGAATAGCACGTCGTGGACATCCCAATTCGTTTTCAAAGAATTACATTTAGAACCCACAGAAGCCCATATTTAATATTAGATCTGGTTAGATTTACCGTGTTACAGTAATAAATACCACGAATCAAACAAATATGACATAAAACGTGATTTCATATGACTCGTGTGTGCACTACATAACTGGTTTTACAACATGGAAAGTCAGCTGTCAATGAAACCCTTTTGATCTCTTTTGTTTCCTTGAGGTCTCTTGACATGTCAAAGATTCGGACAATCAAAATTTCACGGCCAGAATCAGTACGTAAGTAAACGCCAACTGATTCCATCGTAAATGCCGCCCAAGACAATAGAAATTTTGCCAAGGGAGCTAAGAAATGTGTCAAAAAAAAAAGCGAAGAAAAAGCGCGATGGTTTTCTAAATGGTTTCACAATATGGGGTGTAATCCAGCTGTCAAGGAAAGTCTCTTGACATGTCCAAGCTCCAGACAACAAAATTTCTCGGGCAGAATCGGTCACATTTATCAACTTCTATGTTTTGCCCACGGAAAATATCGGCAGGCAACAGTGTCCACCAGAGTTCCATTTCGTATTTAAAGTTTTGGAAAAGTCATTTTAATAAGGGGCCGACCATTTAACTCTTGAGGGGGGGGGGGGGTGGATGATTTCGAAAAAAAATTTCCTGCAAGCCCTTGTCGGAAAAAAAAAATTGCATGCAGCACAAATGAAATAGAAAAAAAATTCTTGCACTGCTGCAAGCAAGAAAAAAAATGTTGCAAAGCTATTTCATCATTCCAGGGGGACTTTACAAAATCCCAGCAAAACTGCAACCATTCTTCCCTTGCTCCCTTTAAACTCTGGAGTTGGTTATGCTTCAGAATGTGCAATGCATTCTTAGCTTTATAGGGTCCGACAATCTGTGAGCCAGCGAGCCACTCCAGTTAGCCTAAATCACACTCTGGTTTAGCCAAAACAACATTCCGGTTAGCCTACAGTTATTAGCTTTAATAGGTAGCTTGCGGTTAGCCCTATATAATGGGATATAAAGGGATTTCTGGCTTGCACGTTCACAAGGCTCGCGAGTCATAGGAGTCATGCAAGCCATTATGGTTAACCTAAATTACACATTGGCTAACCTAGTTAGCACTGCAGTTAGCCTACAGTTCCTTTATAGGTAGCTTGCGGTTAGCCTTTTTATTGGGATCAGGGATTTCTGGCTCGCTGGCTCGTACTGTATCCAAACTCGTTAGCTTTATAATATCACAAGCAGTAATGGAGGTAAATTTTTCTATTTAAAGAATCAAGTTTTATTAGACAAAGAAAAATAATTTGTTCATTTTTAATCTTTTTAACTGAGGCATTTTCATGTAACATAACATTTATAACATAAAACATTTTTGCCATTTTTGATTTTTGCGATGTTTTAGTAATGCACCTATCAATGTCTAGCCCCAATGGGGGGAGTGCAGGCATACCCAAGGGCTATAATGATTGACATTTTCAAATATTTTGGGTCACTAAAATTTTTAAATTCCCCACCCTCTGCCATTTCAAACCTTGGTTAAATCCTTAATTCTTGTTATGAAACTATTCTATGATTCTTGTTGTCAACCGTAAATAACATGTATTTATATTTTTCTGTGTTTAAATATTTGTAAATAAGATATATCTCTAATATAACATATTCAGTATAAAAAGAAACAGATCCAAACCTTTCTTGTTGTCAACCGTAAATAAATAACAGTAACATGTATCTATATTTTTCTCTGTTTCTATATTTTTAAATAAGATATATCTTTATTATAATATATATTCAGTATAAAAAGAAACAGATCCAAACCTTTCTTGTTGTCAACTATAAATAAATAAATAAGTAAACAGTAACATGTATCTATGTTTTCAATGTTTTTATATTTTAAAATGAGATATATAATTATGCCATAAAAAATTTTTCCCGGACCACCCTGAAGCGCAAAAATAAAAACCAGGAACGCCTTTATAGAAGCCTGGCATAATGAGAGTAACCAGGCCTAAAGATCCAACCCACTTGAAGATACACTGGGAACAAGCCTACAGTGCTCGGTAGTAATGGGAACCACAAACAACATTAAAATAGCTTGAAATTTTGTAGTTTTAACTTAATAAATGGACAGTTGTAGCTCTAAAAAAATAAATAACTGTTATGTCACAAAATGGCACTATTATGCCGGCAAATAGCACTATTATGCCGGCATTAGGCTCGATGCTCCACCTATAGTATTATGCTCGAAATTATGCCGGCATAATATGTCAAACCCTAATTAGTAAGCTCATACAAAAAAAACAGTGTAAGTGATTTTCATAATCCCATGAAACAAACTCAAGCCCATGCATTTCACTTATGATTTATCTATTTGTTGTCTTGTCTGTGAACAAAGCTCCAGCTGGAATTGAAAACTAATGTAAGAACTCTTTTTTTTTTTGAGGAAAAAAAAATCCTGCAGAGAAATGAAGAGGAAAAAAAAAATATCCTGCAGAGCATTTAGAAGGAAAAAAATATCCTGCCCACCAGGTTGCTAGAAAAAAAAACCTTGCTGACCAGAAATCATCCACCCCCCCCCCTCCCCCCCCCTCAAAAGTTAAATGGTCGGCCCCTAAGAATGAGGTTTTAACGCAAGAAGTGATGGCAGCGACAAATTGCAAAACAAATCTAGGGAAGTCGCGAGGTTTAAAAAAAATGGTCGCGATTTCCGGTGTCGGCACTAAATCGATATTTGAAGGCGCTTCCCACATTGCAAGCAAGTACAGCAGTTTTTTGCTCGATTCGATTTTTGCGGATCGAGAACAACCAGCCAAAAACCGCCAAAAAGTAAAAACTGCGAAATTTTCATGATACACGGTACCTGGTCGCAAATATTTTCCGGTGTTTGTGATCAACTCCTTTGTTTATGTGAAAGATAATTAGAAACTGATATTTGCATGAATATCATGTATCCTCTTTAGAACCACAGCAATTCCGTTGCGTTGTAGTACAGTATTTGGATCTTGACAGTTGGATTACACACCATGTTGTGAAACCAGCTATAAAAACATCGCGCTTTTTCGTTTTTTTGTCACATTTCTTCGACTCGTGGATTGAAAGAGGAATCCATATTTTCGAATCGAGCAAAAAACTGCTGTATGGGAATACAGCGCCGCAAATGATCCCGAGACCGCAAATGATCCCCGACCGGAAATGATCCCCAAATTGGACCGCAAATGATCCCCGACCGCAAATGATCCCCAGACTGGACCGCAAATGATCCCGGTAAAAAGGGAGGAATGGCGTGGAGAGCAAAATGGCAAGGACAGGGGAATGTTGTGGAAGGTGGAACTTTTTTCTTTACTGTCCCTAAAAGCGCATTTTGACTTAATTAATTATTAATTATTGCTTGGATTATTTTTTATTTCGAGACAAAACGAGGTTACGATGCATGTAGTTCTTTCTTAATAAGAGAACACAAATCTCCCTTTTTATTTGTTTAAAATTTCGTTCCTGTTTTATGCAATAACAGATCGAAGCAGTTTCTAGTATGGCAACGCAACGTCTCATATTCTAGTTCTGGTATATGGTATAATTATTTCAATTATTTTAATATCAAAATTAATGTAATTCATTAAAAATAACAAACTGGAACAACAGCAAAAACAACATGCATCATTCTAATCTAACAAGTTTGTGTTTAGCTCAGTTCAAAGTGGTTAAAGTTCGGCATGTAGTTGACAAACATCACAGTACACGCTGTCGTCTGAGTATACCTGCAGTGCGCCACCACTCTCAAAAACGCCTTGGGAGTAGCATTGGAATTTCTTCCCACAGTTGGGACAAATTTCTTCTGATACTTTTCCTTCGCCGTACTTCCGTTTTAATTCGGTAGCAATGGAGGTTTTCACATTACTGTGGGATGTGAAATCCATGGCTTCAAGGCTGTGATAGTGCAATTCTGCTTCATGGCCAAGTAAGGCCATACCTCCAGGACGTAGATCGTCTTTACTTTCACAGCCAGCTGGATAAATAATATTCAAGCCCTCCTCCCCTAAGCTTGATACAATAGCCACAGGGATATTTAACATATTAATCAGTCCCCACAAAGCAATCCAGTCACCCCATTCGCCATCCATGGCCATCCTTCTCAGATACATCTCCCATGCACCATGATTAACAAAATCCCTGAAATGAACTGCGTCAGGGGTAGTTGGGTTGTTTCTAAGGTACTCCACCATTCAAAACAACTACAAAACAACTACACTGCAGCTATGCAAAAATATTGTACGCATCAAATCAGATAACGGTCAACTCCTCAATTCAACCTAAAACAGTGCTAAAATGTCAAAAACGCAACATATACAAACACACGTAAGCTTCAAATGGATAAGGATTGAAAACCACATTTGACAGTTGGCCGCCTTTGATTAGCCAATAGAAATCCTGCGGATTTTTGATCCACACAGTGGGTATAAATACACAACGGAAAACGTTTGCCAAACAGAATGCCTTGTCATTCTCAAAACGTACATGAGCTTGCATAAGAGCAACTCGCAAAACCAATCCCGGCAACTGATGAGACCCATGTGGAGGGTCGAAACCATGGTCTTGCCTGTACAAATCGGCAGTCGAAAGACTTGCTTGCAAAAGGAGGAAACATATCGAGCCCTATCGACACGAAACTCACAGTTTCAAAAGGGGCTAATTGTTACGCATTTGACTGAACTCAATGTCAACAAACGGTGCCAA